>JADLZK010000647.1:0-600000 GCA_015847255.1 Hyparrhenia diplandra | reverse complement strand
CTCCGCCCCGGCGAGGCGGAGATCGTGTCCCGAGGGTCTCCCGTCCCTGGGCGAGGAGTGAGCCGAGGCGAGAGTTGGTTTGTTTAAGTAAGATCCTCCCGGGTGGAGGTTGGACCGGCCGTGTGGTGTCTAGTTTCTCCGTGCCCGCATAGTGGTCACCTTTGGTCCTTCTTCTCCACGCCTTGATGACTCAACAAAGACCCGTGTTGGGCCACTCTACGTTCCCAGGGTCGTGGGCCAATGCGTGGGTTTTCGGCCAAGATACGGTGGATGTGTTGAGCCCATCCGTCGAGCCTTTGTTGATGGGCCGTCATGGGCCGCTTTGTAGGCCGAAAGGTGATATGCTTATTGATTCTTTCAAGCTTGTAGATCAGGTGGTCAGTGGTTTATTCTTCTCTTCCGGCTGGTTTGCAGCCTACGTCGCGTCCTGGGTCATTTGGCCCGGTGTTGGTTTTGGGCCGATCCCTTTTAGGGTCTATGGGCCACATCGTCCTTCTTGGGCTAGAATTGTTCGGGGCGATTATTTTCGCCCCGACGGTAGCCCGGCGGCCGTCGGCGGCCAAGCCACGGGAGGCCAACGCGACGCTACAGGGCACAAAAGTTGCTGCTACGGAAACTCGGTGTCCATGTTGCCGATGACACCGTGTCGGCTGACATTGTGACCCAGTTCAATGCAGCATTCAAGGGGGACATGACGGTGCGCAAGCAACAACGCCTCAATAAGTTGCTGTATGGAGGCTTCGATGTGAGCTTGTTGGACCTCGACCTCGCCGGTTTGGAGGAAGAGGAAGATGCCTTGGTGCGCCACTAATTCCACATAGCGTTTGGTCTCGTGTCGCAAATTTGTTACAATGTAATCACAATCCATAGATCCAGGGGTGGTAGGTTCTTGGGGGTAACCTTGGTTACCTTCATGTTGGGTTGTACTTGACATACTCTTTCTTCTTAATGAAAAACGCGCTTCGTGGTCAAAAAAAAAAAAAAAGTCCTCTCTTTTTTTGGCAGTAGAGTAGTCCTAGTGGAAGTGGCAATGGTAGTAGCCCTGTTGTAATCTCTTTTTCTATGTTTTGTTTTTTCTATCGTCTAATAAAAATCGGTAAAAAGCTTTTTGCCGTCTTTCGAAAAAAAAAATGTTGAAGTGATATATGTTTTTTTTGTTGAAGCATTTGATCATGCATTTGATCAAGACCGTATGTGGGATTATTGTTGTTGGTTATGGTTGGTAAAAGTGAGAAATTTTTTTATCTTACCATTAATTTTTAGTTTGGCAATGTACACTTGAAAGAATAAACTCCGAGAAAGGATGCCAAGGAATGATTTATACACTTAAAAACTGAAGTGCCAAGCTGCTGCAATTGTAGCAAGATACTGTCCAACAGTTTTTAGGAACTTGTCATATGAGAGCTCTCAGATATGGGATTCTGTCCTTGAATGCTTGAAGCTCAAAGTCAGCAGAAATTCGTTTCTCAAGGGCCGGTCCTAAGCTTGTCTTGACCTGACACTGAAACGAAGCTAAAATTTTGGACCCTTCTATATAAACTTGATAATACTACTACTAGCGCTACCATTAGTAGTATATACGCACAATAAAAAAAGTGGAAGGTCGCGTGCGTGATACCGTGATCACAGGAAACTAGACTCGGGAGCTGCCTGTCCTACTGTATAGTAACTAGTGCATACATACTTGGGGGCCCATCGGTTTACTGGACTTGGGAGCTTTAGATCTGTACTTTTTATAAATAAAATAAATTTATAACTAAGTTATACATGATCAAATGAGTATAAAATTTTTTATTACAGTTCAAGCATACAATAATTAGTCTACCATAAAAATTTGACCACAATTGGACTATATGGAAACCACAGCTATGAATTATTCCAATTAATTTTATACAATGATATGATTTTCTGTAATTATGATCTGATAATTAGCAAACTCACTGTTACCCTCTGTGGAGGGACAAGGCTTGGGGTAAACTTACCTTCTGTGGAGGAACATCATACAGTAACAATGATCTGATAATGCGCTCCTATGAACATATAATTACAGCTAATTTTCAGCTATGAATCGATCCTTCGGTAAACTTTGTATGCGCATTATCATATCATAATTGATAATAATTCTACTTCACTTGCCAGATCTTTTGAAAATGGAACAAGATTGTTTTGTATCAGATCATTTGCCTCAACAACGTAGGCCTGTCAACTGAAGTTCTCGCTAGCATGGTACTTGATGTTTGGTTAGTTAATGGGAGGCCTTTCAATTAATCTTAAAGCAGCGTGATGCTTCAAGTTCTCGCCAGCGCAGCGCATGGTCATTAGCTTAAATTAACGCACCTATCAATCCCCCACTCTTCCTCTATTTCTCCAACATACGTGCATGATTGGAAAATCCTAAAAAGGCTAAAACGAGTCATGAATGAAGAAGGGCTGTGCTCTAAACTCGAACCTATCTGTTTGTATCCAAAATTGGCTAAGACTTTGTCAAATCATTGATTGGACTTCACTATTGCGCACCTCTGTTTAAGACGAACAAATACATATATGTAATTGGGGTGAGAGAATTACGGCCACACGGAATTCTATGCTTGTGAAAATTGGTCAGACCAGTTTTGATATGCTTGTGAACAAATACAGACAAGTTAGATTAGAAGCTGTATTAAAGCTAGGATTAACTTCTCTTATTTTTTGAGCTGCTTCCCCGATTGATCTTCACCCACGAAGCTTCAGTTTTACTCTCTCCATTTGAAATTATAGTTCATTTGACTTTTTTGACCTCAAGTTTGACCACTCGTTTTATTCAAAAAAAATTTATGCAAAAACAATCAAATATAAGTCATTCTTAAAGACCATTTGTTAATAAAGCATGTCACAACAAAAGAAATGATATTTTGCACAAAATTCTGAATAAGAAAAGTGGTCAAATGTAGGGTTTAAAAAGTCAAATGACCTCAAGGAAATAGCCCCAAGTTTCTCTCTAAAATTTCCTGCACTCCCATCACATCCCATCACATCAAAACAATAAATACACCAAAAAGACGATATCCGGATGCAAATGTAGGTAAAAAATAAACTAATTACACAGTTTAGATGTATATTGAAAACGATTCTTTTGATCCTAGTTACCCCATGGTAGGATAATATTTACCACAAACAAACGAAACGTGATACACGGTGTGCGATGTCACATGCATGCAAAAATTTTGCCCAAAATTTGGGCCTCTAAACAGGGGTGTTTAGATCACCAAAGTTGGTGCAAAATTTTGGATGGATGTGTGTCACATCGCATACATCGTGTTGGTTACGTTTCGTTTGTTAGTGGTAAATATTATACTACCATGGCGTAACTAGGTTTAAAAAGAATCGCCTCAGAATGTACATCTAAACTGTGTAATTATTTTAATTTTTTTACCTATATTTCGCATCCATACATGTTGTCGGGCCTGGATGTGATGGGGAATCTTTTTTTTGCATAGTGGAATTTGGGAGGATTTTGGGATCTAAGGCCTTGTTTAGATGGCTAAAAAGTTTCCAACCTTTTTCCCACTTTCTCCATCACATCACATTAAATACACCAAAAAGACATATGTTTGGAGTATTAAATGTAGGTAAAAAAATAACTAATTATACAGTTTAGATGTACATTGCGAGACGATTTTTCTTTCCTAATTACTCCATGGTAAGATGATATTTACCACTAACAAACGAAACGTCTTACGATGTGCGATGTGACATCCGGTTCCAAATTTTAGCCATCTAAACAAGACCTAAACAGGGCTCGCTGACCTGCAGATCTGACAATCTAGCGCAGTTGTAGCTAGGACTGTCCCACTGACGCGTGGCTCGCCACCGGCCAGAGCTTGCACCACTATCCGGAGGTGGTGGAGGAGCGACGTCGCATCCGTTTGTTCTCGTGCCAGGAGTGGATGTCACGGACAAGGACATGGAGGCATCTCAAGTCCATGGGCATGGCTCACCCGTTATTTACGTGACACAGTTTGCTAGTTCAATATGGGTCTGATTTATTGTTTGTACTAGCCTTTACGCAACACAACTCAATAAGCTAGCACAAACGTAGTATACCCAGCCCCGTCGTTCCTTCCAGACGAAAATTTGGGAAAGGGATGGCGCCTGCAGGATTGGATTTGGATTTGTACCTTCCCACCCAATCCGAATAATGTACCACTGCTCATACAAGCTCCAAATACATTTGCTAAAAAAAAAAAAAAAAAAAAAAAAAGCTCCGAATACAACGTCATGAGTAGAGTAACAGCAGGCGCACCAATTTCCACGCCTCTATACCAACGTGCTATGGGCCGCGCCTGACGGGTTCCAAATGAGGCCTCAAAGGCCCATCTCTAACACGCTTAGGGCTAAGTTTGGATGTTCATATATTTGGCTGAGTGCACATGTGCGTAGAAACTTCGGTATTTGTTGGCGATCGATCGAGTATTCGACTCGCCCGACTGTTCGCCGCCATGACACGGTACTCGGAGTTGTTGCAGATCTCCCGGCGGCGGGCGGCGTCTGCTCGCCCCGCCCGCTTCGGCCGCGGGCGTCCGCGTCCCGCACGCGCAACGCCGCCCGCTGAACGCCGCGCCCGGCCTTATCCAGCCGTCGCGATCGGCCGTCTCGTTCAGCGCAATCGGGCGGTGGCGCCGCGTCCAGCGCCCGCGGCGCTCGCGGCGCCGCCAACGCTCGGACATCGCTGCCCTGCGGAGCCTCGGACCTCGTGCGACGCCCGCGACTATTCCACCACGGGCACCACGTCCGAATCGATGACAATCGCCCCGAGTCCGGCGAGGATATGGAGTCCGGCGAGGACACGCCACCAGGTCGGGAGGTGACCGACAAGGACATGGAGTCCGACGAGGCCACGTGGGCGTTCTACGAACAGTGGTGCAAGACTCACAACATGGGCGCGACCGCTACGGAGATGGAGCGCCGGTTCCACATCTTCAAGAGCAACGCGGCGGATGCGCTCTCCCATAACAAGTCTTATGTGGGAGGGGTTGGGGAAAACAATTATTAGGCAATTGGGCTGACCCGTAATAGGCTCACCAAATGGTATTAGATGCATTTAGGACAATAGTAGCAGTAGATGGAAAACACATTATCCTCTTATTATTATAAAAATATTTATGAAGATGTGATATATGTATATTTTTAAAAGTGTTTTTTTAAGACAAATTTAGTCATATAATTTTAACATTTACAAACTCAACAATCTAAAAAGTTATTGATGATTTATATTCCCGATGTTTGACCCAAACCTTGTCTCCAAAAATTACTTCTAATACCAACCCGGAGGAAGAAATTACCTCACCAAATTGGAGATTGCATTAAGCGAATAGTAGCAGCAGATGGATTACTTCGTTATCCTAATCTTACATATAGACAGGATTGCATTATCAGACAATATAATTATAATAATTGATACTATATACATTTTAAAAAAATTGATGATATATAGTTTGATGAAAGTGGATTGCTGGTGCTCATCCAAACAATATTATTTGTGTCTGATCATCATTTGTCTTTGTACATGTTGGTTTATCCACATTAAAAATTTGTGCCGTGTCCTTCCGCCCGGCTTAGCAACATGCAACTTCTTTCTTTTCCTTTATGTTTAAGGCATAATCTGATTGCATTGTTTTTCTTTTCTTTTCTTTTCTTTATGAGGCTGATGAACAAAAACAAGGCCCTATCAAATAATCAAAGTTTAATTACACGCACTATAAATGACTGATTGTCGTCTCAATGACAAGGAAGAGGTTTTATTTTTCTCCATAGTAACATAGCCCCCTCTAGTTGTCGTGATATGGATGGTCTGGCCCAATTTTGCTTGACTGCACGTCAAGTTCTTTGGATCCTCCTCCCCAAAATAGGATCAATTCCAGTGCTGCTCTGGCCAGGAAGAACATCGTCGATGATGCCCGTTGTGACCTGTGCGGCACGGTGGATGAGACGGCTGATCATGTCAGATAATGCTAATTTGTTAATAAGTTCTGGATACTTTACTTTGGGATAGTTTGATGAAAGTGAATTGCTGGAACTCCCTAATGCCTCCATCGGTGTGTCCAAAGGATGATCATTTGTCTTTGTACATGTTGGTTTATCCAAAACAAAACGAGGTGCTGTCCTAACGTTTTCTTAGGGCAACATGCCTCAAAGCTTTCAACAAAGTATCTATAAAAGGTTAAGAAGGGGATTCTGAGGAAGAGTGAAGCCTTATTGATTGGAGACACTTAGTT
Organism: Hyparrhenia diplandra; assembly: GCA_015847255.1. Taxonomy (NCBI): domain Eukaryota; kingdom Viridiplantae; phylum Streptophyta; class Magnoliopsida; order Poales; family Poaceae; genus Hyparrhenia; species Hyparrhenia diplandra. The sequence continues at coordinate 593,746 of JADLZK010000647.1, read as the reverse complement.
TTTTTATGAGGAGACGAACCCCCTCAAGGCCCCCACCAAATAATCAATATTTAAATATATGCACTATAAATGATTCATTGAATGAGACGGCGAAAAAAATCATCTCGCCATATGATTGTGGTTTGTTCATAAAAAGAGTTGACCCATTTTTCAAGATTTTGGCATGAAAATCTTGAAAGAGTTTCAACTGTTTATTATCATGTCAAAACTTGAAGCTCGATTGCCTTGAGTCGAGTCTAAAGACATGATGTGCTTGACCAGCTTGTCAATGGCGAGGCACGACGACCCGTCCTTGCCGATGCACTCCGCCGCCGCCTTCTTCAGCTCGCCGGCCCTGGCCCTCATCTCGACGCCGTCCGGTCCAGTCATGAGCCGGCGGATGGCCGCCTCGACGCTGCCCCTCTCGAGCTCGCCGCCGACCTCGAAAACCCACCCGCCACACGTGCTCCACGTACCGCGCGTTCCCCGTCTGGTCGCCGAAGTAGGGGCGGCACAGCATGGGCACCCCCTCGCAGACGCTCTCCATCGTGGAGTTCCAGCCGTTGTGCGTCCAGAACCCGCCGACGGCGCGGTGGCGCAGCACCTCCTCCTGTGGCGCCCACGCCACCACCATGCCGCGCCCGCGCGTCGCGGCCTCGAACCCCTCCGGGACCTGCTGGTGCTGGCAGTGCCCCGCCCCGCCGACGAGGCCCGGCCGGACGACCCAGAGGAAGGGCACGCCGCTGCCGGCGATGCCCCACGCCGTCTCCGCCAGGTCCCGCGGGGTCATACACGCCAGGCTGCCGAAGCTCACGTAGATCACGGAGTCCTGCCGGCCACGCATCCAGCCACCCAGGCACGCCCGGTCCTGCCGCAGCAGGCTGCTGTCGTCGCCGCCGCTTGCGGGGAGAGCTTGTGGAGCGGGCCGACGTCGAACACCGGCACCCCTGCAGCGAGGTCCCGCCGGATGCCCGCCAGCTCGCCGCGCTCCAGCGCGTCGAACGTGTTGAGGATGAGCCCCGACGATGATTCCACCGCCTCCACGGCGCGCGCCAGCAGCTCCCGAATCAAACCGTGCCCGCCCTTGCCCAGCTGCATCAGGTCCCGCACCCGGCACGGCGGCAGCTCCACACCAGCTTGTCGAGCTGCGAATCTGCATCGACGAACGAGACGCGAGCAATCTTTAGCTTGTTGGTAGTCCAAGAACTGGGCGAACGCATCCAAGAACTAGCTAGAGAAAATGGAGCAGATGCACAGGAGATGGCGACGTGCCTTGAACTGGGAGGTAGCCTCTGTCGCAGAGCATCGGATAGGCGGCGAAGCACGCGTAGGAGGCGGCGCCGCCGGTGCGCAGCGCGAGTGCGGGAACGCCCATCTCCGCGGCCACCTGGAACACCGGGAGAAGGTGCGCGTCGGCGACGAGGCACGCGACGGCGTCCCCGGAGTACTCGTCCTCCTCCAGGACGGCTGCGAGGCGTTCCCGGAAGTGGGGCTCGCACGCGACGCCGAGCGCGATGATGCGCGCCACGACGTCCTCGATGGCGACGGGGCCGGGCCAGAGATGCCATCGGGGACGGGCACGAAGCGGTACTGCGGGTGGCGCGCCGGGTCCGGGGCGTTGAAGTGGGTGTGGAAGACGGTGATGGCGAACCCGCGGGCGTGGAGCACGCCGGCGAGCCGGAACATCGGGTTGATGTGGCCCTGTAACGGCAGCGGGAACAGTAGCACGTGGTGGCGGCGATGTGGTCCTGCTGCTGGGTGGATGGCGGCGGCACCATTGTTGCTCTCCGCGGGCGTGGGTGGCGCCATGGCTGTGCGGACTAGGCTCTCAGTTCAGTCTCACTCAGTCACTCACCTGTTGTCGTTCTGCTCTGTCGGGAAAGTGGTCCCTGCTGGATACATATGGAGCCAACAGTACAGCCGGCACTCCGTGACACAAAAATGATCCTACGTGCACGTGATGCCGATCTTGATACGCATGCAGCCAGCCTGCATCTCTGTGATATGGGGTCTATATCAAAGTATATTTTGGTTTATTTTGGTTTGAACGGTAGTGGGTGCCGCAGGGAATCGGAACGCGATCAGGCAGGCACGTGCAAACATTAGCTTGTGCGTATCAAGGTTTAGCAGTTTTTTTTTTTTCACAGCAAATCAGCATCACCCACATACATCTCGTGGTCCCGATCTCCGTATGCCGCGTGACTGTCGTCCAGCCAGACCCCTGGCCGGCCTGGGATGATGTATGCTTGGGAGATTGGAATTGTATAATCCACAAGTTTTTTTAAAACATATTTTCATTTTAATAGGTAATTGTAGATCTTTTTTAAAAATAGATAATTAGAATTAGAACTAGTACACTAGTTAAATTGTAAACATAGTAGTCTATCAGCCTTTCAATAACGTAGCTAGCCGTCTGCGCCACACAAATTAGGTACCGTCCCACGTCTCGTCCAGCGGATGATATTTTCAGCCCGACCACTTTTCCATCCCGTAGGTTTTTCCATCTTGACCATAAGTATATTGCACTGTAACTTAGATGTAGATATATTGACATTAATTTAATATTTACATATATTTATAGTAATAGGTGTGTACTGAAATTGGAAAAAGTAGTATTAAAAAATTAGGTTGTTAGGAATTTAGGTATCTAGCAATGAGAGACACGTGAAGGTAGTAACACAAAAGAAGTGGAAATTTCTTAGGTTGATGGATTGTACCGGCCGATGTTTTGTCGCTATAACGACTTATAGAGACTCTCTTGTAGTTCGCATATAAAAAGTGTGTGCTACAGCGAGCAAATATATGATAATGGAAAGCTTGTCAACCTTCCATGCGCTCCTCTCAAATTAATGGTATGGTGGACCTACAACAAATCCAAATATGAAGGAATGAGGCGCCGGGGGGGGGTGTGCACCAAAATACTCCTCTCCCACATATTTGAATGGTCCGAGTCTTGTTCCCTGTAGTTTCTCAACTATAGAACATCAAGAATACCTTTCCACCTTCATGCTCTTGTGCAATTGGAATGTTTGGAAGCACCGACACTACGATGTGGTCTTTCATGGTCAACCAGTTTGCTTGCCAAGAAGGTCGTCGGGCTTATTAGTCTTTCTTCTCTTGACCCCTCCCTAATTAGAGCCTACCTCCAAATATTGTATGGATTGTTAGAGTCAATGGAATTTCATTCGGTTCGGCGGTAACCCTCCATTTTTTTCAAAGAAAAACACAAATATAAGGAAAATGTTGTCATTTCGCTAGATTATTTCATTTTGTTTATTTGGCATACCAACGATGATCATGCTTCCCTATAGCATGCATATATTATTTTGCAATAGAACCGATTTTTACTCGTCAAACCTTGCCATATATATGAATAATAATGCAATTGAAACAAGTAATCCAGTCAATGGGATCCTAATTTACAAGGATTATTATTTATTTATCTATAAGCATATGCATAGTGGTACCGTACACGTCGTCATTGTTCTTCGGGAACGCAACAAGCATATTCGTCGGCTCCTTGCAGCATTTACCTCTTCACTGACTGGGCCTAATTTTCCTCCACGTCTAATTATCCTCCATATAACGGCCCAATCCTTAGAATACATGGCCATCAGCTTCAGCTCACACTCCTCCAAAGTTCTAACGGTGGCGCTTAGAGCCCGTCAGAAGTTTGACAACTAAGAATACCAAGAAGGTTTTTCTCAAAAAAAAAAAAAAAAGTTGTTTGGACCTTGCTTAAAGGCTTGTGGGACAATGAGAAAAATGAGAGTTTACTTTAGACAGTTTGCCTAAAACAACGTAGTTGTGACACGTAGTGGAAATGCGAGGTTGTGTAATGTGATTACTATCAGATATTTGTTAGGATAGAAATTCATAACTCAACTAAGATTGAATTATGTTTGCACTATTACAATTATTGAAATGATGTATGGTGATGAATCATGATGCCCTGATGATATAGGCGACCCCTTAGATCTGATTGAGACCAATTTTGAGGCACTTTGTCGACAGCCCGCTTGTCGAGAAGCAGCACGTCGGATGTGGCTACACAAAGAACGAACGCCAAAAAATAATTTTAGGGGCTGAAACAATGGAGATGTTGATTTGCATGAAGATTTCATGGTGGTTTTTGTTTTTGCTATAGTAATAAACCTTGATTATCGGCTCGTAGGTGGGGCTAGAGCCCGACAGCCCTACTGCTGGCTCCGTCCCTGTGGCTACACAAAACCAAACAAATATCAGCAATTGGGTAATTGACGACACCATCGCAGAAACTTATCTTAAAGAAAAACTACTTCAGTTTTTATCAAATGTCACAATAGGTCAATCTTGTGTATCTTTGATCCTTGATACGATCATCACCACTAGTTCTATCAAGCAAGAACAACCATCACAACACACACTCAGTACAGAACCATATTATAGCAACACAAGTTGAATGCGAACATATGGTACAAATCAATCTAAAGAATCAAATCTCGTGTACACACTTCTCTCATTTGCTTAGTACCAGGGCTTGTTCAAAGACGTATATGACTACATTCTCAGTATTCTTCCAAAAAGACCTTTTTTTATGATTTACTAGATAACTTGAGGATTGGCCTCCCATGTTATGTTAATCATTGGTGGAATTTTATTTCGAGCAATGATCTGTTGATGATTTCATATGGATATAAAAATTCAAGAAGCTACATACTGTCGGTTAATAAAATAGACCAGACAAAATTATCAATGGACCAAAAATTGATGCTTATAATCTAGAGATTGATCTGACAGGGAAGAAGGATCTAACCCAACGGGGGCTTGATCTTATTGTACCCCTTTAGTTTTTTATATTACTAAGTGTAGAAAGCAATACAGAGAACACCTCACACCCATTAGGAGGGATCAGTTTCATATATATAGCCACAAGGTCACCAATATATTTATGATTAGACTCCAAGATATAGACATGCCTAACACCCCCGTAGTCGTGGCGTGAGGATCACAGACACAAAAACTGGACCAAAAATCAGTAAATAATTGTATAGCCAACTTTAGGTCCCATAACTTCCACAAAAGTCTATTTTTCATCCCTAAACTCCAAAACCGGGCAAAATGCATCCCTCAACTTTTGAAACCATGCATATTACATCCCTACAATCTTTAAAATCATGGGGTATAGAATTTAGCGAGACCTTGGCCAAAAACGCTATAGCGGCGCTATTTCGATGCTATTCGGTGCTATTTTGACGTATAGCGCTAATGAACATCGCGACAGGTGGTTCTGGTCACTATAACACTCTATTTTTTTTCACTACATCACTGACATGGTTATGAGCAGTTTTGAAGGCAGTTTTGTCTTTATTTATTTATTTATTTATTTATTTTGGCTACATCTTTAAAAATCATAGTACATCAAATAAAAATTATAAAATAGAAAATCCAAATTTTTTTTACTCCAGATAAGTAGATCTACACTATAATATAGAAATAAATCTATAACTAATTTTCACCACAATTGGGCCATAGAAAGTGCAGCTATAAATTATTCCAAAATAATTACAAAAAAAAACATAGATATAAAGTTACAATAAAAACTTTGTACTAAAACATACCATATTATATGTTCAATGTGTAGATCTACTCATCCGAAAGTTAAACAAAATTGGGTTTTCCATTTTATGATTTTTATGTTATTTAATATGATTCTTCAAAGATTTAGCCAAAATAAATAAAGAGAAAATGACAAAACCTTCTTGAAAACCACTCATAACCAGGTCGAGAGATGTAATGTGCACGGTTTTAAAAGTTGAGATATGTGTTTTTCCTAGTTTCGAGTTTAGGGATGAAAAGCGGACTTTCGTGGAAGCCGAGGGACCTAGACTTTTTCCAAAAAAAAAAAAAAAACCGCGGCGGATGGGGGAACAAGGCACGTGAGATACAAGGATGTCGTTAGTCGTTACAAAGGGGAGACAATTTTCATTTGATGTTTTGATTTTTTTTTTTTTCTAGATATATATAAGAAAAAAAGAGCCAATGATATAACTAGTACCCCTCCATTCCAAATTATAAATTCTAGATATATTGTTTTTGCTTATTCATAAACAATAAAGAGAGTAATATCTAGTATGTTGATTGATATCTAAATCCATGAAAAAATAGCGGCGCTATAGCTCCGATAGCGCGAAAATGAACAATAGCGTCGCAGCACTCGCTTCGGGCCGCTATAGCGCGAAAATAGTGTGTTATTTTTTCGTGGATCTAAATTAATTCTTTTTTAAGTTTTGGAAGTACTGACTCAAATAGAAGGAAATCAACCGTATCGCTTGTGATCACATCAGTTGGTCTAGAACTTGTTCATTTAGGGCATTTTTGGATCAGAACCTTCCCCAGGCAGCAACATTCAACCCCAAGTGTTCAAACGCGTAGCTTTGATGCCTGACCTAGGCATTTATTCTTAGGTTGAGAACCAAAAAAGACCTTAGAGCGTTGTTTAGTATATTGGTTACCTTAGATAGAATCTGTCCTATCAAGTTCAAGTTTTACTATTTTTTAAGGGACAAACCCTTAGGCAAGGTTTAATTTTTCCTAGGGAACTTAGGCAAGCTTTATTGATTGAGGATAGTTACATCATTGGATATTATTTTTAGAATTACATAATACGACGTAGACGCCCACACAAGCACACTCACCCCCATGAATAGATGTAGATAAACCCTCTATGAGCACCTATGCGAGCACCAATGACAAGTCGAGGAATTGAACCTTTTTTTATAATCCTATCTCGTATTACCTTGGTAAGGAAAACACACACATACGTCGAGAATACGTGATACGGAGATACGAGAATCGGGAGACAACTGTCCTAACAGATTAACACAGAGGCACCTAAAGAAAAGAAAATCACAAGAAGCTCCCTGGCCACCATGCTCGCCAAAGGACGCCGCCATCTTCCATCTCCGGCGACGGAGTTCCATCTCCGGCGACGGAAGCTCCCGTCGCCGCCCAGATCTGGAGAAGCTCCATCACATGACAGCTTTAGCGAGCCGCAATAGTCGCCCGACGTCAGGTCGGGACTATGTCGTCGTTGAAGAAGCATCGGCCGGGGACGCGCCCCAAGCTTTTCCGATCTTGAATCGAAACTCGCCGTCGACATGTGCCGAAGGGAAGCCGAGCTCGATCCACTCTCCCGCGATCCGCAACACCCGAAGCCATCTCCGCATCCATGACGTAGTGCGCCGCCAGCACCATCACTTCTAGGAGACAACGGATCAGCCGATCGCACGGACTCCTGTACAAAGGCTCCACATAGGGAGCACCACCTCCACCCGACTCACCATTGACGCCGGAGTAGGCGCCGTAGGGGGGGGAAGAGCCCGAGAGGACTTATTCCGACACAGCACCACCGCCAACGCCTCGCCGGTGCCGCCTAGAGACCTAGCTAACCCTAGCAACCCTAGGATCTAACCAACGACCTACCTCTCCCACCGGCAAGAGATCCGCGGTCTCAACCACCTCGCGACGCCCCAAAGGCCATCGGAGGCGGAGGAGACCACCGTCTTCGCCCGGCGGCGACGAAATCGCCTTTCTCCCCTCTTTTTCAATCTGTAGGCTGGGGAGAGCTTTGCCAAGGAATTGAACGCGGGTCCACCACTTAAACAACCGATTCATGAACGGTTCGCAGATCGTGGGATAATAAATGAACTTGTGACTGGGCCTACCTTTCCTTCTAGAACGGACCACTCTTAAAATTAAAGGCCCATCAGCTTCAGCCCATACAGGCACTTTTTTTCCGTAAAGGCCCAAATGTTTGATCTCCAAGCTCCAGCGCCGCCGGGAGGGAGGGCGTGCCGTGTGGCCGTGGCTCAGTGGCTGGGGCGACGGCGGAGCTTGGAGAGTGGACAGATTGACCCGGTGTCGCATCACCTCAAGACGAGACACCCTGCATCCGTTCTACTGGAAGGAGATGGTTGCTCCACCTCCAACCGCGGCTGCCCAAGTGCTCTCCATCCTCCGCGGAGCTGACGCCGCTCGCCTCCTCCCCGCGTCCGGCATCGCCCCAACACCGGAGCTGCTCCAGCACCTCCGCCCCGCGCTCCCGACCCTCCCGGACTCCGATCCCGGCACTCGCCGGCTGGGCCGGCGCCGCCACCGCCGTCTCCCTCCTCGCCTCCCGCCGCCTCTTCGCCGCCGCCTGGCGCTTCCTCCTGCTCCCGCCCGCCGCCGCGATCCCGGCACTCGCCGGCTGGGCCGCGCCGCCACCGCCGTCTCCCTCCTCGCCTCCCGCCGCCTCTTCGCCGCCGCCTGGCGCTTCCTCCCTGCTCCCGCCCGCCGCCGCATCCTCCCCGCCGCCCCCGCTCGCCGCGTTCGCGCCGCTCCTCCGCCGCTACGCCCGCCTCGGCCGCACGGACGCCGCGGCCCGCGCGTTCCGTTTCCTCCAACGCCACCCGGACCGCTACACCGCCGTCGAGAGCGAAACCGACAGCGCGCCGTCTGCCGAGGCGGCGGTCTCCCCGTTGATCCTAGCCGTCGACGCGCTCTGCAAGGAGGGGGCCACCCTCGCGCCGCCTCGCGGCTCGTCGCGGAGGTCCGGCGCGAGGACGGCGGGTGCGCGCCCGACGTGCGGGTCTACAACGTCCTGCTCAACGGGTGGTCCCGTGCGCGCCGGCTCGACAAGGTGGAGAAGCTCTGGGCGGCGATGCGCGATGAGGGCGTGCGGCCGACGGTGGTCACCTACGGGACCATCATCGACGCGTACTGCGTCATGCGCAGGCCTGACCAGGCCATGGCGCTCCTTGACCAGATGCGGGAGGATGGGATCCAGGCCAACCTGCTCACCTGCAACCCCATTGTGTACGCGCTTGCTCAGGCAGGTCGTTTCGGGGACGCACACAAGGTGCTCGAGAAATTTCCCTCTATGGCGTGGCGCCGAATATCTCGACATTCAACTCCCTCGTCTTCGGCTACTGCAAGCACGGAGACCTTCCTGGGGCTAGTGGAGTACTCCAGGCCATGCTGGGGCGGGGCATTTCGCCCACAGCAAGGACATACAACTATTTCTTCATGGTCTTCGCCAGGAATCGTAGCATTGAGCTGGGAATGAATCTCTACGCCAAGATGGTCAGCAATGGCTATGCGCCAGACCAGTTCACTTACCACCTTCTGATCAAGATGTTGTGCGAGGCGAACCGGCTTGAATTAACGCTGCAGATGCTTTAGGAGATGAGAAACAATGGTTTTGAGCCAGATCAAGCGACCAGCACCATGCTGATACATTTGCTTTGCCGACGCCATCACTTTGAGGAGGCTTTTGCAGAGTTTGAGCAGATGTTTGAGAGAGGGGTTGTGCCCCAGTATATCACTTACCGGATGCTTATGAAAGAGCTAAAAGCGGCTTGGTTTAATCAAATTGGAACAGAAGTTGGCAGATCTAATGCGTTCAGTTCCACATTCCACAAAGTTACCTGGCAGTTACAGGGATAAGGAAGGAGATGATGCTATAGAGAAGAAGAAATCAATATTACTCAAAGCCCAGGCCGTTTCAGATGTTTTGAGGGACTGTAAAGATCCCAAGGAACTGCACAAGCTCAAAGGTCCGGAAGAAACTGACGTCCAAATTGCAGACAGGATTGTAGCCAACATTAGGAGAAGAGTATATGGAGACGTCTCAAGGATAGTGCCATCTGTTTCTTGAACATTGATTTGCATTGTATAGATGTATCAGTATTTATTGCATGAATGTGGTTTTAGCAGTCAGTTTAGTTATTCATCTCAAAATATGACCACCGAAGCTATTCTTCTTACATGATATAGCAGTGAGTTTCAGATGTTCTGCTTTGCTTTCTCTGTCGCTCAAATCATCAATGGTTCGATGTCACCCTCCCCTTCCTCATCCTGGCACAGTTGGTAGTTACCATGATTTGTTCTTAAGTTGGTTGATGTCTCTCCTGTTGCAGAGAAGGGGCTGGGTCAATGAAAATATGAGCTTTGCAAGGCTAGGATGCTCTGGAGCGTTTCTTCTGCCAGCTAAGTGTGATGGCCCTTCAAGCGTTTCTGTTGTAAGCTCTGACTAGGACCGTACCAGAAATATCGAGTCTGCTCAAACTTGGCAGTCACACACACCCACGTAATCACCTTCCAATTTCCACGCCTCTACCCGCGTACATGGGACGCAACTGAAGGGCTAGGCCTTTACGCGCCGGTTCCACGTGTTTAAGCGAACCGCGGAGTCTGTGCTCGCAGGAAACTACGCAGGGCTAGGCCTTTACGCTGATGGGCTCAATGCGCAAGACATTGTCGAGTGCAAAGCAGCAGCAGTTGATGCGGCTGGATGTGCTCACCTTCTCAGCCTCATAGACAGCTTGTTTTTTTTTTTTTTTTTAGATAATGGAAAAAAATTCCGGCTTCAGCCTTCTTCTATTAAGAACCACACCTTCGATCCTTGGCTAAACTCTGTCGTATGATGGACAGGAGATCGGCGACGTGCCTTGAACGGGGAGGTAGCCTCTGTCGCAGAGCGTCGGGTAGGCGGCGAAGCACACGTACGAGGCGGGCAGCGCGAGCACGGGCACGGCGCCGAGCGCGATGATGCGCGCCACGACGTCCTCGATGATGACGGTGTTTCCGAACACCCTCCATCAACGGACTTCGTCCGGTACGAATGGAATCCATTTACGTGGGGCTCAAGGCGCGTTAAATTTTCTAGTAAAGCCTAAAGCCTTGCTTTAGTGGAGCTTTGGCCCACCGCCTAACTTTCGTGCGACGCCGTGTTCTTTACATCACCGCATTGAGCTCACATGGTTCCACCCTTCAGCCTTCACTTCCCTCTCCCCTTCCCCCTCCTCAGCTTCTCCCTCTCCCTCCACTCCGGTCAGACACCGCGAAGATTGTCGATGATAACGATCGCACGACGTGAGCACCCTCAACCGTTATCTTCTCCCGTGCTTCTGCAGTCTATCTCTCTCCTTTTCTGTTTCCTCGATTCTTCCCCGCGAGCCCCGATGGATGGTCCAATCCTACCTGCTATTTGGGACTTTGCATTTGGATTAGATAGATGTAATACTTGGGACTGTTTATACTAGTTACCGTTACATATATCAAGTGGGTGCTATAACTTGTGATATGTTGCTTCTTGTTATATGCAATTGTGATGTAGATGAATTAGAGATAGTTTGTAGTAAAATCAATGCCAATTTCTTTATGGTTTGAAACTTTGAAGTTGATCCGATATTTCTGAAATTCCCTGTTTATCACCAGGGCCGATGTTGTAAACCCTGATGCTTTCTGAGCGTTTTTACCATTTGCTTGAGAAAATGATTTTAGACCTTAAAGCAGTACTTCAAGTCTGTGCTTGTCCATGCTCTGAAGTCTGTACGCTGCTCAGATCCAAAAACTGGTTGGTTCGTATTCTAATTTTTATTTTAGTTGGCTCAGATAGAGTCGGGCTATTGTTACTTTCTTTCAGCACCTTTTTTTGCTTCCTGGATCCAAGTACCAAATTATTTGGTGCGGACGAACGTATATTTCAGATACACGCCAAAGTTTAGTGCAAGGTATATAAGAGGAGTAACAATAGCAGATTACTGCAGCTCACATTTTGCCCTTAAGTATTACTAGATGATTGATTTATTCTTTTGGATATATTGAACAAGAGTCAACTTGGAGCTTAGTCCACTGTACTGTTGCGAAATTGAGCAGTTTCATGTTGAGGCACTTGTACATACGAAAAACGGTGGTGACTTAGTAGAAGAGATGCAATTCGGTGCCTGCATACTTATTTTTTTTAAAAAAACTATTTCTCAGGGTGAATGCAACAAACCTGGCAATTTGTCTTTGTGGTTGGTTCGCTTACCTTAACACAGGTTATTTCTTCTTTCATACAGCTATCTTGGTTTGGTGAAATGTTTGATACAGAAACAGCAACCTGACTCACCGAAGGTACCCTACATGCTGAGGAGGACAAATAGATGTTGACTGTCATGTGAAAATGCTTTGCAGTCAGGGTTTTGCTTGAAAAAAAATGAATGGTGAGTCTAGTAGATATGATAAGCTGGAGAGCATGTTACAAGGTGGAAGTTCAGAACCACACAATGTACCACTAAAGTATTTGAGAAACATCACAAACAACTTCTCCGATGAGCTACTACTTGGTGAAGGTGGTTTTGGCACGGTATATAAAGTAAGATTGAATCACATATTTCAAACTTGCCAAAACATATGTCACCAGACTATGCATAAACTCAAGCATGTACTAATAAGAGAGTTGAAACAGGGAGTGCTACAAAATGGGGAAACGATTGCTGTGAAGAAACTTAACTCGTCAATACCAGGAGTTAAGGATAGGCAATTTGAGAATGAAACCACTCATCTTATGAGGCTTAAGCACCCAAATGTAGTGGTACTTGTAGGTTGGTGTTTTGATGCAGAGAATATATATGTGGAGTACAATGGAAAATACATATCTTGAGAAGTCGAAAAGGTTGCTTTGCTTGGAGTACATGCCTAACGGAAACCTTCGTGGGTATCTTTCAGGTATAAAAATTCAATAAAGGCATATCATATCATGTTGTTCTTCTTTCATTTTTTTTTTTTTTTTACAGATATTGTGGTTAGAGCATGTCCATTTTTCATTTCATATAGCACTTTCGCATGCTTCTTTGCTAATGCGGATGAATTTTCCTTGACTTGGGGGACACACGCTACAATATCATTGAGGGTATTTGTTACGGTTTACGTTATCTCCACGAGGAATGGCAACTTAATGCCCCTATTGTTCACATGGATCTGAAAACCCGCAAAACATATTGCTCGATAACAATATGGTGCCAAAATTGCAGACTTTGGCTTGTCAAGACTCTTCAAAGGAGGAGAAAACTTGGACTTGCACAATAAGCCGCGATGGAACATTGTATGTATCAAATGGCACTTGATAGTTCATTCTTTTTCGAGGATAGCTAAAATGAATTGTCTTTACAGTTGTCTCATGGCTTCGAGGTTGACGCACTCATGTTGAAATGCAGGGGTTACATGTCCCCGTATACATAAACAAAGGTCTAGTCTCAACAAAGTCGGACATATTCGGTCCGGGTGTAATAATCATAGAGATAGTGACAGACGCAGGGACTACCCGGATGATCTTGAATACCTGCCGAGGAATTTGTTGAGACGGTAAGGAAATTATATTTGAACTTTCGTGGCCAAAGCCGCTTTCTTAAGAGGGAGAGAGATGGTCTTACTCGCTTTTCCTTTCCTCTGTGGTAATATTTTAGAGTTGTATGATTTTGCGTGTCTTGCATAACTGAATCGAGAAATGGGGTGTCACTAGAAGTTGATTACCAACAAATAAGAATATGCATTCAGATTGGTCTAGACTGTGTGAAAACCGACCGGTCCAAAAGGCCAACAATAAGTCAAATTATCAAGACACTCCACGGACCGGAAAGTGCGGATTCCGCAATATAAAAAGGGGTAAGGTCACCAAAGAAACATGGTTTCATCGCATAATTTTTTCTTTCTATACACGGATGAATCCTTGATTGCACTGAAATAGTGATAACTAAAACACAATGTGATACATTTGTTTTCGTCTTGTTTAAATACAAGGTGAATTTTCATCCGAGATTTGAAGGATGATGTTTAGTAGTTTTCCATTCAATGCGGGGCGCCCAATAATTGCTAGCTTAGTACTAGAAGGCTTGGTAGTTCTAATTTGTAATTTCGACCTACTCGTAGATCGATCTCAATCTGGAAAGGGAGAGAGAATTTGTGGGGAAACAAGCGGGATGGAAAGGCCAGCAAAGAAACACACCCCTCCCTGGTTGCTCTGTGTCGAGACCTTCATCGTGGGCCCCGCACCGCGGCAAAAGAAGACCGCTTTACGGAGGATTCGGTCATTTTACCACTATGATCTTTGTTGTCCCGTTGAAAAAACGAGGTATGTGTTCATGAGTTTTTCTTCTAAAGACAAAGTGCCCTATAATAAAATTGAGCATATATTCGCTAATTTGCAGGCGCGGCTCTGCGGCGGCCATGTTCAAAGAATGCGCTGGCGGTTTGACCGATACTGGACTGGACTCAGTATGCGGACTTGGACCCGGACCGGACCTCGTCAGCGGACCCGGACTCGGACCGGACTGGACCAGACCCGGACCGGACCAGGACCCGACCGGACCGGACCGGACCCGACCTATCACGGACCCGGACTCGGACCCGACACTGACCGGGACCGGGACCGGACTGACCAGATCGCGGACCCGGACTCGGACCGGACCGGACCCGGGACCCGACCCGCATGCGGACCGACTGGACCCGCACTGGACCAGACCCGGACCCGGACCCGGACCCGCACCTGCACTGTATGTGGGCCCCGGGCCGGGACCCGACTGACCAGACATGGACCCTGACCAATTACCGATGACTGACCTAGACGCCGAACCTATATGCGGACTAGGACTCGGACCCGGTACCCGCACCAGGACCTGACCTGGATTTGATGAATGATTAGAACAACGTATACTGAAAACTTGTTTGAAATAACATGTATGCCCTTGAAGTTGATAACGATTTGTTTGGTTATGAAACTAGTAGGATTGGGCTCGCTGATCACCACATTCTTAGCTCTCACCAAGGCTACTTTTTTTGAACGCAACCAAGGCTACTTATTTTCTGCAACCTTATTGGCTGTGAAGTCCACTCTATACATTTTCCGTCCACTAGACCATGGTTCCAAAAGCTCTCAAGCCAAGTAAAAGCGACTGTGTTGCCAACCTGCTCTACCTACAGTGGATATTGTTATAGCAACTTGATTATTCCCTGTCATGTAATCTGATGGTTTGGATAGAAAATTCCACCGAGAGATCTCTCTGTGCATAGAAAAATAATGGTGCAGGCATGACAGTGTACTAAAGTACACAAAATAAATAAACAAGAGAGAACACACTTTATTCATATTTAATGAAAATACAAATATAGATCTCTCGTGCAAATGCGCTCCATGAGTACTTGTGCGACGTGGTCTTACGTTCCTAGGGCCTCGTAAGGCTCCCCCGATTAATTAGATCTGTGAGTCGGTCGCGGAACATCTCGAAAGTGCCTTGCTATTTGTAGGAATATAAGAGAACACAATGGTAATAAAATATCGCAAAACATATTAGTCTCACACCGGTGGTTAGATGTCTTATCCTAATATCTGTTACTATTGTAGATCTTTTGGAAAACAATAGGTTATCTGGAATGTATGTCTTGGTATGTGGCCCAAAATATGAAGTCTAGCTCTATAGTAATCTCAAAATATTTAATTTGACATTGCCACAAGACAATACATTTGCTGACATATTTTAGTGTTCTTGCCCCATTGTAGTTTGGTCTGGGAGAACAAAGGCGCTACTTGTTGCATATATGCAGAACTAGAAGTTAGCAACAACTCCTAATGTGAATATGTGCCACTAAGCCAAAGTTCTCAAAGATCAATTTGCCACACAATTACAGTGGTATGTGGGATTGTTTTGATGTACTGTACTTTTACATCAATGTATTATTGTTGAAGATAAATTTGGGGAGTGTTGGGTTGTACCAAAATAGAGAGGAATGAAGAGAGTGAGAAGGTGGAGCAAATGAGTGATAAGCCAAGAGTGTCCCCACCAAGCCTTTGCTCCCCTTTTATTTCTTTCCTTAGTGGGTTTTTAATTGCAAATAAGTCCCTATAATTTATAAATAGATCCTTAGATGCTTACAATTATGCCATTAGAACAATTGGGTCATTTCTCATACCGAGGGGTCCCTAACATATGATGCAACTAAATAGCACCTCGTCAATCGCTATTTGGGCCGCCATGGACGTAGAAAAAGGCAACGATGCAATCGAGGCGCATGGGGTGGGAATTGGGGGGGGTGGGGTCGATGCCACGCTTGATGCGCCTTATAAAAGGGACATGTGCCAGGTTTGTGAAACCCAACAACGCTGTCGGGGATGAAAGCACGTGTTGGTGTTGCCAATACCGCACGCATAAGGGAGAGGAACCCGGCAGAGTGGTTGTGCATGATGAAGTAGAAGTGCGGGAGTGGATGCTTCAACTTGTAGGCGAAAGCAGCCTGAGGGAGGATGCATCCAACCCCAAGGTGAGTAGTTTGAGTACAAAGTACGATAGCGGTGGTAGGGTTCAATGTCGACGAAGAAGACCTGAACAACATGATGAAGACCATGTGTAGATGGATGACATAGTAGAGATTGCACAACACAATTGTCGATGCACAAGGGACGACGATATAGATGCAATGACAAGGCGACACATAAGCGGTGGTGCTGCGGCCCGATGAGGCGACACAACAAAGAAGCCACAAAGGCTCGAAGAAGATGGCGACACGGATGAGGCAAAGTCCATCCGCCGCTACGCGAAGATTATAATGGTGGTGACGGGCGATAGCCCAACAACAAACCTAGGTAATGACGATGGTAGCCCAACCACGGCGATGATGAGCGTGAGGAGGAGAGCCCGATTTGTTGCTTGAAGACGACGATGGCAGCCGGATCAATATGATCCGGCACCTAAACGGTGGCGCTACCCTCGGCTTCTCCAGGGGAGGTGCGGGCGCGATGCAGAAGCTATCGGCGGCTACAGTTAAGATTTAAACATAGACTCATGATACCATGAAGGACGGAGAATAGAATTTGTAATTGGATGGATGTATTGCATTGAGCCCTTACGAAGTTTGGGAGGCAAGGCAACCAACAGCGACGAAGGCAGAAATAAATTTAGGTCAGGCTAATCTTAGCACTAACACATCTCAGCCCTGCTAATCAGTATAATTATAGAGATAAAATTAAGGTGGGGCTTAGGGGGCTACACGTTGCTAGCATGGGTAGGCAGGGCTCTAGCCCGTGTTGCCCCCCCCTGCCAGCTCCGTCGCTGGCAACCAATGGATACCTATGGCAGTCTACTGTACATGTCCGATGTCCAAACTACCAGATATACTCTAACAGTTCAATAGCAGTCAGCCTTGTTCAGAGCTTTCTGCATTCATTCACTTTTTTTTTTTTAGAAAATGGAAGAGAACTTCCCACCTCTGCGTGTCCGCATACAGCGATTACTCCGCATACAGCGATTACAATATTACATAGTTTTAGTGATATTGCTGATGAATCAGGGGAACAAGAGATGCATAAATCATGTATGACAGAGTCTATTATTAAATTTCCATTCGTGAGAGGCGAATAGCTCCAACACAGTAGTCTCTAATTTCCTGCTCGCTAACTGGAAAGACTCCTTTGTTTCATCATCACACTGTAGCAGTGCCCAAAACCACAGCCAGTATGTTCCCTAAAAATAGCCTGCATAAAAGATATTATTTGCAATTTTAAAAGATTAGATCATTACAACATATCCAAATTGCTTAATATAATGCGGCTACCCTAACCAGAATATATTTATTCTCTTTTAAATCAAAATTTGATAACCAACTCCCTAACATGTGGGATACAGAGCTGGGAGGGGTTAACCCAGTAGCTATATAGACAGTCCTTCAGATTGTCTTGGCATTATCACAATCAAATAAAAGATGTTTAATTGTTTCGTTACACAGAAACTACACTTTTGACTGCATTTCCAATTCCACTTAGCTTGGTTATCCTTTGTTAAAATTACTCCGCTGGAGGTATCGAAGGAAAGTCTTTGATTTTTAAAGGAATTTTTAACTTCCAAATCATTTATGAGAGAAAGGCATATTTTGATTTATCATGTGAAGATACAAAGAGCGGACTGTAAAATGGCCACTGTTATGTAATCTCCAAATAAATAGACCTCGCTCATCAGTTAAATTGATATGAGCGATCTTAGCTACTAAGTCTTTCCATTCATTGAGTTTATCCCCCACCAGAGCTCTCCAAAATGAAATATTCAGTGGTATTGATCTCATATAACATTGGCCATTGTATCATGCGGATGATTTGCAATATTATAAAGTATGGGATAAAGATCTTTAAATGGGCGGTTGCCTATCCATGTATCTTCCCAAAATCTCGTTTGTGATCCATTATTAATTTTGAAGAAACCACAAGGCAAAACCTGATCTTTTATTTTCATCAGACCCTTCCAGAAATGAGAGTCATGGGTTTTGGCATGGACTTGTGGGAGAGATTTCAAACTTAGATACTTGTTTCTAAGCAATGTTTACCAAGTCCCTTCTTCGTTAAGCAATTTTATAATCCACTTGCTTAATAGACATTTATTCTGAACTTGAAGATCTATAATCCCATGTCCTCCTTGGTCTTTAGGATGACATAAGATGTCCCATTTGGTAAGGCAATACTTATTTTATCTTTCTTTTTTTTTTTTTCGGGCTTTGCCCGCATCGCATTAAGAGAAGTGAGATAGTTCTTTTACATCCTAGGGACTCCCTTAGCGAGCTGCCCGGGAGCCGACTATGCTAAACACGCAAAAGCGTAAGGCACCGCTTAACGGTGGCGCTTTTAGAGTGGTGTACTAAAGAATGGAACTAATGTGCGACTAACACGACCTGGACGGCTAATCAGTCCTCGTCCAGTCCATCGAGCCCCCGCCGATGTCCTTATCCCGCGAAAGCACCGCGCAGGGGTATCCATTCAAAGACATCCCGCCTCAAGTCACGGACACCCCGCGAACGTCTCGTGGAACCCGATGGCGACGGTGGGGTCCGGCGTGACGTAATCCACCGCACTGGCTCCCACTTGTTGAGGAGGACGCGCCGCCCGCTCCTCCTGTTTGGATCATGGAATGGCGCTTTGGCGGCTAGCCGGTCACCTGCGATGTGGGGTCCGGTCGTCGTCATGGGTCCTAGTAACCCGGAGCCTCGGAGTAGTCTTGATTAGAGGCCCTCCTGGCAGCCCGGGGGAGTCGACGAACGCCGCTACGAGGCCATCGTGAGGCGCTCCGCAATGGCGCGGTAGTTGGCGGTGAAGCGTCGGTCGTCGCGCAAGACGGTGCCGCCACGCATCCCCATCGCCCGCCTCCGGCGCCTCGGCAGCGGGATAGCCGACCGTGGGGAACCTGCTGCCACGGCATCGCCAACCTCCCGGGCGCCTCACCATCATCGGGCACCATCGGCACCAACCACCGATAACCTAGAGAGAAAGGATGGCACCTCACTTGCAAGCTCGCCTTCAGCAAGATCGGCCCACCAATCTATACGCGCCGGCGACGCGAGCCAGCTCAAGGCCCCCCGAGGCCGAACGAGCGATGCGGCACCGGGAGGCAACCGACGAGCTGCAAATTCAAGCTCAATGTCAGCCATACCTGCCCACCAATCCTCCGAGGTATTTTATCTTTCTCGCCTTGCCAATAAAATCTAGATCTGTAATAATCTAGTTTTTAAGAACACCTTTCGGTAGTTCAAAAAGAACATCACGAACATGGTAGATCGCTGAGTACTGAATTTAGAAGGACTAATCAAATGCTTCGCTTCTAGCAAGTCAACTTTTGTTCGAACCACTTTTCGATGCTCCTCCACTCTATATTATGGAGTTTGTTATGATGCATCAGTATACCTAAATATCTGAAGGGATAATCACCTGCATCACATCCGAAGAGCTCAATATATTGATCCTCAAAATCTTTTGCTTAGCCATAACAAAAGATTTCACTCTTAAGAAAGTTGATTATGTGACCAGACAACTGTTCAAAAACACTCAACAAAAGTTTATTGTTTTTTTTCTTGTTCCAGGTCATGGTCCAAGAAGATAATGGTATCTTCTGCATATTGCAGAATCGACAAGCCATTTTCTATAAGGTGTGGGATGAAACCCACCCACCCCTATTTGTTTTTGCTCTTTTAATTGAGAGTGCAAGCATATCTGCTACGATGTTGAACAAAATATGTGACATTGGAATATTGGATGGCAATTTCTTATTGACTTTTTTATTTGGAAGTCGGGTATAGCAATTTCTTGTGATCCTCTAGCATACGCTCGAACTTGATCTTCTCCTTTTCACTTTCGCATTCTCTCTATGCATCACGGATGGACTGACCAAGATCATCAGCTGGCTCATCTTTTGCTGCTACCTCTTCTTCCGCGCTACCTCTTCTTCAGCTTCCCCTATTGCAGTATCATCTGGCTCATCTTTTGCTGCTACCTCTTCTTCCGCGCTACCTCTTCTTCAGCTTCCCCTATTGCAGTATCATCAAAGGCGCCGTATTTAGCAAAACCATGAATAATAATGTTGTCATCATCCCCTTCTTCTTCTTCTTCTTCTTCTTCTTCTTCTTCCATTATAACACCGCTTTCTCTGTGCTTAGTCCAACAAATATAGTTTGACATGAAACCCGACCTAAACAGGTGTTCGTGAAGGATCCTTGAGCAAGAATAATCCTTATCATTCTTATATAGGACACGTGGGCAGCACATGAAACCATTCCGCGTGTTTGCCTTGGCCACATTTATGAAATCATGCACGCCCCTAATGAACTCCGGGGAGTGGCATTCAGCGTTGTACATCCATTGCCGGTTCATCTGCATTACATGGCGTACACCACATCAAAAACTTTTAATAACCCATATTATACAACATGCATGATTAGTAGTTAATTAAAAGATCCAAAATATCTATCAATCAACATGATTAATTAATATCCTATACCACACAGCTATTTCACTCTAAAACATTAATTTATTGAAGCCTGGATACAATATAGACAATCCCAAATAGCACTAAACAAACTAAACCTACAATGCACTTCAGCAGAATAAGGATTTCACGACCAATTCCAACTAAAACAGACAGATCATTCTTCTACTGGTTCACTGCTTCAGGTGCACTCACATCAACCGCCTCACTCTCCTTTGCAAGAGATTTTTGGACGTGCACAACATACTCTACCTCCCAGTACCAACCGTTACATGATCCAAAGTGCCGTCCCCACTAAAATTACAACAACAAATCAAGAACTTTAATCAAAATCATCACAAAAATGGCTACAAACCATAACAAAACAATACAAAAAAAAAAAAAAATAACTCACTTCACGATCCGGACATGTGTAGAAGGTGCGACCTTGGTTGACACCCTTCTTCTTCACCCTGTACCCCCTCACAATCTTCTTCCCACACTTGCCGCACGCAAAGGAGAGGGAGGTCCGCCTCGATCGCTTAGGGACCCCAAGGCCGAGGACCCTAAGCGTCGCCATCTCGACTCTCTCTATACTCATTTTCATCAACTACTATAAATTTCTCATTTTTGTGAATCATGAAATTAAATGAGGTATATACTAGCAAAGAAAGGTGGATGCTCGTTTAATTTTGATCAGCTACTTTAAGCTTTGTTCTAAATTTGCAAACTATCAAGTGGGTTTGATGAGCTACTGTACCATGAAATCCACCATTCTTTCTAATGTAAGAAACCTTAAATTTCTCTATTTCTAAACCATGAAATGAGGCAATGATGAGCTACTATAAGATTCATGCAAACTATCAAGTGATTTCGAGCTCAAATGGAATATAAATAAAAAAATATCTACACTTTTCCTTATCTAGAAAATCACAAATTTAGAGCCATGCTAGTGATGAACACATGAGAGGATGAAGTTGGTAACCTTTAGAACCAACACTACACCACAACCTTTAAACAACGACCGACTTGGAGTTGCTAAAAGGGGTATAAAAATGGACAGTCCATTGCTAAAAGATATAGCGACGGACCCCTGCAGTTGCTAATGAAGCCGTCGTTGTATGTATACAGCTACAGTGACAGACATGACCTTTAGCAACGGACAGTTCAACGGTCCAACTTTAGCAACGGACAACACGTTAGAACTTTTAGCGACTGACGGTTCAACGCAATAAAGAACTTTTAGCAACTGACAGTCCATCGAGATCAATTTAATAGGTAAAAAAATAATAATCAAGATGTATTTAAAACTGGACCACATTCAGAACCAATACAATATTGAATGACATACACAAATGGGCACATTAATCATACTCTCATTCATCTATATCAAATGAGTACGTATATAATCATGTCACTAACTACCGTAAGCTTGTTGCCATCAAGCCAACATACAAGGAATATAGTAGCTGAATACAAAGTCATCAGGTTGTACAGCTAGCAAGTTTTCCTGTCGAGCAAAAGCCATCATCCAAAAGTGATCCAACAAGGTTCAAGTCCAAAACTTAAACTACCAGATTGTAGTCCAAAAGCATTCAAAGTTAGCATCTAGTTCACCATAAGATAATTCAGTGGCTTCCTATCAACAAGACGCTACCAACAACCCCATGAGAAGATCCTGCACCAAATTTGCTCCAACACCCATCCTGCCAACAAGAGCTAGCACCACCTAGCATCTCTCGAGATGATCCTGTAGCACCTTGAGAAGATCTCTCGAGAAGAACCAGCAACACCATGAGAAGATCTTTGGTTGCTGACTGCAGACCTTCAGCTGTCAAGTATCATTAGTTAGAAACTGTAGATACTCACCACATATCAAAAAAGAGAATAGAATCAAGTGGACATTACTCGATTAAATGGCCAAGCAACTGGCATCTTTATAGCATCGCCTAGAGTCTGGATTTCAGCATAAGGGCGTGGCACTAATTTTTCACGTCTGAGGACAACATTCACAATAACTTCACAAAATTTCGTTCCAAGAGCCTCACCCGCTAGTTTATTGTTTGGATTAACTGAAACAACAGTTGGCTTAGCCACTTTTTCATTACTCGACATGGCAAATAAGATGACCTCACTTCTAGCCTGAAGTAGATGATGGACTTATGAGAAATGGATAAATGCTAGGTTGAGCGGTTATTAAATCACAAGTAAAATATTTGCATGAGGGGTTGAGAAAATTACAAGTGTATCTTTTGGAAAGTGCTGGACATTTGGTGATGTTGTAATATTCATAGCAAGCAAGGCTGCAGGGGCTGTAGCTTGCTGATTGGCCTCATCATCAGGTTCCTCATCACAGTTGTCATCCTTTGCATAGTCGCATAGTGCGCGCCGCCTCGGCCTCGGCTGCCGCCTCCCTTCCCACTCCCACTCCCACTCCCACCCTCACTGCACCCGGGTCTCTGCAATAAAATAGCAAAGCCACGACGCCACTGCTCTCTCTCTCGCCCCGCTAGCTCCCACCTCGCCCGCCTGCCCCAATCTTCCCCCTCCCTCTCGGTTCCGCTCGCTCCCCGCGCGGCGCCAGATCTCGGGGCGGGCGGTGGGACGCCACGCTGTGCCGGTGACGGTGACGGTGGGTGACGCCTACTCTACTCTCCAGTCCCAAGCCGCGCGGTTTGAATTCCGACAGCAGCTCACGTTCCCTCCTCTTTTGCGCGTGCAGTGAGGCGGATCCTGTGCGGGCGTGTCAGCCCGGTGATGAGAGCGTAGGCGGGCGGCGGACGACCGCACGCATGCACGCACGCACGCGTTCGCCCCCTGACCCCCGAGGTGCCTCGCACCTAGGGGTGGTAAAGGGCCCTCTAATTTTAGCTAACAAATTTAAGGATCGGACCCTATTAGGATCAGGCTCAAATACTATTCATTTTTGAGCTAAAATTAATTAGGGTCAAGTTGGATTGTGAAGGAGGTATTAGGGCCATGATCCATTACACCCCTACTCGCACCTGCCATGCGCCCTGTGCCCCTTCCCGCCTCCCCTGTTCCCGTTCGGTTCACGGCCGATCCGCTGCTCTTCTCGACTCCGCATGCTGCCAGGAGCACGCGACAGCGGCGGCGGAAGGGAGGGATTTGGTCGGGATCGGAGCTTCCACTCCTTAATTTTTTTTTTCTTTCTTTATCTATTATCGGTGGCGGTGCTCCATGCTCCGCCTCCGCCGCTGTCGACGATCTTAGCTCAATCGAGCCTGCCATGGGAATTCGCCAGCTCCAGCGACGTTGGGAGTGGATTAGGGGCGCGCCTCTGTCGTGGTCAAATGCATGCTCCATCCCACTTGCACCCTCCCCCAAACGAAAACCGATTTATACACAAGACATGCCCCTGTTTTCGTTTTATGTCGTTCTAGAGACATTGGGGGCTACAATATGTTATCAAAGTGGGAGTGGGACCTTTGCCCCTTGGCCTAGGAAGTACTCCGTATGCTTTTCAAAAAAAGTCCAACGAATCAAAAAAACACAGCAATGAGTTTTTGTCCAAAATTCTATCTTGCATCAATTGCGAAGACCAGGTTTCTTCACACCACCAACAAAAAAATAAGAAATTTTGCACTACTTTCGGTTAATCGGTTTGTAGGACCTGACTGGGTGTGCACTGTGTATAGTACTAGGAAAGTTACTGAAACTTTGTCTTTTTGTTTCTTATAATTTTATCCCCCACTAAGCTATTAGCCTGTGCTCCTTCGCAGAAAATGGCGATGATGGTGGATCCCCCCATTGGCATGGCGAATCAAGGAAAAGCATTACTATACTATGTGGCAGACACTATTTGAGATCGACACCAAGTATGTGCCGATCAAGCCCATTGGAAGAGGAGCTTACGGGATTGTTTGCTCATCTGTTAACCGTGAGACCAATGAAAAAGTCGCGATAAAAAAGATAAACAACGTCTTTGACAACCGTGTGGATGCGCTGAGGACACTGAGGGAGCTGAAGCTCCTTCGGCACCTAAGGCACGAGAATGTTATCGCTCTCAAGGATATAATGATGCCAGCGCATAGAAGGAGCTTCAAGGACGTTTACTTGGTTTATGAGCTCATGGACACTGATCTGCATCAAATAATTAAGTCATCTCAACCACTTTCTAATGATCACTGCCAGTATTTCCTTTTTCAGGTACGTTTTGCATGGATCCTGTTTTCAAATAGTTATGTCCTTGCTCTTGTTGCTTTATTGATGAATGATGACTCTAGCATAAACAGAAACACAGCATATTTTTGCCACCTTGACATAGGACAATGGGCATAAAAGGTAGCCACTAAGTAGCCAAAGACTTGCACTTGTTTATTTGCGTTTTATGCTCTATCTGGATGCCATGGTTGGGAATTGCTGGCATATCCTATCGGAATATGAGATTGTCCTTATGCAGATCAAAATGGGGTTGAGAGTTTGCAGCCTTGTCATAAGCTATGTATGCTAGTCATAAATGGTATACATAATCTGTCTAGTGTGTGGTTTGCAAGATCATGCTTAATTTAATTATTCTGTTTGGCTAGCTTACCAGAAGTAGATATGTGGTGATGGAGTATTGGGTTTCCGTAGTCTGATTCGGGTCTGCAACCATTTAATGGATCAAACATCTTTTTCGTCGATATACTTTGGCTGATATGAGGACAGGCCCTTGACACAGTGTCAGAGTCTCTCCACTTGTGGCCTCGAGTGGGTTTGGACCAGCATTTTTGCAAAATTAAGCAAGGTTAAGGTTGTCTAGAAATTCCCTTCTCCTGATCCCACCTTCTGCTGGAGCTTTTAGCACTAGGTATGCCCTTATCAGTTATCACTTTGGCTGATATGAAGGTTATTCTTTGCTGAGTTCAACTCATTAGATTGGCATCTCTGGACAAACCTAATATGGGTATGGGAATCAGTTCCATTCACCGTTTCTTTCTGGTTAAGGTGGGAATGAGTCATTTTGGCTTTTCAGCACGATGTTTTTATGGTCATTGAAAGGTACCAAGATACCAAAATTGGTACCTCCCTAGTCCCTAGTTATAATTGGTGGCATCTCTTGGGTACTTCTTCAAGGAGGATTAAAAAGCTCTTTCAATTCAAACAGTAGTCATTTGGCTGGTCAGCTTTCCGGTTCAGACAAAGGTGCAAGTGGGCCAATATCCATTTGAAAGCGCAGCTTTCAGAACTTTTTTACTTTTGAGATATGATGATCTATTTCCTTGTTATTAATACATAAACCATGCTGTAATTTCATACTGGCTTGCAGATACCTATTGTTTCTTAGTAGCTTGTCTTAATTATGCGTAAAAGTGCACAACACTTACAATTCTGACTAACAGCTTAGCATACAGTTAAATTTTCTGAAAATCTGAAGTCGACATCTATTTACATTTCCAGAACAGTAACTGTCTCAGAAGTTTGGCCCAAGTTAGACGTGACAGCATTTGAAACTGCTGTCTTCTTTTTCCCCTCCAATACCAACCAGAGCTGAGTATCTTTTCGTTAAGCAGAAAAAAAGAACCAAGTACAGCCCGAACACCACACCACAACAGCATTTGAGACTACTGTCTGAAGCCGAGCTGTTAGAAAATAATACTGTATGGTCCTAACATGAGAGATCATATATGAGAAAATGTAGGCAAGCTTCAAACTTGGACCACAGATCCTAGGGGAGCGGTTGAGAGAAGATATGATTTCTTGGCAACCCAAACAAGTTATTATTTGGGGACAAGGATAAACTTGGACCACATATCACCAGAGGCTAATAATATTATTTAGTTTTTTTGCGACCACGCCGTTGCGTGTTTTTCATTAAGCAGGATAAACTTGAAAAAGTACAAATTGGGGCTAAGTAACCAAGGTTACTCAAGTCCCAAACACACACACACCCGCAAGCTCGAAAAAGACGACTACATTGTTACAAATTTTGCGACGGGACTAAAAAACACCCACTCAGTCCCCAAGTCCCCAAGACCTGTGACATCTAGGTCTAAGGCTTGCACATCAAATTTGCCATTAAGAAGCACATCCAACAAGATACGCTTTGGCGCTTGTCATGTTTCCCCGAAAGCAGCCCCTCACCTTGTCATCCACAATTGTATCGGTATCGCCCTCGCCTACCTAGAAGCCGAGCTTCGGGCGGCGGCCGGCGCCTGCTGTATCGTCGCATTGGGGCGCCCTCGGCGGCGGCGATCGCCGCTCCTCCGCAACGAGTGAACGGAGACGGGCGCCCTTGCCCGACGCAGCCTTGGCTTTTCCCTTGATGAGCGGCGTCTCAAACGGAATGCGACGTCGGCCTCCGATTATCTCTTGGATCGACGCACGCAGTGCCTCCACCGGGCCGAGCCTTCGTCCAAGGACCGTGGCGGCTGCAGGGGCCGAGGTCAACATCGCACTCCTCGCCGCTGCGTGGAGGGCTGCTCTTCGGTGCACCGCACGCGGGCGTAGCGGCCCGCATCCCCGGCGCATGAGCCGGCGCGCACGGGGTGTTGGCGACCCCCATGGCCGTGTCCCGCGGTGCCACCGGGTCCGCGGGGGCGGACATCCAACCAAGGGGCGGCGAGGTGTCCGTCGCGACCGCGGCCGAAACAGAGGGATCCACACCATCCGCCTGGTGTCTCCTCATCCGCATGGCCGAGCTCGCCCATCCGTAGCGGCAAAGGGGTCCACCAAATATGCTGGACCTCCACGTAGGTCGTAGATGGGGGGAACACCGAGCGCCAATTGGCCACCCAAGAAGACAAGAGAGAGCGAGCTCATCAAGCATAGGGTGAACCCATACGGGAGGCCCAGTGCCCTCACCCGGTGCTAGCTCGAAAGCGGGTCGTGAGAAGTGGTGGCATTGTCGACACCGCCGATCTTCTCCGCCAACCTGCGTCGGTGCGGACGGCGGCGCTTAACTTTTGCTCGAGCCCCACCGGGTGGCGGGCGCGGAGCAAGCCGCGGACCGTCACCCGCGATCGCCGCGCCACAGCCTCCGGCGATCTTGACTCCCAGAACGGTTGGGCGGCACAACTTGCCACCCCTTTAACGAGGCGCCGCCCCGCCGCCGCGGCGCTGCGTCTGCCGAAACGACCCCGACCGACATCGCCGCCCGATGGCCTCGGTATCCCCGCATCGAAGGCGCGCGGCGGGGATCGACATTGAGCGGCGATATGGTCGCTCCCAAGGCGCGCTTGAAGCAACGGGCCGACGAGCTCGTGGCACAGGCGACGATGCTTAAAAGCCGTCTTCCCCATCCCGTGTCGGCGGTGACAGCTCACAACGGTACGGAAACCATCAGACGACGTTGGGGCCCCGACGAGGCCGTTGAGCCGTTCAGACCCGGCGACCGCCATGGGCCAAGCCGCTGAGCACCGGGACCTTGCCGATCGCCGCGGGCCAAGGCGATGATGTCGGCACACGCCAGGATGCATCGGCGGTGGTCGCGCCGGTACTGCCGCCGACGCCGCCGCTGACGCCGTTTCCCCCGGCGCCTCCCGGCGGCACCCTCCACGGCGTCGGCGCCCGCGATGCCAACACAGCCCCCATCGAAGGTGAGACGTGGCAAGAGAGCCTTGCGAACAACGTCCAGTAGGACGGGCGCGGCACCGGGATCGGGCTCGTCGCGGAGCGCCGGCGCCGGTCCGCCCCGCCGCGCCTAGACTTCGATGCCCCACCGAAGCCGCTTCGTGGATGGAAGGGGGCAGCATGGGGGGGAGAGGGTGACGGCCTCGAGAGATTGGCCGCCGGCGAAGCCGCAGGCGATCAACGGCGGGCCGTTTGCGGGGCGCCGGGACCGCATCGATGTCATCTTTCGCCTTCGTCGCCGCTTTCGGCCGTCCTCACCTTCGCCGTCATCCTCGACGACGACCACGCCCTCCGACACACGTAGTCTTGGGTGGCGGCGCCATGCGGCAATGGTGGCCGACGGTGCCGGGCGTTCCACCCGGCAAGAAAGGGCCCGAAGCTCCCCAGAAACACATGGGGCGGTAGATCCTGAGGCGGGGAGCTGGGATCCGGGGTGGATTGGAGGGGAGTGGTCGGTGAGGGAGATTGGCTCGGGGCGGGAGGAGCGCCGCCGCCGCCAGAGCGATAGTCGGGTCGGGGTGTGTTTAGAGCCCCAACTTCTCTCTAAAATTTCCCCGCATACCCATCACATCGAAACATTAAATGCACCCAAAAAACGCATGCCCGAAGTATGAAATGTAGGTAAAAAAATAAACTAATTGCATAGTTTAGATGTACATTAAGTAGATGATTCTTTTGAGCCTAGTTACGCCATGGTAGGATAATATTTACCACAAACAAACGAAACGTCTTACAGTCTTTTCAAGACACACTACAAATTTAAAAATTTGGCCCGAAATTTTTTTTGGCAGCCCCGAATTCGGGGCTCTGAACACAGCCATTATTTAGTTGGTCTTGACTGGGATGTGCTTGACAGATTCTTGTTTTCCTCTGAAGTAGCATGTTTCTTAGGGATGGCAAGTGGAAGCTTCTATTACTGCTCCCATTTTTTTTTTCTCTCTTAGGGATTCTTTTTATTGGAAACATCTCAACGTGCTAAACAGATTTGCATGTCCTTATACCTTGAGCTTCTTGGTGTGAATTATTTAAGGAAAACTTTTATAGGTGAATTGGAACTTAGGCATCTGATAATAGACCAAGAACTTAGTGTTCACTAGTTTCCAGATTCTTTTATTTTGTTTCTGGCAGGTCTTGAGATACCTTTTGCTGAAGTAATATTTTTTCCAGTCAGATAATATCTAAGATGTTCATAAAAAAAAAAAAAAATCTAAGCTGCTATTTTTCTTTCTTGATTGTAGCTGCTCCGAGGCCTGTAGTACCTTCATTCAGCTGGGATACTCCATAGAGACCTAAAGCCAGGGAACCTCCTGGTTAATGCAAATTGTGACCTGAAGATATGCGATTTCGGGCTTGCCCGCACAAACAACACTAAAGGTCAGTTTATGACAGAATATGTAGTCACCCGCTGGTACAGGGCACCTGAGCTGCTGCTATGCTGTGACAACTACGGTACCTCCATAGATGTCTGGTCAGTTGGCTGCATATTTGCAGAGCTACTTGGCCGCAAGCCCATTTTTCCAGGAACTGAGTGCCTCAACCAGCTTAAGCTCATTGTCAATGTTCTTGGCACCATGAGCGAGGCTGACCTTGAGTTCATTGACAACCCGAAAGCCCGCAAGTATATCAAGTCCCTCCCATACACCCCAGGCATTCCCCTCACCAGCATGTACCCACAAGCACACCCTCTTGCCATCGACCTGTTGCAGAAGATGCTTGTCTTTGATCCCTCCAAAAGAATTAGTGTCACTGAGGCTCTGGAGCACCCGTACATGTCTCCGCTCTTTGATCTGAGCGCAAACCCCCTTCTGTTGTAATCCTCAACTTTGTTTCGTTTGACTTCTGTTTTATATATATATATATATATATATATATATATATATATATATATATATATATATATATATATATATATATATATATACACGCACCTGTAGGGGGCTCCGGCCCCTCCAGTTCTTTCAAAAAAAAAAATCTCGGCGTAGATATGATCCGGGAAATGATGTGGCAGGAGATGATCCACTACCACCCCGAGGTCCTCACAAGAATGACCATGTGACAGGCAGCAATGAACATGTGGCAGAGGTCTGCAGTACCAGGATCATAACATGTTCGCCTTTTTTATGAGCATTCTCAAAAAAGATTATGGCACCAGTCAAGTTATTATCACTATATGTATCGGACCGTCAGGTGATCTCTTGTGTAAATATGCGCTCAATAAGATGTGTGGCTATCTCTTTGTTTCTGTAGTACATGGACTACGTTGTTGTATGAGTATGTGAAGTGGAACTCGGTAATTAAGACTTGTAATTTTAGACCCTAATCTGTTGTATGGAAATCTCAAGGCCTTGATTCCATCTATTTGGTTTCTGAGGTATGCGTCAGTGCAGTTTCCTGTTACATTTGTTTCCCTTTTTCTTTTTTTTAGGGCTGTAGAACTGCATTATGGATATTGTTTGCCCGTCTCCCATCAAGTTTTCAGGTGCCATTACAAGACAGTTGATTGTACTGAAAATGAAGTTCAATGAAATTTGGAATCAGGTACATGCCGGAACTGCTTTCAGTTGAAACATTGACATAACGCTCATAAACTAGTGGTGTATACTCAAGAGGAATTTCCATGGGCGAGGACGGAGGTGCAGGTGATACACACAATCAACGTTTATTGATGTACTGATGGTATGTATTGACGGATTCTGATGGGTGCTTGGATGCAGCAACCAAACCATCGTCTTCAATTCTTCTGGAGGTGTCTCAGAATGTCGATCCGTTGAAGCCAAAGTTGGATCCCTATAGCACAATAAAGTTAAAGTGTTAGTAATACAGAACACAGGCGAGCGAGGCGTCCATGGATCATGATGCGTGGATGACAGCTGATTGAATGGAGCAGAAAGAACATGCGATGGCGAGCACTGGATGACAGCTGATTGAAGGAAGCAGAAAGAACATGTCCTTAAGCAGTGTAATGGCTGAAGCCAGTGAAGATAAAAAGCACGCTAAACTGCAGGAAACTAAGCTCAGAGAGCACTGGACGCTGGATCTTGCTTGACACAGTCAGTCACACATGTCAGATCAGGTGAGCTGAGGTGAAGGTTGAAAAGCCTGATGAAGCTCCGAAACACATTGCAACAACTATGTGTTGCAACACCTAACAACACCAAACCAATCATCAGGCGCCATGTGTATAGATTTGTTTCCCACTTTCTTTCTCTCGCTTAACATTGGTGGATGAAACGTGTTGCATCGAATCTTGATGTATCATGTGCTGCTGTTGGATAATAGGTGTTGCAACACATAGTTGTTGAAAATAGCACTTCGATGAAGCACACATGTTGGTAAGGTTGTGGGTTGGAGTACCTTGACGTCATCGAATTTGATGTAGAATCTGGACCTGCTGATGGAGAGCTTGGTCTCGAGGACCTCAGCGACGGCGGCACTCAGCTTGCCGTTAACGCCAGGGCCGATGCCGCCGATGGACACGAGCTCGCCGTAGGCCGCCGGATCTTCGCTGGCCGCGAACGACATGGGCACCGACCCGTTGATGGACACCATGACATACTGCAGTGCAGCACGGCGGGGAAACGAACGTTTCCTTCATCAGAACACTGAGCCAAACTAGCATGGCGCTCCCAGTCCAGCGACCGGGAGCCTACATTAATAAAGACAATGCAAGAAGCAGGCGACCGCGGCAGGCATTGCGCCGAACGGGTGGGGCGCGTGACGAGACGTACGGATTCGGGCTTGCCGATGATCCTGGCGACAGCCTTGGAGCAGTCCTGAGGATGTCGGCGGCCACCACCGCGTCCACCGGCACGTTGGTGCTCAGGTTCAGCGTCGGCATCCCTGCTGGCGCTGCTGCGGTGGGGGGGGCTCGCTCGTGGATAGGGGAAAGGGCGAGCGGGTGGAGGACGAGGATAGAGAGGACGGACAGACGGGCCTGGTGGCCCATATGATCCTTCGGGCGGGGTTACCGGGCCCTGCTGGGCCTGATTCCGGAGAATGGAGCTCGATGATGCCACGTCAGCCCATAACTCCATGGCCTGTTTGACGTGAAGGAAGACCCGAATTCAGAGCAGTCTCTTCCATTCCATAATTCCATTCCATATGTTGTCTGAACTTATTCAGAGCGCAGCTACAAATCGACTTGGTTTTGTGATATCTTTGCTCCATGTTACAAAATCTCTTGCTGCACATATATATAGCACAGTACATTCAGTGCGGGTTTGTTTGGATGCACTCGGATCCACCTTAAATTCATGTGTGTCGGAGGTGCATCCAAAAAGGCCTAAGAGTATCCATGAAGAAAACATCTGTGTGAATACTCATAGATAAAAAAAAAGAAAAAAAAAAGGAAGCTGAGAAGTGTGCAAG
This sequence comes from Hyparrhenia diplandra, assembly GCA_015847255.1. Taxonomy (NCBI): domain Eukaryota; kingdom Viridiplantae; phylum Streptophyta; class Magnoliopsida; order Poales; family Poaceae; genus Hyparrhenia; species Hyparrhenia diplandra. The sequence continues at coordinate 561,266 of JADLZK010000647.1, read as the reverse complement.
TGCAATGCTGAGTTCATAGGCATCCTCTAAATCACCATCATGGCAGAAGGCTGGTCTTCACATTAAGGTTAATAATGAATTGCACACAGGCAAGTATTATTTTTAAGGTTAGTGAATTTCATAGCAAAGTTTCATAGGCAAACATTCAGGGTTGAAAATGAACATGACAAATCCCATACCGACAGATATATATCGTATTTTGTATCATGATACCATTTCGATCGTTATTGAATTTAGGAAAATATAAAACTTGACATTTTCAACCGGTTTCACAACCGTTTTTCGATCATTTATTACCTCCTGAGATTATGAACATTTGAAGCAATCGATATGTTTACCCCTGTATTTAGACTTCTCTTGAACATATCAAATAATTTCTGCCATGCAATCCATATGAAATAAACCTTTTGTTCAAAAGGTTGGACCAAAGAAGAAAAAGGGCACATGCACACCAAAAAAGTTGCATCACTATGTTAAGAAGATCCACAAAAGTCACTAACATAGGATGAAAAAAAAAAACATATCAAAGTAACACAAGGAATGAAACAAAAATGCCAGTGTACTAGTATTTGTTTTACAACTTAGTGAACTTACAAATACATAAGTCAATGTTTTTGATGTTGAATTGGGTTTCGAGGGTGAAGGCAACTATACAACAGGGCGTGGTAGTATGTTACATGTATGGTTTTACCTTGCCATTCTGTATCCGAAAATCCATACATTCCAATGCCTGCATAATGATGAGAGCTGCTAGGCAGATCCTTGAATTGAGAGAAACTGGAAAAGCTATTCTCTATCCTGATGGGTTCCACCCCTTTTTGAACTTGAAGGGCGAAGACCCAAAGTAGATAGATCTATTATTGAACCATAAGCCTTACATGCCTCCAGTACAGTGTCATATGACTTTGCAGGAAGCTGAAGACCTTGGCTGCAAGCCTTCATGTACATCTCATAGGCAAGTCTTGGTTTGCCATCTTGTACAAGAGCTTCAATCAACATCTGGTATGTAATTTCATTCGGCTTAATGTCGCGCATCTTCATCCTGTGAAACCACTCAAAAGCATTTCCACCCGAATTATTCCTCACACACGCGCTGATTATCGCATTGAAGGTGACGACGGTGGGCTCGATCCGTTTCGACAACATCTCATGAAGAACAGTATCCACCATAGCGTGGTTGCCCTTGCCGATGTAAATCGATACCAAGATCGTATACGCATAGAGGTTCGGTTTGATGCCAACCTTGCACATGTGTTCCCAGACCCTCAATGCCTCATCATATAGCTTACCTTTCTCAAGTACACTCAGCAATGCTCCATATGAAACCACATCTGGCTTCAGCCCTTCATCTACCATCTTCTTGAAGATATCCACCGCCGCCGATGCTTCGAAGCCCTTGAACATGAGAGGAGAACATCGTTCCACTCCTTGCTTCCAGGCTTCAATCCCTTCTCCTGCATCTTGTTGAGCAGTCTAACACCCCACCTCCAAATTCCCCTTCTCTTGGCAGCATCCAGCAGAATGTTGAAGTGTGACATGATCAGCTCATGAGAGAGATTGTTCGGCTTGGGTCCCTTGTCCAGCAAATCCTCATAGATCTCAAGAGCTGCCCACCATTTCTTCGCCAGATCAGGTGGTTGCAGACGGACAGGCTGATCTCGCCCCCATCACCACCCTCACGAATCCTCTGGTACAGCTCCTTGGCAATGGCGTAATGCTCCTCCCCCGTGGCTCCTCTCCGGCCTGACACCGACTTCGTCCATGGCGAGGAGGACCTTGAGCACCTCGCCAACCGGATTCTTCCCCGACGAGCGACCGCCGCATCGACATGTAGCACGCCCGGACAGTCAGCTTCTCAAACTTGACGAACTCCTGCTCCCAGTCACCACGGCTCCCCACCAGCAGCTCCCCGTTCCTGTACCTACCGCTAAGCATGGCGAACAACTCGATGGCGCCGAACGCGTCCCCGGCCTTCTTGTAGGCGGACATCACCGTGGAGTATGTCGCGGCGGTGGGCACGAGCCCGCGCTCCTGGACGTCGGCGTACACCCTGAGCACGTCCTCGACCCTGCCCTGCTGCACGTAGATCGACATCAGCGTGTTGTAGGTGACGATGTTCGGCGACACCCCCTGCTCCTCCATGTCGTCGAGGACGGCCTGGATCCGGCCGAACTCGCCGCAGCTCTTGACGGCGCCGAGGAGGCAGTTGTACACGAACTGGTTCAGCGTGGCCCCTCTCCGCTTGAGATGCTCCACGACGGCGAACGCGGCGTCCGGCCGGTTGTCCCTGCCGAGCCCCCGGATGACGCAGGTGTACACCTGGAGCGGCAGGAGCCGGGCCTCGCCGCCGCCGCCGCCGTTGTTGTCGTCGTTCAAGAAGGCGTTCACCACGGACTCCACGTCGTCGGCCGTTCTGGCGTCGTGCAGCGCCGCGCCGACCGCGGCGACGTCGATGCCCACGCCTCGCCTAGCCTTACCACCGCCGCCGGTCGCGAACTGCGAGGTTCTAGAACGGGACGCGTCACAACACTCCGAAGTAAAGGTGGAGCACGCGCGTATGTACAGAATGCAAACGTGCGTACCTCGGCGGCGACCCAGCGGGAGCGGCGGCGGAGAGGCAGGCGGAGGAGGGAGGATGCGCGCGCGTTGGCGGCGGTCCACTGGCGTCGAGGGCGTGCGAGGTGGCTGGCGCCGGCGGAGTGGAGGGCGGCCAGGGAGGGAGCCATGGCGGCGAGGCCAGGGCGCGAGCGTCCAGGTCCAGGCGATGGTGGCCTCTAAAACTGAAAGACACGAAAGGCTATCTGTTTGTGGCGTTGATTGATGAGGAGCTGCTGCCACGGCGGCCCACTAGCGAGACCACCAGTTTGTGGCTGCCGGCATCCGTGCCTCCGTGGCACTCTTGTCTGCTTAAATTCTTGAACGTGAGCATTCGAAGAAAAAACGGGGTCTTACGTTTCTATTCTCGTTTTAAGTCGGAATGATGATTTTTACTCTTTTTTTTTTTAACTTTAAAATTTTACCCTCACTTTTTAAAACCAACGGACAGCCCCTAACGGTGTTAAAAAGAACAGCTCATCCATTTTTTACCTTTGTTTTATTATGAGATTTGTGCTTTTATCGCTGTTTTATATTAGCACTTTGGCATTTTGTATACAGATTTTGCAAATAAAAAACGCTGCAAAAGGCAGCGGCGATCCATCCACTTCACTGCAAAAACGCTACCTACTTACCCATAGCTCGTCTTCCATGCCACCACGAGAGCGGTGCTAAGCAAACAAAAACTAACGTGCTGTTTGGTTCGTCAAATTGTAACGGCACCAGATTACGTCTGGGAAAGAATAACGATACATCCGTTTGGTTGGGCCTGGCCCGTTATGACAAACCGCGCAATGGAATAACGCTCCGTTCTTCAGTGATACCGCCCAGCCCGGTCCTGGATCTCATTACGGGACTGTCTCGGTCAACACCGCCAAGTCGCGACCTCTTTTTCCCCCCACGCTCCATCTTCCTCCTTCGCCGGGCTGCGGCCACAACCGCTCGTTTACAATTACGTTTACCATGTGCAACCAAACAAAATGAGTAAACAGTATTGAATTCCATTCCCTCCCGCAATTTGTTAACAATAACGTTTCCCTTACCCCGAGTCAACAACCAAACGTATAGTAAGACCGGTTGCACTGGTCTCCTCGAATGGTTCCGATACCAGCATTTATCGTAAAAAATTGTTGCAAAGGGGGTCCCGGGATTGCGCTACCTCTACGCTGTAACTGTGTTTTGGTATTCCTTGCGCCTCGGTGGAGGGATCAAGGCTACAGACTCAGTCCCACATCACACGCCTCGTGAGAGGAAAGTGGATGGGCTTGGGCGCATGGAGATCCAAATAGATGGGCCCCATGGATGATATTAACTAAAAAAAAGTTATAACTCACAAACTAAAAACCCTAATTAAATTCCGATTACACCAAAATTCGCTTTCAATAAATTCACAGCGCGCCGACCTTCTCAGAAGACAAGAGAGGGGCCACCGGGAGGGCCGCCGCCGCCGCATGACGCGCCCACCCTTCATTGCTGAGGGCGATGGGGAGGGGGCGAGAGGAAGGGGAAAAGAGTTGAGGAGCCGTCGGGACCTTGAGGGCGACGGGGAGAGCTCCTGAGTCCGCGACGGGGATGAGTACCTGTTGGTATACCTTATAGCATAAAATATAGAGGTTTTTAAAACGAAAATAAGGGCTTAAAATGAATAACAACATAGTATAGGGGCTTGACTAACATGATTCCACTAGTTTTGGTGATTTATATATTTTTCGAGGATTAAACAGAAAATACCCAAGAGTTTGCAAGCCTTACGACATAAAGACGTATCCGTGACGTAACCCAACGTGGAACCTACGCAAGAACATTCCGGAAGAGACCAGAGAGCACCTAAGGAAGGTGGGGCCCACCGGCAGAGCCAGGGCGGCCGCCTTTAGGGCTGGCGGTGGCCGCCCCGGGTGGGGCCCCCGTCGCCTCCCCAAATCAAGGTCGGTTCACCACCGCCTATGAGGAGCAATCTAGTCCATCCATCAAGGTCGGTTTGATCCAAGGGTCGCCGTGCATCCTCTCGGGGTTATATAACAAGACCCCCGACCCCTGGGTGAAACCCTTATTCATTCGAATTCATTCTACTCCATACCAAGTCCATCATCAAGACCCCAAGTCAAGATCCTAAGCCCTAGTTCCACCATAATTAGAGCAATAGCTATCTAGGTTAGCTCTAGAGGAAGTCAAGTATTGTCTTGGATTCCTGATAGTCAAGAAGTAGCGGGGAGCAAAGCTTCACGTGGCTTCTCTCTTGTATCTCATTTGTAAGTATTTATTAGAATACAATTGCCATGACTTTATTCTATTTAATGATTATATTCTTAGTTATATGCTTTTATGCTTATTATGATTATATATTTAGTTTAGTACGTTTGCCTTTATATATTCAAGCATGGAGTCGATATAGCGCCCCTTAGATGTACACTATGTGGGTGGTCGACAATGTGTAAACGTGGTGTTTATACAACGTTTGCCTGCGACATCACCCCATATTCGACGTGTGGTAGATCGTGGATGTGATACTCCCATTGAGTCCTTTGGAGTCCACCCCCGAATGTAGTGCTAGTTGAACTTTGTTACTATGGTTGGTTGGTTTTGTTCCTAATCTTCCTTAGTAATATTCACCATGTGTAGATATAATGCCTTCATAATGATGATGACTAGATGTATTGCACTAATTGTAGTATGCATTGACATATAAGTAGGAGTAACTTAGGAATATTCCATCCACCTCACCTATACTATGGTATTTAGCCTTTTATGATACTAGCTAGTGGCATATGATGATCTTTGACTTGGATGATGTTATTATCACTATTATTATCTTATTATCTTTATTATGTGACTTACCTCGTTTGAGTTTAGTATGATGCATATGGTTTACTCTACATTACACCACCGCAAGTGAATCAACATTAAATCATCAACCTACCCATAGCCACCTCTTTCTTTTCGTAGAATATAAATACGATACCGGATAGAATCCTGGTGAGATGCTACAATAGGGTAATTCTATCTGCGGCGCTTGCGGATCGATACCGAATTATATTATTGCAAGAGTTTCAAGTGTCATTATAAGAATATCCGTTCACGCATTTCTTTAGCGCTGTGAGCTAGGGTGACGAGACTAGTTTCAGAGGCAATGCTAGAATGTGTGGTACAGATTTTGTGCCTATCGTGGTGAGATTAACTCCACCATTGATAATGTTGCAAAGTCATAAACCATAACTAACTCCGCCTAACTTTATTAACTTCCCACTCTAACTTTTATTGGAATGTGAGATTAACTCCACATCCAAGTCGACTTTATTAGATAGATATCATTTATACATTTGTAGCGCCGCCCTAGATGTGGATCGTGTTAGAGATGTCAACAAGATCAAGGTCGCGACCTCAAGGTCTAGGGCTGGGGCCGTCGGTGCTTGCCGGTGGTGCCACGGTGGTGCCTCGGCGGTGTCGGGCTTCTTCCGGCGAGGGTGTTGTGGAGGCGGGGTGCGCGGGTTACTTGCCATGGCCATGAGAGTGCGGGAAGCATGGTGTTTGTTCGGGCGAAAGCCCCACCGTGGTGGCAATGGTGGCGGCGCCCTTGGCGTCGGTTCCCTCGGGGCACCGCTGAGGCATACCGTGTCTTTTTCTTTGCAAAGGGTCTCGGGGTGAAAACCCATTCCATATGGACGGCGACGGCGGCGCCGTAAGTGAGAGAAGAATTAGCCACGTAATGACTTGATTGTATTCAGATTAGAGGGTGCAAATACATATAGGCGGGTATGGAGTATTCCCCGCCAACCGTGCCGTGTCTCCATGCCCGGATTAACTCACGCACCCACACCACAACTGAGGCCCGTGAGGCACTCCACACTTTGCACTAATAATAGGCTAGTCTAACACTCCCCGCAAATGAACGCCAACCACTTTGCACGCTCGACCGACCTAAACTCCGTGAACACCGAGGAAGGTAGCCCTTTGGTGAAGATGTCGGCATACTGCGAGGAGGTAGGGACATGCGGGACTCGAATATCACCAATAGCAACACGCTCTCGGACGGTGAAGGTCGATCTCAATGTGCTTGGTACACCGATGTCAGATCGGATTGAGGTCATGTAGATGGCACCGATGTTGTCACATTATACCGCAGTGGCGCGGCCGAGGGGGGGCGGTAGCCCGTAAGAAGCCGGCGCAACCAAGTGGCCTCTCGCAACTCCATTTGCCACTCCGCGATACCGGCTTCGCGACTAGGTCTTGACACGGTGTTCGACACTTCAAGGACCAGGAGACGAGGTTGTCATCGAGGAACACAAATAGAGTCTCGAGGTGGACCGGCGGGTATCCAGCAACCAGCCCGGTCAACATCGCAGTAGATTACAAGATCGGACGAAGAGGATGGTCGTAGGAGGAGTCCAAGATGGAGGGTGCCTCGAACATAGCGGTATCCGCCTTCAAGGCTGCACGGTGAGGCTCACGAGGATCATGCATATAGAGGCAAACCCGCTGAACCGCATACCTAAATGTCCGCCGAAAGTGAACGCGTTAGGGTATCAGAAGCGCCCAAAGAAGGTCGCGGAAATCGTCGGATCGATTAAGGGGGCCCTCACCGCAAAGAACCTTCGATTGGTGTCAACCGAGTGGAGCATGGCTTGCACTCGACATCCCAAAGACGCTCGGAATATCTAGCATATACCGCCGCCGGATAGGAGGAGACCGCCGCCATCGCTACGAACCCGCATGCCGAGGAAGTGATGCAGACACCCGTATCCTTCATGGCGAACTCTTGCTGAAGCGCCCGAGATGATCCGCGGAGGAGATCGAAGTGAAGAGGCCGTGAGGACTATATCATCCACATATAGCAAATGATAGGCAAAGTTCCGAGCCACGCCGGTAGACGAAGAGTGAGGTGTCCGACTTGGCTTCAACAAACCCAATGGACAGCAGGAAGGAGGCCATACGACTATACCAGCGCGAGGAGCTTGCTTCAGCCGCATGTAGACTTCCCGAGGAGGCGCGACATGATCCTGACGAAGTGGGATCCTCAAACCCGCATGGTCTGCCGACAATAGACAGCCTCGGACAAAGTTGCCATGTAGAAAAGCATTCTTCACGCCCAAATGATGAATAGGCCACCAAGGGACAGAGCCAAAGAGAGCACAAAGGCGCACCGTGGGTCGGGCTTCACGACGGGTCAATGTCTCATCAAAGTCAACACCAGGGCCGCCGGGTGAAGCCACGGAGGACCCAACGAGCCTTATACCTCTCCGTAGAGCCATCGACCGAACTTGTGCTTGAATATCCATTTGCCGGCGATTTACATTGGCCCGAGGGGGTCGGGGCACGAGATCCCATGTGTGGTTCTCGATGAGTGCGCTATGTTCTTCTTCCATAGCCGCACGCCAATTGGGGTCGGGCAAGCGCCCTCCCGAAGGTCTTCGGCACCGCAGAGAGAGAGAGGCGACGTGGTAGGCAGCAGGCATCCGGTAGCCACTCTTGGCTCAAGGTGGCTCATGAAGTGCTTGATTTGTCACCGGAGGGACAAATGACATCACCCTTGGGCAAAGCCGAGACGGGCAGCCGAGGGCGCGACCTCGCGCCGTGAGTACTCCCGGGTGAAGAGGTGCGCCGGGCGAAGAGGAGGGAACCCGGTGGTGTTCGACACCCCCCCCCGAGGTGGTGGGGCGAGACCGAGGGTGCGCCGAGCACCGGGTGGAGTAGCCGGGCCGCTGCGGGCGCAAGAGGGGCGTCGCCCGCAACACAGCGGGATGTAGAGCGTGCCGGGTGACGCCGTGGGCTGCTACAAGTGGCGTGGAAGAGGTGCTCTGTCCGGGCGCCAGGGGGATGTAGAGCTCGGGCACCGGCGAATCCACAACATTGTCGCTGGGCCGTGAGGGACGCCCGCACACGCCCACGAGTGACCGGGCAGGGGGGCTTAGAGGCAGAGCATCGGAGGGTGTGCTCACAGACAAAAACTTGTGCACCGCCCAATGGGAGGGAGCACAGAGTCGAGAGAATCGCCCTCGAGAAACAAGGTCCGGGCTGGAGCACTAGGACCGTGACGCCAAAAAAGGGAAAGGTCGCTTTCATCGAAGATGACGTGCCGGAGACAATGATTCTATTGGTGGAGAGGTCAAGGCAGCGGTACCCTTTGTGATGAGCGGAGTATCCTAGGAAGACACAGAGGACGGTCGAGGAGCGAAGTTTGTGGGGTGCGGTAGCCGACAGGTTGGGATAACATTTGCAACCGAAGACTCGTAGATGGTCTGTAGGTGGGTGGCTTGCCAAGGAGGGCAAGATGAGGTGTGGAGAAATCTAGAGTCTTGGTAGGCAAGATGTTAAGAAGAAATGTGGTCAGAGAGTGCCTCGCCCAAGAGGGGATCGGAGGCATGGATGTAAAGTCCTAGATGGCTAGAGGGGGTGGGGTGGGGGTGAATAGCCTATAAAATTTTTCTACAAACTCAACTCAACAAACCGATTAGTATAAAACACGGCGTAAAAAGGTTTGCACTAGCTCTAATGGTCTTGGGACCTTTGATCTCCAAACCACACCGAATTGGATGCTTGATCATCTTTTGGATCAACTCGATCCATCCTCCATGATCAATCTCTTCAAGGTTGATTTCCTCATCAATCTTCTTCTTGAGCCTTGGACTTGCCCTTAGCCTTGATGATGTGGTGGCGGCCTTGAATGCCATAACCTTCTTGCTCTTGTCATCTTCTTTCTCTTCCTCATCTTCCATGCCATCAACCTTCTCATCGATTAGCACCTCACCAAGCAAGTCACTAGGTGTCATGGTGTCCAATGCACCTCTAAAGAGAATCTTCCTTAACATGGCAAATCTCTTGGGCAAGCACATCAAGAATTTGTGCCCAAAATCTCTATCCAATGTCTTCACTCCTAATGCCTTGAGGTCATTGACAATCACTTGGAGCCTATGGAAAGTGTCTGGTATGCTCTCATCTTTCTTCATATTGAAATTCTCAAATTCACTCTAGAGAACATACAATTTGGCACTTTTCGCAACCTTGGTGCCCTCATAGGTCTCACAAAGCTTCTCCCACACTTCACTTGCCTTCTCAAGATCCTTGATGCCTTCAAATACTTTGACATCCATTCTCTTGTAGAGTGTGCTCAATGCCATTGTGTTGCATTGCTTGTGGATCTTGTCGGTGGGTGTGAGGTTGGTAGGATCTAGGATGAAAAAATCCTTCTCCGTCACTTCCCATACTTGGTCATTGATTGATCCCAAGTACATTCTCATGCATCTCTTCCAATAGTCAAAATTTTTGACTTCATCAAAGAACGGAGGCTTTCCCCAACATTGTTGAACACAATACTAGCCATGCTTCACACCGGAGGTTGTTAAGCCTTCTAAAATGGTGACCACGGCTCTGATACCACTTGTAAGGTCCTAGATGGCTAGAGGGGGGTGAATAGCCTATAAAATTTTTCTACAAACTCAACTCAACAAACCGATTAGTATAAAACACGGCGTAAAGCGGTTTGCACTAGCTCTAATGGTCTTGCAAGCCTTCTAGTGACAAGACTAAATATTTCTATGATCTCTAAGTCACACAAAGTCTATGTCACTACTCTATCTAGTTAGCAATCCTAATATGGTCCTTATGCTAGCAAGAACAACCTACACAAGCAAGTGCTAGCTCTCTACTCAAAGTAAACTATGAAGTAATGCTAGAGTGAGAAGCTTGTTATACCGATGTGTAGAGGATGTCAACCAATCACCGGGAAGAAGAGATACTATCAATCACACGAAGGTGATGATCCAAACACCGAGACAATGAACAAGTCGATTTGTTCACCCGAGTTCGCTTGTACAATCGACAAGTTACTCTCCTAAGTTGTCTTGACCAACACAAGGATGGTGTTTGAGCTAGGCGGTGCCCTTGCTAGCCTCAACACACCACTCACAAGTGAGGTACCCAAGACACGAGCAATGTATTCCTTGCACTTTGTCTTCCCGACGAGGAGTGCGTGATCCTCTCACAATTTCGCTCGGAGGTGGCCAAGAAACAATCTCCTCTTCTTGCCAACAACTCCACCAAAACACCAAGCCGGGCTAGGAGCGGTGTCTCCAAGAGAAACAAGAAACCAACCAGCTCTGCACAACGATCCCCAAGTGCCTCTAGATGCAAGAACTTCGATGCAAATGCACTTGGATCAACTCTTCTCTCAAGAATGAAGCTCAAATCAAGAATGAGAGAGGAGGAGGCTTGCTTGCTTGCTCTAGCTTGTTAGGAATGATTCAAATGACCAACGAGAGAGCAAGGAGCAGCCAAGGGGTATAAATACCCCACACCACGAAAAATGTGGCCGTTGGGGGAAACCCACGCTTCTGCGCCCGACCGGACGCGATCGACCCGGACTCACCGGTGAGTCCGGGCCGGGCGGTCCGGGCCACAACCGACAACCCCCGAACAAAGGATCGGACCCCCCAAAGGCCGGGTCCGGCCGCGCGTCACCGTCAAGCTTCCGGTCAGCACCGGAAGCATCCGGTCGGCGTCCGTCGGCGAGGGCGAACCCCGGTTTACACCCTTCTTCGGAATTTGACCGGACTCACGACCGGTGCGTTCGGTCGATTTCTTCGTGCTTCCGGTCGGTGCGTCCGGTCACGCCGAGGTGCGAAAATCCGTCATTTCGTCATCGTTCCTTCGCCTTTGCTCCAAACCGACTTTCGTCACTTGTTTCTTGTTGCCGACACGTCGAAGAACACCTCGACACCATGTGTTAGCATTTTTGAAACATTTTCACCAAGTGCGGAGTTAGCTCTTTAGGTTAGAATGCATGCATATGAATTTTGAACCTAAAGGCACATGAGGACCGATATGTACGATAAGTTTCCCTCTTTATAGTACGACTTATCGATCCTATAACCACCCACACTCTCTATAGTGTCTTGGGTGTGAAATCAAAAGCCCTATGGTTATACCTTTGCCTTGAGACCTTTGATCTCCAAACCACAATCAATTGGATGCTTGATCATCTTTTGGATCAACTCGATCCATCCTCCATGATCACCATGCACCAACTCCCACGACCAATCTCCAATCTAGTCAAACACTTAGCATCGAGAGATTAGTCCTTAGGTGTCACTAATTAGCCAAAACCAAACAAGAGATCTTCAATGGATGCCTGGAAGAGCAGGGAGCCAACAACATTAATGATGGTACGGATAACGCGTTCGGCTTTTTACCGTTTTGTGGCGAGGTGTAGGGGCAGGGACATACGAAGATGGATGCCCCGTGTGAGGGAAACAACCGCATTTTTATGCGGTCACACGCGGCAGACGAGGCGCCCGGAGCCATCGACACGCCCGATCAAATCGGCCCGCCAGATCACTTCCCAAATCCGACCGATGGGACACAAAAGCTGAACCGGCGACATATTACGCCGCCCGGCCGACGGAAACCCAGGACAACACCGTTCATTTCCCGAAACACAGCCAAGACGCCACGTTGGGCGGACCCTCCGGGCTCATGACACACCGCAACCCGGCGTCCCCGGGGCGCCCCTCGCCATGCGGGATGTGAGGGACGCTTCCGCGCAACCTCGGGGCCACACACGAGGGAACGGCACGTCCGCCATCGGATCAAGACGCGTGTCTTCATCAAACGACATCCAAGCCAACCAACCCTCGGCCGCGCGACATGCAACAAGTATAGCCTCGAATTAGCCACCTAGGCACCTACATATGTAAACATTACCTCCCTCTTCCTACTATAAAAGGGGGGGAGTAATGCCCCATTAGCGTGGGGAGCCGAGAAAATCGACCACCACTACCACGATCGTGGGGCTTGAGACCAAAGATCTCTCCCTCACACCGCTTGTAACCCCTACTACAAGCTCTCCTTTGAGCGCGAGGTAACACGAGCGGACACCACCCGGGCCGGACGTAGGGCCCCATTGGCCCGAACCAGATAAACCCGCCGCGGTCCGTGTCCATCTTGGCGCTACACCATTGGGGGAGGAGGCACGCAGCCTAGAAATTCTTTATTGCCGGCACCCGAGGCACCCCCTGCCTCTCGGAGCGCCGGCATTGGTTGGCGCCGCCCGGGACGCCACCGCGGTGCAATCTACATCTCCATCAGCCCTCATGGCGTTTCCACCTTCGTTTCCACCACCGCCGCCGAACACGAGCTCCCGCTGAACACCGCCCCGCTTCGGACGCCGGAGTTCGTGGCGCCGGTCACAACTATGAGATGATCCTTTTGCCCGACATGATGGCGGAAAGAAGGCAAGATCGCCGATGCGGCGTGTCCGCCATCACCGCCGCCGCGCAAGGCGGGCAAGGCGGATCCACCGGCGCACGAGCGTTCGCTTCACGCAACGGACGAATCCGACGGCGCACCACCGGTGCCAACTCACAGGGAGGGTCCCCGGGAACCCTAGGCACGGGGAAGATCCTTCCTTGGCGCTCGCCCGCGGCGAGGATACCCGAAACCCTAATCGTCGGGAGAACGCGTCCCACGCCGGTACCGGAAGGAATCCCGTAATCCCTCGCCGGCGGAAACTTCGCTTGAAGCCGCCGGGCGAGCGAGCGCGAGCCGACCGTCGTCCCCACGGAACGCTATCCCACAGGGCGATTACGCGGAAGAGCGCATCCGCCAAAGGATCTTTGCGGGACCGTCCCCCCCCTCGTCCGGCACGACAGGGGCCGGAGTCCCAAAGATCACGGAATCGCATTACACGTCCGGAGAACAGGGGACTTCTCCGCGCGTTCGGCGCCCCTCGAATCCCACGACGAGGGCGATTATTATGACCCTGCACGGAATGCTACAACATAGAGCAAGATGGCCGCCTCACCGACGTCTCAGACGAAGATGAGGCGGGCGCATCGCCCGACGGGCGCGGCAGCGGCATTCGCGGCTCGCAGCCCTCCTCGGCCAGTAGCGGCGCCGGCGCGCCGGCGATCGCGCAGCCAGCGGGATCTGCGGGACCGCATCGGCGAGTCCGCGCGACTACGATGGCGACTGAGCGTAACATCCAACTGAGCAAGCTCAACGCGGGCGGCCCGAGGGCGCCCCATGATCGCGAACGGCGGCGGGCGGACGGACGGACGGGTACCTCCACTTCGACGACATAGCGGCCCGCTCAACGAGCGGCCTCAGCGTGGCGGCGCCATCTTTGGTAGTGCGCGAAATGCCCGAACCCTCTACCGCCGAGGGAAGGCGCATTCGTGAGGGCCTCGACGACATCTCCTCGACGGGCGGTTTGTACAACAAGCGGAGAGCTCCGCTTCCCGGGATTGGGCCGCGACGTCACGACGACGGAGGAGTCCGGGCAAAGTCGGCGTGCTCCGTCCGACTGAGCGGAGCCGAGGCCTCGCAAGGCCGGGGTCCGGGGAATGCCTAGTCGACAACCGCAACAACCGCCCGATGCGGGAGCGCATAGAAGACCCCCCGCCGAGACCATAACCGAGGCGCCCGACCCTGTGGAAGAAATCGGCGGCGGCGGGCTCGCGCCGAGAGGCGCTCACCTCAGGCGACCGGCGGGGACGGGACACGCAAGTGCGCCGGAAGACCGAGGGTACTCCCGGATCCACCCGGCCACAGCCTTCACAAGGGGATATCGGGGCACCACTCCTGCGCGCCAGGCCTCCCGGCCACATCGAGAGTACTCGGGGAGACTCTTCGTCTCGAGGTGTGGTTGGCCGACTATCTACCGGCATGCCGGTTCAGCGGGGGCACACGATGACAAAGTAATAATCGAAATTTGCCCCTCAGACTCTCCGACTCGGCTAGGGCCCGGCTGGGAACACCTTCCACCGGACCTCATATCAAACTGAAGGCGGACTTGGAGAGGACCTTCCGAGGGAATTTCAAGGGCACATACCGCGCCGGGTAACTCATGGGACCTCCGAACTGCCGCCGAATCGACGAGTCCTTGCGACTACATCCGGCGCTTCTCCAAACAACGGACCGAGCTCCCTAACGTGACGGATTCGACGTCATAGGGGCCTTCTTGGCCTGGTACCTCTTGCCGTGACCTCGTGAAGAAGCTAGGGCGCCTGACTCGGCCAGAGGCGAACGGGCTGATGGACATCGCCACCAAGTTCGCCGGCGGGGAGAAGAGGTCGGGGCTGCGATTCTCAATCGGGGCGCGGGCAAAGGAAAGCGTGGGAGGGAGGAACCGAGGGGGATCCCAAACTCGCGAGGGCAAAAGAAGAAGAAAAAGGACAAGAGCCGCAAGGGCAAGGGCCAAGCCCTCAACGCAGACGACGGCGACATGGTGGCTGCAGTGACCGCTGAAGTGTCCCGAGCCCCCGCCACAAGTTACCTTCGACATCATGCTCAAGAAGCCGTGCGGTAACCACGGTTTCGGTCAAGCACACCCTCGAGGAGTGCAAAACGGTCGCGCAAACACTTCGCCAAACTCGGGGCCATTCCCGAGGAGGAGGAGGAAGGAGCGCCCGAGGGCGGTGCGAGGGAGACAAGGGTTTCGAAGGTGAACAATCGCTTCATGATCTTCGGCAAAGAACACCAAAGAATATGTCGGTGCGGCAACGCAAGAAGGAACGACGGGAGGTGTATGTGACGAGAACCGGCGATCCCGGTTACGCAAGTGGTCGGATCAAGCCATCACCTTCGACGGTCGGATCACCCTCGGCACATCCCAAACCCGAGGGCTTATCCATTGGTGGTGGATCCCATCATTGCCAATACCCGGCTCACCAAGGTCCTCATGGACGGAGGAAGCAGCCTCAACCTCATCTACGAGGAAACGCTTGACCTCCCGGGGTAGACAAGTCCAAGATCCGCCCGGAGGACCGGCTTTCAACGGCGTCGTCCCCCGTCAAGCAACCGAAGCCCCGGCGCGGATCGACCCGCCGGCCTTTTTCGGGACCCTCGAACTTCGTGCAAGAGACTCTCACTTTGAGATCCTCGGGGTCCGAGGTACATACCACGCGACTCCTCGGGCGGCCTTGCTATGCCAAATTCATGGCTGTCCCAAACTACACCTACCTCAAGCTCAAGATGCCGGGGCCGAAGGGTGTCATCACGACCGCCCCTCGCACCATCATGCATATGAGTGCGATGTAGAGAGCGTGGAGTACGCCGAGGCGCGCCATTGCCGAGGCACTCATTGCCGACGCAAAGAAGAGCTTTGACGAGATCACGATCGAGCACGAGGCCAAGCGCCGCGCGGGAGCTTCCGAGCCCTCCTCGGGCACCAAGAAGATCCCACTCGATCCCAAGCATCCGAAGGAGAAGGCTGCCGACCATCACCGTTCAGAGCCGGATCCGAAATAGGAAGCGCTCGTCGACTTCCTCCGTCGCGAACGCCAAGACGTTTATTGGGGGACCCTCGGACATGCCGGGCATACCGAGGGATGTCGCCGAAACACTCCCTAGATATCCGCCCGGCTCAAAGCCGGTCATGCAGCGCTTGCGCCGTTTGACGACGCCAAGCGGAAGATCATCGGCGAGGAGATCCACAAGCTACGAGGCCGGATTTATAAAAGAAGTATTCCACCCGAGTGGTTAGCTAATCCTGTATTAGTAGAGAAAAAGAATGGGAAATGGAGGATGTGTGTGGACTACACTAGTCTAAACAAAGCATGTCCGAAAGTTCCCTTTCCTTTGCCTCGAATCGACCAAATTGTTGACTCCACCGCGGGATGCGAAACTTTGTCCTTTCTCGACGCATATTCCGGTTACCACCGGATCAAAATGAAAGAATCCGACCAGCTTTCGCGACTTGTTCATAACACCCTTCGGGATGTATTGCTACCTCACAATGCCCTTTAATGAGGAACGCTGGGCAACGTACCAGCGGTGCATGCAAATCATCTTCGGAGAACTCATCGGAAGGATTGTGGAAGCCTATGTCGACGACATAGTGGTCAAATCAAGAAAATCAAGGACCTCGTGGGAGACCTCGGGGAAACCTTCGAGTGTCTAAACAAGAAGGGAGTCAAGCTCAACCTCGAAAAATGCGTGTTTGGGGTCCCCCCGAGGAATCTTTCTTGGGCTTCATCGCCTCTCCAACGAGGCATCGAAGCAAACCCAACCAAGGTTGACGCAATCACGAAGATTGGGCCAATCTAAGACCTCAAAGGAGTTCGAGAAGGTTATGGGCTGCCCGGCTTCACTAAGCGTGTTCATCTCCCCGCCTCTCGAAAGGGGCCTCCCCATCTCGGCTCCTTCGCAAGACTCGAGCACTTTGCCCGGACCCCGAGGCCGAAGAAGCCCTCAAGAACCTCAAGAAGCTCCCGACTAGTCCACCGGAGTCCCGGTGCCGCCAAACCCAGAGAGACCTTGCTCCTCGTCCACGGCCACTACCCGGTAGTCGGGTCGGCGGTGGTCGTAGTGGAGCGTCGGGAAGAGGGGCACACGTTGCCGCACAACGCCTCGTGTACTTTATCGGAGGTGCTTTCCGACACCAAGACTCGGTACTCGCAAATGCAAAAACTGCTGTACGCCATCGTCTCGGCGTGAAGAAAATCCGCCACACTTCCTCGCGCACCCGATGCCGTGGTATCCCTCATTCCCCTGGGAGATCATCCAGAACCGAGAGGCCACGGGGAGAGTAGGCGAAGTGGGCGGTGGAGCTCATGGGCGAGACAATATCATTCCCCGCCGCAAGGCGATAAAGTCTCAAGTCCCGCCGATTTTGTGGCCGAATGGATCGATGCGAACTACCCCAGACCAATCCGTGCCGAAAGTCTTTGGACCATGTATTTCGACGGGTCCATGATGAAGACGGGTGCGGGGGGGCGGTTTGCTCTTCATCTCACCCCTCGGGGTTCACACAAAGTATGCGCCATCCGGTTGCACTTCCCACCTCCAACAACGTCGCGCAGAATCACGAGGCACCGGTCAACGGTCTCGGGATCGCGGCGGACCTCGGGATCCGGCGGTTGGAAACCGGGGATTCTCAACTGGTTATTGACCAAGTCATGAAGGCCTCAGCGTGCCACGACCCCAAGATGGAAGCGTATTGCCAAGAGGTGCGCAAACTGGAGGAAAAATTCCATGGGCTTGAGCACAAGCACACCCCAAGACGCTTACAACGAAGCTGCGGATGAACTTGCCAAGGTCGCCGCGACACGAGGAACTCGTTCCCAGAACGCATTTCACCCGAGATCTCAACGAGCCCTCGGTTAAGTACACTCCGAAATACCCTCGGGTCATGAGACAACTCGAATGACTCGGGCCCGAGGCCATGGCAGTCGACGGCCCCGACCGGAGAGAACCTCTATTGGAGTACCTCTCCCTGAGAACTACCCGAGGATAAGACCGAGGCTCGCCCGGTTGGCCCGAAGGGCAAAGTCCTTTGCGCTAATTGGAGACAAAAAGAACTCTACAAGAAAGGAGCCTCGAGTATACATGCGATGCATACCCTCGACGGAGGGCAAAGATTTGCTTAAAGACACCCACCGGCGGGAGTGTGGCCATCATGCAGCCTCGAGGACTCTTGTCGGTAAAGTCTTCGACAAGGCTTCACCGGCCCTCGGCGGTGCGGGACGCGAATCCAGGTCGTGGCGCACCTGCTCGAGTGTCAATTCCTACGCACGCAAGACGCATCTACCAGCACAAGCCCCGCGCACCATACCTCCGACATGGCCATTTGCGGTGTGGGGGGGTCGACATGATCGGTCCCCGAAAAGGGCTGGAGGAGGACACACTCATGTCCTAGTCGCCATCGACAAGTTCTCCAAGTGGATCGAAGCCCGAGCCGTGGTGAACCCCGGGACGGAGGAAACGGTGAAGTTCTTTACGAACATCATTGCGCGTTTAGTCCCGAACTCCATCATCACGGATAACGGAACCAACTTCGTGGGAAAAAAGTTCCTCGACTTTTGTGACGACTACGGCATCCGGGTTGACACCTCGGCCGTAGCCCACCCAAGGACCAACGGTCAAGTGGAGCGTGCCAATGGCATGATCCTACAAGGCCTCAAGCCAAGGATCTTCAATCGGCCGAACCAAGACGGGAAGAGGTGGTACCGGGAGCTACCGCCGGTTCTATGGAGCCTTCGAACAACAAAAGCGAGCCACGGGCTTCACCCCATTCTTTCTAGTCTATGGAGCCGAGGCGATCTTGCCTGGACATTGAATATGGGACCCCCCAGGCTGTGGGCCTACACCGAGCATGGCAACCAAAGATGCAAGGCAAGATTCCATCGACCAAGTTGACGAGGCCCGAGACGCCGCGCTTCCGAATTCAAAGAAGATACCAACAAGCTCTTTGGAAGTATCACGCCAAGCGATCAAGCCTCGGGAGTTCCAAGTCAACGACCGCATCAGGCCGAGCGGGATAATAAGGGCGCCTACAAACTCACACCACCTTGGGAAGGGCCATATTTCATCGCCGAAATACTAAGGCCCTAACCTACAAGTTGAAGAATGAGAAGGCCAAGTCTACTCCAACGCTTGGAACATAGAACGACTACGTCGCTTCTACCCTTAACCTCGTACTAGAAGTCAAACACTTATGTTCTTTTTCGCTCAATAAAAGATTTACATCTTTTTGCGAAGAGAAGCTTCTTGTGCATACCTTAAGGGAGTCTTAGCCTCGCCCAAAGACAAGACTAAAAACTCCCTCGGGGGCTACACGGGGACCCCCTCCTCTTTCTTTTTTTTGAAACTTTTTTTCAAGGAAAAAAGTTCTCCCACGCACACTTGAATCGATCGTTTAAGTTGCGAAGGTCGCGCACGCGACAAATCCTAAGTGAGATAGCCGAAGTCAAACGGACCGCCCTAGTGGCACCCAGTGCGGACCGCCCCCGAGGGCATCCATGCTCAATATCTCGCGAAGCGGAGAAAGCAAGCGACCCGGCCACACAATAAAAACGGAAATTCGAAACGCCAATTTAATCATAAACGCACCCCGCGAGGTCACGGGCCCCGGCAGCACTATTGTTTATGTACACATTTCTCACACATTCAATCTTTTCATACAAGGGAGATCATGGGGCATCACGAGCCTCGTCCACCCGCTTCACGATCACCGACGAAGAGGCATCAAGACGGCGACATCCTCGGCAATGGCATCCCCGGAAAGCGAGCGTTGGGCCCCGCTTACGCATCCTCGAGAGATAGCCTCCAAAGATCTCCGTGTCCGGCCTCATAGCTTGACACTATGGGGGAATACGGAGGCACACCTCGTCCTCAAAACGGGAGGCCAGCCGAGTCGCAGCTCCATCCCGCCGAACTCAACAACTCACGGGTCTTGGCGGCGTCGGCAACGCCCTTCTCGGCGGTCGACCACGTCCTGTCATCGGAGCCAAGGAAGAAGCCACCCGCGACGTTATTCAATGTCTTGACGCCATCGGGAAGTGTGAGCGTAAAACGCCATACACGCCCGCAGACACTAGCCCGTGGCGCTCCCGAGCTCGGGGACGAGGAAGCCGCCCACGGCGCTCAGCGACCGCGAGCCGAGGGCCCGACCTTGAGGTTGTCCGCCCCGGGCGGGCGGATGAAGTCCGACAGGGCCTCTTCTAGCTCCCGGTGCGACTCGCTCCCGCTCCGGCCCTTGGGCAGCGTAGCCTCGGTCTCCACGGCCCCTGTCCGGACCTTCTCGCCTCGCGACAGCACCAAGGTGATATCGGCAAGATGAAGCAATCAAAGGCGGTAAAACTTACCAAGGGAGAGGGCGTACCTTGGCATTTCAGGCCGCCGGCCCGAAGATCACGCCGTGCTCCTCCATGGCGACTTTTTGGAGCTGGTCCTTCTCCTTCCTAAGGGTTTCCCCCTGGACACCCCGGCTCCCGATGGGTGTTTAGGCGTCGCACATCTCCGCCCCTGCTTCCTCGCCTCCTCCCGGATCGGGTCCCGCTCGCCATGGGCCTCCCTCCGGGGCTGGAGGGAGGGCCGGCTCCCGGCGTCTTTAAAATCTTGGCTCATCCCAGGCCATCTCGGCCCGCCACCTTGTTGGCCTCGGACTGGCCCTGATGAGCTCGGCCTCGAGTATGCGGGGACTCCCTCTCCCCAAAGGGGCGTGAAGCCGGGACGTCCCGCCACGGGCTGGATCGGCCCCCGCCCGCGTGCCCGAGGGCGTTCCAATTCGAACGTTCGGCGAAGGAGCTCGGACCTCTCGGGCGGAATCGTGGGAGATCTCCGCAACAAGGACACCACCTGACACACGCATACACAAAGAAAATACGGGCGAGAATAACGGCCAAGATACTCACCGCTGTCGGCCTCGGCGAGACTCGATTATGGCGTCACCAATCTTCGCAAGGCCATCCGGCGCTCCATCAAGCGGATCTGCTCATGGGTCCTCCACGCCCGGGACCTCGGGACGGCCATCGATCACCACTGGCGGCGGACCCCGGGTACATCACCCAAGGTCAAGGGGACCCGCCCGGCCCGAGTTGGCCAGGTGGGGAGTATCGCCTCACCCACAGGCAACTCCCGCATGGCTTCGAGGAACTGGACCAATAAAAGTCCGTGGGTCCTTGACTGCTGACCGGCACGATCCTCACCATCGGCGGGACGATGCCTGCCAAGGACCGGCTGCGTCGACCCGGCGCATGAAGCAACGGGAAGTCGGGATTGTATCCCTCATGAACCCCGGATCGGCGGGAGCCGGCGCATGCGGGGCCTCGTCTCCGCCGCCTCGTAGAGCTCCTCCCGAGAAAACTCCCGGACGAAGGAGCTTGGCTCCTCGGGAGGCGGCCTCGTCGTGAGTCCCCAGCTGAGGCGGCATCGCGGCCCGGCCGGAGCCCTCCAAGTCGATCACCATCGGGTGGGTGGATGACCCGCCATCACCGCCATGGGCTTGTACCAACTTCGGGAGATCTCGGCCCGTCCGGCTCGGGCCCGACCCCTCGAGGCTCGGGGGCTAACACCACGGGAGCCCAACGGGTGGGACGGCGTCTTGGTGAGGCGACCCCGGCTGGGGCCCTGCGAGGCTTGCGCAGACGGCCTTCGGGGCCTTCTTGGATGCAGGGCCAGTGGGGGCCCCCGCTTCACAAGTCAAGAAGCAGCGTCGAAAGAAGCCAAAAATACCAGAAAAGAAGGCGACTACGAAAACACGAAGGGACTCACGAGGCCCGGGGATCGCCCCAGGTGTGGCCGAGGCGCGGTGGAAGACAGCGACGACAGGCGTCGCACTTGACGCCGCGGGCCGTCTCTCCACTCGGTTTCCGTGCGCGCGGAAGCGGTTCGGGACTGGGTCACGATTCCTCACCTCGAACCACGCCTTGCGGTATTTGAGGTGCCGCACAGCCGGAAACGTGCGTCGGCTCATCCCGCCGAGCCTCGCCATATAAGCGCCCGGGTGACCCACATCGGGTAAAACCCCCGAGCCACCGGTGGTCACGGGGCCTCGGCGGAGGAACTCGGGCGCGGGGGTCCGGCAACCCCGACGCCTCGGGCTCGGGCTCATAAGCGAGAAGTCGAGTGGGTCGGCAACCCCGGGGCTCCGTCAATCTGAGCCCCACATCATCGTCCGGCGAGTTCACGGCCAGACCCGTCCTTCTCCTCATCCTCGTCCTCCTCTCGTGGTCGAGGTATCAAGCGGCCCAGCCCCGCCTCGCTGCTCGGCCGCGGTTTGGCACGGGCCACATTCTTCTTCTTCTTCTTCTCCTCCTTCTTGACGCCCGCTCTCTCCCGCTTCGTTCGAGCACGGTTCGCCGCCCGTAGCGCGTATCCAGATTGGGCACGGGCGGAGGAGAGTCGTGATAATTCAATCGACCACGTAAGAAGACGGAGTAAGAACCACCGCGGCGGCGGCATGGTGGCAACAAGACAATACAAAACGCTGAAACCAAAAGGCGCTTACCAAGGAGATGTACCCACGGGTGGGGCGCGCATAGGGATCTCACAGGGATCTCGGGACGGGTATTGGACCCCAATGCCTCCCTTCACCCTCTGGCCGGGCCATCGGTGGAAAGCGAAGGGAGGACATCCGAGACTCTTCAAGGCCGGCAGCCGTAGGAGGTCATCGATACATGAGCAAAGGGCGAGCCATCAACGGCAACACCCGACACCGATTAAAGGCAGCAACCACGGCCGCCGCATTCACACCCCATCTCGGAGCCGCGGGATCGCTTTGCCTCGTGCCCTCAACCGAGGATGATCCGCCGAGGGGACCCCTAACCACTTATCCGGACCCGCCGAGAACGCCCGGTGTGCGCGGGAAGCGCATTCCGTCATTGCGGAGGTAGAACCACTGGTCCTGCCACCCCTTGTTGGAGGAGGTGAGCTTGGAAAGGATGTACCCATCAGCTCGGTTCGGCCTCGGCTGCTCGATCGGACTTGGAGCGCGCAAACCACCAACGCGCAACGCCCTCCCGGCGCACCCTTCGCCACCGCGGTGGTAAGGTCCGCCTTAAAAAACCACAACCAAAGGTCCCAATGCGGCTCGATCCCGGGTGAATCCCTCACGAGAGGGTGACGAAGATGGTGGCTTGGGAGACCGAGTTTGGGGGCGAGATGGTGAAGCTCGATGTCGTAGTAATGAAGGATCGCGCGGATAAACCGCCCACCGGCATCCCGAACCACGCCGGTGAAGATCGATCGGGCTCACCACATAGCCATCCATCGGGGGGTTAGGCTCCTCCTCGGTCCAATCCGAGCTATCCACTCCGGCCGCTCGGCACGATTGGTGCGAGGGCGAAGAAGCCCTTCCTCGACAAGGCGGCGAAGCTTTTCCTCCGTCGCCGTCGTTCTCGGCCACGGCTCGGCATCGAGCACCTCCCTCGTGTTGTCGCCGCCACCGTTGCGCCATGGGGCGACGGGAGGACGAGGAACAAAGAACCGCCCACAACACCGTTCACACGAGCACAAGGCAAGTGGATTTCTCCCTTATTCTCTCCCTATCTTTCTTTCTATCTCCTAATTGCTACGGCCAAGAAGGCAAGAAGGCGATGGCAAGAACAAAGGAGTAACTATCCGCCGCCACCCGCGACCCCCATATTTATAGGGAAGGGAAGGCAAACCGCCCGGCTGAGCAAGCGAACCGACGCTGGAATGGGCGGCCCGATGGAACGAAGGAACCGCTCATCCAGCGGCTGGTAGCGGTGGAGCCGTCACTCAAAAGCATTAATGCACCTTGGCGGGCGCTCGATTCACGCCCGACAAGAGCCACGGGGCCACGTCCCCATCGGATTGGAACCGTCCACGCCGCCTCGAGCGCGGCAAGGAGACGCCTCGTCTTCCATTCGGGGTAAAACCGTCCGGCCATCCATATCCGGCGGCGCCCGACCCTAAGGGGCAAAAAATTCGATCCGTTGGCGGTTCCGCCTCCGGGGACCAAACGAGCCTCGGGCTGGCGCCGCGTCAACGTGCACTTTACGTTCCGGAGGTTGCGGTCGGGCCCCCACGGGGTTTCTGATCGCCTCGGGATAACCCGAACCGGGGGAGGGATGGAAATGCACAACCGGGCTATGCCCGGGCCCTCGGGGGCTCTGATTTCTGAACGTGTTTAAGACCCGCGGGTCTTTGCTTATAGAGATGTCCCATCCGTGGGGAGGCCTACAGGGGCCCTCGGGGGTTGACTGTCAAACCCGGGATCCGCTAAGCGGTCCGTAGGTTCTCATGGGGTGAATGCTAGATCACACGGCCGACCCTTGCTCCGGCAGGGCACGGGCACCCCACTTAAACTAACCCGTTACAGCGTTCAAATGGAGTGCACCACGGTCGGCTTTTTCGGGGCACCGGGTGTATCTCCCTCCTCCCTCCCTCTCGGGAGGCGACGGAGGGCGTATAATCAAAGTCGAGGAAGCTGGGACGACCTTGCGCACATAAAGCGCGGGCCTCGGGCCGCCCACGCAAAAAACAAAATGCACTCACACAAACAAGCGCAATTTAAGAGCTGTTTTAGGCCTTGCCGTCAGTATAGAAGACCTCGAAGGAATCCGCCATTCCATTCGAGGCCTCGGGGTTACTACACCCAGCGGTGCGCTGCCTTGCACCGGTTGTAGACGAACCACCCCGAGAAAAAACAAGGCGGCGGAACGGCACAGCCCGGGCGAGTCCACACTCGCTCGGGGCTCGAGGGCTATCGTCGGGGACCTAAATATTAGGCCCGAGACATTCTCAAACAACGAGGAATGCAGCCGGCCCATCGGGGCCCGATAAAACCTAGCCTGCCATCATCCCACTTAGAAGGACAGCCCGGTGGGCGACGGACCGGGCCAGGGCCCACGGCGCATACATGAAGGCGAGCCGGCCCGCGGCGGCCCGCGAGGAGTCACCACGGCGAAGGGAGCTCACTCGCTCGAGATGGACAAGGTCGGGGACCTTTACAAGGCAATGGAGAACCCGAGCGGCTCCACGTCATCACCCGGCCGACCCAAGGCTCGGACTCTACCCAAATCTCCGTCTCCCGAGGGTGACCTAGCTCACCACCCTCGGGCGCATGGACTCCGCCTCGCCCGAGGGTGGCCTAGCTCACCACCCTCGGGCGAAAAATCTTCGCCTCGCCGGGGAGACCCAGCTCTCAATCCTCGGGCGGGTGGTTCTTCCTCGGGGTCGGCCGACCCTCGGGTATGGGAGGTTCCGTGCGAAGGAAGGAAGCTTGGTTTGCATTTAATGCGGTCACCGGCGGACGGGCGCCCGGGGCCATCGGTCACGCCCGATCAAATCGGCTGCCCGGATCACTTCCCAAATCCGGTGATGGGACACAAAAGCTGAACGGCGACATATTACGCCGCCCGGCCACGGGAAACGGGACAACCTTTTTCATTTCCGAAACACGGCCAAGACGCCCGCGTTGGGCGGACCCTCCGGGCTCATGACACACCGCAACCGGCGTCCACAGGGCCGCCCCTCGCCATGCGGTGTGAGGGGCGCCTCCCACGGACCCTCGGGGCCACACCCCGGAAGCGGCACGTCTGCCATCGGATCAAGGCGCGTGTCTTCATCAAGCGACATCCAAGCCAACCAACCCTCGGCGCACATGCAACAAGTATAGCCTCGGGAATTAGCCACCTAGGCACCTACATATGTAAACATTACCTCCCTCTTCCTACTATAAAAAGGGGAGTAATGCCCCATTAGGGGGGGGGGGAGAGAAAACCCGACCACCACTACCACGATCGTGGGGCTTGAGACCGACATCTCTCCCTCCTGCTTGCTTGCCCCTACTACAAGCTCTCCTTTGGCGCGAGGTAACACGACGCGGGACACCACCCGGGACGTAGGGCCCCATTGGTGCGAACCGGGATAAACCCGCCGTGTCCGTGTCCATCTTGCGTTACGCCATTGGGGGGAGGAGGCACGCAGCCTAGAAATTCTTTATTGCCGGCACCCGAGGCACCCCCGGTTCTCGGAACGCCGACACTAGGGTTACCCTTAAATCCTCTCAAGAACTCAAATCCACCAATGAAGTAGAGAGGAGGAGGGAAGCAATCTTCTTAGAGCCATCAAATCGATCTCAAGCACAAGCTCTCTCACTTGATTTCAGCCCAAATCAGTAGATCGAGAGAGGAGGAGGAGGAGCTCTTTTTTTTCTGTTCTAGGATTTGGACAGAGGGGAAGAACAGCTCAGATTTCGAAATTTGCAAGGGAGAGAAAATGAGAGGAGTAGCTCACATATATACTCAGGCCAGCTCCAGGCTCTCAACGGCTAGCTGCACTCCTCCTCTTCCCAACGGGCAGAAATCGCCCCCAGCAGACTCTGCTTCGTCGTGAGCAACGGGCGGCGGCGGCAGCAGATTTTCACGATGGAAAACGGACCAGTCGAGCAGCTCTACGAAACAGACCAGTACATCCTCGTGCCTCCTCATCGAATGGACCAGAGCTGATTAAATCGGACCAGTGGGCCGCACCGTGCGCGCCTGGGCCTTGGAAGCAAAACGGACGAGTGGGCTTCTTGCGACGTGGGCAGCACCAGTCCTGGCGACGAGCAGGCCCGCCCAACAGTCGAGCGACTGATTAATCTCAAAAAAAAAAAAAAAAAAAAAAAAAACAGTCGAGCGACTGATCAGCTGCTGGGACGAGTTGTTGCTGCCGAAGCCCTGCTGTTACACCGCTTCCTCCTTGAACCAAGCTCCACCCATCCATGTACGAGCAACATATATGCATGTATGCGTGATCCAGGCAAGCAAGCAAGTCTCACACAAATAACCAACGTCAAAGCAAAGCAAGCAAGCCGGCCGTCGGCATGCAAGCTAGCTAGAACGTGTTTGTGTGCAAGTGTATATGTATATATATATGAAGCAATAGTACCACTTCTCTTTTTTCTTTTCTTCTCCAAAAATTCTCAATTAAATCTTGATCCAAATATAAATGCTATCATATCCAAAAATATGTCAATCCTCAAGACCATATTTGATAGCATTTTCTCAAGCCTTTTCCAAGGAGTTTCTCATCGAATCACCACGTTACTAACCCAAATGCACATGCAATTTGAAATTCAAATTTAATGGCACTAGGTGAGTAAACTGATTATGATTTTCTCCTCTTTATAGTACGGTTATCAAACCTAAATCACTCACATCCGCTAGATGTCTTGAGTGTAAAATAAAATGGCCCTATCAAATATACCTTTGCCTTGAGCCCATTTTATTTTTCCTTTTTCCAAGTCAAGCGCTTCATCAACTTTTGGATCATCACCGTGCATCCACCATGACCACCATGCTTCACAACTTGGCTAGAACCATCTCAAGCTAGATACACATAAGCATAAGCATAGAGATTAGTCCTAGGTTGTCATTAATTACTCAAAACCAATCTAGAGATCTTCAGGCGCCATTGACGTCGTGTCCTCCTGGGCGTCGCATCTAGAGACCCGTCTCGGCTTGTGCAGTGGTGATGGTTGGTTGGAGGTGTTGCCTATCTTGTGAAGGCCATGAGGGTCTGCGTGGTCCGTGTTGGCGGGAAGGTCGCAGAGGACCCCCAGGTGCTGGAGGTCTTGAGTTGGCGTGCAAGGTCTTTGTGGTGATTTCGGTGACGGCCGGCGGAAGGTTGCTCTCGGGCGGTTTCAGATGTCCCGAGTCCCTTTCGGTGGACTGAGGCGTTGGGTGAGTGAGGCCCCAGCGAGTGGCTGGGGATCGGTGGTTTCCAATGGTGCCGTGATGGGGTTTTGCTATAGCAACGCCGAGGCGGGAGATCGGCGATGCGGCGTGCGAGGAGGAGGATGGCCCCTTGGCGGAGGAGTCAGGTAGTTGTTCGTGATTGCGGTGAGCTGCGACTTTTGGCGTGGCTGCGTCGGTGGCAACGGCGCGATCTCATCGGCTTGCTTTCAGCTCCTTTCCCAAAGGTGGTGGTGTGACCTTGTGTGTGTTTTGTTTTGTTTTCTTTCTTGGAGCCTTTCGAGTGGTGGCTCGTGTCGGCGTCCCAATCCGACCCGGCGGGTGTTTGGAGCCTCGTGTTGACGACCCAATCCAACCCAGAAGGTCCTTTCTTTATATATCTTTTCTCCCTTCGGCGTCGTGTTAGTTGAGTTGTTTAAGTGGTTCCTAGTAGTAGGTGGAGTGAAACACTCCCTGCTAAGGTTGAGTTAGTGGGCGCTAGTTGTGGCGCAAGTTGAGTTGATTTGGTACTCGGGTGTGCGGGGGGGTAGGATGCCCTCCTCATTTGTATGGTTTTTTCGGCGGGGTTTCAGGTCAAAAACTGGGCTGACACTTACCTTTTCTTTTTCGTCTAATAGAAATCGTGGCAAAAGCTTTTGCCGTCCTTTCTAAAAAAAAACAACCAAATACACACCATAGAAGAAGGCTAACGTCAGGTACATTTGGCAGACTGACCACGGCCGTGAGATGTTCCTAAAATGTACACAATCAGCAAGCTACGCCTATATTCCATCAAATGTACAAGAATTATAACAACAGGCCAACCCCTACCCCTCGTACAAGGTACAAGTCACTTCAGAACCTGAATCTATGCCTGTCTTAACTACTTTTGACTGAACTCCACCTACATAATACAATGACAAGCACAGATGTAAGGAGCAAATATGGTAGTGTCTGCAAACTGAATCTAGTAGTGTTTATAACGATAATTGCATGTGCAAGTCCGGTACTCCCGCTGTGCCGACGAGAACGAAAACAAAGCTTGTACACGTACCACTGATCTAATTAAACCTGTCCTCAGCTTGTTGCCGGTCGACCTGGCAGTAGTCCTCTTCTGCAGTGCTTGCTGCTTCTGCATCTGTGGCCATTTCTACTGGCATTCCAGTTGCAGTGCCGCTCAGGCCTTTTCTTTTCTTCCTTCATCGTAGGATAGCTTTCTCCACGACTCCAACGGACCATAATACCTTGCGGTACTGCCTTCTCACTTGGTGACCTCGGTATAAAGCCTGTGAAAGATGTTTGAATCATTAGACAACACGATGGATGAGATACACACAGGATAACAAAAGATAAATTTTCAAATTTGTTAACCCAAAATGGGAAAAAGGTATTAGTCAATGGATCCATTCAGTGTTTACCAAAACCTATAGTTTTCCATGCGGCCCGCAGCCGTGGCGGCCCGAAGCCCGGTAATTTGGCCCGGCCGGTGGTAACGGGCCCAGGCCGGCCTGACCGAGATGCCGGGCATGCTTGGGCTGCCGTCGGGGCACGGGGACGCGGTCCGGCCCGGCCCGATGAAATGGAGGAGGCCCGACGGCAAACTAGCCGCGGCTATATTGGCGCGGCCAATAACAACATCAAGAGGAAACCCTACCCCCCCCTCCCCCCCGTATATAAGGCCGGCGTCGCGCGTCGTTTCCCCAATTCCCCTCTCTCCCTCCCTCGCCAGAAGAACACGTAACCCTAAATCTGCCGCCGCCCGTAGCAATCCGGTGACCTCGAGGCTCGATCCGTCGCCGGCGACCACGTTCCTCGGCGCCGGTGACCTCGATCCGCCTCCGGTTCCCTATTCCTGTCCCTGTTCTCCCTCCTCTCTCTCGTTCTCCTTCCTTTCTCGACTTCGGTGATGTGGGTTCTTGTTCTTCCCCTTCCTCCTCCGCCGCTCTCGTCCTTGCTAACGTTGTCTTCGTTCTCGTCTTCTTCTTGGTGTCCATCTCGGCCCGGGCTCGATTTCTGCGCGGTGACCAAACCCTAACCCTAACCCTATCTCGTCTTCTTCTTGTTCTCTTTTCGTTTCTAACTATTGTTTTCCATTTTGCAGGTCGGTAGCCGATGCTTCCTCGTCTAGCTGTGGCCTAGATCGAGGTCGTCGGTGGCCACCCGCATCGTCGAGGAATGGGGGCGGAGAGCGGCCATGGCGGAGGGACGACGTCCATCCGCCGGGCCAAGCACCGGGGGCGAGAACGACGACGACATGCATGAGGATGCTGCTGCCTTGTTCGGTATCCACATGGAGGATCCGATTGAGGTGGGCGACCCCACAATCGGTTCAAATAGTGCTCCATCTGTTGGTGTTGATGCCCCTCCCCTAGCATGAGTGGTCCTCCCGGTAAACGTACATCCCCTGTTTGGGAGTTTTTTTATGAGATTTTTGAGACTGTTGATGGTGTTTCGACTTGCACTAGAGCTCGTTGCAAAACGTGTAAAACCACTATGTCTGCTATTTCTGCTAATGGCACAGGCCACTTAAAGAGGCATATGAAATCTTGTAGTGAGAAATCTGATAATCGTGCTAGGGTTCAAGCTAGACTAGCTCTTAGTCCTAATGGGTTGCATAACTGGGAGTATAAACCTGATGTTGCTAGAAGGGAGTTGTGTCGTTTGATTGCTAGACTTGACCTGCCTTTGAGTATTGGTGAATCGATGCTTGGGAAGAATACATTAAGATTGCTCATAACCACTTTTGAAGGTGTGTCTAAACAAACAACCACTAGAGATCTTGCGAAGTTGTTTGATGAACGTAGGAAAGTAATTAGGGATCATGTCTTGGCTGGTGCTTCATCTGTTGCATTGACATCGACATTTGGAGTGGTAATGCTAAAGAAGACAACATAATAGCTTGGCGGTGTCGGTTTCGTCGTTGGCGGCTGTGGTTCCACGAGGGACGGAGGGCCGGCTAGGGGCCGGCGTTGTTGTTTTAAGCCCCGCTAGTCATTTGTTAATGTGGTCGCAACATGGTTTCTGAGAATGTAATAACGGTTTTCGAGCTTGGTAGTGTAGTTCGACTTAGCTATTTGCTCCTCCCGGTGTAAACTGCCCTTCTTTTCCTTTTTTCCTTTCTCCGTTTAGTTTGGTTTGTTTTTAGTTCGTAGTGTTCGATGTCAGCTTGACATCGCTTGTATTGCTTAGCTGTTGGTTTTGACTTCCTCTTAATGAAAAGCGGGTGAGCGGCCCGGTCGAGAAAAAACAAAAAAAAAAAAAAGTCATAGGATTTAGGTTGATTGATTGCAAACATCTTGGAGAGAATATAGGTGAAAAGGTTGGTTGTGTTCTTCGGGAGTTTGGTCTGATTGATAAGGTGTTTTCTATTACTTTGGATAATGCATCTTCTAATTCTAAGGCCATGGATACTTTGAATGTTCTGTTTTCGGATATTTAGGTGTCGACCTAATTACGATGATTACAATCTTGTTCACCGGCGTTGTGCTTGTCATATAATCAACTTGATTGTGAAATCTGGATTAAAGAGATTCAAACCATACTTAGAGGATTTTAGAACTGCAATCAATTTCTTAAATTCATCTAATCAAAGAATTGCTATGTTTAAGAACTATTGCATTGCTCAAGGTATTAGGCCTAGAAAATTTGGTGTGGACATGGATGTGAGATGGAATTCTACATTTCTTATGCTCCAACATCTTATAGAGTATCTTTGGTGCTTTCACTTTTTTTCATTAATTCTAATTATGGTTACATTTTGTTGACTCGGAGGCATTGGATCATTGTTTGGTCAAATTTTACGAGTTCCTTGAGACATTTTATGACTCAAGCTGTTGTGTTAATACGGTGTTTACTATCCAACCTCACCACTTGTTCTGCACCACCTACTAGATATTGCTAGTGTATTGCATGTTGTTGAGTCTGATGTTAACTTGTATTCAATTGTCTATCCTATGAAACTTAAGTACCTAAAGTATTGGAAAGACATACCTATGTTGTACTCAATTGCATTTGTGCTTGATCCTAGAACTAAGATGTTAGGACTCTATAATATCCTTGTATTGCTTAAGGAGTGTATCTTGGTTGTGATTACAGTACATATTATGCTGATGTGAGATCTGAGCTTGAGAAATTGTTTACCAAATATGAGAAAAAATTTGGTACTATTAGGACTCGAGGCTGCACAAACACCAACCATTACAGGTAAAAGAAAAACAGGCATGGGGGAGGATATTTGGAGGTACAGGTATAGGTGTTGTTGGTCCTAACACTGCCTCAGGTTCTATTTCTACTAGTGTGTTGTCTGAACTGTCAGCTCATCTTGATAGTGACATACTCACAGAATATAGTGAAGATTTTGATATACTTCGTGGTGGAGAGACCACAAACTAACCTTCCTAGTTCTTTCTATTCTGGCTAGAGATGTCATGGCAGTTCCTGTGTCCACTGTATCTTCTAAGTCTTGTTTCAGCTTAGCTGGAAGGATCCTGGAGGACCGCCGTCGACGTTTGTTGCCTGAACATGTTGAAATGTTGTGTTGCATAAAAGATTGGGAGCTAGGAGATAAAGGAAACAACATACTATTGTCCTGACCATAAAGAGTTGTGTGAGGCCTTTGAAAATTTATATCTTGATGGTGAAGGTGGTGCAAGTCTTGCAGCTGCAGGTACATACAGTTGATCACTTTGCCTTGATTCATTTAGTTGGTCATTTAATAGATTTTGTACTGGTTGTATTCATTTAGTTGATCATTTTGCAGCTGCAGGTTCAATTCCTGTTGCTGCTACTACACAAGACCTGAGAAGTTCATCTGTTGCTGCTGCTGTTGCTGGTGGTACATCTGTTGCTGCTGGTGGTTCATCTGTTGGTGCTGCTGTTGCTGGAAGAAGTGGTGCTGGTGCAACTGCTCGAAGAGGTGGTGCTGGACCTACTAGTGCAACTGCTGGAAGAGGTGGTGCAAATGCTGCTGGAAGAGGTGGAGCTAGAACATCTGGACTTAGAGCAAGGCAAAGGCGTGGTGGCTAAACTGAGGTGATGAACATCTTGCATGTGCTGTGAGTTAGAGCCTTTGAGAGTTGAGAGTTGAGAGTTTGTAACTTAAGTCTGGCTGTGACCTGTGAGTCTGTGACATGTTGAATTTGAACCTACAATTAATAGATTATGAGCTATGTTGCATGTGTTGTACTCTTTTCCTTAATGGGGGTTTCTCACAAGGGTGAGTTTTAACCATAAAGGTTTTCAATGGCAAAATGTGATTCGAGAAAAATGTACGTAACTTGCTCTAAGTCTGAATCACATTTTCTGAATCAAGTTGAATGCCTGATATGTTGTAAACTTGTAATCTGCAAAAAAAAACCATACTTGGGCATGTTTTTTAGCTTCACGGGCCTTGGGCCGGCCCAGCACATATTACAGCCGTGCCGCGGGCTAGCCCAGCCCGATTTTTGGCCCGTGGACCGGGCCTGGGCTGGAGGGCAGGCCGGCCCGCGGGGCAACGGCGTGCCTCCTAGGCACGACACGTGCCAGCCCGGCCCGTTGGAAAACTATACCAAAACCACACGACCAAAGTGTCCCTGGGAAAAAGGAAAATTAGGAAACCAAACACACAATAGTAACATAAGCTTTACTTGTAGTTTGATAATTCGTGTTCGAATGTCCATGAACTCCCTCCTTGCTTCGACAGCAACTCTCATCCTTTTCTTTCTGTTGTAGTTCCGGAATGCGTACTGAATCCTCATAGCAGCAACTATTGAAGCGGCTTCAGTCTCAGGATTGGCCAACTGAATTGCTTTTGTTTGAAGCTTAAGAGCTCGCTCCCCAAGCGTGTCTTGTATGTTGCTAGCAATAGCTGCAGCAGCATTACAGTAGGCTGCTAAAGATTCTAGTAAGCACAGTTCTTCTTCAATAAGGTTTTCAAATTCAGGGCAACCTGTTATAGGGCACCTGTTTCTAGAAGAAAACTCATGAACGCATACCTCGTTTTTTCAACAGGACAACAAAGACCACAGTGGTGAAGATAACCCGAATCCTCCATAAAGCACTCTTCTTCTGCCACTGGTGCAGGGCCACAGTGAAATTCTCATATATAGAGAAACCAGAAGTGTGTTTCTTTGCCAGACTTTCCACCCAACTTGTTTCCTCACAATTTCTCTCTCTTTTCCAGAAGGTCCATGTACCTGAGTTAGTTGAAATTACAAATCAGAACTACCAAGCCTTTTAGTACAAAAACAAATGTATCACACTTATTACTTTAGTTAACACTACTCTGCTGGAGCAATCAAAGGTTCATCCCTGTATAAAAAAGAAAAAAAGATAGTATATGTGAAACCATGTTTGCTGGTGACTTTACCGCTTTTATATGGCTGGAATCAGCACTTCCCAGTCCGTGAAGTGTCTTGATAATTTCACTTATTGTTGGCCTTTTGAACCGATCAATTTTCACACAGTCTAGACCAATCTGAATGCATCTTCTTATTTGTTGATACTCAACTTCTAGTGATACATACCCAAATAAAATTCCCACCCTGTTTCTTTGACTCCAAGTATTAAGTACCTGCAAAATAACACAATCTAGAATATTACCACAGAAGATAAAGAATAACACCATCTCTTTCTTAAGAAAGTAGCTCTGCCTTGAAAGTTGAAATATAACTTACTTACCATCTCAATAAATTTCTCGGAAAGAGTTCCAGTATCATCCGGGTAGTCCACTGCGTCCTGTCACTATCTCTATGATTATTACACCCAAACTAAATATGTCTGACTTTGTTGAGACTAGACCTTTGTTTATGTATTCCGGGGGCATGTAACCCCTGCATTTCAACAAGAATGCGTCAGCCTTGAAGCCATAGGACAATTGTAAAGACAATTCTTTTGTTTGCGCAAGTAAAGACAATTCATTTTAGCTATCCCTGAAAGAAAGAGCTATCAAGATCCATTTGACATACAATGTTGCATCACGACTTATTGTACAAGTCCAAGTCTTCTCCTCACTGAAGAGTCTTGACAAGCCAAAGTCTGCAATTTTCGGCACCATATTATTATCGAGCAATATGTTTGCCGGTTTCAAATCCATGTGCACAATAGGGCCATTAGGTTGCCATTGCTCATGGAGATAACGTAAACCATAACAAATACCCTCAATTATATTGTATCGTGTGTCCCAATCAAGTCCAGAAGATGCATCTGCAATTGCAAAGAAGCATTCTGAAAGTACTATATGAAATGAAAAATGGGCATGCTCTAACCACATTATCTGCAGTGGTAAATGAAAAAAAGAACAGGATACGCCTCGAATTGTTATACCTGAAAGATGCCCACGAAGATCTCCTTTAGGCATGTACTCCAAGCAAAGCAACCTTTCGACTTCTCAAAGCCAGATGTATTTTCCATTGTACTCCACAAATAAATTCTCTGTTTCAGAACACCATCCTATAAGTAGCACTACATTTGGGTGCTTAAGCCTCATAAGATGATTGGCTTCATTCTCAAATTGCCTATCCTTCACTCCTGGTATTGACGAGTTAAGTTTCTTCACAGCAATCGTTTCCCCATTTTGTAGCACTCCCCTGTTTCAACTCTCTTATTAGTACATGCAAGAGTTTATGCATAATCTGGTGACATATATTTGGCAAGTTTTAAATATGTGATTCAATCTTACTTTATATACCGTGCCAAAACCACCTTCACCAAGTAGTCCCTCATCAGAGAAGTTGTTTTGTGATGTTTCTCAAATACTTCAGTGGTACATTGTGTGGTTTTGAGCTTCCACCTTGTAACATGCTCTCCAGCTTATCATATCGAACACGGGCCACTAATAGTCCTGTTCAAGAAAAAAAATCTTATCATATCTACTAGACTCACCATTCATTTTTCTTTAAGCAAAATCCTGATTCCAAAGTATTTTCACATGATAGCCAACATCTATTTGTCTTCCACAGCATGCAGGGTACCTTCAGGTTGCTGTTTCTGTACAAACATTTCACCAAGCCAAGATAAGCAAACCAACCACAAAGACCAATTGTTAGGTTTGTTGTATTCACCCTGAGAAATAGTTAAAATAATAGTATACAGGCACTGAATTGCATCTCTTCTACTAAATGACCACCTTCTTTCCTATGTACAACTGTACAAGTGCCCCAACACGAGACTGCCCAACTTCGCAACAGTACAGTGGACTAAAGCTACAAATTGACTCCTCTTCGATATCTCCAAAAGAATAAATCAATCATCTAGCAATCATGAATACTTAAGGGCAGAGGTGCACTACTCTGCTATTGTTACTCCCTTCTTTTTTCTCAAATACGCAAAATACTTGTGTATCATTGCATTAAGTCTTAAATATATACTTTTCGCTAAATTTTGGTGTGTATCTGAAATATATGTTTGCTCCCACCGAATAATTTGGTACTTCAGTCCAGAAAGCAAAGAAAGGTGCTGAAAGAAACTAACAACAGCACAACTCTATCAGAGCCACTTACTACTGGATATATGTAAGGGTAATAAGTTAATAACTTTATAAACATATACTTCTGTTATTCTCTTTTTGCGAACCAAAATATTACATCTAAACGCAAAGTCACAAATACCAGCTTGGGACTGCCCGTCGCAGCCCGCAGGGGAAGAATTGAGGAAGCAGAGAAGGAGATAGATGAGCGCAGGAGCACGGGGAAGGGAAGATCAGGGTGCGCACCTCGTGTGGTCGTGGTCG
This sequence comes from Hyparrhenia diplandra, assembly GCA_015847255.1. Classification (NCBI taxonomy): domain Eukaryota; kingdom Viridiplantae; phylum Streptophyta; class Magnoliopsida; order Poales; family Poaceae; genus Hyparrhenia; species Hyparrhenia diplandra. The sequence continues at coordinate 525,065 of JADLZK010000647.1, read as the reverse complement.
TCGACAATCGTCGCGGTGTTTGACCGGAGTGGAGTGGAGGAGCTGAGAAGGGGGGAAGGGGGAGTGGGAGGGAGAAGGTGGACTGTGGAGGGCTGGATGCTTAGGGGTGGAACCCCGTGACGGGTGTCTGGGTGAGTCCAACGCGGCGATGCAAATAAAACGGCGTCGCACGATAGTTGCCGGCCGGCCGGCCAACGGATGTGGCGATGTGGACCTTTCATGACGTTGACATACTGGCAGAGCTAAATCCACATGCATTTTCCAACCTTTCTCTGCCCTTTGCTCGGCCGGCGTGATCTGGATGCGCTTCCCAATCAGCTGTCCACTCGATGCCCTCTCTGATTTTAGCTGCCTGAATTGATCGGGCATGTGAATTATGGTAAGCCGAATTTAGAGGGAAAAAATTCCTTACTTGTCAAAATGCCAAACAATTACGATTAGCTAATTAGCTAGCTATAAGCTCTTCATGTAAATAGACCCTTACTTAGATTGAAATCCTCTACTAGAGCTTTGCTGTATTTTTTCACCTAAGGCCTCATGTTTATATATTTTTTTTTGAGGAATTTGATGATTTTTGAACCTCGATGGTGATTTTACACTCGTATTTTTAACTTTACAATTTTGCGCTCACTTTTTTCGAATGAAAGCTTCGTCTACCCCTATTTCGTAACACTGTCTGTATAGGTCATATTAAATGGTGCAAAAAGAGAAAAAAAAAAAGATGGGCGGTCTAAAAGACGAAAATACCCCTGCCCTTTTACACCTTATCCCTTCGTACCACCACCAAGGCGGCGATGGACCAACATTGTCGTAGAGGAGGAGAAGGGCAGCATCAACCAACTTGCCACACACCCATCGCCCACAGCGCCGACAGACGCCAACCCACCATCACCGGGCCACCACGTCGCCGAAGAACGCGACACGACGAAGCCGCCGGATCGGACGGGGCCGATGGCACCCAGCCGTAGCCACCGCCGGCGTCAACCGCCTTGCCGCCGCCGCCCGGGCGCAACCGCGACCGCGCCGCCTCCCCTGCCGCCCGCCCCTCATACCGTCGCCGTCCACGCCCCGCGACCACCAATCGCGCTGGCTGCTCGGTGCAACCGCCTGCTGCCGCCGCCTTTGCGCCGGCCGCCGCCCTTCCGATGACAACCGCCGCGTGCTCTCCTACCGCGCGGCACGAATCCAGCCGGGGCAACGCCGGATCCGGGCCCCAAAGACCGCGAGTAAAACCACGCCGGCGGGAGCTCAAGACGGCGCGCGTCCCCCTGTGCCGCCCCGGGAGAGGGGAGGAGAGCCCGCCGCCGCCTTCCCCCAGGGCACGAGCCTCCGGCCGACCACTGGCGGCGCGCGGGCGTGGTGGAGGCGGAGGAGCCGGGCGGCAGCGGCTAGGGATGCCGGGGGCGCCCGGTCGCCCGACTACGGCGGCGCGAGCGGGCAAGGGAAAGAGTCATTTGGTTGGTTTTAGTTGGGAGAAAACGGCATTGTGCTTAGGAAAAAGTCCAAATTACGCCTGTGTTTTTTCACTCAAGTCTAAATAACCCCTAAGGTATTGTTTAGTTTATTTTACTACAGTGGTTTTTATAAACCGTGCACTTAACACCTTTTGGCACTAATGTAATCCGATTTTAGTGACGTGGCGGCTGTTTTACAATTCATCATGCCACATAAGCAGGCTACGTACGAGTTCTCGCGAGGGTTACGTACAGGTTTTGGTTACGTACGAGCTGGAGTCACGTACGGTTTTGGTTACGTATTCTAACTTACGTACATGTTGGTCATACGGTTTTCGTTACGTACTCTTAACTTCCTATAGATTTTTGTACGTAACTTAAATGGAGACTTGACCAAGATTTATCCCCTAACTTACATGTTCCATGAATTAACAATACTCGTCCAAGTGAGCCGACCGAAAAACATACGCTAGGGAAAATAACTTGCAGCCGTGTCAACAACTTATATGGCATGACTAATTGCAAAACCACCTTCACGTCCCCAAAACCGGATTGGATTAGTGTAAAAGGTGTTAAGTGCACCGTTTGCAAAACCATCGGAGTAAAATAAACTAAACAATACCTTATGGTGTTATCCGGACTTGAGTGAAAACACGTAGGCAGTAATTTGACTCTTTCTTGTGCTTATTAGGTCTGGTTTATGTGGACGCAAATTACAAATAATGCCGTAAATGCTAATAATCAATTCCACCAGACATTTGCAATGGATTTTCGTTACACCGCTGTGGATGACGATCCCTCTTCGCTTGAGATGCTCGACGACGGCGGCGAACGTAGCGTCCGGCCAGGCGGATGTCCTTGCCGAGGGCCACGGCCCACCTGTCGTGGCATCTGTGCCCACGTGGCACTCAGTCACCTGTCGGGATGGCAGTGTCAGTGTGTCACTCTACTCTAGTCTGTTACCTCTAGTCTTTGATAGAGGAAAATGTCGCTGAAATTATCCTTCTTCAGAAAATCAGAAAACAAAGAAAATGCCGGCTGCAATTCATAAAAAGGTGGCCCCACTATACCACGTACGTACGGTCACAACTCACAAAAACAAACTCGGAAACATCAGTACCCAAACACGAAGGCGCAGACCATCCGTCCTCCGATCCTTCAGGTGTGCTGGCGTGCTACGCGCCTGCGTGCTTCAACCGAAGAGAGATAGAACAGAGGATAGGGCAGGAAGATGCATATGTGTGATTGTTATTGTGGGAGTCGCGGCATGCAATGCAGGTGAGCTTGTGGCAGGAGTGGACGTGACGGACAAGGGCATGGAGTCCGACGAGGCAACATGGGCGTTGTACGAGCAGTGGTGCAAGGCTCACAACAAGGTGCACGACCGCCCGAGATGGAGCGCCGGTTCCAGGTGTTCAAACACACCGCTGGGTCTGTGCTTGCAGAGTTGCAGGAAACTACGCAGGAAGATAGCCTCTGTCGCAGAGGCGCCGGGTAGGCGGCGGCACGCCAGCGTCTGGCGCCGCTGCCGGTCTTGCCAGCCATGAGCACGGAACGCCCACTACTACCAATCGACCTTTACTCCCGGCCCATTCAGGGCCTTTACTCCCCGGGCTGTAAAAACCGAGTACGGGTTCGAAGGAGGTAAATGAACTGGGAGTAAAGGTGGAGCTTTACTCTCCTCAGGCACTAACCGGGAGTAAAGGCCCTACTGTGCATGTGGTCGGCCATAGCCTTTTATTCCCCAGTGGTGTCACCAACCCGAAAGTAAAGGGTTGTTTTTTTTTTTAATTTTAATTCCTGATTTCATTTTAATTCGGTTGGGGATTACAACTAATATATACACGTAATAATACATAATTCCTAATCGGTTGGGAATAAAAGTAATATATACATATATTAGTGCGCACACATATATATAATTAAGGTACACATATATTACACAATAATAATTGTTCAAGCACACATATATTAAGGTGTTCATACATATCTCGATTACACATATATATAATTACTCAAGTCCACAAATATTTCTTGATCGACATATAGTATTGCCCGTGCCAACGCTTACGGTGACAATATTTACATAAAAATGGCAAATACGAGCTAGTGAGGAGGTTCCCTAAAAATCCAAACTTTTCACTAAGGTTTTTACCTAAAAACATAGGGCACAATTTCACTCGTTCAATTTATCCCTAGGAAAGTTTTTCCACAAAAATTCCTAATGGAGACATCTTTCTTTCTTTTCTTTTTTGAAGCAAACCTCCTCAGATCTTATATAATAATAGCTCACAGAAGCAGGTAAGCATGGCCATTCCTAGTCCATATGTACTCCAACAAAGCCTGCAGACATATAAGTGGAAAATAGCATAAGCAAAGGCATTGCTGGCTATGCATAAAGAATTTTTGAAAGGGTTGGACCAAGTGCTTCTATTTTTTTTTCCCTGAACACACACAAGCGCAAGTTCACCAGAAACTCTTCTACTACGTGGTATCCATACGATGAAACACAAATTCATATATTCATTCACAATCACCAATTACTCAACAGAGATGCAAAGCAGCTGTCGGTACTTAGCAGAGGCAGGAGCAGATGCAGGGCACCACGCACAACAGCGGCAGTAGCAGATCGATGCGGGCACTGGACACTCGGCGGGTGGGCCGCGCCGGGAGAGGGAGGCCGGTGCTGCGCTCGCCGGGGAGAGTTGCCGGCCAGCTCGAGGGCGACGCGCGCGGAGTCGGGGAGAGGGTGCCGGGCGCCGCGCGTCGGGGGTAGGCCTGCTGCTCGTCGGGGTTGGCCGCGCCGGGAGAGGGAGGGTCGGCGCTGTGCTCGCCGGGGAGAGTTGCAGGCCACGCGGGTCGCGTCGGGGAGAGTTGCCGTGGTGGGCCGCGCCGGGCGTTGCGGGAGGGCGGCGCGTCGGGGGCGCAGCGCCGAGCGTCGGGGAGGAGTGCCGTGATTTCTGGATCTAGAGGAAGAGGGAGCGGGCCGGTGTTTTTATTTGGAGGGAGTGAAACCGGGAGCAGAGATATTTCCTCCCGGTGGACAAAGGAACCGGGAGTAAAGTTCCACCTCTACTCCCGGTTATAATTTGGTCCGGGACTAAATATCCTATTTCTCCCGGTTAGAATCGGACTCGGGAGTAGAGCGAATTTTCGCCACCTCTTTTCATTTCCTGCCATTGTTGTGTCTAACTTTTTTTAATTTACAAAAATCTATTTCATAAATATGTAAACTCTAGTTATTTTTACAGTAAATTACACAGCAGTCATAAATTTTTTTTTCAAAAAACAATTATAATTGTTTTTGCTATATTGCACACATGAAAAACGTTTCGTGGGTGCACTCCGCTCAACATACAATTCAAAGATAAAGTTGCGCTGGGATTTCAATTAAATTAAAAAATAGTACCAAACCAATTTGGGGCTATACTTTCCAAACACTTTCTCAAATTCAAAAAATGACATAAATAAACTTTGTAGATCTCGATGAATTATGAATTATTGGTATTCATGACTTTTTATTTTGAAAACATTTAGGGTTCGAAAAATTGAAAATTCTTTAATTTTTTAGAAATTCAAAGTTTCAATGGTTCAAAAATCATCCAAATCCGTAAATGTCCAATATACCGAAAGTGTAGATCTTGAAGAGCTAAACAAACGTAGTATTCAAGACTTCTCTATTTGAAGCCACCTAGTGGTCCGACAAGTGGCTCAAAGATCTCTTTCACTTTAAAATTCAAAAATTTGACTTGGTCAAACCCGTCAAACGGTGCGAGGAAATGACCTCGCTCGAAAAATTTTTGAATACAAACATGTTAGCACTCATCAAGATCTAAAATGTTTATATAGGACATTTTTGCGCTTTGAGAGAGTGTTTTTTGACACACTAGTCGCAAAAATTTGAAGTCTAAGAGAGAGTTTATGGAACTACTCGAGACAATCGCCAATTTACAACTATACTTTCCAAGCACTTCCTCAAATGCAAAAATGACCTAAATAAACTTTGTAGATCTCGATGAGTTATGAATTTTTGGTATTCGTGACTTTTATTTTAAAAACATTTAGGGTTTGAAAAACTGAAAATTCTTTAATTTTTTTGGAAATTCAAAATTTCGATGGTTCAAAAATCTGAAAATTCAAAAATGTCCAATATACTGAGTGCAGATCTTGAAGAGTTAAACAAACATGGTATTCAAGACTTTTCGATTTGAAGCCACCTAGGGTCCGAAAAAGTAGCTCAAAGCTAAGATTTCCAATTAAATACGATTTCCATAGTTGAAAACGTAATCATTGATTACGCTAAGCCCGGATTGAGAACATTTAAAACCATCGAGGTTGTTTGTACAAAAATGAAGATTGAAGGGTGTGAACAAAAAATGCCCGTAAAAATATCTATTCCCGGTTTGGGTGAAGAACTGAGTAAAGGTCTAGCTTTTATTCCTGGTTTGGATGAACAACGGAGTAAAGCTTTATTCCCGCCAGCCAAGAACCTGAGTAAAGGTCTACCTTTACTCCCGGTTAGAGTCCCCAACCGGAATAACGGTGCGCCGCCGCGCTGGGGCAACCTCGCTGCATGGCCATTTACTCCCGCTGGGGATTCAAACCGAGTAAAAATACCTTTACTCCCACTTCAATTTCAACCGGAGTAACCGCTTTTTGGGGTCGAGTAGAGTAAAAGTCAGTTGTGTAGTAGTGGCCCATCCTCGCGGCCACACGTACCAGGAGCACTGGCAGCAGGTGCGCGTCGGCAAAGAGGCAAGCGACGGCGTCCCCTGAGTACTCCTCCTCCTGGACGGCGGCGAGGCGGGTTCGCACGCGGCGCCGAGCGCGATGATGCGCGCCACGACGTCCTCGATGATCAACGGACTTCGTCCGGTATGAATGGAATCCATTTACGTGGCCTCAAGGCGCATTAAATTTTTCTAGTAAAGCCTCAAGGCGCGTTAAATTCCTAAAGCCTGCTTTAGTGGAGCTTTGGCCGACCGCCTACTTTGGTGTACGCCGTGTTCCTGTGCCTTGAAGGCTTCAACACGGACGCTAGAGCGTGACTCCGTCCGGTGACGAACGGCCGGTAACCATTGCTGCGCAGGACCTGCCCGCGTACACCTTCAAAGAGGACGCTAGGAGTGGGGCGGCACCATCCAGCGACTAAGCGCCGGCAGCCATTGCTACGCACGACCCTGCCCGAGTAAACCTTCAACGCCGAACGCTAGGGAATTGGGATTTTAGTTTTTTACTTTCCAGTCTGAAATTCTGTTGACACTGTGATGTTTGATCGTTAAATTTCCTTACAGTTTTGGTTGAAAGTTCCCCGCCCGCCGTTTGGACGATTGGGCCGCTCAATCAGTTCATTGCGGTGTGCCTGCAACTTCGTCGTGGCTGGGTGTGCCACTGGACTCCGGTACCAGCACCCTCGAATGCGGACGCTAGGGCCGCGTTTCTCGTACAGGGCACAACTCCATCAAGCGTTCAGCCGCCAGCGGCCACCACTGCACATGTCGACACGCGAAACGGCGACGAACGGCCAGCAGCCATCTCGCTGCGCACAACACAGGCAAAGGCAGACGTACCACTCGCGCACGATGTAGAGAACAGAGGCACATCGCAGAGGGCAGAGCTCCATCCGGCGACCTACAGCGGCCGGCGGCCGCCACTGTACGACGCGCGTCTTCTATTGAGGTATGCCTGTTCCTTTGAATTAATGTGAACGAAGAGTTTGCAACCGCGCTGCTCATAATTTAGAAGATCTGCAGAAGGAAGGATTGCCGTGCGCGGTCCCAAACTGTGGGGATCTATCCAAGGTGAGAATCGTGATTGTCGGATTTGGTTGGTTCTTGGGCGGCTGGTTTTGTTGGTTTGTCCCTGAATTGCTTACATCTCTCGCGGCTTCATTATGAGTAGATCTAAAATAACCTTGAGTAGAATTTTAAATAAATATACATGGGGCGTGACCTATGTACTGGAAAATGATATATCTTATTGTGGAGGAACACAGACAACCGATGGTTCTATACTTCCATAAGCTTCATATTTGCATTAGTGTATCTGCAATTTTAGGGAGTGTATATGGCATTCATTCATTGAGTAGAATTTATAATCAATGAATGAACTCAATGAATGAAGATTCTAAATAGTATGGTCTTAAATAGTACAAAGCTTTCGAAGATGATATACTTCACTGTAGAGGAACAGAACCAACGAATGGTTCTATATATAAAGATTCATATTTTGCTATGGTGTATCTGCAATTTTAGGGAGTAGTTATGGACTTTATTTTTGTTAGGGCATTATCTGAAAAAATAATAAGAAAGAAACTTCGATAAAACTCCCAGCTAGATTCTTTACGGTTTATACTATGAGTATTCTCTATTCAAATGAGTAGTTCTGTAAACAAAAATGAGTTTTTGTTTATAGAATCCATTATGGTTTATACTGCAATTACATTAATTTTTTACAAGAACAACACCACAACTGAACACATTACATGCATCTACTTGACCTTGTGTCAATTTTTTACATCTCATCAAATTTATTTTATATCCATGGAACCTGTACTATTTAGGACCCATAGTATTTAATATCTTTTGTGTACTCACCATCAAAGTTTTATCCTGTTTTATCTGCTTTGTTTATCTACTCTGATCAGAATTGATATATCTTTACATGAGCTTTTGCCCTGCGATCGATTTGTTCAGTTTCAAGGCTTATTATCACTTTAGTTCATGTTGCATCTGATATATAGCAAGCTGCCCCTCAAACTTAATTCAATTTTGATTAGGTACATGCTACTTGTTTGAAAATCAGACCCTTTATTTGTCTAAATAAACTCCAACAAAAAGGCTTAGAACCTTGCTCTACCATGCTTATAGTTGTAGTGTCTGCCATTGTGCATAACACTCTATTATTCCTGGCAGTTAGTTATTTCAACCAGTGCTAACTGCAAAGTTCTTTAAACAAATTTGCATGTTCAATTTCAAGCTTATGCGGTTATAGCTGAACCGTGTATCTTTCATGTGTCTTTCCCCAAGTTGTACTCTTTTTTTAATTTCGAGCCCACTGGCCATGAATGCACCTGAATCCAGTGATGACTTGACAGATGAATTCCTGGACACCTCCTTCAGGAGCGGACTCGATGTTGTGCTTTTTGATTGGCGCTCATAGAAGTCATCCTCAGGACAACACTCTCTTTCAACACACAGAAGATAAGCTGGCTTAGAATTGTCAATTAGTTGAACTTGACCATTATGTGCTCATGTCCTTCTAAGTCTCTCTTAGATGTTCTTTTTCTATATTCACATGATAGTTGTAGTAAATGGGGCTTGATTCTATGCAGCAATTTGTAGCATTAGATTATTGATATCTAGGTGGCATATGGCTATAATCTCCCTTGCAAATAAGCCAAGATACAATTTTTTTTCATAAACTTCAGCTGTTGGATTTGTAATCTTGAGAAAATGTATTTTTTCCTTTGTAAATAAAATGTAAGTCATGAACTCGCACTTCTATTTAAAAAAAGTTTTTTTTTTTTGCGCGTCGCATCGCGACGTGCATTTCCACTAGTATTAAAAAAAAGGATCAAAAGTCAGACAGCTTACAAATTACAATACGCCGTGTTCTTTTACATCACCGCATTGAGCTCACAATCACATGGTTCCACCCTTCAGCCTTCACTTCCGATCCCTTTCCCCTTCCCCCCTTCTCAGCTTCTCCCTCTCCCTCCACTCCGGTCAGACACCGCGACGATTGTCCATGACCACGATCGCAAGACGTGAGCACCCTCAACCGTTATCTTCCCCCGTGCTTCTTCAGTCTCTCTCTCTCCTTTTCTGTTTCCTCGATTCTTCTCCGCGACCCTCGACGGATGGTCCAACCCTACCTGCTATTTGGGACTTTGCATTTGGATTAGATAGATGTAATACTTGGGGACTGTTTATACTAGTTACCCTTGCATATATCAAGTGGGTGCTGTAACTTGTGATATGTCGCTTCTTGTTATATGCAATTGTGATGTAGATGAACTAGAGATAGTTTGTATTTGAAGACGACTAGAGATAGTTTGTAGCCAAATTATGGCATTTTTTTGTATGGTTTGAATCTAATCTGAGATTTCGTGTTTATCCCCAGGGGCTGATCTTGTAAACCATGTTGCTTTTCTGAGTGCCTGTCCATGCTCTGAAGTCTGTAAGCTGTTCAGATCCAAAAACTGGTTGACTCATATACTCTAAAAAAAATAGTTGGCTCAGGTAGAATTGGGCTGTTGTTAGTTTCTTTCACCACCTTTCTTTGCTTTCTGGATCAAGTTACCAAATTATTCGGTGTGGACAAACATATATTTCAGATACAAGCCAAAGTTTAGTGCAAGGTATTGAGAGGAGTAAACAACTAACAATATCAGAATACTCTTACCACGAAAAAAGAAAACAATAGCAGAGTACTGCACTTCACATTTTGCCCTTAAGTATTCATTTAACTGCTAGATGATTGATTTATTCTTGTGGAGTCAACTTGGAGCTTAGTCCACTGTACCGTATACTGTTGCCAAGTTGGGCAGTTTCATGTTGGGGCACTTGTACATACGAAATAGGGTGGTGACTTAGTAGAAGATCGAGATGCGGTTCGGTGCCTGCATTTGTTTTTAAACTATTTCTCAGGGTGAATGTAACAAACATAACAATGTATCTTGACACAACTGACTTCTCTCATCTTGGTTTGGTGAAATATTTGATACAGAAACAGCAACCTGATTCACTGAAGGTACCCTGCATGCTGGGGAAGACAAATAGATGTTGACTGTCATGTGAGAATTTTGCTTGAAAGAAAATGAATGGTGAGTCTAGTAGATATGATAAGCTGGAAAGCATGTTAGAAAATGGAAGTTCAAAGCCACACAATGTACCACTAAACTATTTGAGAAATATCACAAGCAACTTCTCTGATGAGCGACTACTTGGTGAAGGTGGTTTTGGCACAGTATATAAGGTAAGATTGAATCACATATTTCGAACTTGCCAAAAATATGTCACCAGACTATGCACAAACTCATGCATGTACTAATAAGAGAGTTGAAACAGGGAATGCTACAAAATGGGAAAAACGATTGTTGTGAAAAAACTTAACTCGTCAATACCGGGAGTTAAGGATAAGCAATTTGAGAATGAAGCCAATCATCTCATGAGGCTTAAGCACCCAAATATAGTGCAACTTGTAGGCTGGTGTTCAAAAAGAGAATATATATGTGCAAAGTACAATGGAAAATACATCTGTGCTGAGAAGTCAGAAAGGTTGCTTTGCTTGGAGTACATGCCTAAAGGAAACCTTCGTGGGTATCTTTCAGGTATAACAATTCATAGAGGCGTTCTTCTTCTTCTTTCATTTCCTAGTGTAGATAATGTGGTTAGAGCATGTCATTTTTCATTTCATATAGCACTTTCGTAATGCTTCTTTGCAAATGCGGATGAATATTCGACTTGGTTGGGACACCGCGATACAAAATAGGGCATTCAGGGTATTTGTTACGGTTTATGTTATCTCCATGAGCAATGGAAACCTAAGGCCCATATTGTTCACCATGGATCTGAAAAACCTGCAAACATATTGATTGATGACAACATGGTGCCGAAAATTGCAGACTTTGGCTTGTCAAGGCTCTTCATGAGGAGAAAACTTGGACTCGCACAATAAGTCGCGATGGAACATTGTATGTCAAATGGCTCTTGATAGTTCATTCTTTCAGTGATAGCTAAAATGAATTGTCTTTACAATTGTCCCATGGCTTCAAGGCTGACACATTGACGTTGAAATGCAGGGGTTACATGACCCCGTAATACTTAAACAGAGGTCTAATCTCAACAAAGTCGGACATATTCAGTTTGGGTGTAATAATCATAGAGATAGTGACAGGGAGGCAGGGACTACCCAGATGAGGGAACATCTTCCGAGGAATATATTAAGATGGTAAGGAAATTACATTTGAACTTTCAAGGCAGAGATGCTTTCATAAGAGAGATGGAGTTACTCTTTTTCCTGTATGGTAATATTCTAGATTTGTGTGATTTTTGTAGGTGCTGAATAATTGACTCAGAGGAGGGTTGAAATTTTATTTGGGCATGTATCACTAGAAGTTGATTACCAACAAATAACAAGATGCATTCAGATTGGTCTAGACTGTGTGAAATTTGATCGGTCCAAAAGGCCAACAATAAGTCAAATTATCAATACACTTCATGGACTGGGAAATGCAGATTCCAGCAATATAAAAACGGGTAATGTCATCAGAAAACATGGTCCCATCATATAATTTTTTCTTTCTATACAGGGATGAAGCCTTGATTGCACCAGGGTAGTGATAAATAAAATACTATGCCATACATTTGTTTTCCTCTTGTTTAAATACAAGATGAGTTTTCTTCTGAGATTTGAAGGATGGTGTTCAGTAGTCTTCCGTTCAATCCAGGCATGTTCAGTACTGCTAGCTTAGTACTAGATGGCTTGGTAGTTCTTATTTGTAATTTCAACTTACTCAGGTACATCGACCTCAATTGAGTGAGAGAAATTGTGGGGAAACAAGCTGGATGGATAGGCTAGCTAAAATTAATTCACATAGTTTGCACAAGTCCAAGTCTATTCCAAACATTCCAAACAAGCTGGGCATGAGCATGGTCCATTTTCTTATTTTTAATTGCAAGAATTAGTTAAAAAGGGCACTATCATTGAACAAAGTAGTGTGTTCCGTAAGATTGATAACACATGGTTTCCTGTTCTTAAGGATTTAAAACCTGAAAGCTCTGTTTCCAGTGCAGCACGAAGCTTCCGTGAGTGGCACCCCCAGTTTGTGGGTTATACACGTGGTAAATTACATGAACTAGTCATGAAATACTTCAAGAGCCGGGAACTTACTTTAGCTATAAATGAGGTCTTGAATCCATGGATTTCAGCAAAGCAACTAAACAAAGAGTCTGAAGCATACCCTGTACATGCTAACAGTATGGTCTTCCATTGCAGGCATTCTCATCGACAGAAGAAGATACTGACAGTGTTATTGACACCACTAAAAGCGATGTTGTGCCTCGGAGGCCAGATCAGACCAGACAGCCTCCGAGGCGAGTGAAGGGCATGATGCTTCCAGTGGTTAGGACAAATTCTTGTGTTGTTAAATACTTATAATCTGTTGGACCCCGTACAAAACCTAGAGGAGCTGTGTAACACCCTAGGTGTTAAGCTCTTAATAAAGACTTGATCATGTTCATCATCATCCTTAACTATCAAGCATTATGGCACAGTTGTAATGTACTATTGGCAATTAATCATGCTTTTCTTTTTGCGCAATGATACTGATTAGTTTGTGATGTGAATGGCAGTGCTCGAGTCCAACAAGGTTGTCTATTCAGCTGGTGGAATATGGTCACGAAAAGCCAGAAGTGACTGCAATATCAATTGATCCAAATTTTTTTCTTCGTATCTTTTAACGAGTATTTGTGTAGTACATCAGACAAGAAGTTATCTGAAGGCGTCTACCTCGGAAGGTATCTTTTTCCAACCCACACTGAAGCTCCTGATTCCATTTCTCTTGTTTGTGCCTGATCGTGTGCTGCTCTTCCAGGAATAAGCGGAAATATTCAAATAATGATGAACCTTCAGATTCTTTGAAGGCAATGGATGGTATCAAAGTTGTAAATGGTCTTGGATGCAAGATATCCTGCAAGACCTTTAAGGTATGCAATCTTGTTTTGACTGGACATTCCATCAAAGGCTTTATTGTAGTTGAGAATAAAGCATATCTGGCAATGCCATGGATGCAGGTCTCATATTTACGTTATACTGAAGATTTGTTGTTCCGGCTTGGGAAGAGACGGCAAATTTTGCCGGGTGGGAATGTTCCCGATAGTTTGCAGATTTCGAAAATATATGCCGCAAAAGTGCAGCGCTTCAATAGGTTCCTATCCAAACCTGTCAGCAACGCCGCCGCTGGAGATTCAAGCGCCGCTGGAGATGTCTTCCTCTAGAACAGCTACGTGAACTTTTGCTAACATAGAGTCAAACTATTTATTTTAGATAGACCTAGAGTCCAAATAAAACTTGAGTCTTGGTTTTTTTCTCTCTCTTCCATAAATATACTTGTCTCATAAGACCGTCTCCAATGGTTAGCTATTTGGCTATCTAGATGCGACGTGACACCAAAAAAGTAGGAGAGAGAGTAGTCACTGGCTACAAATAGCTAGACCGCTTCACGCGTCGGCGAGAACATGTGAGATGAGCATGTGAGTCCAATAATATAAAAATAGTCTTTGTTTTTGTCTCTCACCTCCACATCAGCCCGACTACGTAGCTAATACTAGCTATTAACATTACGGACGCCCTAAGCACCACATCAGCACAAAGGTAATAAATATGAAGACAATAAATAAGTTTAGGCTGGCAGTCCCTATGCAACACACTACCGCACGAAGTCCAACCCAAAAATGTCACCGTCGAAAACCCGGACTTTCCAACGCATGGCTTCGATTAGCAATTAATGTCCTCTTTGTCTGCCATCCCTCCATCGTTTTCTCTCCTTATCCTTTCTTCTTCCTCGTGCGTCCTTGGCGTGCCGAGCGGCGGCATGCGTCCATGAAGCAATATCCGCGGCGCTGGTAAACTCTGGCAGCGAACCCACGGCGGGCGAAGCTGCTTCAAGCTTAGCCCGAGCGGCGGCGCCGCGACTGCGGCGGCTGAGTCGAGGCGGCGTCGCGGCTTCCGCGTGCGGCGCCGCAGCTTGTGCGAAGCACGCGGTCGAAGCGGCGAGTCAGCGGAAGGCAAGACGGCTTTTGCGGCGAAGCACGCTGATCGCCTTGGCGATGGTTGCTTTCAAATGGCGGTCGGCGCAGCGGCCTTCCGCGGGCGGCGGCGGGAGCTGCAATCAATGCATGGGCGCGCGATCGTTTCTCCCCATCGGCGTTTTGGTCGTTTCCATGTGCCTCGATGCGAAGTCGAATCGTTTCGTGCCCGATCCCGAAACCGTTTCTTCCTCGAGGTTTTTCTGCATTGAATTTTTGTGTCTGCGAATGCCCCTCTTAAATGAAGATAGAAACCACCCTGTAATGCCGTTGGGACTGCCCTTAGAGTCTGTATTGTGAGTGCCCTCAATGGCAGCATTAGCCGATGGACCCCACATCCTACCCATGCATTTACATTCCATACTCCTTATGCAATAATTAAATTTAACTTTTGCTTGCTTTCTCTATGTAATTAAATAAAATTCTATTGCATACTCGTCGCAACGTATGGGGAATCCTCTTAGTATCTTATAATTGAAATTGACAACTCTTAATCCAAAAAGTTGTCGAACTCAACCGGATTCTAGCTGGTCTTCGTCTCCCTTCTCCTCCCTCTGCTTTTCTCCCGCTCCCCAATTCCAATTTTTTTCCGCTAACGCTTACAAGTGGTATCAATCCTTGGCCCCGATCTGTAGCGCTTGCTCTGAATCCGATCGATTGCTCGTATTCCACTGGATCGGGTTGGTCTAACTCCGCAGTTCGTTCTCGAGATTCCATTATTCGACGCGCGACCCCGCCGCCGCTACCACGCTGAGGCGGCTTTCGGGTGGCTCCCAGGCCCCTGCCGTCGCTCTCCCTCTCCCCACCACCTTCCCCGCTGCGCCGCCGCGGAGTCGGCCGCCGGGCATGGCCGTCCCTGGCGGCCGGGATGGTGGCGGCGGGGGCTCCCCTCCTCTCATGTTGGTGGTGCACGTTGCAGCGGGCGGCCCAACCCTAGAAGACGGTGTGGTGGTCGACGGGAACGACCGCCCGCAGCTCGGCGGCGCCGGCTGGTGCCGCGCTGGGCGCGAGGGCGCTTGTAGCGCCTGAGGGAGCGGGGTCTCCCTTCTCCGTCTTGCCGCCCCCTCCACTCTTGAAGATGGCGGCAGCCATGGCGAGGAGTCGCGGACTGAGCTCGGGGGCCAGATCCGCGTTCAGTGGCCGGATCCGGCCCCTAGGAGGCCGGTCCTATCTTGGCAGCCAGTGGGTGTGCGGTGGCGACCCGGCGGCGGTGCGGGCTGGTTCAGCGGCCCAGGGCGGCGCTCCCTTCTTTGTCGTCCCTTGGCTGCCCACGGCCTCGGGCCAGACTCCTCTGCTACCTGCCCTCGCGTGATGCGCTCCAAGATGGGCGGCGGCGTCGGGAGCAGCCGGTGGTCGGGTCCTAGCGCTGGGGATCCGGTGGCCCTAGGGCTAGGGCGGTGCCCAAATTGGTTGGACGCCCGCCTGCGTGCTCAGCGGCGGCCGGTTGTCGTCGCGGCGGCGGTGTCGGGGCTGGCGTGATGGTCGACAGCCGGCCTCGGCAGAGCGGTGGTGGACGCTCATTAGTGGGCGGTCCTCGGCCGCGTCGTCGGCTAGCGAAGTGGGCGGCCGGCCGGGTTCTTCTCGTGCGTGGCCGGCCCAGCGTCGATACCCCTCATGCTGGGCTTGTGCGGGATGGGTGGCGTACGACGGCGGTGATGTGCTAGGATCGGCATCGGGCGGTGCCTATCTTCGGGGTACATTGGGCGAGCTTGGCGACGGCGATGCTGGGGCGCCGTTTTCCCTCTTGAGGGCGTCGTGTCCCCAGCATCTTCCACGTGGTGAAAGCCCGGTCCATCCTTGACGACGGCGGCGACACACGACGTCGTAACCTTCTGACGGCGTCGTTGTGGAATTCGCTCGGTCGTGATGTCTCGTGGCGGGCGTGAGGTCGGAAGTTGGAGCTGCTCTTGCGTTATGCTCGAGCCGGGCAACGGCGATGACATTCGAGAACACTCGCCGTGGTAGGCTTCGTCTTTATGATGGTTCACGCCCACGTTGATCGCCTTTGTACATAAATTGCTCTCTACTTATCAATGAAAGCCGGTTTACGGATCTTTCGAAAAAAAGAGAGATTCCATTATTCCTCTCCAGAAATCACAGTTTGTGGTGTGCTCACCGCTCCAAGCGGGATACAAACCCCACCTCCAGCCACCACCACTACACTGTCTTCAAGTGATTCACGACGCCATGGGTCCCGACTAGAAGGCCCTCCTCGGCCGAGCTTGATAAGGCGCTTAGGGCGCGAAATCGGTGCCTCGACTCTATCGAGAACAAGCTCGACTCCATCTCCACCAAGCTGTACTCCACCGCCTCCAAGTTGGACTCCACCACAGCTTCGTCAACAACCAGCCTGGCGGCCCGGGAGGATGCCGCTAAGGCCTCGTTCGATTGTGTGGGATTGAAATCAGGCCCGTTTACGTTTCCTAGGCCGGATCGAGTGAAACCTGGCGGTTCACTAAAACCAGCCCACCAATGTATTTGCCACCGGGATTCAATCCGGAGGGTAAGAGGTCAGGCTTTGTTCGGGCCTTGGAGGGGACAAAATGGCCAAACCTGGCCGGTTTTCTTCCGGGCCTGACCAAACCCGAACAGTACTTTGAGGCAGGCCTGACTTGAAAGCGGGCCGGCGGCAATCCACCCGGATTGGGCCTGGAACGAGCTGAACCCAGCTGAAACGAGCGAGGCCTAAGTCGGCCGATGAATGGCGTCCGGGGTGGGCGACATCATCGGCGACCTCAGCGTCGAGGTCAACAAGTTGTGCATGCTGAAACTCAAGATGGGGAGGATCACCAAGTACATGGAACACACTCGTGGATGCTCCGTCATCGACTCCGGGGGTGTTCGCGTCAACGCCTTCGGTGCTCCTACGCCGACACCGCGCTCGCCCGCACCCGCATCGCCGGCGCCATGATCCGCGACACCAAGCTGCCGCCGCTATCTCTACAAGGCTTCGGCGGCGTTCCAGCTGGCTGGGATCAGCCGCTAAACCGCTCGACGGGCGCTGCATTCATCCAGGGAATTAGGGTGTGGTCACCACCGTAGTTCCCACTAAAAAGGGTATGTCACCTTACAAGTTGCCTCTCCCTCCTGATCCAATTCACACTACCCCCAATCCCATGCCTAGCCTTCAGCGTCCGCCACCAGCCCCTAATCGTAATTGGGAACCAGAATTTCCTTGTGATAGTGGTAGCAGCCTCACGGGTCGGTTGCCGAAGCTTAATTTTCCTGTGTTCGAAGGAGATCACCCTAAGGCATGGCTGAAAGACTGTCGACTATTTTGACATGTATGCTGTTGAGCCTTCAGCTTGGGTTCGGGTAGCCACCATGCACTGTAAAAATGACGCTAATCGCTGGAAGCAGTCCGTATAATCCCACCTTCATCAATCCTGTAATTGGCCAACTTTTAAGCAGATGTTGCTGGAGCGCTTTGGTTGTCAGGAACATGAAATCCTGATTCGGCGTTTGTTCGCTGCAGGATCGGAGAACGAAACGGCACCGAGTGCAGATTGGTGCAATCACACGCGTCACGTAAATAGCCACTCAATCCGGCACCGCCTTAATCTATTCTAAACTGAATAGAACTCCTCTCGGTTTTACACCAACAATAAATCTAGGATTGGCTGCCCGGTCGAATCTGCAGCCGCCGCATCCGATCCCCACCGCAGGCATAGGATCAACGCACCTCCACCGGCGACATGTCAAACCTAGCCCGCCCCTGCAGTTGCAAGCGCACGCGTCGCGTTGCGCACACGGCTGTGCCGCCGACCACCGACACCGACGAATCCCCGCGTCCGTCCGTTGAGCCCTGCGCTGCGACGCCGGCCGACGGCGGATCGATTTTTATCGAAACGGACGACTGCAACGACTGCAGCCTCTTGTACGGCATCCACCTCGAGGCAGTGCCGTCTGTCAACTCGGACCACGTCGTCCCGCCGACGATGCAAATCCGGACGCGCCTACGCCCCGGGCGCTGCTCCTTTGAGGCGCTCCGCCGCCTCCCCGGCGGCGGCGGTTGGCGCGCCGACGCCCTTCCAGACCCGCCCGTCGCGTTGGTGGAGGGGAGCTACCGCTTATGCCGCTTCACTAACCCGTGTGTGTCGGCCTACTTCGCCATTGGCTCGCGCGCATGGATCTCTCTGTCGGAGGGGGGCACCTTGTCATTGGACACCGAGTCGGGGACATGGCGGATGGAGGGACCTGGGAGTTGCCACTGCGCAATCTCGGAATCTTCGTGCCGGAGCTCGGTGTGGTCATGGGCATTGCCAGCGTCAGACACTTCGAGCCCGACGACCCGTGGTGCTGCCAGGTGTGCGCGCTGGACATCGTCGAGGCCCAGCCACCGGTGGTGCGGCACGTGTGGGAGATCCCGCCGGAGCGCGCAGAGGACGTCGCGCCGGGAGGGACGGTCAGTTTGGCGCGTCTTGGTAATGGCAGGTTTTGCATCTCCAGGTCCATCATCGTGCGAGGAGTGTCGAGCGGGAATAAGGGCACCTCCTTCATGCTCGTGGATGTCAGTCGTTCGTCTAATGGCGACCTTGAGCTCGTTAAACATGGGAACGTGTACTGTCATGTGTGGCCGTGGGGTATATCAGGCACGCAACTTTTCTCCAACCTGCTTAGAGCAACTCCAACCCAGCCCCCATTTGACCTCTTCTACTCTAAATTTTAAAGGGCTTTGTGAAAAAAATCAATTTCAATGGAGCCTCTATTCAGGGCCTTATTTTTCATGCCCCTCTAAAATTTAGTTTTAGACCCCTAGATCCAACAGGCCCCATCTCATGGGTCCCACCTCACTTTCCTCCCCTTCGTCATCCGTGAAGACATCCGGACGATGCCGGCTCCTCTCCTCTCTGGGACGCCCGGGCCACTCGGCGCCTCCCAGCCGCCTCAACCCACCAGCGCCGCCGCCCACCGGGCTAGCTGCGCGTGCTCGCCCGAAAGCAATGGCGCTTCGGCCGGAGCGCCCGGTGGTGCTCGCGGGGCGTGGCGGAGTGCGGGGCTTCTGGCCCAGGCGGCGGGGAAGGCGTCACGGTAGCGCCAAAGGGCGGCGCGAGCGCGGTGCGA
Organism: Hyparrhenia diplandra; assembly: GCA_015847255.1. Taxonomy (NCBI): domain Eukaryota; kingdom Viridiplantae; phylum Streptophyta; class Magnoliopsida; order Poales; family Poaceae; genus Hyparrhenia; species Hyparrhenia diplandra. Next base: position 505,735 of record JADLZK010000647.1, on the reverse strand, counting down.
TTCCTCTTCCTCCGCGGTGGAAAAAGGCCATTCGTCCTTTCAGCCGTGAAGCGGCTTACCGTCGGCTGCCTCCGTGTCGTGGCGGCCGGTGCGCCGGCCGAGAGGGGCTGCGGCCGCGGGGATCGGCTCGGCGGCTGCGGGCGCAAGGGCGCGTGCGTGCGGGCCGTTGCCGTTGGCCGCGACGGGAGCCGGCGGTCGTCCGCCGGCCGCCGGAGTCGGCATGACCCGTGGCGTCGTGTGTGGACCCGTCGTGGTGGCGCTAGGCCGTGGGGCGCGGGGCGCTGGTCGTAGCGGCGGAGGCGCAGCGGGGCTACCCGGCATCGGCAGCGGCCCTAGGCGCCGGCAGCGCCGCCGCAGAAACGCCGAGGCCTCCCACCGCGACGACGGCTCGACGCCGCACATCTCCTGCTTGAATTTTAGGGTCTTTATTTAGGTGTTACTATTGGAGTACAAGTTCAATTTGAGCCAACAAAAATTTGGATTGGACACCTAAATCTAAAATAAGGGGCTTTGATTTGGGGACTATGGCTGGAGATGCTCTTAGGGCGTGTTTAGTTCGTGAAGTTTTTACCATCAGTTTTTTTAGGTAGCCAGCCGTCTAGCGCCACCTAAATTAGGTACCGTCCACGTCGCGTCCAGCGGCTGATATTTTGAGCCCGACCATTTTTCCATCTCGTAGGTTTTACATCCCAACCATAAGTATTTTACGCTGTAACTTAGATGTAGATTATTTTCGAATTAATATTTAAATATGTTTATGGTAATAGAGGTGTATTGAATTGAAAAATGTAGTATTAAAAAGTTTAGTTTTGTTAGGAATTTAGGTATCTAGCAATGAGATCTACGTGAAGCTAGTAACACAAAGAAGTGGAAATTTCTTAGGTTGATGGAGTCAAAGCTCTATAACTCTATCATCTATATCGACTTTCTTTTTTAGTGTTATACTGGCGTATGTTGTGTTGCTATAACGACTTATAGGGACTCTTTTGTAGTTGGTATAAAAAGTGTGGGTATAGCGAGCCAAGATATGATAACGGGAAGCTTATCAACCTTCCATCCGCTCCTCTCTGGTGGGCAATGGTATGGTGGACCTACATCAAACTCCGTCTATTCCAAATTTTAAGGAATGGGAGGGAGAGTAAAATTGAAAGTTCGGTGCAGTGTAATTTAGGCATATTATTATAGTATACTTTAAAGAATGTTGTTTCTCCTAATCTTCTTTGCAAAGCCTATAAAACTGCACCAAAATGCTCCTCTGCCCTTTTGCGAACACATTCAAATGGTCCGGAGTCTTGTTCCTTGTAGTTTCTCAACTATAGAAGATCAAGCGCTGGATGATATGCCAATTGAATACCTTTCCAGCTTCATGCTCCTGTGCCGTTGGAATGTTTGGAAGCACCAACACGATGTAAGCAGAGAGGAGAGGGGAATAGGATAGCACGGAGTATAGGTTCGAAGCACAGGTGAATCTTAGAACAGAGGACAATTACAGAGTAGCAATGTTGTTCAAATTCATTCATTCATAACCCGCTCTCTCGGGTTCGTAGATCGGAAACATTCATTAACAGACGTCCGGCCGGCGGGACACGTGTCCTGATGGGCCGACCCACCTGGCGCTGCTACAGACAACCCCGCCCCACTCCACCCACTTGGCAGTTGCGGCATGCAGCCGCTGGGTTTCTCCGTCCCAAGGCTTCATCCCTTTCATCGCTCCTCCCTTCCTCGTCCCCGGCTTTTGCCTGCCCTCCGGCCTCCGGGCCTCCGCCATGCCCCTCCCTTCCTCCAACCTCTACTTCGGGCGCGACGGCAGCGGCTGCACCGCCCCATCCCCCTCCCATGGCGGCGGCTGCCCCATGCCCTAGCTCGGCCATGGCGCGCCGCCTCGCCCCCTCCAATGGCCGGCTGCCCCAGATCCGGGCCGGTGCGGGGGAGAGCACAACCGTCGTCCCCTTGTCCATCCGGTGGGGTCCCGGCGATGATGGTAGAGCGAGGCAGCGTCGAAGGCGAGTTGGGCGAGATCGGGCGGCTGTGGAGAGTAGTCGTGCACAGGCGCGTCGGTGTCTCCCTTGGCAGATCCCCATCCCCTCCCATGGCCGGCGACTACCTATCCCCTAGTTCCGGCCATGGGCGCTACCTCTGCCCTCCAATGGCCGGCGGCTACCCGGATCTGAGCTGGTGCGTGGGGAAGCCGGGGGAAGGACGCCGGCGGAACCTTCATGGGGAAGCCGGGCGGGCGAGGCGGGCATTCTTTTTTATATTATTTCAGTTGTATCGGATTCATGTTTCAACCAAACAATATGTATCGTAAAAAGTAGATCGGGTGTTTCAAAGGGATGTTTAAAGTGTTTTCAACTGGTTTGATCGCATGTTTCAACTGTTGTTTTCGGATTTTTCAAAAGTAGATCGGGGTGTGTTTTCTAGCGTTTGAGATATGTTTCATCGATGTTTCGTAAGGCATGTTTGGTGTTTCAACCGGTTTTCGATCGTATGTTTCAACCGTTTGTTTCCCGGATGTTTCAAAAGTAGATCGGGGAGTGTTTTCTAGTGTTTCGGAGATACGTTTCATCGATTTTCAGAAGGCATGTTTCAGTGTTTCAACCGGTTTTGATCGTATGTTTCAACCGCTTGTTCCCGGATGTTTCAAAAGTAGATCCGATCTTTCGCTGCTTCTTCTCGCACCTCCCTCCTACTTGCACTCCCCCATGGTCGAGCTAAGGTTGAGCTAGAGCTCCTACATGGCTGGGCCGGGTCGAGCTCAAGCTCCCCTATGGCTGAGGCCAAGGGCTCCCCACCCGCTCGCCGGAGACTTGGGGGTGGAGCTCCCCATGGTCACAATTTTCATCGTCACACGGGGCGGGGCGGCGGGGGACCGGTGGCTAGGGCGGGGGCGATGAGCGTGTGGGACGGCACGGGAGTCGCGATGCGGGGAGGAGCCGGGCGGGACGGGGCCCAGTGGGCCGTCCGGACGTCTAGGCGCAATCGTTCCGTTCATAGATATTATACTCGGCGCGGTGATGGAACACAAACTCCCACTCGGGTCCTTGGTTCCGCCGGTTGGGCCTCCTGGTCCGACGGCCTCGTCTTTGGCCCATGGGCTGAAGCCGTGGCGTCTTGGACTCTTGGTCCTCCGAGATGGCAGCAACTTCGTGAGCTGTTGGGGAAATGATAAGTGCGACCCGCCGGCGGCGAGATGCCGTCGCACCGACCGGGCGTCGTGGGTCGCCAACCCAAGGCCCTTCGGTCATTGTCTTCTCGCGCCCGTCGTCATCGTCTTCGGGTCGTCGTCTTCCTCGTCGCATGGCGCCCGTCGTCGTCGTCGTCGTTCACCTGCCAAAGCAACCACCTGCGCCCGTCGCTTTAGGGTTGCCGGCGAAGGGCGCTAGGAGGGTTGCCCGGCCTTGGTGGTTAGGGTTCCGGCGAGGTTCCTTGCCTCCATCCTCGCCGCCCGGCTATAAAAACGCCGGCCGACGGCGGCGCGACGTCGACGGCGGTGGCAGGCGGCTCGGCCCGGTGATGAGCTTCCGGCGGCGGGGCGCGCCAAACTCGGGGTCAGGAGAGACCCATGTGGATGGGTATGAGCCGGGCGGCGGGGGAGTTCAAGGTCGTCCATGGCGGCGGGCGGCGCGGTTCGAAAGCTCGAGGTGAGGAGGAGAAGGAAGGGGAGGGGAGGGACTTGCGCGCCCCGGCGCCGTAGGGCTCGCCGGAGCTCCGGCGAAACCCTATGTAGCCCGGCGGCGGGGCGGGAGGCGGCGGGGCGGGGCGAGGTTGAAGATGACGGCGCGGACGAGGCAGGCCGTTGGCGGGCCAGGCGGGCGGCCGAACTCCAAGTTGGGCGGCAGTTAACACGCCCGCCTGTTGGTGCTTCGGGTGCATCGAGGTTGCTGATACACGATGTGGTCTCTCATGGTCAACCATTTTGCTTGCCAAGAAGGTGGTCTTATTGGACCCCTCCCTAATTAGAGCCTGCCCCCAAACATTGTATGCGCCTTCCGTCGTGGCTTGTCAGAATCATTGGAATTTCACATGACCGATCAATTCAGGCAGCTAGAAATCAGAGAGGACATCGAGTTGACAGCTGAATGGGAAGCGCCTCCAGATCACGCCGGCCATGGCGAACGAGGCGAACCTGTGACAGCGAGCAAAAGGCAGAGAAAGGCCTGTGGAGTATTGGGCCTTGATCGCCAGAATTCCACCATTTAGCTCTGCCAGTATGTCAACGACTCAACGTCATGAAAGGTCCACATCGCCACATCGGTTGGCCGGCCGGTCGCCCACTATCGTGCGACGCCGTGTTCTTTGCATTCACCCAGTTACTCGGTTCCACCCTTCAGCATCCAGACCTCCACCTTCTCCCTCCCACTCCTCCTTCTCAGCTTCTTCCTCCACTTCACTCCGGTCAACAACCGTGACGACTGTCGACGACCACGACCACACGAGGTGAACACCCTGATCTTCCCTTCCCGGTGCCCTGCACTCATCTATCTCCTTCTCTGCTTCCTCGATTCTTCCCACGGGCTGCGACGGGCGGTCCCAACTCCCAATTCTAGCTGCCATTTCTGACTTTGTATTTAGATATATTTTGGTTCGCAAAAGACAATAAGAGATGTATACAGTTATAAATGGGTGCTGTAACTTGTGATATGTTGCTTCTTGTTATATGTAATTGTGGATGAATTAGGGCTGGTTTGGATTAAAATCATTCCAATTTCTGTAAAAAAAAAATGATTGGTTCGCCAGGTGCCGATACTGAGTGTTTTACACGTTGCTAGAGAAAATGATTTTGGACATTAAAGCAGTACTTCATGTCTGTGCCTGTCAACGCTGAAGTCTGTACGATGTTCAGATCCGAAAACTGGTTGACTAGTACTTTTTTTTTTAAGTAAAATGCAAGAATAGACCATTAACTTATGCCGTTATCTCATTTTAGGCCATCAACTTCAAAAGTGTATTTTTTTGGTCCAAAATCTTCGCATGCTGCATTATTAAAGCCAAAAGCCCGTCTAGTCAAGTGTTTCCGCCTACGTGTACATGCCGCAGCCTTTTTACAAATGCCCCCTTCAAATTCTTACCCCAACAGAGCTGCCACACAGTTGCTTGCCGCCGCCACCCTTGGCCGGCCTTCCAGGCGCATCGGACGCCACGTCCTGCTTGTGCGTTGTCGAGTGAAGCTCCTGTGTGTCGCCCGCGTATTCCTTGACCACCTTATGAAGCCTGACACTGTCGTCTTTCCTCTTTTCCTTATCCGTCACGCCAACGTCATACGCCGCGGCGTTGTCTTTGCCGCCGTCGTGCCCCAATCCACCAAATTGACCGTGCCACCGGCTTATGATTTCCTTGCGCATCTCCTTCACCTGCCTTTCGCCCACGCAATCCCATCGAAATCGCCCGGCAACGCCTTCTTCCTTGTTGCCGGGCGGGCGCCACCGAGTCACCTCACCAACGGCGGCTTGTTCTTGTGAGCTTCATGATGGGCCGTCTTGTGTTTTAGTTTTTCCTTCATGTCACGATGCTCGTGTGCTCGGCGGTTTCAACAGCCGGAGCTCCGTCCGCCCGAACGCCCCATGTCATCGCCGGAGCTTGCCGCCATTGTCACGTCATCGCCGGTAGCCCACCTATGCCTCGTCCTTGTCTTAACCGGTGCGAGCAATGTAGTCGTGGTGAGCTCTGGTCATGGTCATGCTCATGCCCTCGGTTGGACCATTGCCGAGCCATAGTGGCGGAGCTTGGTCGCCGGCGAGCTCGGCTCTGCCCACTCCGTCGCGCGGCGCAGTCGTCCCGTGGAGAGGCTCGTTTAGGTTCGATTGAGTGAGGGGTCTTGGTCGCCCTGGGTGTTCGAGAGGTCTTTGGGGCGCTCGTTTTCATCGGGGAAAGCTCGGTGAGTGTCTCCGCCCCTCGCCGCGCCACCGTGTCCCGCCATGGCGCCCGGCGAGGCGGCGCTGTCCTCGTTAGTAGGGAAATGGTTGCCAGGGTTGTGCGTGGTGTCGGGGGAGTTCATGGGTGCAAGCGCCCGGCGGGTACCTTGCCACCGGGCGAGTTTTTATTTAGTCAACGCCTCGCGGCGCAGCGATCGGCCACGGGGGCGCTGTTCACGGCGTCGGGCATCGCTGTACTCCTAAGTGAGAACAGAGAGGGAGGAGGGGAGGAAGGGGGGGATTTGTAAAAGGCTGGGGCCGGCCAGTTAGGACGCCACCGTGGTATGTCCACGTGGGGCGTAAAACACTTGACCGCATCGGGTTTGGCCTAATAATGCAGCAAGGCGAAGAAGACTTGGACCAAAAATACACTTTTGAAGTTGATGGCCCAAAGTGAGACGGCAGCACAAGTTAACCAACTATTCTTGCATTTTACTCTTTTTTTTTCAAATCACGCATGTGCGTGTATTGTTGTCTAAAGTCCAAGTTGACACCACTTTAATATCTCCAATAGAATAAACTGTACTGTACTGTTGCGAAGTTGGGCAGTTTTGTGTTGGGTCATTTGTACATACGAAGTAAGTTGGTGACTTAGTAGAAGAGATGCAGTTAGTGCCTGCATACTTTGTTTAAAGAAATACTTCTCAGGGTGAATCTAACAAACCAAACAATATGTCTTGGTTCTCTTATCTTGACATAACTGATTTCTTCTCATACATCTATCTTTGTTTGGTGAAATGTTTGAAACAGAAACAGCAACCTGACTCATAGAAGGTACCCTGCATGCTGGGGAAGACAAATAGATGTTGGCTGTCATGTGAAAGTGCTTTGCAGTCAGGATTGTGTTTGAAAGGAAATGAATGGTAAGTCTAGTAGTTATGATAATCTGGAGAGCTCATTTACAAGGTAGAAGTTCAGAACCACAAAATGTGCCACTAGAGTATTTGAGAAACATCACAAACAACTTCTCTGATGAGCTACTACTTGGTAACGGTGGTTTTTTGCACGGTATATAAAGTAAGATTGAATCACATATTTCGAATTTGCCAAACATATATCACCGACAGTGCACAAACTCGGGCATGTACTAATAAAAGAGTTGAAACAGGGAGTGCTAAAAAATGGGGAATGATTGCTGTGAAGAAACTTAACTTGTCAATACCAGGAGTCCAGGATAGGCAATTCGAGAATGAAGCCACCATCTTATGAGGCTTAAGCACCCAAATGTAGTTCTACTTGTAGGTGGGTGTTCTCAAAACAGTAGTATATACCTATGGAGTACAATGGAAAATACATCTACGCTGAGAAGCAAGAAAGGTTGCTTTGTTTGGAGTACATGCCTAAAGGAAATCTTCGTGAGTATCTTTCAGGTATAACAATAGAGGCATATCCTGTTTTTTTCTCATTTGCTACTTTGTAGATAATGTGGTTAGAGCATGCCCATTTTTCGGTTAATATAGCAGTTTCAAAATGCTTCTTTACAAATGCAGATGCATCTTTTGGACTTGATTGGGACACAAGATACAATATAATTGAGGGTATTTGTTATGGTTTACGTTATCTCCATGAGCAATGGCAACCGAATGCCCCTATTATTCACATGGATTTGAAACCGCAAATATATTGCTTGATAACAATATGGTGCCAAAAATTGCGAGACTTTGGCTTGTCAAGACTCTTTAGTGTGGAGAAAACTTGGACTTGCACAATAAGTCGTAATGGAACATTGTATGTCAAATGGATCTTGATAGTTCATTCTTTCTCGGGGATAACTAAAATGAATTGTCTTTACAGGTCGTCTCAATGCTTGAATGCTTTGACACGTCGTGTTGAAATGCAGGGGTTACATGTCCCTGTAATACATAGACAGAGGTCTAATATCAACAAAGTCGACATATTCAGTTTGGGTGTAATAATCATAGAGATAGTGACAGAGGGGAGGGAATACCCAGATGAGACTGGAACATCTTCTTCGAGGAATTTATTGAGATGGTAAGGAAATTAGGTTTCAATTTTCATTGCGAGCTGCTTTCTTAAGGGGAGACAGATGGTGTTACTCTTTTTCTTCTGTGTTACCCCCTATGTTTCAAGTTATAAGGCGTTATGACATTTCTAGATACATAGTTTTTACTCAAGTATCTAGATATAATGTATATCCAGGTGTGTAGATACATAGTTTTTACTCAGTATCTAGATATAATGTATATCCAGGTGTGTAGTAAAAGCTATGAATCTAAAAAAGCCAAAATGTCTTATCATTTAGAAAGGAGGGAGTAATATCGATTTTGCAGGTACTTAATAATTGGAGTCGGAGAAAGAGGGTCGGAGTTTCATTTGGGCTATCACTAGAAGTTGAGTCTCAACAAATAAGACAATGCATTCAGATTGGTCTCGACTGTGTGAAAATTGATCGGTTCAAAAGGCCAACAATAAGTCAAATTATCAAGACACTCCATGGACCGGGAACTGCAGATTCCAGCAATATAAAAGGGGTAAGGTCACCAGCAAGCATGGTTCATACAATCTTTCTTTCTATACAGGGATGAACCTTGATATTGCACCAGAGTAGCGAGATAACTAAAATACTACAAGGTGATACATATCTTTTCATCTTGTTTAAATACAAGGTGAATTTTTCATCTGAGATTTTGAAGGATGATGTTTAGTAGTCTTCCATCAATGCAGGCGTGTAGTACTAGAAGGCTTGGTAGTTCTAATTTGAAATTTCAACTTAGTCAGGTTCATCGACCTCAATCTGGAAACGGGGATGGAAATTGTGGGAAACAAGCAGGATGGAAAGGGTAGCAAAGAAACACACCCCTGGTTTCTCTATAGGCAACTTCACTGTGGACGTGCACCGGTTGACTGGTATGTGTTCCTGAGTTTTTCTTCTGGAGACAGGTGCCCTATATAAAATTAAGCACATTCGCAAATTTACAGCTGCGGCTATGGGTGTGTTTAGTTCCCAACTTTTCTCCAAAATTCTCATCAAATCGAAGCATTAAATACACAACTATTTGTTTGGTTATGAAACTAGTAGGATGGGTTAGCTCAGCACCACACTCTCAGTTCTCACCATGGCTACTTATTTCCGCAACCTTATTTGCTGTGTAGTTCATTCTATACAATTGAATGGAGTACTGTCTGAAAGGATCGTGATCAAAGTCCAGCCACTCAGCTTCAGGGAATCCATAATCTTCCTCTAGCTCTAGTAGTGTGTGTGTGCTACTAGATTGTTATGTTGGGAAGAAACACCATGAGCCAGATTTGATGCACGTCACCGCATGGTGGAGCCTGAACATTGTGCATCGGCTCCTCTTCATTTCCCCGTGACAGACCCTGAACAATGTACGTCCTTTTCAAAAAAAAAAAAAAAATGTAAAAAGCAGCGTGTTTAAGGTGACGGTGTTCAAGGAAATTGGCTGAAATCCTTCAGAAACAATGAAAATGCCGATGCACAACTCACAAAAGCCCACAAGCTGCCAAGCCTGCTCTACCTACATTTGACATAGGGGTTGTTTCTGGTTTCTGACCGTTCGTTCGATTGCTTTGTAGCCGCGCGTGCAGGTGTGGAGTCGGTGGCGCCGGACATGGCGGCGGACAAGTTTATCGTGACCAGTACGGCGGTGATCGTGGACGATACGGGCGGACGCCGTGGAGCTGAAGGAGCAGCGCATCGAGGCCGAGGCGAAGAAGCCCGCCGTCCCAGATCGTCTCTGCCGGCGCCGCCCGCCCAAGAAGGACAAGGAAAATGAGAAGAAAGCGGACGGAGGCGAGAAGAAGGCCAACAAAGAGAAGGGTGGCGGCGAGAAAAAAGGCCGACAAGGAAAAGGGCGGCGGCAGCGTCGAAGAAGAAGGGCGACGACAAGCCGGCGGAGGTCGAGTTACTTGGCGACCGATTATTATTCGAGTTCCGGTGAGGCGGCGACCCTCGTCACCGTCTATACCTCCTTTGGTCTGGAAGACCGAACTGAAAAAAGACTCTCGCCTTTTCCGGAGACGGTGACGCTCAAGATTCGGCTGCACTGCGACGGCTGCGGCGACCGCATCAAGCGCCAAATCTGCAAGATCAAAGGTGAGGTTTTCCTTCGTCTCCGCCACGGTTTTGTTCCCAATTCCCATCCCATCCCAAGCGAATCGTCAAAAGGCCGTGAGCTTTTCCGTCGAGATTTAATGTTTTGGATTGGACTGGGCGTGACAATTTTGTGCGCTGCTTGATTCCATTCAGGCGTTAAGGATATGGCGTTCGACACCGCCAAGGACCTGGTGAAGGTGACAGGCACCATGGACACCGCCGCTATGCAGGCTTACCTCAGGGAGAAGCTCAACCGGACGTCGAAATCGTCGCGCCCGGGCAAGAAGGACGGCGACAAGAACGACAAGGGCGCAGGAGACGAGGGAGAGAAGAAGAAGGACAAGGCCGCAGCCGCCCCGTCGGTCGCGCCGGTGCCCCCTGGCCGACGCCGGCTTCTACCCCAACAACGCTGGTGTCCATTACCCTGATCCCCCCGCCCGGCCTACGACTACGCCACCGCCTTGTACCCGCCCCCCAGATGTTCAGCGGCGAGAACCCCAACGCCTGCTCCGTCATGTGAGCTCGCTCGACGCTCCGCCCGGTTTGCCGCCGCCGCCTCGCCTAGGCACCCCTTCCTCCGTGTCAAACAAGAACGGCTTGTGGGTTCAGCGGCCTCCGGGGACGTCTGCACGAGTGCCTTCACGTTCCACTTCCTCTTCAGCTGCTGCGCGAGGCTGCATGCTACAATCGAACAGAGGATACAACAGAGGATACTGGAGGAAGATGCATATGTATGTACACTACACTTGGACTGCATTGTATTGTTGGACATGTGACATGTATGGACACGAGAAATGTGGGAGGTGAGGCAAACGTGGGGTGAAAGACTAGAGATATGTTTCCACATGGACTGCCATGAACGCAGTTCTCGCGTTCAATGGAATGGGTGAAAGACTAGGATGCTCTGGAGTGTTTCTTCTGCCTGCTCAAGCGTGATGGCCCTGTTCTAAGCTCTGACAAGGACCGTACCAGAAACACCGAGTCTGATCAAACTAGGCAGTCACACACGTTCCAATTTCCACGCCTAGAACAGTGGAAAAATACCAACGTGCTATGGGCCGCACCTGACGGGGTTCCGAATGAGGCCTAAAAGGCCCATCTCTAACACACTAAGGGCTAGGTTTGGATGTTCATATATTTGGCTCAGTGCACATGTGCGTTGAAACTCGTATTTGTTCGCGATCGATTCAGTACTCGACTTCGCCGACTGTTGACCGCCATGAACGGTACTGGAGATGCTGGAGATCTCCCGCGACGCTTGGGCGGCGTATCGCGCCCGCCGGCCAGTACGGCGTCAGCGTCGCTACGCGCCCCGCGAAGCCGCCGCCGCTTCGAACAGCGCCCGGCCTTATCCCGCGCTGTCCGCGATCGGCCCGCGCCTCGTTCAGCGCCGGGCGGGCGGGCGGCGCGCGCGCCCGCGCCGCGCTCAGCGGCGCCAACGCGGGCTGAGGCTGCCGGCTTATCCCGGACATCGGATGTCGCGGCGACTATTCGTCGGAGGAGGAAGAGAGCGGCGGCAAAGTGCATCCGCAGCGGCGCCCCATGCCACCCCGCCACCACGCGTGCGTGTACGTAATCCAATGCCAATCCCTGTACCGGCCTCACTCCCTTCCTCCTTTGTCGTTGCTATTTGTTGATTGTTATTGGGGCGGCGCCATGAATTGCGGGTGAGCCCATGCCACCAGGTTGGGAGGTGACCGACAAGGACATGGAGTCCGACGAGGCCACATGGGCGTTCTACGAGCAGTGGTGCAAGGCTAACAAGATGGTGCGCGACCGCTCCGAGATGGAGCGCCGGTTCCACGTCTTCAAGAGCAACGCGGCGTCTGCGCTTCGCCCATAACAAGGCTTACATGGGAGGGCCCGGAGGAAGACAATTATTAGGCGAATGGGCTGACGGAAAATTATTAGGCAGCAGACAGAGATTATACGACTAATCTTATGAACTACATAAACATGATTGCATTATCAGACAATAAATATAACAATTGATATTATATATATACTTTACTTGCGGATAGTTTGATGAAAGTGGATTGCGGGTGCTCATAATGACAATATTATTTGTGTCTGATCATTTGTCTTCGTACATGTTGGTTTATCCACATTCAAATTTGTGCAATGTCCTTCCGTTTTCTTAGCTGCAACATGTAACTTCTTTCTTTTCCTTTATGTTTTATAAGGTTAAGAATGGGAGGAGACACGAGCAAGATTCACTTATTGCATTTTTTTTTTTACGAGGAGACGAACAAAAACAAGGGCGTATCCAATTCTCAAAGTTTAATTACACACACTATAAATGATTGATTGCTGTCTCAATGACGAGGAACATGTAAATTATGGGCATGTTTGGATTTCTGGCTTCAACCCGGCTAGGGCCAACATCTGTCCGTGTGGTTGCTTTGGCCAGGCCAATTGCCAGGCTCCACCGGGCCACCGTACACAACTTAGCCAGGCTCCCCAAAACGTAGGGGGTGGCGTTTTTTTACGGGGGAGGGAGGAGGAGGAGGAGGCAGCTAGGGCCAACATTCGTCCATTTGGTTGCTTTGGCCAGGCTCTACCGGGCCCACAATTACACCACTTAGCCAGCTCCCGGAAAATAGAGGAGGGTGACCGTTTTTTGGGGCCTAGCTAGGCCTAGCCCAACTGCGGTCTCGTGTCACCTCCCTTTCTCTCACGCGGTGTGGTCTCCTCGCCTCCTCGCCGTCGTTGTTGTCTAAAGGGGTGCTTAGCCCGCTATTACTCCTCCTCAATTAGGAGATTTGGAAACACAGGGATGAGGTGGTGTTCAGGGGGCTTCCCCGAACATTGCATGCCTCAAAGCCGTCTGCAAAGTATCTATCAAAGATTGGAGCTGTCGCATCCTAGGAAGAGTGAAGCCTTAGCTACGCAATGGAGACACTTAGTTGATATGTAATCTACACCCTCTTCCTCCGTCTTTGATGTTACCAACAATGTAATAGGGCCCTCAATTTAAGCCCAGTGGCTCGCCGCCACAACAAAGGCGGATTCCACGATGGAGGTGGCAGCTGTGGCGCCCTGCGGGCAGACAAACGGGATTGGAGTTTAAAAATATCTGTTGTACTAGTTGGGAAGGGGTTAGCTGGGCGGTGCACGCAAGCCCAAGCGTGAAGAGACGATTCGATATACTCTCTCCGTCCCAAATTAAGTATCGTTTTTGGGTGTTCGTCTTTGCAAGTTTGACTCAATTTATAGAAAATATGCATAAAAATTATATCTCTAAATAAATTTATTAAAAACTAAATAAAAAATCTTTTCAATAATACTAATTATGTAATATAAATATTAATATATTTTAATATATATTAAGCTAAAGTTATTTCCGGAAGCGAGAACGAAAATTATTTTGGGACGGAGTGAGTAATAATTACCAGTTTACCACTGCTCGTACAAGCTCCGAATACACTTGCTCAAAAAAAAAAAAAAACCGAATACAACGCCATGAGTAGAGTAACAGCAAGCGTACGGCATACCAATTTCTACGCCACTATACCAACGTGCTATGGGCCGCGCCTGACGGGCTTCCAAATGAGGCCTGGAAGGTCCAAATCTAACACACTTAGGGCTCAGTTTGGTCGCCTTAAAAAATAAAACTTAGGGCTCAGTTTGGATGTTCATATATATTTTGGCTCAGTGCACATGTGCGTTGAAACTTCGTATTTGTTCCGCCGGTTCCACATCTTCAAGAGCAACGCGGCGGATCGCTTCGCCCGTAACAAGGCTTACGTGGGAGGGGACGGAGGAAGACAATTATTGGGCAATTGGGCTGACCGGTATCGAATAGGCTCACCAAATCGGAGAGATGCATTAAGCGAATAGTAGCAGCAGATGGATCAAGATTATCCTAATCTTACATATAGACAGGATTGCATTATCAGACAATATATATATAATTATGATAATTGATACTATATACTTTACTTGCGGATAGTTTGATGAAAGTGGATTGCTGGTGCTCATAATCACAATATTATTTGTGTCTGATGATCATTTGTCTTTGTAAATGTTGGTTTATCCACATTAAAAATTTGTGCCGTGTCCTCAACTGGGAGATTTGGAAACACAGGAACCAGGTGCTCTTCCAGGCAATGGAGACACTTAGTTGATATGTAATCGACACCCTCTTCCTCCCTCTTTGATATAATCAACAATGTAACAGGGCCATCAAGTTCGCCCACCGGCTTGCCGGCAAGGCGCGATATGATTATGGTTCGTTAATAACAAGAGTTGAGATTTACATTCACAACTCGTCAGGTTTCAGGCAAAGAGTTTCAAATTGAGGCTCTATCGGTGCCTCGAGTTCTCGAGATGAGTCAAGGGACGAGATGTGCGCAATCAGCTTGTCAATGGCGAGGCACGACGACCCACCTTTGCCGATGCACTCAGCCGCCGCCTTCTTCAGCTCGCCGGCCCTGGCCCTCATCTCGGCGCCATCCGCACCAGTCATGAGCCGGCGGATGGCCGCCTCGATGCTGCCCCTCTCGAGCTCGCCGCCGATCTCGAAACCAACCCGCCACACGTGCTCCACGTACCTCGCGTTCCCCGTCTGGTCGCCGAAGTAGGGGCGGCACAGCATGGTCACACCCTCGCAGACGCTCTCCATTGTGGAGTTCCAGCCGTTGTGCGTCCAGAACCCGCCGACGGCGTGGTGGCGCAGCACCTCCTCCTGTGGCGCCCACGCCACCACCATGCCACGCCCGCGCGTCACGGCCTCGAACCCCTCCGGGAGCTGCTGGTGCTGGCAGTACTCCGCCCCGCCGACGAGGCCCGCCCGGACGACCCAAAGGAACGGCGCGCCGCTGCCGGCGATGCCCCACGCCGTCTCCGCCAGGTCCCGTGGGGTCATACAGGCCAGGCTGCCGAAGCTCACGTAGAGCACGGAGTCCTGCGGCCACTCGTCCAGCCACTCCAGGCACGCCCGGTCCTGCCGCAGCAGGCTACTGTCGTCGCCGCCGCTCGCGGGGGCGAGCTTGTGCAGCGGTCCGACGTCGAACACCGGCACCGCGGAGCCGAGGTCCCGCCGGATGCCCGCCAGCTCGCCGCGCTCCAGCGCGTCGAACGTGTTGAGGATGAGCCCTGACGAGGATTCCACCGCCGCCACGGCGCGCGCCAGCAGCTCCCGAATCAGGCCGTGCCCGCCCTTGCCCAGCTGCATCAGGTCCCGCACCCGGCACGGCGGCAGCTCCGGCACCAGCTTGTCGAGCTGCGAATCTGCATCGACGAACGAGACGCGAGCAATCTTAGCTTGTTGGTAGTCCAAGAAGTCAAGAACTGGGCGAACGCATCCAAGAAATAGCTAGAGAAAATGGAGCAGATGCACAGGAGGTGGCGACGTGCCTTGCACGGGTAGGTAGCCTCTGTCGCAGAGCATCGGGTAGGCGGCGAAGCACGCATAGGAGGCGGCGCTACCGGTGCGCAGCGCGAGTGCGGGAACGCCCATCCCCGCGGCCACCTGGAACACCGGGAGCAGTTGCGCGTCGGCGACGAGGCACGCGACGGCGTCCCCGGAGTACTCGTCCTCCTCCAGGACGGCGGCGAGGCGTTCCCGGAAGTGGGGCTCGCACGCGACGCCGAGCGCGATGATGCGCGCCACGACGTCCTGTATGGCGACGGGAGCCGGGCCGGAGATGCCGTCGGGGACGGGCACGAAGCGGTATTGCGGGTGCCGCGCCGGGTCCGGGGCGTTGAAGTGGGCGTGGAAGACGGTGATGGCGAACCCGCGGGCGTGGAGCACGCCGGCGAGCCGGAACATCGGGTTGATGTGGCCCTGGAGTGGCAGCGGGAACAGTAGCACGTGGCGGCGATGTGGCCATGGCCCTGCTGAGTGGACGGCGGCGGCGGCACCATTGTTGCTCTCCGCGGGCGTGGGTGGCGCCATGGCTGTGCGGCGGACTAGGCTCTCAGTTCAGTCTCACTCACCTGTTGTCGTTCTGTTCTGTCGGGAAAGTGGTCCCTGCTGGAGATATATGCATATGGAGCCAACAGCCGGCACTCCGTGACACAAAAATTGATCCTACGTACACGTGATACCGATCTTGATACGCATGCTATGCTGCCTGCATCTCTGTGATATGCGCGTCTATATCAAGGTATATTTTGGTTTGAACGGTCAGTGGGTGCTGCAGGGAATCCGAACGCGATCAGGCAGGCACGTCCAAACATCAACCTATTCGCTCTATTCGCTTGTCCGTATCAACATATATCAGCCACCTATTTAGCAGTTTTTTTTTTTTTTCATTTATATTGGTCATGTTTAGATCGAACTTTATTTCGTTTTTGGTTTCCTGTTTTCCATGCTACAACTGTGTTATTTGCATTTTTTTTTTTTGCCCTTTGACAAGACTATGATAATTGGCCTAATTCTATCATAAAGCCGGTTTTAATATCCATTATTATCTCGAACAAAGTCATTATGTCATGACCCGTAAGATAGGGCCAACCTGGGCATGGATCATGGCTTACAAAGCGCCGGGAGGAAGGCCTCCCCTTCCGATCCATCGTCACCGCCCGGTGCTCTTGGCACGCCTGCTTGAGTGTGCAGAGCGGCGGCACGGAGAGCTCAAGGCGGCGGCGGCTGGCGAGCGCACAAATATGGCGCGGGATGGATTTACGCCTCTAGTCAATTTTTCTCCTATATATAAAACTCCACTGAATTGGCGAGGGTGTATATAGAACAAGAAAATTAAAATTATGTTATTCGCCAATTTCTTTCAGGAACGTTCCTACGCCCGACGCCGGTGGTCAATGTCATGAAAGTCAACAGCGCCTTAGCCCTCAACTGCCAGTGTTCTTAATCTTTCATTTTATATGCATGCATCGCCGCGTTGGACTCAATTTTCCCCACCTCCTCCCTCCCCCTTCTCATCCCTCAGGCCTAGTCGTCGTCGTCCCTTCCCCTTCTCAGCTTCTCCCTCTGCTCCGGACAAACAACTCAACGATTGTTCACGATGTGAGCTATCCATTCGCCATCTTTCCCCGTGCTCTTGCACTCATCTCTCTCATTTTCTATTTGCTCGATTATTCCCTGCGAGTCGCGCCGGACTGTCCCAATCCTAGCAGCTATTTGAGACTATGCAATTGTGATGTAGATGAATTAGAGATAGTTTGCAGTATAATCATGTCAATTTTTGTACGGCTTATGAATTTGATCCGATATTTCTGAGATCTGGTGTTTATCACCAGGGGCCGATACTGTAAACCCTATTGCTTTCTTTACTGTTTTAGCATGTTGCTTGAGGAAATGATTTTGGACCTTAAAGCAGTATTTCATATCTGTGCCTATCCAAGCATGCTCTTAAGTCTGTAAGCTGTTCAGATCCAAAAACTGGTTGCCTCCTACTCTAAACAAATTTAGTTGGCTCAGATAGAGTTGTGTTGTTGTTAGTTTCTTTCAGCACCTTTCTTGGATTTACAGATCGATGACGTACCAAATTATTCGGTGCAGACAAACATATATTTGACATACACACAAAGTTTAGTGCAAGGTATTTAAGAGGAGTAACTACCAACAGTAGCAGTTTCGCAAAAAAAAAAAAAAAAAAAAAACAGTAGCAGTGCACTTCATTTTTGACCAAATTTGCTGGGAGACACCGTTCAAGTGTGGCTTTTGCCACAAACCACCAAAAAAAATTTGTCTTTGCCAAAAACCATCACAGTTTCATGTACATTTGCTAGAAGACACTATAGTATATATAATAATAACATTTTTATCTCACATAGGTCAAATTAAATTAAAACGCTAGAACCAGGAATAGCTTCCTGCCAGGAACGCCTATCCACGTCGGTCAAAAATAATTACCTTCGTTAGATTTGGCCGTCCACGGTTTAGATTAGGCTAATCAGTTTTTTTCTTCCCAGCTTCTGATGCTTCGCACCTTCTCGTCGCTTCTAACAGAAGCTGGTTCCCGGGTATATATACCGGGATTCTACTGTACGTACCTCGGCTTCTGCCCGATCGCACTAAATCGTCTCCTTTTCTCCTCGCTGCCTCCGTCCTGTCTCTCTCCGCCTTCATTTGCTTCGTCTCCGCTTCTTTCCGTTGCCGCCGCCGCTCGTTCTTGCTCTGCGCTGGGTGCTGCTCCTCTTGGGTCGGGCCAGCCGCCGCCTCGCCGTCCCCTCCGCGTGCCGACCTCGTCGGTGTTACGGAGGGGCGCCCTGCGCCGCCATTCTCGGCGCCCTCGTCCGGGAGCGGCTCCGCCTGCCGCCGCCGCTCCAGCCCCTCGCTGCCTGCCGGCCCGGCTACTCCCCTCCCCGTCGCTGCGTCGTCTCCGCGTCCCGAGCTCGCCAGCGCGACCGAAGGAGGCCCCCTGCGGGGGGCTGCTCACCCGCCGCTGCGCCGTCCGGAGTCGCGGGGTGTGGCCGGCGCGCCCCCTCGCGTGCCGGAGTCGCCGGCAGTACGGAGCCGCGGGGTGTGGCCGGGATAGGGGCGGCCACGCCGGCCGCGCGCGGCGGCGGCGCCCCCGGCTCTCCTCGTCGTCGCCGTCCTCCTCCTCCTACACTCCCTCCCTCCCCTTCCCTCCTCAGGTAGCGGGAGGTGGAAGGCCATGGCGTTCCTTACGCCAAACCCTAGCACTGAGGCCGTGCAGGATGGTGGCGCCGCCGATCCCATGGACGGCCGCAGCCATGGCTACCCTCCACTATGGACACTGCCGCGGGCTGGAGCGTCGGGTGCTGCCCTGCCGGCTCCCCGGAGCTGCGGCCTCCTCCTTCTACCTCACGTATCGTATTGATTTCCAGACCCTAGCTCACCCTCCCTCGATTTTTCTTGTGCTTTTGCTTCCCTTTTCTTGTGCTACTGCTTCCCTCTCTTTTCCCCTCTAATCTGACTGTTCAACTCTATCATGCTGCCAAATTTAGTCTGAGCATATGTCCAGGTCTATGATTGTTTCAAATTTAGTCTGAGCATATGTCCAGGTCGATGATTGTTGCAAATTTAATTTGAGCATTTGTCCATGTCTATGATGATTCCAATTTAAATATGGGCATTTGTCCATATTTATAGTGACTGCAATTTTAAGCAGAGCATATATATTCCTGTGTATAAATTTGGCATGTGTCTCTTTTATGCATGTTGAGTTACTATTTCTTTCTTTAAATTAAAACGATAGAAATGTGAATGGCTTCCTCGCCATGAGCCATATCCACGTCAGTCCGAAGAAGCCCAGGCCATATGATATCGCTTTGTGCGGCTAGGATTTGTGGAGCCAGCTTCTTCAATCGCAGCTTCTACTGCCTTGCCATGGCTTTTTACCGGCTCTCTCTGTTCTCCTCCAGATTCACCGCGGAGCCACTGGCTTCACGGTTCCTTCGTATATATAGCCGGCTTTTACTGTTACCACGAAGTATTTGCCTCGACTTCTACCCCATATGGGTGAAAACCCGATCTTGAATCTCTAAGTTTCTGGACATATGCAATGATGTCTTGATCTGAGGCATTGGACAAATGCGATGATGGTTATTATTATTGTAAGATACTACACTACAACTGAGACAGTGGACATATGCAGTGATGCCTGTTATTTCTGTTTCCTACCTGAGGCAAGAATTGAGACAGTGGACATATGCAATGATGGCTGTTATTTGTGTTTCTTACCTGAGGCATGTCCAATGATGTTTTGTTATTATGCTCTAATTAATCATAGTTGTTCGTCCATGATCAAGTTCATTTGTCCTAATTTGGTTTGATGAAATGCCTTAAGCATGTGCTTTTCATAAAGCTGGTCGTATAGGATAGCAAATAAGAAGCTTGTCCACGTGCTCATAGGTAAGGACTCATTAATCTAAATGTTTATCTCCAGTATATATGCATTCATGGTTTGGATAATTACAGGAGGTTACTGTGGATAACGAGAACGTAGTCATCTGCCCTCAGGTCGCCCCTGCTCTCGTCTTCCTCAGCGTCATCAACATCAGCTACAAAGAGGTTAATTCTCTGATCTCCAGGCAGCTTGCATTTCACCGAGATTGTTTACTGCGTTCTTTACATTCTGTCATTCTCTATTTTCTATTAGTGTTTGCGGCACAATCCTTATCTGGTCAGTATAAGTGTTGCACTACGATCTCAAATGTTGTCATCAAAACTGTTGCCTGAGATGGAAGTTGACCAAACTCTTAAGAGAGAGAAACTATTTTTGGCTATCTATTAGTTCTTATTTTTTTAGGTCGTTTCAGATTATTTCATGCCCTGCCTAACCACTGCAGCTGAACTAGGTGCCTCTGAACTTTTCTTTGGTTTGTGTTATTTTTACAGGTTTGGTTTACAAGGTAGGCTCAGAGAGATAATAGAGAAATAGGAGGCTACTTGCTACATTCTAACGGCATGAAAAAGGTTAGCCTTCAGTCTTTTTCTTATTGCTTGGTATTTGAGATCGTTGGCATTTTCATCTCCCTTCTCTAATGTTTTTTTATTCACTTGCTGATCCATTGAGTTTGGATGCTCCATGCAGGTACCCACATGGAATCATTAGAGTTAAAAGAACATTTGACATTAAAACGTGAGGGAAGAGATCTTTACAGCATAACCAGCATAACAATCTTTTGTTTTTAGGAAATAGAAGTTATTGTCCATACAAACATAAAGAAACTAAAGATATATAGCATTTAGCCTTTTTTTTTTCAAAATAGTATTTTTCTCAAAATAGCATTTATTAGCCTTCCTATTTTCTTCTGTGCTAAGCACCATGTGGGCTGTCACACACCTTCACCATACATTTAGACTGTTGATGCTCAAGCTGGATACCTGATAGTGAAACAATTTTAAAACCAACTTTTTAGTTGTAGATCTTCACTTTCTACTATTCACTGGCTGCTTGTATTTTTAAAGCATTGTTGTCATCAATATAATTGTGACCTACATACTTATTGTAAGTATCTGTGATAAGGAAGACAGGAACCAGCCTTTCAGTCCAGTAACTTATTAAGGATCAACTTCTCAAGCATAGAAGATTTGTCTTGTGTCTTAATCAATCAGCTAGCTCTATTGCATCTTATATATACGAAAGCTGAGCATATACAGCCATGCTGTTGGCATCTAGATCCTTATATTTTCCTTTTCATGGAGATACCTTGCTCATCTTTGTCTCACCCTTTTCAGGCTCATCTTCGTTTGTCGGGATAGAATATGACCTATGATATCAAGGCAAGTGAACTATTGATCCATTCATTTCCCCTTGCAGTGTCGTTCTGTACTGGATGTTTGTTAATGCTGAGCCTTCTTTTTCCCCCTCTCTTTCAGTCTTTGCAGCTATTCTGCGCTCCAAAATTTTCAATATCAGACTGTTAAGTTGCTACATGACAGCATGTCTATTGAAATAGCCTTATCTTTGCCAATTAATAAATGGTATAGTCGGTTCACTATCCATTCATAGTATAATTCTTTTCCAATGGAGCTCAGTGCATTTCCTTGCTACCTATATAATAGAGGATTGCAAGATAAATTATTATCATGGCTATGACTCCATCTATGTTTGAATGTAGTCTCAAAGAGTTTTTCTGTGCCTTATCCAAAAAAAAAAAAAATTGTGCATGCTGTCGGTCAGTATTGTGAATCAAAGGTTCCAAAGCAATTAGATATGTTACACAATTAAGGATCTTTATATTTTGAGCCAAAAATTGGATAGCAAGATAAATTGTGGCCTGCAAGAGATGATGACCCTTTTTTCAAAACTTTTGGTTTCTGTTACACATTTTCATTCAGTTGGCAATTGACCTGAGTAATGAAGCATTAAAACTAAATCGACAGAAAGGATAAATAACCATATGGGATGAAGTTAACGTACCAGAGCCAGTTAGTATGTGGGAAGTGGCCTTAATTCACTTCATGATCAATTGGGCTTAATTCATTCTTATACAATTTATTTGATGTCGAGTGGCACATGCCCCCCATTTTTTAGAACTATGTTGAGTAATCTTGGCATGGAACAATATGGTTTGTTCAAGTTTTATTTGCTTCAAAGCAAAGTAAGCATGGATAAAAGAACAGAAACTCCCTACTCTGACTTTTGCATTTTTTTTGGTTTTACAGTGAAGCAAAACCAAAGTTTACACAATCAATCTTACCGTGGTGTATGGTCAGACTGCAATGCTTCTTTCCCTTGGTGTCAAGGACAAAAGAGGAGCGCTGCCAAATTCAGTCAGGTCAGGCTGCAATGCTTCTTTCCCTTGGTGTCAAGGACAAAAGAGGAGCGCTACCAAATTCAGTCAGTATGTTACGTTTTCTAAGCTTTCTTGCTCCTTTCGCAATTTGAACTATTTCTAGACCTGCTGCTTATGTTACAAATGTGGTCCCTCTTTTTCAGGTCGGTTACATAAAGAACAATATGGTTGCCAAATTGGAGCATTTTACTTGCTTGCACACCGTTCAGGCTTTCTTTAGCTGATCGCAGATGTCGATTTGCTAACCTATTGTCCAAAGGTCAATTTTCTTTAGTGCTTTAGATTTAGTTCTGCCCCATCAATGCATCCTTCGGTGCCATGAATGCAACCTGCAATTAATAGTTCCCCACAAATTTAATAGTGATTTTATTTACAACAATTAATTTACCAATCAATTCTCTTTTCTGCTAGAGATTGCTCACTTGCTTACTTTGGGAGATTGCTAATAGAGATTGCTTGTTTCTCTTTTCTGCTTTCTAGAAATAGAAATTGATAGGCTATTTTAACCATCAACATTAATTTATGTACACATATCGATATACCCACTCCCAATCTTCAGATTTGCCTATAATGAGACAATGTCAGCCACCATGATGATAGATCTGTTCCTCAACTAACCTTGGATTAAAAAAAACATTGTTAATCATAGGTTATGCACGGGGCTCAGTTATTTCTTATGTCATTCTAAGGTTTAGTTCTTGGGCTGCTGAAGAAAGGAAAAGGATTGGGATAATTTTACGGATACCATGTTGGTCTGTTTTTCTGTCACTGCTCTGCTTGCTTGTGTAGCAGTTTCAGACTTTTCTACTGAGACTAATTGGATGATTTCTTTTATTCTTTATTACTTAATTGTAGATCTTCTATCTCCTGATGCAAGATGAATCATATTTAGTCTTCATATTTGCATGTTCAGTGAATCATATTTAGTTCTTCATTTTTGCATGCTCACTTCATTTTATGGATGGTGAATCTAAAGTACTTGCAAGTGGAGGGGAAGACTGCACCTTTTGCCTATGGTCTATGAGTACGAGGGCCAAAAACAACCAGTAATATCATTAGTTCATGGACATGAAAAGGCACTGCTGCTTCCATCTGTTGCGTGTAAGACATAATCCGCTGTTTGTGCCATCCTCTTTACATATGTTCTATGATAGATGATTCTATAGTAGGCCACTTCTTTACATATTCTCTATGATGGATGATTAATAATTTAGCTCGGTCGGTTAAAGTCCACATTTTGTGCCTGCCTCACTTGCCGTACCTCTGTTTACATTTGTATATTCAGTTAGTGCATCAAGTTGCCTGTACCAGTGCCTGATTACACATTCTATAAGATGTACACATTGCCTTGTTAGTTTTAGTGTTTCTTGCATGGCTTCTAGCTCAAAAAATGAGTTGGTGCATTCAGTTCATTCGCCAGTAAAGCTGCGATGATGTGTGTTTATCCATAGTTGGTCTGCATGCATGTTAATTATTATCCATTAAAACTGGATGTACAGACTAGAACATTTTTATTTGTGTCTTTCTTTAGCTGACCGTGGTTTATGACTAATACCACACCAAGGTTAGGTATATGGAGGCATACATTTCATAAAATTATACCTCCTGAATATTCCATTCTTCAACTTATACCTTTGTTTATTTCCTTTCCATAATTACATACCACCTCAAATGTGCTATCCAAACATGGCGGCCATGATTGTGTAACAGCTAATTTTTCCTAGAATGAAAAATTATATATAGTGCCTTTTTTTCAAAAAAAGTGCTGATGATAGTTAATACTTCATGTTGCCTGGCCATATTAACAAAAAATCTAAACCTTCTCTCCTTTCATGTTGATTTCCTACCTATATCTCTTACTGAATTTTACATGTTCTCTTCATCAATATGCAACCACTGTTTGGTACACGTAAAAGGCCAGCTTTATCCCTAACCAATCTCCCCTTCCAATTCTATTAAATAGC
This sequence comes from Hyparrhenia diplandra, assembly GCA_015847255.1. Classification (NCBI taxonomy): domain Eukaryota; kingdom Viridiplantae; phylum Streptophyta; class Magnoliopsida; order Poales; family Poaceae; genus Hyparrhenia; species Hyparrhenia diplandra. The sequence goes on along the minus strand of JADLZK010000647.1, from coordinate 481,610 downwards.
AATGCTGATATTTCTTCACTGGTGCACCTTGTCAAACAACCTCTGATTTTTTTTTTTTAGAAACGATTTCAGGTTTATATCTAAAATCTCCACAAACACACACACACACACAAAAAAAAAAAAAAATCAGGCTTACCGGATGGAATTTGGAGGTGCATCCTGCAGCTTGCATTCCCTGTTTTTTTTTTTAATGCCTATATGGTGGCTCCGACAAATGCAAGTAGCTCTTCTTTTAAACGAGTCCAGTTCTGACCTTATTTGTATATGCCGTCAATTTATATATTTTCCATACCCGTTGGTTCACTGTGGGATGATCATACATAATGTAGGTATAGGACAATAAACTACCTGCTGTTTGACTGTTGTGTTCGTTGATGCTTTCCTTTGTTGTTATGAAGTTGCAATATCTCAGGTTGCCAACTCCCATCAATTTTGGCCGGGTTGCTTCTCTAAAATCTTACACATATAGCTCTCTTTGTATCATCTTTATTGATGAATAGTTGCAGCACTATATTGAAAATTTTGTATTCAAGGATCTTTTGATCGATCTCTTAGCCACAAGGTTTATTTAATTCTTCTGACAAAATGATTTTTAAGATGATTTGCAAGGCGCTGAATCTCTACAGAATCATAAGCTAGGTGCAATTATTGCAACAACAGGTCGAGGTAAGCAGCAGAGCCCCGTTCGATTTGTCCAATGCACCTAATAAAAATCTATCTTTCGAAATTCTTATCAATTTCACTGCGTTCTGCCTCCAGTCACCCACCATGAAGCTTGCAACAGTGACCCTACTAGACTTCAGCAACCTGTCTACCCTCCTAAAAAAGGTCTAAGGTTAAACTTTCCCCTTTTGAACATATCATGTCCTGTGATGGACCAGTCAACCAAATTAGTATATTACTCACACATGGTGCTGGCAAAATTCAGATGTTCCAAGCCTGTGGCCCTTCAACAGCCTTGGCCTTCTCAAAGTTTCTTTTCAGCGACCAAGGACATGTGTTCCAGTCGTTCAGTCCAAATAGTTTCGAGCACCATTGCGGACTCAGCCCGCTGGACCGACTCTGTCCGAGGCTCCCAACATGCGGTATGCAGGTAAACTAACTGATGCCTGAGTTGCTCATTTTCATTATCCGTTTAGTTAGCTTACTGAATAATGAAATCACCTGCAGTCTGATGATCAGCCGTCACCCGTACACCAACAACCGCCCGAGGGGTACATAGCAAAATCTCCATGTTTACAAGTTCATTCACGTGTCGCTTGCACGGGCGCAAAGGGAATTCTTGATCATTACCTGATTATTTGAATAACATGCTAAGGGAATTCTTGATCATTAGCTGATTATTGTAGAACCAGTGCTATGCAATTAGGTTTTATATAGAACTAGAGCTATTGGCCGTTGTAACAGTTTCAGAAAACTGAACTGATATTTTCTGTTAATACTCAAGAGATGTTGTCTTCATGCATGTTTCCCAAAAATGATTGTATTGGTTATCTAGAACCATGGTTGTATGTCGTTATATCCATTACGAAGTGTGTTTATTCGCTCAGCCATTCAATTGTTACCTTGGAATAATGGCAACCTTTATTATGTTTATCTATTTTTCATTCACTCAGCCATTCAAAATGATTTTATCTATTTTTTCATTCGCTCTGCCATTCAATTGTTACCTCTTTGCGTCCTGCATACACATTACACCGATCAACCACAAGGGCGCGCGCGGAGGCGCGCGCCAATCCACTAGTAGGACATAAATTTGGACAAAATACCCATGTTCTCACTTGTCTGTCCTCGCCGCCCGGCCGTGCGCCCGTGCTCGTCGTACCTCGGCGCCCCGGCCATGAGCCCATGCTTCATGCTTTCGTGCGCTGTGGCGCCCGGCCGCGTGCTCGCCCAGCGAACCAGCGTCGATCCACGCCGTCGGCGGTGCGTGCGTGCTTCGCCGCGCGCCGATGCCACCGGATCATGCTTGTCCGTGCCACTGTGACGCCGGCCACATGCTCGCCGGAGGAGCCGGCTAAGGCGGCCTTGTGGGCGGCACGCCGCCGGTTGCCGCCCGGCGAAGCGCGAAAGCATGCGCCGCAGTCCGCCGGGCGGGCAAGCACGCATCAGCGCCGGGAGCATGCCGCCGCACGGGCCGCCGCAGACGGGCAAGAACGAGCACGCGACCATAATGGGTGCGCGCGCGGGCGCCCGACCCCGCTCAGCGGCGAAGCTCACGCTGCCACGGCGGGCGGCGGCCCCAGCTTCGATCCGGCGTTCGTAGGGAAGAGGAAGGATCGGGCGCGCCGTGCCTCTCCCGGCGTTGGATGTGTCCATACGGGAAGATAAGGCTAATGGGTAAGGGCATATTCGTCATTTCGGTGTCTATCGATTGAATTCGAGATACAATAATGGTTGGAGTGTCTTGTAGCATACTAAACAGGATTTATAGTGTCTTTTGGCAAAGACAACTTTTTTTTTTTTTTGATGGTTTGTGGCAAAAGCCACACTTGAACGGTGTCTCCCAGCAAATTTTGCCTTCCTTCATTTTTTTTTGCCTCAAGTATTCATTTAGTTGCTAAGATGATTATTAATTATTCTTTTGGAGATATTAAAGTGGAGTCAACTTGGAGCTTTGGTCCACTCTACCGTACTGTTGCGAAGTTGGGCACTTTCATGTTGGGGCACTTGTGTACTCCTTTGTCCCTAATAGGATGTCGTCGTAGGATACGTGCCAAAAGTTTGACTTAATTTATAGAAAATACGTGCAATATTTAAATTTTCAAATAAATTTGTTAAATAACTAGACTTTAAGATCTTTTCTGATGATGCTAATTACTTAACATAAATATTTATATATTTTAATATATAATTACCGACATTTGTCTCTCGAGAAGCGTAGTGGCAACCTTTTTAGGGACAGAGGGAGTACATACGAAATAAGGTGGTGACTCGGGCCGGTCTCGGTGGAAGTTTTATTCGCATTAAATAGGTTGCGACATATGTATTTTTGATAACATGGCAAAGTGTATTTAAGAACAGAGATAAGATATGAGTGTCATCTAGATGAAACTCTCTCGCACGATTACCAACTATTTTGAGTCATGGAATTAAATGCTTTTGAAACTCTAGAACGAAACTTTGCATTGAGAAATGATGTTTCATCTAAGTTTCATTTCATTTAATATGACATGGCAACCTTGAAAACAATAAAGTGAAACTCTCGAGACTGGCCTTAGTAGAAGAGATTGACTTAGGTGCCTGCATGCATAGGCCAAAGGAGGGCCCCCGCACGCCCGCCCGCGCACGGACGAGGGGCGACACGGGTGGAACCCTAGCTGCCCCTCGGTCAGCCACCACCACCATTCCTCTCCCTCCGCCGCCAGGGAGCTGTCGGGGAGGCCCACACGGCTCCCTAGCCGTGTGTTTGGTTGCGGGGATGGGTGGGTTGAAGTGGCTCCGACCCTCGTTTTGGAGATGGAGCCGCTCCGTTCTTCGTTTGGTTGCAATCTGGATTTTGGGGATGGAGTCGCTCCATCTGGCTGTTTGACCCGGAGGGATTGGGAACGAAGAACGGAAAAGTCAGAACACCGTTATTATTAACCGCTTTACATCGGGACCCTTACGCTTTATTGAAATCCAACAAGGCTAGATTTGAAACTTTCTCTCTCACACTTTTACCAAACGAACCCCGAGAGGTGAAATAAGAATCGTTGACGTCCCCTTCTTCTCCGGCGAGAACGGATCGAACCGGGGCCGCCACGAAGCTGAGGCTGCGGCCTTGCGGGCTAGCCTCGCCCGCGCCTGCGCGAGCTAGCCTCGCCTGGGCGAGGCCGCCGCCGCGCCGGGCGGGCGTCCCGCCGCCGCAAGGGCCGCGCATCGCCGCCGTGAGCCATGCTAGAAGCTCCGGACCGGCCGGGCCCGGGAAGCTCGGGCCGCCGGGTAGGGGTAGCACCGGGCCGGCCCTGCGCCCGCCCCGCCGCAGCGGGGCGCGCGCGCCGGCGGGGTGCGCCGGGCGGAACACGCCGAGGGCCCGGGGAAGCCGGTGCCGGGCGGGGGTCACCGGCAGGGACAGCGCCGCCCGCTCGGATGCGCCGGGCCGGTGCCACGCCCGATGCGCCGCCGGCCGCATTCCGCGGTGGTCCGCGCGCCCGAGACGAAGCGTGGAGAAGACTCGCTTCCAACGGAACCCGTAACGGAGAATGGGGGTTCGCTCCATCCACCAGATTTCAACGGATAGAGCGAACCCGGATCTAGAGCGAATATTCCCTCCCAAAGTTGTTCCATCCCCGCAGCGCTCCAACCAAACACAAAAAAACGGGGTTCGCTCCGACCTAGTGGGTTGCCTGTCCAATCAAACACACGTGGGAGGGCAAAGAACGAGGCACTAGCCCGGAGGCCGCGACCAACTTCGTGCGGGGGAGGAGCTTGGCGGCCGGGAAGGCGCGCGCCGCGACGTGAGATGTGCGGGGAGGCTGCCTGGGGGGGGGGCGATGCGAGATGGTGCGGCGAGGCGCGCCACCAGCGGTCGGATGGTGTTGTGGCTTTGGCGGTGGGGTGGCGCGCGCCGAGGGTTCGCGCCGCATGCTTCCAGCGGCGTCGTCGGGGCCCTCCCAAATCCGTTGTCCTTCTAGTCGGATCCGGTCTCGCCGCAAAGCGGATCCATGTCGTGGTGGGATGGTGGTGGTGTGGCAGCACGGTGGTGGGTCGTGCGGCAAGTCTAAAGGTCCGGTGGCGATACGCCATTGTTACCCGCCGACCGGCTTGCCGACCACCCTCGTTTTGGGCTGGCCTAGCCCAAGGCTCGCTTTCGAGTGGAACGTCGCCGCCGGACGCCGCCGAAGACGACGCCGAGCACGAAGATGACGCCGGCGAGCTCCCGGAGATAGTGTCGAAGTTCCCCTCCCTCCATTCTCCCCGCATCGATCTTGCGCCGGCCGGCCCGTCGCGACCATCGACACGGCGGCGGCAGGCGGTGAGCTTCGGCAGCTGGGGCGCCGCCGAGCCCGGGCGGAGAGACCCATTCGGCCGGGTATGGGTAGGCGGCGTGGGAGCGGGGAGGTCGCCGGGGCGGAGAAGATGGCGCCGCGCCGAGCTGGAGGTCAAGCGGGTTAGGGTTTCGAGCGGGAGAAGAAGAAGGGAGGGGGGGGAAGAGATCGCCCGCCGAGCCCTAGGGCTCGCCGGGGGCTCCGGCGAAGGATCCTAGGGACGCCGCCGGGGCGGGGCGGAGCTGGGGCACGGAGGTTGACGGCGACGACGACCCGCACGGCCGTTAGGCGGACCAGGTGGGCCGGCGCCGGGCATCCGACCCCGGGGGCGCTGCACGCCCGTGGCGATCTGATGTCTGGGTGGTGGCTCCACGCGGCCGTGATGGCACATGGTGGGCGTGGGATGTGACCCCCGGCCGGGCCGATCCGGCGAGTTGGTGGCGACATCCTACTTGGGGTGAGTTGCGGCCGATGCGGGCGCAGGAGCGCGTGGTTAGCGGTGTAGTGGCGGCGGACGAAAGCTAGTGCCGGTGTTCTAGTCGCCTGGACCGGGTTGAGCCGCACCGGACGGTGAGGGCCGGGCTGCATCGGTTTTTATGGAGTGGTGGTGCGGCCAGCGCCCGTCGACGTCGTGGTGATGTGGACGGTCAGTCTTTGGTTGTCTTGGCGTCGGCGCCGGGTGGCGTGGGCGGTGGTGTTAGGCTCGGTGTTTCGTGTGTGTCATGCCATGGCGGTGTGGCGGGTGTCTATCGAGCGGGCCACAACAAGCTCTCCCAGTTTACGGCATACCGTCCGACGTGGCGGCGTGTGACTTGAGTCGGGCGAAGGTTCTTTGGAAGCCGTCCCGCGTGTTTCATGTGGGGTCAACTTGATATGGGTTAGGGACGGTGGTGGACTGGGTGATCCGGGGGCTTCTTCTATGTAACACCCCGGTGTTAATTACCGCTTAAGCAACGGATTTGGCCAAAGACAAGTGTATTAGTTCATGGTCAAGTTGTCGGTTAGAAGAGACGCGAAAAGAATCGATTCCTAAACTGTTCCCCTTGTTGGAAACCCTAGATTTCAAACCCTAGTTTGTCCCCTTTTATTTTATTCAAAATTTATCAAGATTTTGGGTATGGTCATTAAAGAATTTTTGTAGAGCTTTCAAAATTAAACAAAGTTGGTATTTTGAGTTTTCAAAGTTTAGTTCAAAATTTTGAAACAATTTTGAATTTCATTCAAACCCTAATTGCCCCTTTTCCATATTTCAAAATTTATGCAAAATTTGAGAAAACTTTCAAAAGCTAGTTTGTAGATCTTGTTGAGAGGAACAAAAGTCATGTACAAAGTTTTTCAAGTTGTTACATGATTTTTAAAGTAATTTTGAATTCAAATTTCAAAATTTGGAGCTGCTTTTTTAAAGTCATATTTCTAGGCAGATTTTGAAAATGGTCCAATTGTGAAAGTTGTAGATCTTGAAAAATTAAGGGGGTTACTTTTTGGAAAATTTTGAGTTCAGTTCAAATTTTGGGAGTAATTTAAAAAGTTTGAAGTTAGGGTTTCTCACTAGAAACCCTACCAACCCCTCTTCGCCACCACAAGATCAAGAGTCGCGCCGCAGATCCACCGGCGAAGCAGCGGACGCCGACCCGCTGGCACCTTTCGCGACGCTCTCTCCACCTGTCCCGACCCTTCCTTCCCTATATATAGGCCATGGTCGCCGTCGTTTTTCTTCTTTTTCCAAAATCGCGCCAGCCGGGACCGTCTTCCTCATGGCGTCACGCACGCCGTCGGCGTCCCTTTGCCAAGCCGCCACCGGCCGCCAGCTTTAGCTTCCTTCGGAACCCGGCCGCAGCCCGCCGGAATCGCCGACCGCCGCGACCTTCTTCCTCGCCTCGCCGGCCGCGGCGCCGCCCGCCCGCCCGCCGCCGTCGTCATCCTTGCTCCGGTGAGCCTTTGCTCACTTTTTCTCGTTTTCTTTTTCCTTATGATGATGTACTGTGACCGACCCGCCGTTGTCCCCGTAGTGTGACCCCAACACGCCGGAACGCCGGGCCCAGCCGCCGCCGGTGGCGTCGTCGCCGGTGCAGCCCTCTCCGGCCTCGCTCCGTCCCAACCAAGCCCCGCCCAAGCCCCCGGTGAGCCCCCGCCGCCCTCCTTTAACTTGTTTTTCCATTCCGACCATCACCGGGGCGCCGAACACGGCCGCCGCCGCCAAGGCGGTGAGCACCGCGCGTCGCCGGTGAGAGCGTGCCGTTGGCACGTGGTACGATCTTGGCCAGCAATCAGTAGCTAGTGGGCCGGCCCAATATCGCTCCAAAGGCCGATCCAACACTTTTCACCCAAAGCCGCCCATCATGCACAGTCTTTGGGCCATGAACAGTAGTGGGCTTTGCACAGTGTTGGGCCAATTTAAACCCGAGAGCCTTTTTTCTTTTTAAAATTTGTTTTTCCTTTTAAACTCAAATGAATAGTGTCCGATTTTTGTAAATTTCATATAAATTCAAATACTAGCTTAAAAATTCTAAAATTTTTTTATAGCCTTCCCATGGGTATGTCTATCCATGAAAATTTTGAAACTTCAAATTTGAATACTTTTGGCATGATTTAAAAATACAAATTTTAATTGAAAAAGCATCTTCCTTGATTTTTAATAATTATTTTATTTACCCAAAAATCATGAAACTTTATTTGGTGCTGTTTTATGAGATGGCCTACTTGTGGAAAAAAAGTTTGGGGTCCATTGGAGAAAGTTAAATTATTTTCTTTTTTATGCTTTAGTTATTTAATTAGAAAATGAGATGATAAGTGACTTCCGACTCAGGTTTTGTGAGACTTTCGGGTTGTTTTGTGAACCCTACACCATACCACTATCAGATGGTCCTTGAGAACTCCTTAGGCAATGGTGATGATATCTTGTAGAGAAGTTCAACAAGTTGGTTTTGTTTGGTTGCAACTTTATCGTGAAGGAAAGTTGTATTCAAGTGTTTATTATTTCATGCATCATCACGCATCATGTTTACCATTCCATCACGCTAAAGCATGCATCATTATCTACGTGTAGAGTATACGAGTGAGTCGGATCGTGATGATAAAGCTTTGGAGAAGATGTTGAGATGGCTCGCGATGATCAAGTTCGGAGAAGATCCGTCCGTCGACAAGGATGCCATCAAGTTTGACTTCGACAATCTTTCTTCAGAATCTGACTTTTCCTGCAACCCAGGCAAGCCCCTGGTTCATTTAAACAAATTTCCTTGTGTTTTACAAAGCTTTATATCACCTTTGCTTTATGCTTTGCATTAGGTGATAGGAGTTGAGTGACAACCTAGTTGATGCATTACCATTCCTTGTTTATTTCAATATCTACCTTGATAGCCGTTTTTGGTAAAATGCTAGAACGCTTAGCCTTGCTATATTAGTTAGACTTTTTGAGTCAAAATGTGATAAGTCCCTTATGACAGCCCGAAGTGGCATTTGATGAGAAAGGATGCTATATGAGAAAACCATACCGGGATATGGTGATAAAGTTGAGACCGGTCGGGTAATTTGCACCGAGAATGGAGTCTCGGTGTAGTATTTCCGACTTGTCGATTAAGGACTGGCGTGTAGGCCATTATGTAACCGAGACTATGGAACGCACCGCGCTGAGGTCGTTGGACCAATGGCACGCCTGTCATGGGTGTCATCCCATCACGGTCGACCCTAGTTCCGGACACATACTTGTAAGCCCGATCTTGGGGGTGTCAAATCGAAACGCATAAACCGCCAAGACCGGGAGTGGAGAGATGGCGGGAGTACAAGATACCCTCGGTGGGTTAAAGTCCCGGGGCGGAGGCGCATCAGATTCTCGGGTGGCGTAGGACGCGATTCCGTTTTGAGTATCCGTGAAAGGGTTGATATATGCAAGCTTAAAGTGCTACATATGTCGTGTGGAAAGAACTCCCATTTGGGTTAATCGATTTCGAAATCGCCATGCTTCTGGATATGGAGACTCGGTTTCCCGACTTATATCGTAGTTTAATTATGGAACAAAGTGAAGAGATGAAATAAGTAATGGAACTTCTACAAGTGTTTGCTATAGTGTAAGATCACCTAGAATAGGTGAGATACTAAATTGAGATTAAAACATTGAAAGTAAGGATTCATTATTAGTAAGCTTTTCGCAAAAAAGAGTCCTTGCTTCTTGCTAAGCCTTACCTTGAATTCTATTAGACCAGCATTCCCGAAGTCTTCTCCTATTTTCTTTAGTCGGGTAAGTCTTGTTGAGTACTCTCGCACTCGGGGTTCTTTGACCCTTGTTGCGTAATCTTGACTCATGCCGTTTAACCAAGGTTATGTCGGTGGGTGCGCGACATGATCCGGTTTATCTTCCGATTCTACCTAGCTTCCGCAATAAAGTTAAGTTTACTTAAGTGTAACTTATTCACTATTTGTAAAGTTAATATTATTATTCTTCCGCACTCGATCTATATTTTTATAACAAATGTTGTAATGTTGTAGTTACTCCTTTGTTGATCCCGGTATGAGATATCAACAGACTTCTTAAGTTATTGGGTGCATCCGCACTTCCGCCGAGGTCTTTGAGACAATGACGGGTGCGAGGTGGGCCCAAGAATTAGGAGGTTACTCATTACATTCTAGTCCCGATCCTTTTCTCTCTACCATCCGCCTTACCCCTTCCTTGAGTTCTAGCTTCCGTGGCCGAGCCGGGCCGGATTTCTCGTCATCGCCGGCTTTGCTTTGGTTTGGGTGGGGGGCAGTCTCTTCGGTCAGCTTCTCCTAGCGCTTTTCTTGGCTGTCATTTCTTGGTGGTAGCCAGGGCGGGGCTGCTGCCGATCCATTGTTGCACCCTATCTCCGTGGTAGGGTCCGGTCTCCAAAAGTGGTGACAAAGTGTTGGATGTTCTTGAGATTGGGTGAAAGCTTGGACAATGACGTTTGTGGACGTCATTCCCTTCTTGGAGGCGTCCTTTCCTACCTCTTCTCCTACCGTCCTGGATATTGTTGGTGTAAACTTTCCCATGGCGGGCTACCTTGTCGGCGCTTTTAGAGTTGTTTACTCCTTGGAGGATTGGCTAGGCTTTCCAGTCTTCCGTAGGTGCTCCTTTTCCTTGGGTTGTTTGGTGTCACCCGGCTCTTCGTCATGTTTTTCTTCCGTCCTTGTTAGTTGTTTAGTTGGGTCATTTCGACCAAGTTGGTATATAAGTCGCAGAGTAGGCGTGAGTTTAGTTGATGTACCAAAGTGGAGTGGGATGAGTAGTGTGCTCTCCTCGCCTGTATGATTTTTGGGCCCAATTTTTATTCAAAAATTGGATGGGCATCCGCCTTTTTTTTTCTTTCTTTGTCTAATAGAAATCACGGGCAAAACTTTTGTTGTCCTTTCAAAAAAGGTGCCCGCATACCTTTTTTTAAAAAAACTTCTCGTGGTGAATGCAAGAAATTTAACAATATGTCTTCGTTCTCTTATCTTGACACAACCGATTTCTTCTCTCATACATCTATCTTCGTTTGGTGAAATGTTTGATAAAGAAACAGCAACCCGACTCACATAAGGTACCCCGCATCTTTGGGGAAGACAAACAGATGTTGGTCTGTCATGTGAAAATGCTTTGGAGTCAAGATTTTGCATGAAAGAAAAATGAATGGTGAGTCTAGTAGTTACGATAAGTTTGGAGGGCCTGTTACAAGGTGGAGGTTCGAGAACCACACAAGGTGCCACCGGAGTATTTGAGAAACATCACAAACAACTTCTCGGATGAGCTACTACTTGGTAAAGGTGGTTTTGGCAATCGTGTATAAAGTAAGATTGAACCACATATTTCGAACTCGCCAAACATATATCACCGGACTCGCACAAACTCATGCATGTACTAATAAAAAGAGTTGAAACCGGGAGTGCTAAAAAAAGCGGGGAAACGATTGTTTGTGAAAGAAACTTAACTCGTCAATACCGGGAGTTCGGGATAGGCAATTTGACAATGAAGCTAGGCTTCTTACGAGGCTTAAGCACCCAAATATAGTTCTACTTGTAGGCTGGTGTTCGAAGCAGTAGTATATACCTATGGAGTACAATGGAAAATACATCTGTACCGAGAAGCCGAGAAAGGTTGCTTTGCTTGGAGTACATGCACGAAGGAAATCTTCGTGAGTATCTTTCGGGTACAACAATTCAATAGAGGCATATCCTGTTCTTTTCTCATTTGCTACTTGTATTAGATAATGTGGTTAGAGCATGCCTATTTTTCATTCATATAGCACTTTCGTAATGCTTCTTTGCAAATGCAAAATGCATCTTCTTCGGACTTATTTGGGACACACGATTCAAAATAATTGAGGGTATTTGTTATGGTTTACGATATCTCCATGAGCAATGGCAACCTAATGTCCCTATTATTCATATGGATCTGAAACACCGCAAACATATTGCTCGATAAAAATATGGTGCCAAAAAATTGCGAGACTTTGGCTTGTCAAGACTCTTCGGCCGAGGACCAAACTAGGACTTGCACAATAAATCGCGATGGAACATTGTATGTCAACTAGATCTTGATAGCTCATTCTTTCTCGGGATAACCAAAATGAATCGTTACAGGTTGTCGCAAAGCTTCAATGTTGACGCACTCATGTTGAAATGCAGGGGTTACATGTCCCCCGAATACATAAAAATAGGTCTAATCTCAACAAAGTCAGACATATTCAGTTTGGGTGTAATAATCATAGAGATAGTGACAGACACGAGGACTACCCGGATGATACCGGAACACCTTCGAGGGAATTTATTCAGATGGTAAGGAAATTATATTTCAACTTTCAAGGCACGGCCGCTTTCTTAAGAGAAAGAGATTCCCCGTGGTAATATTTTAGATTTGTGTGATTTTGCAGAACTCGCATAACTGGAGTCGAGAAAAAGGGATAAAAACTTTATTTGGGGCATCATTAGAAGTTGAAGAAGTTGATTACCAGCAAATAAGATCATGCATTCGATTGGTCTAGACTGCGTGAAAACCGATCGGTCCAAAAGGCCTACAATAAGTCAAATTATCAAGGCACTCAAGAGACCGGAAAGTGCGAGATTCCAAAAAAAAAAGGGGTCAGCTCACCAAAGCAAACATGGTTTCATCATACATTTTTTTTTTTTTTCATACGAGGATGAACCCTTGATTGCACCAAAGCAAAGTGGTAACTGAAATACTATGTGATGCATTTGTTTTCATCTTGTTTATATACTAGGTGATGAATTTTCATCTTAGATTTGAAGGATGATTTAGTAGCTTTCCGCTCAATGCGTGCATCCAATGCTTTGCTATTTGTGACCTTCATTGCCATGCACAAGTGGTCAAGAAGAAGGCTTTTACGGAGGATTCGGGTTATCTTTACCACTGCGGTCTTTGTTGTCCCGTTGAAAAAACGAGGTATGTGTTCATGAGATTTTCTTCTAAAGACGGGTGCCCTATAATCAAATTGAGCATATTCGCTAATTTATTTAAAGCGGAGAGGGTATGAGTGGTCGGGTGGGAGGTCGGGGTCGATATCTCCGACGAGGTGGTGGCGCCGCCATGGTCGACGGGCTGCGAGAACCGGAGATCGGCAAGGAAATGACCGTGAAATGTAGCGCCGAGGAGCGAGAGAGATAACTCAATCTCTGGCTACCTTTTCTCATTCATTAAGTTCGGTACTTGTACCTCCAATCTAACAACCATGTCCCGATTCTAAGGAATTACATTGATAAATAGAAATGACAAATTCAAATAGATAAATGTGCTAAACTCTAGGATCCGGAGACCGAGTATTCGGGATCTTCAACGAACCCGGCCTGGCCGACTCTCGCACCCGGCTCGACCGACTCGAGCACCGGTCCAGCCTCCTTCTTCTCCCGTTCTTCATGCTTTTAGCCACTTGCAATCTTGCGCCTTTGGTAATGCTTGGTTGCTGTCATAACATCTCTCCCCCTCTCGACAAAAACGGCTTCGTCCTCGGAAAGGAGGGGAAGAGCTCAGCGGAACGCGTCCCACCGGCTCCCAAGTCGCTTCCAGCGTCATCCAGCCAGTCCACCCGATGAGAACATGCCGATGCCCCTGGGTGAAGCCGGCGCCACCGCCCGAGCTTGTTGATGCAAATAATCGCCCGTGATGTAGTGGAGGGTAGAGCCGGCGTCGCCGTTGGGGGGTTGGCCGTGGAACGGCTTGAGCACGCCCACGTGAAATACGGGCGTGGATGCGCGCCTTGCCGGGAAGAAGCAGCCGGTATGCCACCTCGCCGCGCCGAGACTTGATACGGGCCGGCGAATCGAGGGCTCAATTTCCCCACCCGGCGCCCGGGGGGCGCCCGCCCCCCGTTGAGGATTCACAAAGAAGACCTATTCTCCCACGCCGAACTCCATTGGCCCGTGGTGAGCATCATAATTCTTCTTGGCATACGCCTGGGCCTGCAAGAGATGGTCACGAACCTCCGCCAGGATCGTGTCCCGGTCGCGCAGCAAGCCGTCCACCTTGTCCGTGCGGGTGGAGCCAGCAGTGTACGGCACCAGGGCAGGCGGTGCCCGGCCATACACCACTTCGAAGGGCGTCGTGTGGAGCGTGGAGTGGTAGGACGTGTTGTAGCACTATTCTGCCCACGGGAGCCACTCGAGCCATGCGCGCGGCCGGTCGCCGGTGAGGCAGCGCAGGTACATGGCAATGGTCCGATTCACCGCCTCGGACTGCCCATCCGCTTGAGGATGGAAGGCGGTGCTCATCCGTAGTTTGACGCCGGCATGCTTGAATAGATCCTTCCAAATGTTCTTTGGTGAAGACGGGGTCGCGGTCTGACACGATGGAGACCGGGAACCCATGGAGATGCTCCACGCCCTCGAAGAAGCTCGTGGCCACCGATTCACCGTATACGGGTGGGTGAGGGGCGAAAAATGGGCCCGCAGAGAATCTGTGCCGACGACCGCCGGATCATGCTCTTCCCATGAACGCGCGGAAGGCCTTCGATGAAGTCCATTGCGATGTTGGACCACACCGACGATGGAGGCTCCAATGGCTATAGCAGGCCAGTCGGGTGTAGATGGCTGGTTTTGTTCCGCTGGCAGACCGGGCACGCGTCGACGAACTCGCGCACCAGCCGGCGGTCATGGTCCACCACGAAATCTTGACGTAGGCGGTGGAGTGTCTTCTGGTGGCCCTCGTGGCCCGTGGTGTGGGCGAGCCGGATGATGTCGGGCAGGAGCGCCGACTGCGCCGGGATGTAGACACACGCCCCCTTGAGGATGAGACCCTCGTGGACGCGCCATGGCGCGCCCGCCACCACCACGGAAGTCGCGGAGGTCACGCGCCTCGCCGACTGGCCAGAGCTCCTTGCGGAGGTCCTCGAAGATGCGGAAGGAGGGCCCGGACACTGCATGGAGGTGCTCTTCGTCTTGCTCGCGCCGCGAGAGAGCGTCGGCCACCATGTTCAGCACACTTGGCCGGTACTTGACTGCAAAATCATACCCAAAAAGCTTGCTCACCCATTGATGTTGAGGAACCGTGGAGAGCCGGGGTCGAGGAGAAACTTGAGGGCATAGTGGTCGGTGCGCGCAAGACGGTGAAGTGGCGCCCCACGGGTAGGGTCTCAATGGCGCCGCTTGCACGAGCCCGATCACTGGCTGTGGGCGCGAAGCCGGTGCCGCCGCTAACGGTCTCGAAGAAGGCTAGGGCTCCCTCGCCTGGTGGAGCACCGCACCAAAGCACATCCGGATGTCGCCACGGCGGCGTGACGGAAGGTCGAGTCCGGGAGACGCGAGGCGGGGCGTAGACGAGGCGTGTTTGAGGTCGTTGAACGCCCACCGTTGCGCCTCGGACCCGCGTGAACGTCTCCTTGCACGGGAGGGCGGTGAGTGGCGCCGCGATCGCACCGTGGTCCTTGATGAATCGGGCGGTAGTACCGCCCGGCCCCAAGAACCCGCGTGGAGCTCGGGCCGGTGCGCGGCTGCGGCCGACATGTGGCGACGGCCGCCACCTTCTCGCCGTGCATGGTCACCTTGGTCGGTGATGACGTGGCCTAGGTAGGCCACGGATGAAGCACCGAACGCACATTTCGTGCGCTTGAGGCGTAGGTGGTGCGCCCGCAGCGCCGAGCACCATGTTGACATGTTGAAGATGGGTGGACCACGATGGGCTGTATATGAGTATGTTGTAAAAAAACACAAGTACAAACTTACGAAGATACCCACGAGAACCGTGTTCATCAAGCTGCGAACGTTCTTTGGCGTGTTGGTCAGGCCGAAAGGCATCACGAGGAACTCAAAGTGGCCCTCATGCATGCGGAACGCGGTCTTCTCAATGTCATCCGCGTGCAACCTGACCTGGTGGTATCCGGACCTTAGATCCAGCTTTGTGAAGAATTTTGCACCATGGAGTTCATCAAGGAGTTCCTCGACGACAGGAATCGGGAACTTGTCCTTCACCGTTTGTTGGTTCAACGCGCGGTAATCCACGCTTGAAACCGCCCGTGTCTCATCTTGTTTCTTGACTAGGAGCACTAGTGCCGAGAACGCCGACGGCGTGCTCGGGCGAATGACTCCACTCAAGCATGGTCTGCGCATTGCTTCTCGAGTTCGCCCCTTTTGGAGCCGGCAATATCTATATGGCCGGACAACCACCGATGCTGCATTGGGTAGCAAGTGGATCCGGTGATCACACGGCTGTGGCGGCGGTAGGCCCTCAGGCAGAGCAAACACATCTTCAAAATTCAGCAACAAGCAATCCAGCATGTCCTCTTTAGTTGCACGGATCGAGTTGAGGCGCCGGGTGGATTGCACGTCGTAACGGGTAGAACCGATGCCGCGCGAACACTCGTGTCCCCGCGCCAGAATGCCATGCATAGGTCGTCAAAATCCCAAAGGATCGGTCCCACCGACGCAGAACGGAACCCCCCAGACCATGTCGTGGCGTCGAGGGAATGGCGTAGCCATGGATGAGGAACCGTTGGTCCGCAATGTGGATGTTGAGGTCCCGAACCCGCCAGTGCACTCCACCCGATCTCCGTTGGCGATCACTCGGTGCCGGGCACGACGCGGCATCGAGACGGAGCCGGCGTGCCGAGGGTGTTCTTGACGAAATTTTGGGTAGAGCCCGAGTCCAGCAGTGCCACAAACTGGGTGCGGCCAATGGTCACGTATACTTGCATCGTATCCTCCGTACAGATCCCCACGATCGCATGTAGGGAGACCACGGGTTGCCCCGCGTCACCCAACTGCGCGGCGGCCTCCGGCAGTTCGTCGTCGGACTCCTCCGGTTCCTCCACCGTATAATCAGTGACCTCCAAGTAGAAGAGTCGCGCAGACACTTATGGCCGCGCACATAGGGCTCGTCGTAGTTGTAGCAGAGGCCCTGTTTGCGGCGCTCTACCATCTGATAGGGAGTGAGTCTCTTGAACGGCTTCGGGCGGTGGATTGATCGCCGCCGTCCCGCGCCACCGTGCTAGTCTTTGGTAGGAGAGGAGCGCCACCGCGGCGTGGGGCATGGTTAGATGGCGCCGGCAAGGCAGGGGCGGGGCGCATTTCTGCGCTTGTACGCCCGTGCCAGGTGCATGGCACGATGTAGGTCCTGAGGATCGTGTAGCTCCACATCGATGCGGATGGAGTCCGGGAGCCCCCTAGTGAAGAGCCGGGCCTCTTGCAGGGGCGCCAGTAGCCCGGCATGGGCAAGGCGCGCCTGGAACGCTTGGATGTAAGCCTCCACGGACGACATGAATGGGAGCCGCGCCAACTCCGCCAAGTGATTGGTCGTGAGTGCCGGTCCGAAGCGTTGGTGGCATAGGATCTTGAAGAGTTCCCAATCCGCACACCATGGGATTGTTCCAGCACCAGGTACCATTGTTGTGCCACGCCGGTGAGGTGGAACGAGGCCAGCCAAACGCGCTCGCCAGGCGGCGTCTGCTGAGCTCGGAAAAATTGCTCACACCGGTTCATCCACCCGAGTGGATCCTCCTTGCCATCGAAGGTGGGGAACGTGAGTTTGTGGAATCGAGGGACGGAGAAACCCTCGTGATCTGGTGAGGGGTGGGGTAGGGGTGGCGTGCCGCCGGTGAGACTTGCAGGTATGGTCATGTTCATGATCGTGGAGTACGATGGTATCGGCGATGGAGAGTGGGGAACCGGATCCGGTAATGGGTAGGCCGCGGGGTGGAGTAGGGTGGGTAGTGGTGATGACAGCCGCTGCTACGGGTGCAGATTGGATGGGCGCTGGCATGGAGGGCTGTGGCGGCGCGGTGAAGATCTCCGAGACCACTGGCGTCGCGGATTCCCCCATCCGGCGCCGCAAGCCGTAGATGGCCGTGGGTTAATGCAAAGTGAGGGCATCCGCGGGTATAGCGGTGTACGCGGCCGCGGTGGTGCGGTGGTGGAGATGATGGCCTGAGATGAAACCACAGGTTGGGAGATTGTAGGGGCAATGGCGTCGGTGATGGCGGCGGCGGCAAGGGTGGTGGCGGGGATCGGCGGCACGGAAGCTCCCGAGGAATCCATGGAATCCGATACCAAGTTGTTATGGCTCGTGGAGTTGCCGAGAGGGTATGAGTGGCTGGTGGGAGGTCGGGGGTCGATATCCCCGACGAGGTGGTGGCGCCGCCGCCGTGGTCGACGGCTCGAGAACCGGAGATCGGCAAGGAAATGACCGTGAACAGTAGCGCCAGGAGCGAGAGAGATAACTCAATCTCTGGCTACCTTTTCTCATTCATTAAGTTTGGGTACTTGTACCTCCAATCTAACAACCATGTCCTGATTCTAAGGAATTACATTGATAAATAGAAATGACAAATTCAAATAGATAAATGTGCTGAACTCTAGGATCTGGAGACCGAGTATTCAGGATCTTCAACGAACCCGGCCTGGCCGACTCTCGCACCCGGCTCGGCCGACTCGAGCACCCGGTCCAGCCTCCTTCTCCCGTTCTTCATGCTTTTAGCCACTTGCAATCTTGCGCCTATGGTACTGGTTGCCTGTCATAACAAGGGAGTTTTGTATTGTATTATAGGTACAAAAACGAAAATAAGACAGATAGTTTTGTATTAGGTATACAAAAAGAACATGAGGTAAATAATGTAGTTCATAGGAATATGGAAACATATATATACAAAAATCGAATGTCGCAAGAAAAATAATGTAACTCTGAAATGTGTATGCCCTCACCGTCGACGGGCACAGAAGGCGGAGTAGCCAGAGGTGCGGTGCGTCGGGGACCCGCATTGCGAGGTCGGGCGAGAGGATAAGGATCTGCCATGGACGAAAGGAGTGAACGAACTGACAGGAGAGAGCGACAAATAGTAAAACATAGCAACAATACATGACAGGAGAAACAGAGTTTAAGTATATGATATTCGAGAAAAAGAGTTTTATATATGATGATGATCTACATGAATACATCTTCTCTGAAAACGCGCTTCGGCGTGATCGCAAAAAAAAAAAAAACCCTCTTCTCGTCTGTAGCCGGTCTTTCTAAGTAAACCACGGTGTTTTTACAGGAAAAGCTGCGGGAAGAGGAAGAGGATCATCAGAGATTCAGAGTGCGATCGATCGCCGGCCGGAGCCTGGCGGAGCTGTTGGTGACCTACAAACTTCGAGGGCGACCACCCTGAAGAACATGCAGCTCCTCAGGTAGTGGACGACCACCCTCAAGAACATGCAGCTCCTCAGGTAGTGGACGACAAGTTCTGGGAGCAGTTACTTACCGAGAGGCCGGGCTGCTCTGAGGCCTTAGCAAGTTCCACCCTGAGGAGGGATCGTCCAGACCACACGCAGCAGGGTTTCGTATATATGGGCGAGCACCCTGAAGAACATGCAGCTCCTCAGGTGGTGGTGAACGACAAGTTCCGGTTCCGGGAGCAGCTCATTACCGAGTGGCCGGGCTGCTCCGAGGCCAAGGTGAACGACAAGTTTTGGGTGCAGTGCCTTACCGAGATGCCGGGCTGCTCCGAGCCCGAGGTGAACAATGATGACTTCTGTGACCCAAAAAGTGTTTGGCCAGCCTCAATGGTGAGTTAGTATCATCGCCATATAAAATGAAATGAAACTTGGATGAAACCCCTACTACTCAATGGAGAGTTTCATCTTACGGTTTCATAGCCATTTAATTTCATGACTCGAGAGATAGTTGGTATTACGTGCTTGAGAGTTTCACCAAGATGAAACTTTCCCCTTCTCTCTCCTTAGAGTTTCATGCAAAAAGTAAACTTTTGCTGATGTGGCGCCCTATTTAATGTGCATGAAACACCTATGAAACCCCCATTGAGACTGGCCTTACAGTTCCCTGTGACATCGAATCTCTTATCAAATTTTTAGAGCATTAAATGTAGATAAATAAAAAAAATTAATTGCACAGTTTAATTGAAAAGTGCGAGACGAATATTTTAAGCCTAGTTAGTACATAGTTGGACAATAATTACCAAATACAAACGAAAAGTCTTCTGACAAAGAAATCCAACCCAAAATATTTCACCAACTAAACACCCTCTAAGAAAGCAAGTTCCACCTTGAGGAGGGATCCAGATCACGCGCAGCAGGCGGTGTTACGGAAATACCCAAAATTTTGGTACCAAAAGAATACATGTACACTCCACTACTTTTACGTGTAAACCTGTATAAACCACGGTAGAAAAGTCGTCTAAACTCATCAAAAAATCACACATTTAGATTATATGATGATACACGGCTGGTAAAATATCTTTTATCTAAACTCGAATTCGTTTTGTAAGATATAAAAAATAACAAATTTCTAACAAATCATCTAGACAACTTTTCAGCTTGAAATTTGTTATTTTCATATCTCACAAAAAGAAGTCGAGTTTGGACAAGATATTTTACAAGGTTGTGTACCAACATATCATCCACATGTGTGATTTTTTTGTGAATTTAGACAACATTTTTTGTCATGGTTTACACGAGTTTACACGAAAATTGTGGTTTGCCCTACATATTTTGCCTATATGTATATTCTATTTTATGTATACTTTATATGTATATTCTATTTTATAATGGACCAATCGCCCACAAACGAACTGACTCAGCAATGAGTAGATCAACCCCAAGCGGCCAGAATTACTTCTCACAGCTCTCGTCCCAAGCGGCACGAGTGGAGTAACAGCAGGCGTACCAATTTCCACGCCTCGATACCAACTTGCTATGGGCCGCAACTAACGGGCTCCCAAATGAGGCCTGAATTATTTAAAAAATGAGGCCTGAAAGGCCCATCTCCAACACTTGTTTGATGTGTATATATTTTATCTCAATCACGATTCACGTGTGATCAATAAAACATTGTATGAGTTAAAAAAAAAGATTAAAAAAGACATTGTATTGTTCGATCCATCGATTCGAGTATTCGACTCGCCGACTGTTGGCCGCCATGACACGGTACTGGAGTTGTTGCAGATCTCCCGCGACGCATGGGCCGCTCATCTCGCCGCCAGCTCAGCCGCTGCGTCCGTGTCAGCGCCGCGCGAAGCCCGCTTCGCCAACGCGCCGGCCTTATCCCGCGCGTCGCGATCGGCCGCGTCTCGTTCAGCGCAATCGGCGGCGGCCGAAGCGCCCAGCGCCCAAGGCTCGCGGCAGCCAACGCGCTCAAAGCTGCCCCGGAGCCTCGACCTCGAGACGACGCCACGACTATTCGGACACGGAGTCCGGCGAGGACATCATGGAGTCCGACGAGGACATCGATAAGGACATGGAGTCCGACGAGGCCACATGGGCGTTCTACGAGCAGTGGTGCAAGACTTGGAACATGGGGCGCGACCGCTCGAGATGGAGCGCCGGTTCCACATCTTCAAGAGCAACGCGGCGGATGCGCTTCGCCCATAACAAGGCTTACATGGGAGGGCCTGGAGGAAGACAATTATTAGGCAATTGGGCTGACTGGTATCTATTAGGCTCCACAGAATGGAGAGATGCATTAAGCGAATAGTAGCACCAGATGGATCCAGATTATCTAATCTTACATATAGACAGGATTGCATTATCATACAATATAATTGTAATAAGTGATACTATATACTTTACCTGGGGATAGTTAGATAAAAGTGGATTGCTGGTGCTCATAATCACAATATTATTTGTGTCTGATGATCATTTGTCTTTGTACATGTTGGCTTATCCACATTAAAAATTTGTGTCGTGTCCTCAACTGGGAGATTTGGAAACACAGGAATGAGGTAGTGTTCCGGGGAAGAGAGAAGAGTGAAGCCTTAGCTAGCCAACGGAGACACTTAGTTGATAAGTAATCTACACCCTCTTCCATCCTCTTTGATGTAATCAACAAAGGGCCATCAAGTTCACCCACCGGCTTGCCAGCATCCCCGAAGTTGATTTTTTTAAAAAGGCGCAATACAATATGATTATGGTTCGTTAATAACAAGAGTTGAGATTTACATTCACAACTCGTCAGGTTTCAAGCAAAGAGTTTCAAACTCGATCGGCACCTCGAGTTCTCGAGATGAGTCAAGGGACATGATGTGTGTAACCAGCTTGTCAATGGCGAGGCACGACGACCCGCCCTTGCCGATGCACTCCGCCGCCGCCTTTTTCAGCTCGCCGGCCCTGGCCCTCATCTCGGCGCCGTCCGCACCAGTCATGAGCCGGCGGATAGCCGCCTCGACGCTGCCCTTCTCGAGCTCGCCGCCGACCTCGAAACCCACCCGCCACACGTGCTCCACGTACCTCGCATTCCCCGTCTGGTCGCCGAAGTAGGGGCGGCACAGCATCGGCACCCCCTCGCAGACGCTCTCCATCGTGGAGTTCCAGCCGTTGTGCGTCCAGAACCCGCCGACGGCGCGGTGGCGCAGCACCTCCTCCTGTGGCGCCCACGCCACCACCATGCCGCGCCCGCGCGTCGCGGCCTCGAACCCCTCCGGGAGCTGCTGCTGCTGGCAGTACTCCGCCCCGCCGACGAGGCCCGGCCGGACGACCCAGAGGAACGGCACGCCGCTGCCGGCGATGCCCCACGCCGTCTCCGCCAGGTCCCGCGGGGTCATACAGGCCAGGCTGCCGAAGCTCACGTAGAGCACGGAGTCCTGCGGCCGCGCGTCCAGCCACTCCAAGCACGCCCGGTCCTGCCGCCGCAGGCTGCTGTCGTCGCCGCCGCTTGCGGGGAGAGCTTGTGGAGCGGGCCGACGTCGAACATCGGCACCCCTGCGGCGAGGTCCCGCCGGACGCCCGCCAGCTCGCCGCGCTCCAGCGCGTCGAACGTGTTGAGGATGAGCCCCGACGAGGATTCCACCGCCGCCACGGCGCGCGCCAGCAGCTCCCGTGTCAGGTCGTGCCCGCCCTTGCCTAGCTGCATCAGGTCCCGCACCCGGCACGGCGGCAGCTCCGGCACCGGCTTGTCGAGCTGCGAATCTGCATCGACGAACGAGACGTACGCGAGCAATCTTAGCTTGTTGTTGTTGGTAGTCCAAGAACTGGGACTGAACGAACCCATCCATCGCTTCATGTATGAACTAGCAGCTAGAGAAAATGGAGCAGATGCACAGGGGAAGATCGACGTGCCTTGCACGGGAAGGTAGCCTCTGTCGCAGAGCATCGGGTAGGCGGCGAAGCACGCGTAGGAGGTGGCGCTACCGGTGCGCAGCGCGAGCGCCGGAACGCCCATAGTCTTGGCCACCTGGAACACCGGGAGCAGTTGCGCGTCGGCGACGAGGCACGCGACAGCGTCCCCGGAGTACTCATCCTCCTCCAGGACGGCGGCGAGGCGTTCCCGGAAGTGGGGCTCGCACGCGACGCCGAGCGCGATGATGCGCGCCACGACGTCCAGTATGGCGACGGGAGCCGGGCCAGAGATGCCGTCGGGGACGGGCACGAAGCGGTATTGCGGGTGCCGCGCCGGGTCCGGGGCGTTGAAGTGGGCGTGGAAGACGGTGATGGCGAACCCGCGGGCGTGGAGCACGCCGGCGAGCCGGAACATCGGGTTGATGTGGCCCTGGGTGGCAGCGGGAACAGTAGCACGTGGCGGCGATGTGGCCATGGCCCTGCTGAGTGGACGGCGGCGGCGGCACCATTGTTGCTCTCCGCGGGCGTGGGTGGCGCCATGGCTGTGCGGCGGACTAGGCTCTCAGTTCAGTCTCACTCACCTGTTGTCGTTCTGTTCTGTCGGGAAAGTGGTCCCTGCTGGACACATGCATATGGTGCCATCAGCCGGCACTCCGTGACACAAAAATGATCCTACGTATACACGTGATACCGATCTTGATACGCATGCTGCCTGCATCTCTGTGATATGCGCGTCTAAATCAAGTATATTTTGGTTTTGAATGGTCAGTGGGTGCCACAGGGAATCCGATAACGCGATCAGGCAGCCACGTCCAAACATCAACCTATTCGCTTTTTTTTGATGAATCTGGAGGGGCTTGGCGCCCCTACAGTACTTTTATTGAAATTTAAAACAAGGTTTGGGTGTTACAATAAAAGTTCAGGAAACAAAAAAGGAAACGAAAAAGATTAAAAAGCAAAGGCAAATTACAAGAAATTTAGGATCCATGAATGAAAAGCTACACTGTGCTTGCTTTTAACCCTCAAGGTGAGAAGTTTAATCTCTTTGACGAAAATGTGTCTGGCACGGTCCACGGATGCCGGAATGCCTTTGAAGATACAATCATTTCTTGAAGTCCAAATGGCCCAACTCATTAAGATGGCCAAAACCATGAAGAAGGTCGAGTTTGTTTGAGCTCTGATGAAATCAATTGCCTGTATGATGTCAGTCTGGCTCTGCATGTCAATGCCAATTGCCCACCAGCAGTCAATGGCAAACTGGCATTCCAGGAAGAGATGCTGAACAGTTTCTTCGACACTGCAATTGCACAACACGCAATTGTATGATGGGAGGTGCATGGTTTTCCTTCTTAATATGTTCTTTGTGCTCAGTCTATCTTTCATTAGCAACCAGAAGAACACTTTATGCTTTGGTTGACAGCAGTTCTTCCAAAGCCATTTGAATGCAGGTGGCACTTGGACATGCCCCTTCAGGAATTGATATGCTTTCTTTGAAGAAAAAGGCCCCCTGTCAGTGGTCCAAGAGTCATTGTCAGTTGAGATGATCATGTCACTTCTAGCTTCTTCCAAGGCTAAGAACTGCTGATGTGCCTGAACCGAAAGAGGTAGACTGAATATCCTCAGGGGTTGTGGTAACTGGACCCATTTTTGAACTGTCAAATTCTTGTTAGTGGAGAACGAGTATAGCTCAGGGGAATTCAATCATGGGTGGCGGAGTCCTCCATTTATCGAGACCAAAATAAACAGGTAGAGCCCTCATTGACATGAACAGAGGCAAATTCTTTGTATTTCTGCAGTAATTTTAAGACATCCCTCCACCAAAAGGATCCTTTTCTGGTGTGTCGGGGACCAAAATATTGGGCCTCGAGACATTCTCAAACTATGAGAATTTGTCGGCCTACCAAGGCCCGGTGAAACCTAAGCCCGCTATCATCCCGCACGGAGGGACGGCCCGACGAACGATGGACTGAGCCATTGAGCCACGACGTTTACGGCGGCGGAGCGACCCGAAACGGCCCACAAGCGGCCCGAATGGAGTCACCGCGACGTACAAGAGCTTATTACGCTCACGAAGGACAAGGTCAAGGACCTCTACCGAACAACGAACCACGACGTTCCACGTCGACCGCAGTCAAACCATGGCTCGGGCTCGACCTCACGTCTCCGATTCGCCCGAGGCTGGCCTAGCTCACCAGCCCCGGGGGAAATCTCCGATTCGTCCGAGGGTGGCCTAGCTCACCACCCTCGGGCGCAAAAACTCCGTCTCGCCCGAGGGAGACCAGCTCTCCATCCTCGGGTGTGGCAGCCCAACTAGCCCGTCTCGGGTCGCCGACCCTCGGGCGTGGGAGGTTCCGTCCGGAGGAAGGGAAACCACCGCATTCAATGCGGTCGCGTGACAGGCAAGGCGCCAGTGCCATCGATTACGCCCAGTCAAATCGACCTGCCGAATCGCCTCCCCAATCCGACTGATGGGACGCAATGCTGAACCAGTGACGTGTTTTCGCCACCCGGCACGGGAACCAAGATGACACTGTTCACTTCCCAGAGCACCGTCAAAGCGCCACGATAGGCCAGACCCTCGGGCACTTGACACGCAAGGCAGCAACCACTGGGACCGGCCCTCGCCATGCGGACTGTGAGGGACGCCTCACAGGACCCTCGGGGCCACGCCAGGGAACGGCACGTCCGCCATCGGATCTGGACGCGTGTCTTCGTCAGGCAACGCCCAAACCAGCCGCGCCCTCGGCAGCGCACATGCAACCAGTGCAGCCTCGGGAATTAGCCACCTAGGCAACCACCAATGTAAACATTATCTCTCTCCTTCTCCTATAAAAGGGGGAGTAATGTCTCATTAGAGGAGGTTCGATTCGGCTAGATTCGACTCAATCCCATTTTCAACTCCGGTTCACACGGAGAAAACTGCTCACCACAACCACCGCAACCACGATCGTGGGGCTTGAGACCGCTTCTCTCCCACACGACCGCCTGTAACCCCTACTGCAGGCTCACCTTTGAGCGCGAGTAACACGAGCGTGACGCACCCCCGGGCGTAGGGCCCCGTTGGCTGAACCGGGATAAACCGCCGCGTCCCCGTGTCCGTCTTTGCGCTCGCCATTGAGGGAGGAGGCACGCAGCCTACAAATTTTTTATTGCGGCACCGGGCGCCGCCGCTCCTCGAACCGCCGGCGGTTGGCGCGCCAGGTAGGGGCACGCTGTGTGCAATCCGCATCTCCACCAACCCTCATGGCGGCTCCGCCTTCGTTTCCACCCCCTGCCGCCGAGCACGGGCTCCGCGCGGGACCCCCATTCTTCGGAACGCTGGCATTCGTGGCGCTCGGCCACGACTACGAGATGATCCTTCGCCGGATCTACCGGGCCGGAGGAAGAGCAAAGATCACCACCACGGCGTGCCCACCATCACGGTCGCCGCGCGAGGCGGGCAAGGCGAAAACCACCAGGTAGCGCAAAAGGCGCTACCAGGCAACGGATCTGGAATCCGTCGACATCTCCCCCGTGCCGACTTCGCGTAAGGGCTCCCGGGAACCCTAGGCCTCGGGAAGATCCGTACCAGCGTCCCACTCGTGGAAGGATGCCCCAAACCCTAATCATCGAAAACGCCTCCGCTCCGCTCATACTGGAGGGAGTCCCGATGAATCCACGCAGCGCGCCGAAACCTCGGTCGAAGCCTTAGCTAGGAGAGCACGGGCCAGCCTCCGTCATTCCACGGAACGCTACCCCATGGATATGCACTCAGAGGAGCGCATCCTTGGAGGGATGCGGGGCGACCCCCGTCATGCCACCTCTTCCGGGTTCGATTGGGGCTGGACCCCGGAGCCGAGGGACTCGCTCTACGCCCGAGAGAACAGGAACTTCATCCAAGCATTCGGCGCTTCTTGCACCGACGATGAAGACGCAGTACTATTACCCCCACAAGGGGAATGCTTCAACGTTGAAGTCCCGCTGCAAGACGGCGATTCACCGGCGTGTCCAGCGAGGGCGATGTGGGCGATGCCGCCACGGCGAGCCCCGGCACCGGCCCGCGCCCGTCCGGCCGGTAGCGGCGCCCGCGGCCTGCCCGGCGAACTCACAACGCAAGACTTGGCCGGATTCGGGCGGAATCGCGACCGGCGACTGGAGCGGAACATTCAACGGAACAGGCCCGCGTGGGCCAGCCCCGAGCACCTCGCTCCCCGGAGGCGGGCGATCGTTACGCCAATGGAGCGCCACACCTTCCCGACATTGCCCCATTCAACCGGGCAAGCCTCAACGCGGGCGGCAGCTGCCATGTTGGTACGCGAGATGCCCGAGCCCTCTACCTGAGGGGAGACGCATTCGGGAAGGCCTGCGGCATCTCCTTGATAGGGCAGCCGTACAACAAGCGGAGAGCTCGGCCTCCGGAGATCGGGCCGTGACATCGCGCGACAAGGGCGAGTCCGACGAAGCCGGCAAGGCTCAGCCCAGACTGAGCAAGCCGAGCCTCGGCAAGGCCACTCGGGAGCGCCTAAACAACAGCCGCGGAACCGCCCTGTCTGGGATCGTATAGAAGACCCCGCTAAGACCGTCACCGAGGCGCACCCGACCTCGGGGACGAGATCGGCGACAACGAGCACGCAGCGGCGGAGGCAGCCCACCTCGTGGGCGACCGGCGGGACGAGGCGCCCATGCACGTCGGGAAGACCGAGGGTACTCCCGAACCTCCCCGGCCCGCAGGCCTTCACAAGGGACATCGGGAGAGCACCACTCCCCGCGTTTGAGCCACCTAGCCACCTCGAAAATATACGGGAGAAACCCGTCCCCGAGTATGGCTGGGCGATTATCGGCCGCCTGCCAGTTTGCGGGGGCACATGATGACAAGGTGATAATCGGGGAATGCGCCCTGTACCTCTCCGAGTGCCGCGAGCTTGGCTGGAACACCTTCCGCCCAACCTCATATCCAACCCGACGGATTTGGTGAGGACCTTCAAAGGCAACTTCAAAGGCACGTATCTACGCCCGGGAAATTCACGGGACCTTCGGAACTGCCGACAAAAGTCCGACGAATCGCTTGCGCCGACTACATCCGGCGTTTCTCCAAGCGGCGGACCGAGCTCCCAATGTGACGGATTCGGATGTCATAGGGGCCTTCTTGGCGGCACCTCGTCTTGAGACCTCGTGAAGAAGCTAGGGCGCCGGACTCAACCGAGGCAAATGAACCGATGGACATCGCCACCAAGTTCGCCCCGGTGAGGAGGCCGTCGGGGCTCTGTTCGATCGGGGCTCGGGCAAGGGAAGCGCAAGGAAGAGGAGCCCGAGGGATCTCAACCTCGGGAGAACAGAAAAGAAGAAGAAGAAGGATAAGAGCCGCAAGGGCAAGGGCCATGCCGCCCGACGAAGACATGGTGGCTGCAGTCGACCGCAAGGGGCCCCGGCCCCGCCACAAGAAACCTTCGACGACATGCTCCGGAGGGTGCGCGAACCATAGCTACCCGGTCAAGCATACCCTCGGGAGTGCAAGAAGGTACGCCAACATTTCGCCAAGCTCAAAGCCATCCCCGAGGGTGATGAGGAAGAGGCTCCCGAGGGTGGCGCCAAGGGCAACGAGGGAGTTCGAAGGTGAACAAGCGCTTCATGATCTTCGGCGTGGCACACGGCCACGAACTTTGTCAGATGCGGCAGCGCAAGAAGGGCGTCGGGAGGTCTACGCCACGGAGCCGGCAACCCCGAAGCTGCGCCAAGTGGTGGGGACCGAGCCATCACCTTCGACCCGGTCGGATCACCCTCGGCACATCCCGAACCCGGGGCTTATCCACGGTGGTGGATCCCATCATCGCCAACACTCCGGCTCACCAAGGTCCTTATGGACGGAGGGAGCAGCCTCAACCTCATCTACGAAGAAACCCTCGACCTCCTCGGGGTGGACAAGTCCAAGATCCGCCCGGAGGGCCGGCATTTAATGGCGTCGTCCCGGCAAGCGGCTTAAGCCCCTCGGGCAGATTGACTTGCGGTGTGCTTTGAGACCCCTCGAACTTCGAGGCGGGAGACTCTCACATTTGAGATTCTTGGGGTCCGCGGTACTTACCACGCACTCCTCGGGCCGGCCTTGTTACGCTAAGTTCATGGCTGTCCCGAACTACACGCACCTCAAGCTCAAGATGCCGGGGCCAAAGGGTGTCATCACCACGGCCCTTCACACCATCACGCATATGAGTGCGGCGTGGAGAGCGTGGAGTACGCCGAGGCACTCGCCATTGCCGAGGCACTCATTGCCGACGCGAAAAGAAGCTTTGACGAAATCACGATCGAGCACGAGGCCAAGCGCCGCGCCGAGCCGAGCCCTCCCGGGCACAAAGAAGATCCCACTCGATCCCAAGAACCCGAAGAAGAAGGGCCACCATCAGCTCGGACCTGGATCCAAAATAGGAGCGGTGCTCGTCGACTTCCTCCGTCGCGAACGCCCAACGCGTTCGCATGGGGACCCTGACATGCCGGGCATACCGAGGGATGTCGCCGAAACACTCCCCTGGACATCCCGGCCGGGCTCAAAAAGCCATCATGCAGCGCTTGCGCCGTTTCGACGACGCCAGCCGGAAGATCATCGGCGAGGAGATCCACAAGCTGGCTGGAGGCCGGATTTATAAAAGAAGTATTTCACCCCGAGTGGTTAGCTAATCCTGTATTAGTAGAGAAAAAGAATGGGAAATGGCGGATGTGTGTGGACTACACTAGTCTCAACAAAGCATGTCCGAAGGTTCCTTTTCCTTTGCCTCGAATCGACCAAATTGTCGACTCCACCGCGGGATGTGAAACGTTGTCCTGTCTTGACGCGTATTCCTAAGCATCACTAGATCAAAATGAAAGAGTCCGACCAGCTCGCGACCTCGTTCATAACGCCCTTCGGGATGTATTTCTACCTCACCATGCCCTTCGGGCTGAGGAACGCTGGCGCAACATACCAACGATGCATGCAAATCATCTTCGGGGAACTCATCGGACGGATCGTGGAAGCCTACGTCGATGACATTGTGGTCAAATCCAAGAAAACATCGGACCTCGTGGGAGACCTCGGGGAAACCTTCGAGTGCCTAAACAAGAAGGAGTCAAGCTCAACCCCAGAAGTGCGTATTCGGGGGTTCCCCGGGATGTTGTTGGGCTTTATTGTCTCTCAACGAGGCATCGAAGCAAACCCGACCAAGGTGGACGCAATCACCAAGATGGGTCCGATCCAAGATCTCAAGGGAGTACGAAGGTCATGGGTTGCCTAGCTTCATTAAGCGAGGTTCATCTCACGCCTCGGGGAGAAGGGCCTGCCCCTCTACCGACTCCTTCGCAAGTCCGAGCGCTTTGCTTGGACCCCCGAGGCCGAAGAGGCCCTCGGCAACCTCAAGAAGCTCCTGACAAACCCACCGATCCTGGTACCGCCAAATCCGGGAGAAACCTTGCTCTTATACGTCACTGCCACTACCCAGGTGGTCAGTCCTTGATCGTAGTAGAGCGTCGGGAAGAAGGACACACGTTGCCGATTACAACGCCCGTTTACTTCATCGCTGAAGTGCTTTCCGACACCAAGGCGAGGTATTCGCAGATCGCGAAACTACTTGTATGCCATCGTGCTAACGCGAAGGAAACTTCATCACTATTTCCTCGCGCACCCGTTGCCGTGGTGTCCTCGTTCCCCCTGGGAGATTCTCCAAAACCCAGAGGCCACGGGAAGAGTGGCGAAGTGGGCGGGGTGGAGCTCATGGGCGAAACCATATCGTTCTCGCCCGCAAGGCGATCAAGTCCCAGGTCCTAGCTGACTTTGTGGTGAATGGACCGATACACGCCTACCCCCGCACCCATCGGGCCGAGTCTTTGGACCATGTTCTTCGATGGATCCATGATGAAGGCAGGCGCGGGGGCCGGTTTGCTCTTCATCTCACCCCTCGGGGTTCACACGAGGTATGCCATCCGGCTGCATTTTCCCGCCTCCAACAACGTCGCAGAATACGAGGCCTTGGTCAACGGTCTCCGGATCGCGCGCATTCCTCGGTATCCGACGGTTGGAAACCGGGGGGGGATTCGCGGTCTCATCGACCAAGTCATGAAAGCCTCGGCATGCCACGACCGAAGATGGAGGCGTATTGCCGAGAAGTGCGCAAGCGGAGGAAAAATTCCATGGACTCGAGCACAAGCACACACCCAGGCGTTACAATGAGGCCGCGGATGAACTCGCCAAGGTCGCAAAGAACCCGAGTACTGTTCCCCCGAACGTACTTACCCGAGATCTCAACGAACCCTCGGTCAAGTACGCACCCTTGGAACTACCCTCGGGGGCTCAAGAAGGCGCCCCAGGGCAGGCCACGCCCGAAGCAATGGCGGTTGACCCAGTCCCCGACTGGAGGAAGCCGCTGTTGGAGTACCTCACCGAGGTGAGCTGCCCGAGACAAGACCGAAGCCCGCCAGGTTGGCCCGAAGGGCCAAGTCCTTGCGCTAATTGGAGAAAAAGGAAACTCTACAAGAGAGGGAGCCTCGGGGTGTACATGCGATGCATACCCTCGGCTGAAGGCAAAGAATTGCTCGAAGACACACCCGAGGGGAATGCGGTCACCACGCCGCCCCGAGGACTCCTGTCGGTAAAGTCTTCGTGCAAGGCTTCATCGGCCCTCGGCGATGCAGGGCGCAAAATCTAGTCGTGCGTACCTGCAAGGAATGCCAATTCTACGCCGAGGACACATCTCCCGGCTCAAGCACTTGCAAAACCATACCACTTACGTGGCCATTTGCGGTGTGGGGACTTGACATGATTGGACCCCTGAAAGGGCGCCCGGAGGACACACTCACGTCCCTAGTCGCCATCGACAAGTTCTCCAAATGGATTGAAGCCCGACCCTTGGTGAACCCTCACACGGGGAAACGGTGAAATTCTTTACGGATATCATCTCCGTTTTGAGTCCCAAACTCCATCATCACGGACAACGGAACCAACTTCGTGGGGAAGAAATTCCTTGACTTTTGTGACGACTATGGCATCCGGGTCAATACCTCGGCCGTAGCTCACCCGAAGACCAACGGTCAAGTGGAGCGTGCCAACGGCATGATCCTACAAGGGCTCAAGCCCGAATTTTCAATCACCGAACCAAAGCGGCAAAAAGGTGGTACCGGGAGCTGCCATCGGTCCTATGGAGCCTTCGAACGACGAAAAGCCAAGCCACGGGATTCACCCGTTCTTTCTAGTCGATGGAGCCGAGGCAATCCTCCCCACGGACATAGAATATGGGTCCCCGAGGCTGCAAGCATACACCGAGCAAGGCAACCGCGAGCCGGCAAGACTCCATAGACCAAGTTGACGGCTTCCGAGACGTTGCGCTCCTACACTCGGCAAGATATCGCAAGCTCTGCAAGAAATATCACGCCAAGCTTAAAAACCTCGGGAGCTCCAAGTCAACGACCTCGTGCTTAGGCTGAAAACAGACAACAAAGGGCATCACAAACTCACGCCACCTGGGAAGGGCCTTACTTCATCGCCAAGTACTAAGGCCGGGACCTACAAACTGAAGAACGAGAAGGGCGAAGTCTACTCAAACGCTTGGAACATAGAACAGCTTACGCTTCTACCCTTAAAATTCGCACTAGAAGTCAAACACTGTGTTTTTTCGCTCAATAAAAGATCTCGCATCTTTTATGAAAAAAGTACTTCTCGTGCAAACCTTAAGGGAGTCTTAGCCTTGTCGATACAAGACTAAAACTCCCTTGGGGGGCATGGGGCCCCCCTCGGGGACCCCACCCCTCGGAGGACCCCTCCTTCTCCTTTTTCAAAACTTTTTCGGGGAAAAAAGTTTTCTCATGCTTTCGAATTAATCGTTTAAGCCGCGAAGGTCGCGCACGCACAAATCCAAAGCAAGATAACCGAGGCAAACGGATCGCCCTAAGCGGCACCGTATGGACTGCCCCAAAGGCGTCCACGGTTACTATCTTGCGAACGGAGAAAGCAAGCGACCCGGCCACACAATAAACGAGAGATTCGGGGAACGCAACCTTAAAACATAAGTGCACCCGTCAAGGCCTCAGACCTCGGGCGGCGCCATTGTTTATACATATCCATCTCACAAACTCCAATCTTTTCATGCAAGGAAGGATCAGGGAGCAAGGGAGGCCTCATCTACTTGCGCCTCACGGCCGGCCAACGAGGAAGCTTCGGGTGCGAGCAACGCCCTCGGCGGGCCGCTTCTCCCGAGGGTGGCGTCGGACCCGTCGGCGCATCCTCGGACATGGCGTCCACCATCTCCGTGTCCGCCTCATAGGTGGACTCTATGGGGGAGTACGGAGGACACACCTCGTCTTCAAAACGCGAGGACAGCAGAGTCGCGGCGCCATCCACAAAGTTATATAGACTTTGGGTTTTGGCGGCGTCGGCAGCATCCCTCTCGGCGGGATCGACCTCCTCCTCGTCATCGGAGCCGAGGAAGAAGCCCGTCGCGACACCGTCCAGCGTCTGGGACTCCATTGGGAAGTGGGAGCAGACCACTGCCAGGCATGTGCGAATGCCGTTCCGGAAGGCGTTCCGGAGCTCGGACCTAAGGGATCCACCGACGGCGCTCAGGCGACTGCGAGCCGAGGGCCCAACCTCCGGGTTGTCCGTCCCGAAGCGACGGCAGAAGTCCGACAGGGCCTCTTCCAACTCCTGGCGCGACTTCTGCTCCTGCTCCAGCCCTTGGGCGAGCGTGGCCGCGGTATTCACGGCCTCGGTCCGGACGTTCTCCGCCTCTGGCAGCAACCACCAAAACAATGTCAGCGAGACGACGAAATCGAAGGTGACAAAGCCCACCAGGGGATAAGACGTACCTTGGCACTTCAGTTGCCAGCCCAGCATGACGCCGTGCTCATTCGCAAGCGACTTTTGGAGCTGGTCCTTCTCCTTCCTGAGGGTTTCCCCCTGACGCCAGCTCCTCGATCTGCGTGGGTGCTTAGGGCGTTGCACATATCCGCTGCTTCTTCGCCTCCTCCCGGGACCTGTCCCGCTCGTCATGGGCCTCCCCAAGGGCCTGGAGAGACTGCTTCCGGGCGTCCTCGAAGTCTTGGCTCATCCGAGCCATCTCGGCAGCCAGCCTGTCGGCCTCGGACCTGGCCTTGACAAGCTCTGCCGCTAGGGCCTGCCGTTGAGACTCCCTCTCCTCGGCAAGAGCGGTGAGCCGGGTCGTCTCGCTCTGGGCCTGGACCAACTTCACCCGAGTCTGCCCAAGGGCGTTCCAGTTCAGGACGTTCCGGCGAAGGAGCTCGGACTTCTCCCGGGCGAAGCGACGAAGAGTCTGCAACGACAATACTACTCGTCAAGACGCAAGCACAAACGACATGCAGCAGGGGACGGCCATCAAGATGCTTACCGCGTCGACTTCCGCGAGACGGCCGGTGATGGTCTCCCCGATCCTCGCTAAGCCCTCGGCGGCCCACTGACGGATCTGCTCATGGGTCCTCCACTCCAAGACCTCGGAACGATCATCAACAACCACGGCAGCAGGACCCCGGGCACATCGCCCGGGGTCAGAGGCGGACCGCCCCAGCGAGTCGGCTCGGGGGGATACATCTCCCCCACCGGCAGCTCCCGCAGCTCTGGGAACCCAAACCAGTAGAAGTCCAGGGGGCCCTCGGAGCTGATCACAGGCACCGTCCTCGTCATGGCCGAAGATGACGCCACGAGGGCCGCCTCGAACCCTATTATGTGGAGCAGCGGGAAGTCGGGGTTGTACGGCTCGTGCACCCCTGGGTCAGCGAGCGCCAGAGCAAGCGGAGACTTGCGTGTCTCCGCCGCGTCGAAAAGCTCCTCTTGCGAGAACTCCCGAACAAAGGGGACCGCCTCCTCGGGGTGGGCAGCGTCACGACCTCCTTCGGGCGGCGCCGCTTGCTCTGGCGCCGAGCTGGTGTCCCGTGGCGCGACCAAGCCTCCGAAAGTCGATCGCCGTCGGCCGGGCAGCCAACCCACCATCGCCATCATGGGCCGTGCCGCCTCGGCGCGGCCTCGGGCGATCGGATCCGGGACCACCCACGGGGCTCGGGGCTGCGTCACGGGAGGACTCGACGCAGGCCGTGAGGCATCCTTGCCCGACGACCCTGGCTCTGTCTTGTGGCGGAGGATTGTGCACTAGCCTTCAGGGCCTTCTTGGGGTGCAGAAGCAACGAAGCGGCCCCCCGCTTCCTAAAGACCAGCGCATGTCAAAACAAGGCAACCATACGCCAGAAAAAAATCAAGATTGCAAAGACGAAAGGAAACTCACGAAGCCCGAGGGATCACCCTCGGCGCTGACGAGGCTCGGGATGGCTGCAACCTCGGCGTCGCACTCGACGCTCGCGCCGTCTCCCCCGCTACGCTCGTACGCGCGGGGGCTGGATCGGGACGGGGGGTCGCCGTCCCCCCGAACCGTACTTCGCGACGCCGAGGTACCCGTGGCGGGAGGCGTTGGATCTTCCCTTTGGGCCTCACCCTGCGACGCCGAGGTGCCGACATGGCCAACACCAATGGTCCTGAGGACTCGGCCAGAAGAACCCTCGGGCGTACGGGTGCTAGCAGTTCCCGACGCCTCAGGCTCGGGCTCAGGCTCGTAATGAAGCCCCGACCGGGTCTGGAGCCCCATGGCTCGGTCTATCCGAGCTGCCACGTCGTCATCAGACGAGTTCACACAGAACTCATCCTCCGGGTTGTCGTCCTCCTCGGTAGTCGAGGTATCGGGCGACTCGCCCCGCTTCCGTTGCTCGACCCGGCGCTTCTCGCGAGCCACATTCCTCTTCTTCCTCTCCTCCTTCTTCAATGCCAAGGCCCTCTGCAGCTCGTTCCGAGCACGGTTCGCAGCCCGGCGGTCGGCGTCCAAACCTGGTACGGGAGGAGGGGAGTCGCGGTAGTTGATACGACCCTGTGAGGAGGAAAAAGTGAGAACCGCCATGATAACAATGCACCGAAGCAACGCAAGGACACTGAAGCCGAGAAGTACTTACCAGGGAGATATACCCTCGGTCAGGGCGCATGGGGATCTCGGGGATATGTGCCGGGGTGTTGGACCCCAGCACGTCCCTCACCCTCTTGGCCAGGCCATCGGTGGAAAGCAGAAGGCCTGACATCCGGCACGCATCAAGACCCTCGGCGTCAGGCGCCATCTTGCACATGAGCAGGGGGCGAGCCATCAACGGCAACAACCGACGCCGGTGAAAGGCGGCAACCATGGCGGCAGCATTCACATCCTTCCCCCGAAGCCGCAGGACCGCCTGCTTCAGGCCTTCCAACCGATGGTGATCCTCCGAGGGGGACCCCTGCCCCACTTCTGCGCGGGCGATGCTTGAGGACCCGCCCGGTGTTCGCAGGGAGCGCGTTCCCATCGTTGCGGAGGTAGAACCACCGATCCTGCCACCCCTTGTTCGAGGAGGTGAGCTTGGATAGGATGTACCCATCAGCTCGGTTCGGCTTCGTATGCTCCGCGCGGACTTGGAGCGCACAACCTCCAACGCGCAATGCCCTCCGTGGCTGGCCCTGCGCCACCGATGCAGTAGTAAGGTCCGCCTTGAAGAACCACAACCAGAGGTCCCAATGCGGCTCGATCCCCAGGAATCCCTCACAGAGGGTGACGAAGATGGCGGCCTGGGAGATCGAGTTCGGAGGTAGGTGGTGAAGCTCGACTTCATAGTAGTTGAGGATCGCGCGGATGAACCGACCCGCCGGCATCCCAAAGCCACGCCGGTGATGATCCATCAGGCTCACCACGTAGCCGTCACGAGGGTTAGGCTCCTCCTCGGTCAATGCGGAGCAATCCACTCCGGCCGCTCTTCGTCGGTACGGGGACGGAGGAGCCCTTCCTCGACCAGGCGCTGAAGTTTCTCCTCCGTCGCCGTCGACCTCGGCCACGGCTCAGCGTCGAGCACCTCCCTCGCGCCGTCACCACTACCCGACTGCGCCATGGATTAAGGGGAGATGAAGGGTGGCAACCGCTAGCGACCCTGTAAGTGCAATCAAGCCCTAAGTGGGTTTTGGGCGTTGATGACCACCGAATTAGGGGACTAATGAGATTTACAAAGATGACATGCAGGGGATTAAAATATGGAGTTGATGAACAGGTCCAAAGGCACCAAATCAAGCTAGACGGTGGTGTTTCCGGCTCGAGGCATTTAAATTATTTTATATTTCGAATCTTGAGTTTAGGAAAAGCCGTACTACTAAGAGGGATCTTAGGATTCTCGGGTACCAATGGACCAAGTGCTCTAAAAATCAAATCCGCAGACACAACACAACTTCAAGCCCGACCAGCCCAATTCCACCTGAATCACACCTTTTTGTCACAGAACTGCGCGGCAAGATGCCGCGCAATGGTGCGGCGATGCCGCAGGTGTCGGTCTTGGCGGTGCGCGCTTAAAATCGTACCGTTGGGCCCGTGGGGTATAAATACCTATTCTACCCCTCTCCAACGGTTACCCCGCTCACTTCATCTTCAACCTCGCGACAAAGAGCCTTAAAAACGCACTTCTTGCTCTCTCTCACTCCTCCATTGTTGCTCTTCCTTCCCCCAAGCCAAGATTTCGATTCCACCATCAAATCTTGAGGGAAAAGGCAGCAAACTGCTTGTGGAGGCCGGATCTACTACTTCCCCCACTCAAAAGAGCATTTGGTTCACGTTTGGCCGGAACCCTAGGGTTCTTTACTCTTGGAGCTTGCTCCTAGACGGCTAGGCGTCGCCCTTGAGCAAGCCCCCTTCTTGTGGCAGCCTTGGGAGGTTTGTAACCTCACTCTACAAAGAATACATTACCCCCACATCTCTAGGGTTAACTCCCTAGACTTGTGAACGAGGGAAAAAGCAAGCCGGTGGGCAAGCTAAGCCTTGTGTGGCAACCTCAACAACGTGGACGTAGCCCAGCCTGTGTGGCGCGGTGAACCACGGGTCAAATCCTTGTCTCACTTGTTCTCTCTTTACTTTATTGCATATTTGTCTTGTGAGAAAGGGCTTCGACCCGATCTACTTGGTTGCTGGGTTTCTGCCAGCCTTGGAAGGTTTTCTGTGGTATATTTGTGTGCAGGAACAAGTGGGAACCTTGAGCACCAAACTCCGGCTCGTGGAATAGCTTTTGGGAGTGCTCGGTTCGCTGATACGCGGCGGTGCCGCTCCAGCCACGCTGCGCGATGCAGCCTACTGGCCGAGAAAGTGTCTCTCTGCCTCTCCTCTGCATTGGTCGGTTCACGCGGCGATGCCCACGACTTGACGCGGCAGTGCCGCGCCTCTTGTGTACTGACAGTCTACAGAAGTTTTAACAGGTCATTTTTGGGGTTAAGCCTATTCACCCCCCCCCTCTAGGCTTCCATCAGATCCTACAAGTGGTATCGGAGCTAGGATACTTCGTATACGCTTCACCGCGTGAAGTATGGACGCGCCGGAGGGATCCAACAGAGGCGACAAGTCCACCGTCCCTCGTGGAGGAGGTGGAGGCCAGCAGCAGCGAGCTTTCTCTTGGTACGGCCAGCGAGAGCACCATCAAGGGTGACGCTACCGACCATGAGAGAAAGACCGCAAGACTAGCAAGGCGAAATGCTAGAAGACAAGAACTAGAGAGAAAGAAGCTTGAAGAACAAGCCGACATGAAGCTTGCCGAAAAGCTTCAAAGAAAAAGAGCAAAGAAAGATGATTCGTGAGGCAAGAGCTGCTAGGAGGGCAGCAAGGGAGAAGAAAAGGCAAGAAGAAGAAGCGGAGTCAAGTGAGCTATCAAGTAGCTCCGACGATGGAGATGATGATATCTCCTACAACAAGAAGAAGAAGAAAGAAAGCAAGAAGGATGAGGGCAGCGTCAACAACAAGTTCGCGGCCATATCCTTTAACTATTCTTCTTACTTGACTAACCGCGATAAGAAGTCTTTCATCAATGTACCCGCGGGAAAGTTGCCCCGTTTGATGGGACCAACTATGCCAAGTGGAAGCACTTGATGAGAGCCTATCTTAGCGCCCTTCACCCCGGTCTTTGGGAGGTTGTGTGCAGTGGATTTCAGCCACCCAAGTGAACCCCAAGGAGCCGACGAACGAAGAGCTAGCAGCTGCCCACATCAACGGCCAAGCCACAAGCATCCTCCTTAGTGCTCTTGAAGGCAATGAGTACAATAGGGTGATGAATGTCAATGAAGCAAAGAAGATTTGGGACACTCTAGTACTTGCACATGAAGGAGTAGACAAAGTAAGAAAAGCCAAGATTGACTTGTTGAAGGCCAAGCTCAACCGGTTTGTGATCCTTGATGGAGAAGGAGCCCAAGAAATGTTTGACCGGTTGATGGTGCTAGTTGGCAAGATTAGAGGATTTGGAGATGAGGATCTAGATGACCACACCGTTGTCAAGATCATGCTTGAGGCATACACACCTAGAAATGACATAGTGGTTACCTTGATTCGTGACAAGAAGAAGTTCGAACAATTCACTCCAA
Source organism: Hyparrhenia diplandra (assembly GCA_015847255.1). Classification (NCBI taxonomy): domain Eukaryota; kingdom Viridiplantae; phylum Streptophyta; class Magnoliopsida; order Poales; family Poaceae; genus Hyparrhenia; species Hyparrhenia diplandra. The sequence goes on along the minus strand of JADLZK010000647.1, from coordinate 442,766 downwards.
ATGATGTGCTTGGAAGACTACTCACCTATGACATGCAAAGAGAGGAGGCAAATGAAAGAAGAAAGCTTGGAGAGTTGCAAGCCAAGCTTGAGGGCATCAAGATCAAGGATGTGGCTCTCAAGGCAACCAAGACAAGCAAGCCAAGCTCCTCCAACAAGATGAAGGGCAGCAAGCAAGCACCTACAAGTCAAGACAAGGAAATGAAGAAGATGCAAGAAAATATTGATGCAACCTCTTCCTCAAGTGATGATGAAGATGATGGGGCTGATTACAAGAAGATTGATGATATGGCCCTATTCATGAAGAAGTATGGGAAGGGGATGAAGGCAAATGGCTACAAGATGGTGCAACGAAGATTCCCAAACAAGAAAAAGAGAACTTGCTTCAATTGTGGCAGCACCGAACACTTTGTTGCCGATTGTCCACATGAGAACAAGAATAACAAATACAAGAGGGACAATGGCAAAGACAAGAAGCAAGACTACAAGAGAAAGGGAAGAAATGTGGGTGAAGCTCACATTGGTCATGAGTGGGACTCAACAAAAGAGATAAGTGAAGAGGAAGTCCATGTTGCAACATTTGCTATGCAAGAGACCTCTACACCCAAGCTCTTCAACAACATGACCGATGATGATGAAGAAGAAGATGACTCCACTCATGTTTGTCTTATGGCCAAGCTTGGGAAGGTAAAATTCACACCCAAACCTTCTCCCTCTCTTAGTGATGAATCTAGTGATCTTAGTGAAAGCTCTAGTGAAGAAGAATCTAGTGATGATGAAGAATATGCTAGACTCACCAACAACCTAGATCCCAAAACTAGAGGCTTTCTTGCTCAACTAATGGCGGATTTAGAAAGTACCCAAGCAGAGTTGGCAACAAGAGATAGTCAACTTGATAGACTTGAAAAACTCTATGTTGACAACAAGGATGCTCGTGTAGCTGAAGGAGTGAGGTGGCTTCCTTGCAAAAGAGCCTAGCCGATAAGCAAGGAGACCATGCTCTCAAAAAGAAAGCTATGGTTGCCCTAAATGGGAAGTATTGTGACTTGCAAGACAAGCACAAAGAGCTTGAAGCTCAATATAGCCTTCTTTGGGAGAGCAACTCACATCTCTCAACCACAAAAGGATACTTCTACTCCCTCCACTAGTCAAGGTTGTGGTAAATGCTATAATGTTGATATGAATGTTTATACCACTAACCTTGCCAACATGAAAGCAATGGAGAAAGAGATCACTAGGCTCACGGCTATGGTGAGAAAAGAAGGTGAAAACAAAGAAAGCAACAAGTGAGCAACAAAGTTGAGGCTCCAAAGAAGCCCAACTACATTGATGGGAGAAATCCAAAAATCAAGGATGGACTTGGACACAAGCAAGGAAACAAAACCAATGGTCGAAAAAGTCGATCAATGGTGTTGAATGTGTCAAATTCTTGAGCAAAGGCACAAGTAGGGTACAGAGAGAGACCGCACACAGCGGCCTGACACAAGCCAACCCGAGCGGTTCATGCGCCACACGCGGGCGGTCTGCCAGAGGAGGGGACGGCGGCAGTGCAGCCCCCAAGAAAAGGGAAGGTCACCTACTGAAGGGTCGAGATGGGGACTAGAGGGGGGGTGAATAGTCCCTTTTAAAAACTAATCGCACCGGCTAACCGAAACAAATGCGGAAATAAACTTATCGGTCGAGCCAAGACTTCACCCCTCTAACTAAGACTCTAAATCACCTCACAAAAGATCCTACACAAGAAGAGTGAGGTGACAAGCCTAGCTTGAGCTCCTAATCAAATCTAATGCAAGGTCACACAAACCTAAGCACTAGTACTTCAAGCACGGGTGAGCTCCTACACAATTCTAGTAAGCACAAGCACAAAGCTCCTAAGCTCACTAGATGCACAATGGACAAGGCAACACACGCCTAACCCAAAGGCTCAAATTACCTAGCTACACAAGCTAAGCAAAGTAACTAATCAAGCTACACAAGCTAGATAGTTACAACTACTCTACTCAAGCACAAGCACAATATATATATGAATGTAATGACAAAGCTTGAGATAAGAGAATGCAAACCACCACGAAGTGTGGACACAAGATGACACCGGTGATTTTTTACCGAGGTCTCGAAGCTTGCCAACTTCCCCCTACTCCTCGTTGTGTCGACCAACACTTTAGTGGTTCCACGGTTTGGCGAATCACCCGTGATGATTCTCAAGCTTAATGGCCAAAATCCCACAACTGAGCTCGATCGAGACACTCACACGGTGTGAGTTCTCTAGCCAATCCCTCGAGGGGTACCGTGTGAACCCACACACAAGTGTGGTAGCTCAATGACACGCTCCACTAGAGTTGCTCTTCACGATCCCGCGAGGTGAGCACGAACCTCTCACAATCTCTTCTTTGGAGCACCGCACAATCTTCTTTGCGTGCTTCACGAAGCCCTCTTGCCACCAAGCCGCCTAGGAGGTGGCAACCTCCAAGAGAAACAAGCCCACCGGCTTGCAACACGAACACCTAGTGCCACGAATGCGATCTCTCAACGCAACGCACTAGGAATCGATCTCTCACTCAATCGGATGAACGATATCAAGCATATGTGAGTGGGAGGGCTCTCAAGCACCACAATACAAGCCACCAAGGCTAGAATGTGCTCAGCCACCAGCCAAAAGCCGGCCACCCCATCTATTTATAGCCACAAGCCAAAATAGAGCCGTTGGGGTGCTTACGCTGGATCGGGGCACCGACCGGACTCACCGCCGAGTCCGGTCAGCGTCGGCCGCTTCCTTCCGAAGCGTCCGGCCGAAACGGACAAGGCCATCGGGCCCACGGCTAACGGCTACTTCGAAGCGCCGGTGCATGCTTCCGGCCATCACCGGAAGCTTCCGGTCCTCGCGTCCGGCCGCGGCGTCCCGTGAAAACGCCGGGCCGCGAGAAGCCGCGAGCATCGACCGGGCGCTCCCGGTGGCGGCGTCGGTCAAGCCTCCTTCCGCCGGCCGAAGTCCGGCCGACGTTTTCAAATAAAACTCCACCGAAACACCGACGCCTTCTCTTCCTTTGCTTCGACATGCTACCCATCAAGTATACCAAACTTGAGCACGAGGAATAGCATGTTTTCATCTCCAACTTGCATCCGGCGCGATAGAAAATATGCATCTCATTTTCTCGAAGGCGCCGAATCCCAAACCCAACTCAACCCCGCAATCACCGCCGCCTTTGCAAATGTGCCAACACCACCAAGTGTACATCACCATGTGCAAGTGTGTTAGCATTTTCACAATCATTTCAAAGGCCGGGTTAGCTCTTGTCACGCCACTCGATCCTAACACATCGCAAAGTTAGATCGCTCAAGTGGCACTAGATGACCGATATGCAAACCAGTTTGCCCCTCTTAATAGTACGACCATCTATCCTAAACCCGGTCATAAACTTCTCTAAGCTCCAATGACCGCGAAATGAAATGCCCTATAGGTTATACCTTTGCCTTGCGCATTTCCATTCCGCTCCATCTCCAAGTGCCAATGCAACCAATGCACCAACACGATCAAGAATGATATGATCCACTTCATATCATCACATGACCTTCTTGGTCCATCGATCTTGACCTCACTTGCTCTTCACCGCTATTGCATCGGTCCATCGGTGCCAAGTCCAGATGACTTGCCCTTCACACTTGCAACCGGTCCTTCAAGCCAAGCCTCGTCTTGATCTTCACCACCTTGGTCACATGACTCCATGTCATGTCTCATATGCAATAAGCTCCTTCATTGCATCATCATGTGTGAACTAATCTCCCCGTGTATAATCTCAATCACACATATTAGTTCACCTAATGTTGACACTCAATTACCAAAAACCACAAGGGACCTTTCAATCTCCCCCTTTTTGGTAATTGATGGCAACACTACAAAGATATGGAATTGAAGATTAAAGCTTTCTTCGTAGTGGTAACTCCCCCTATATGTGTGCCTAATTGATTTGAATTCAAGGTTTGCACACATACAAAGATATGAAACTTTTTGGGAGGGTTAACACTACAAAGTGATGCTAAGGTATATAGGATAAACCTTTGAAGCGTGATACCAATCGGAGTTGCAAATTTAAGTTCATCCTTAGCATCATCCATGTAACTAGACATACATCAAAACTCAAGATACCATGTGAGATCAACATTATATGCTATGGCTCTTGATCCTCGTGAAAACTATATATGTCTAGTTACAACCTATGCATGCTAGTTATCAAATCATCAAGCAAGTTCTATAACTAGCATACACCACACAAGCATTGCATATAAAATTTAAATACTTATGCAAATGCAAGCAAGCACATGAATATGCACATATCAAATGCAATCAATCAAGTTCATGAGCTTGCTCCCCCAACTTGTGTGCTTCTCTTTTGTCCAAGAATGTTGATCCTCTTCTAATCTTCAATCTTGCTCTTGCTCCCTCTTGTTCTATGTCCATATTCGCATCCCCCTTTTGTCATGTATCCAAAGACACATACATATCTTTGTCCAATTTCTCCCCCTTTGTCATCAATTTCCATAAAGGGTATGTCTCTTATTGATACAAAGGTTGTGACTAGGGATAGATGGTTGATTGTTGAATCTTCATTTTTGATGGACACCACCATATGTTGGAATGACACTACTTGTAACAACCACATGTGGAAGCATGAAGACCACCTAGAAATGCCACATGTAGGTCACTTGTAGGATCCTTGACCTTGATCTTGAGGTGGGGCACCTCCCCTATGTCAAAGCATATGTCAAACCATTTGAACAATTTGAGCACTTGTTGGCGAGAGTAGCTTTCTTGATTTGAATTGATCACTTAAAGTTGAGGATCACTTGTGGAACCACCAATTTCATGTACTAGACATTACTTGAGTTGAATACCACGTGAAAGATACCAAGTGAAGGAAATACCACGTGTAAAGATGATGTAATAATCTAGCCATGTCTTGAAACTTGCAATGTGGAAGCCACTTGAAAAAATTTGTCAATTGTAACCAATTCTTGAACTATGTTGTTTCCATGAGCTTCTTTCTCTTTGACTTGATCTAGATCACTTGCACAAAATAATCTAACTCGGTTTGAACCAATGACAAGCTTTTTCACACCTCATGCTAAGGGTTATCTTGACAATGTTGAGTTGAAGTACTTGAATGCTTATTTTCTAGATCAAATACTATGGGTTTACTAGCTCATGAACATGTCATATGCCACCACTAGATCATATAAAGCATAGAAGCAATAGTGGTACCATATAAGCATTAAAACATTTGATTTTCATGAATGATCACTATGTATGACTATATGCACTAGCAAGTCCTTAGCAAAGTATGAATGCATATGTCAAGCAATTTCACCTTGCTATGTTGGAGTAGAGGATAGTCATTAGATTCCAATTTAGCTCTCCAACTAGCATCATGAAGTCCAATTCAATAGCTTGGTGAAGACAATATATATCAATATGAATTCCAAGCTTCACCCATATGAAATGAAAACCATCAATGATCAAGTGCACTATCTTCATGTTGTGGTTGGCTTGCCTTCTTTTTTGACCTTTGCTTGCATGAGAGAAAACCATTTGAATCTTGCATGAAATATCTCTCTATTTGGGTGTTGCTTGCTTTCTCCTATTGATCAACCCTTTAGATTGCATCAACTAAGCATCTCCAATAGTTCCTAGAATCTCACTTCCATGTTAGCCATCCAAGCCGGTGCTCGGTTTACCTCAGTAGGCGGCATGCCCCCAACGGGAGAAGTGACCTCTCCAAGAACCATTCTTGATACTCACTTGAATTGACTTTGGTTGATTGATCCACATGATGAACTTTCTACCAAAGATATCCAATGATTATTTGAACTCATTACTTGCTCTCCATCTTTGAGTTTGGTCTTGATCTTCAACTAGAGTACTAGATGTGTACATGGGACACTACCCCAAAATCAATGGTCTTAGTACTCATTGCTTGTCAAGCTTCTAACTCAATTCAAACCAAACTTAGGTGCCTCAATCTCTTATCAACATGATTCCAACTTGAGGACCTTTCAATGAGAGTGACTCTTGATCAATCCAATAATTGTCACTTTTCTGGCAGATTTTGTACATCACAAAGAATGAACCATATCTCACAATGTACATGTTGAAATGCCATGAAATTTGGTGGAGATGTTCAACACTAAGTCATCTAGCATCCATAAAAATTTGAGCTCCAAAGTCGTTATGGATTGCTACCAGATTTCACACCTTTCCACCCTACTACATGCTGAAAACTGCTGCAACATATCTCACAAGTTCCACTCCAAAACTGAAGTATCCCTTGTTCTAGCATCATGAAATTTCTACAGCATCTTGTACCATAAGTATAGAGCATGCATGCCAAATTTCAAGCCATTCCAACAAGATTTGATCATCCAAATATGGCTAAGATCACAGCTCACTCAGGTTTTGCAATAGTGGACAGATTTAAGCAATTGAGCTATGCTTCATCAAATTGAATCAAATTTGATGCTAACTTGTTTGAATACTATCACAAGACATATACCAATTGAAATCACATACTAAAGTCATCTCATGATCATATCCATTCAAACCAACTCAAATTTGACTACTAAGCATTTGATCCATTCAATCATCTCATAGCAAGCAACATATGCATATATATCCAATTCAATCAACTCATATGCACCCAAATATGTGTGATCAACTAGAAGTATACCTTTGTAGCTCATGATCATCAAATAGCAAGCTTCAACTAAAGTATTTGCAAGCCATCAAATATTTTCAATAAACCACCACAACTTGAGTTTGCACTTGTATGTTGTAGCTCATTTGGACTTCACTTTTCTTGACTTGGCATTGGGATAAGAATAGCACTAAGCTTCATTGCTTGACTCAATAAAATAATGAACAATGTGAATTCGATTGAATCAAGCCTCCAATGCCGTGTGGTACCTACAAACAATCATCCACTTTTCGATGGTACCCAAACTTGTTTGGGTCCTCTCAAGTTAGGTGCAACATACTTAGGCAAAGCCTTAGTATGAGTAGCGGGATGTTTTGCAATAGCAACCGAGGAGGTACCATTGTCATCCTTTCTAAGCACATGTTGGCATGAGGAACTTGGCCAAACTGCAGAAAGACAACCATATCATTGGACTAACAAATGTTGATTTTGATAAAGACAGGATATGTGGGCCTTGCCAAGCCGGGGAAGCAAGTAGGTGCACCTCACCCACCAAAGAGCGTGGCGACCACTACTCAACCATTGGAGTTGATACACATGGATCTCTTTGGACCGGTGGCCTACCTTAGCATCGGGGTAACAAATATGGACTTGTTATTATTGATGATTACTCCCGCTTCACTTGGGTTTTCTTTGTCTTTGATAAGTGTCGGGTACAAGAGAAGGTGAAAACCTTCATCAAGAGGGCACAAAAGAGAATTCGATCTTCCGTCAAGAGAATAAGAAGTGACAATGGGACCGAATTCAAGAATACCCAAGTTGAAGAGTATCTTGATGAAGAGGGCATCAAGCATGAGTTCTCAGCTGCATATACCCCTCAACAAAATGGTGTAGTAGAGAGGAAGAACCGTACACTCATAGAGATGGCAAGGACAATGCTTGATGAGTACAAGACTTCGGACATCTTTTGGTGTGAAGCAATCAACACCGCATGTCATGCCATCAACCGCCTATACTTACACAAGAAACTCAAGAAGACTTCATATGAGCTCTTAACCGGTAAAAAGCCTAAGGTGTCATACTTTAGGGTGTTTGGGTGCAAGTGTTTCATTCTCAACAAAAGGCCCCGAACCTCTAAGTTTGCACCTAAAGTTGATGAAGGTTTTCTTCTTGGTTATGGATCAAATGAGCATGCCTATCGTGTTTTCAACCAAACCACCTGGTAGGGTTGAAATTACTATAGATGTGACATTTGATGAATCTAATGGCTCTCAAGTAGAGCAAGTTGATCAAAGTGTTGTAGGAAAGGAGGATCCACCTTATGAGGCAATCAAGCAATTGGCTATAGGCGACATAAGACCTCAAGAAAATCAAGCAAATGAAGAGGAGGATCCACCAGGTTGTTCTTTGCACAAGATTCCGCACGACGTACTCAATGACCAAGTGCAGCACACGCTGCTTGGAAGTGCCTGCGCGGCCAGTGCCGCACCAACTACCTCGGCAAACGACCGATCCACCCGCATCACCTGTTCAACCACTTGATCTTGCTCCAATTCTTGAAGCTGATGATGAATATGATGAAGATCAAGAAGAACAAGCGGGCGTTGATCACCCACGACTACGACAAAACGGTTCAACGGGATCATCCCGTTGACAACATCCTTGGGAGTCTTCGAAAAGGGAGTTACCACTCGATCTCATCTAGCTTCTTTCGCCAACATTTCTCTTTTGTTTCTTCTTTGGAACCGCAGAAAAAGTAGATGATGCTCTCAAGGATCCGGATTGGGTGTTGGCAATGCAAGAAGAGCTCAACAACTTCAAAAAAGAAATGAAGTTTGGGGAGCTGGTGGAAAGACCCAAGACGAACATCATTGGCACCAAGTGGGTCTTCCGCAACAAGCAAGATGAAGATGGGTTGGTGACAAGAAACAAGGCAAGATTGGTTGCTCAAGGCTTCACTCAAGTAGAGGGCTTGGACTTCGATGAGACGTATGCACACCGTGGCAAGACTAGAAGCAATTCGCATTCTTCTAGCCTTTGCTGCCCATCATGACTTCAAGCTGTACCAAATGGATGTCAAGAGTGCATTCCTCAATGGCCCACTACAAGAGGAAGTATATGTTGAGCAACCACCGGTTTTGAAGACCCCAAGTTTCCCAACTACGCCTACAAGCTCCATAAGGCGCTCTATGGGCTTAAGCAAGCACCTAGAGCATGGTATGAATGCCTTAAGGAATTCTTGCTCAAACAAGGCTTTGAAATAGGCAAAAGCTGATCCTACTCTCTTCACTCACAAAGTTAGCAATGATATATTTGTATGCCAAATATATGTCGATGACATAATATTTGGTAGCACTAACAATGTGTATGTTGAGCAATTTAGTAGGACAATGACCAAGAGGTTCGAGATGTCCATGATGGGTGAGCTGAAGTACTTCCTCGGGTTTCAAGTCAAGCAAATGGAGGAAGGGACATTCATATGCCAAACCAAGTACACCCATGACATGCTAAAGAAGTTTGATATGGCAAATGCTAAGCCAATCAAAACTCCAATGCCAAGCAATGGACATCTTGATCTTGATGAGGAGGGTCCAGCCGTGGACATGAAGGTATATCGCTCCATGATTGGATCCTTGCTTTACCTTTGTGCATCTAGGCCAGACATAATGCTTAGTGTGTGTATGTGTGCTCGTTTTCAAGCCAATCCAAAGGAATGTCACAATGTGGCTGTTAAGAGAATCTTGAGATATTTAGTACTCACACCTAACCTTGGCTTGTGGTATCCCAAGGGTTCCAAGTTCAATCTGCTTGGCTATTCAGATTCTGATTATGCCGGTTGCAAAGTAGATCGAAAAAGCACTTCGGGGACATGTCAATTTCTTGGACGGTCCTTAGTGTCTTGGAGCTCTAAGAAGCAAAATTGTGTAGCCCTTTCCACCGCCGAGGCTGAGTATGTTGCGTAGGTGCATGTTGTGCTCAACTACTTTGGATGAAGCAAACCTTAAAAGATTACGGATGTCATTTCACAAAGATACCTCTTCTTTGTGACAACGAGAGTGCCATCAAACTTGCAAATAACCCTGTAGCACACTCTAGAACAAAACACATAGACATCCGTCATCACTTCTTGAGAGACCACGAACTCAAAGGAGATATCGCTATTCGCCATGTGAGCACCCAAAAGCAACTAGCCGATATCTTCACCAAGCCTCTCGATGAGTCAAGGTTTTGTGCTTTGCGTAGTGAGCTAAACATTCTCGATTCTCGTAACTTGATTTGAATTCAAGCACACATACAATGCTTTGAGACACTAGATCGACATAGGAAAAGTTTGTGAAAACTTTCATATTGTGTTTCAAAAGGATTTCAAATTCTAATCCGAAATTCAATGCCATAGCTCTGTATTGATGATCCGTCTCTGGCAATGAATTTTTGGTGTCCCCGTGACCAAGGTTGAAGAGAAATAAGTCAAAAGTGGCAATATATTTGCGGGACAGCCGGTGCTGGTGCGGCGGTGCCGCGTGCTTTCTGCTGGCGGCGATTACCCGCGTAGGCACGCAGCGATGCAGCGCGTCGTCAAAGGCGATGCGCGCTGGGTTTCGATCTTCTTACGTCCGAACGTTTTTGAGCCAAATTTTCTTCTTTCCTTTTCTACCCAGCCCAATCGGTTTTCTATCTCCTCCGGACCCGGCCTTTGCACGCGCTCCTCTCTTTCTCTCTCACGCAGCGCGTGAGACCGGCGCCGCCATCCCTCTGCTGCTGCGCGCTGCCCCGCCCAGGACTGCCGCCGCCCCGGCGATGCCCAGCGCCGCCACGCCCCGCGGAGTTCTGCTTTCGTCTCCGGCCGGCCGGGCTCTCTCTCTCTCAGAGCCCTGCTCTTCTCTTCTCCTCACTCCACGAGGTCAACGGCAAGGTAAACCTAACCCTAGCTGTGGAGAACTTGCCCGATCTACGCAATGTGCAATAATTTTTCATGGATTTCGGTTTCTAAGTGTTGTATGAACCCTAGGGAAGTAGCTTTGATGATTGGAATCGACCAATTTCACTCTTCCATGGTTTAGGTAATTTAGGGGGGCGCGGCAATGCGCCCCAAAATAGAACATAAGCGTTCTTAGCTGCTTCAAAACAAACAAATATCCCTTAAATTGCTTGAGTCTTTGATCTGTGAAATTGATTGACTCCAAACTTTGGAGAAATTTCACTTAGGTTGTTACTAATCTTTTTGAATCCATGGAATTTTTGCACCGCTTCCGATTTGTATCTGAAATTGTGATAGTCAAGTGATTCGTGCTAAGTAAATGCATTAGAAAGATTATTAAAATAAATTTAGATGACATTTGAGCAAAGGGAGCGGCGGTGCGCATGCATGACACGGCAAATGACAACTTGCTTGTGCCAGCGATCTTGTGCCTCCTGCTGCATGTAGTCTTGCCAGCAGCCCCAACTCTCGATCCTGGACAGCTTGCTCAAAATCCTCAAAATTTATTTTTCTAACCCTTCCACTTTGCATAGATTTGGTCATTCCACTTCCTATTCTTGACAGTTTCTAATCAAACTCTAAATCTTCCATAGATGGATCCTGGAGGCGATCCCCATGGCAAGAGAAAGATGAGGGTCAAGGCGGTAGAAAGGAGAGGACATGGAAGAAAGAACCCGAAAGAGGGGGAGCGGTGACAAAGTAGTGGGGCAAATGAACTCACGGAGAAGCAACAAGCGGCGGTATGGGTACACCATTGTGCCCCCGGTGAGCAAGGCACCCCCGAGCACTGTCTGCGTGTATGACCGGCGGCTACATGCGGCGGTGGAAGGTGTGTTTGAGATGGCAAACCTGTCAATGATTCACCTATTCCGGTGGTGAGCTATCTCAAGAAGCAAAGGGAGGTTGCGGATGCTAGAGGCGTGAATGTCTATGCCGATGAGCAGTATGAAGGCATTGATGAGAGATTTTGGGCAGCATTCCACTCCAACTTCTATTTGACTGTCCTCTTCCACTCTACCAAGAGCAAGATCACAACCATGCATTATATTGATTTTGAGAGGATGGCGGACAAGGAGGAGGAGGCCTTCAATGAGGCAATTGAAGCTTGTGAGAAGTTTGAGTAGACAGGATATCATGTCTTTCAAGCATGATTGGAATGAGGAGATCCTTAGTCGGTTCCATGCCACTTACTATTTGGGGCGAAGCCGTCGACACCATCCAATTGGATGACCGGCGGGAGGCATTATAGAGTTGACTTTGTCACATTCATCGTCAGAATACTTGGCTTCGGGGCTGATCCGCGAGTACACGAGATATACATGAGATTGACCCCATTGAGGCCAAGGCCATCAGAGATTGCTGGGCGGATCCACAGCTACTTGGAAAGAGAAAGGGGTTGAAGGACTTCTTCTATGTGATGAACAACCTCTGCAGATGCACCATTGATCCTAAGGATGGGGCAGACCTCGATGTGAATGGCTATGCTAGGAATTTGCTTGCTCATTTTAGAAATGATGAAACTTTCAATGTTGGGAAGTTCATTTGGAGGCGACTAGCTAATGCCATGGATGATGCTAGGAGGAATCGCCATATGCTCCTTACATTATGTTTATGATTGAGAGGGTGTGCGGGAATATCTATCCCAAGGATTGCTTCCACACTTGTCTACAACATTGAGAAGACCCATGGCTTGGATGGTGGGAAGACCCGTGGCGAGCGGACCCTCGGCGGGGAGGCACCTCGGTGGCGAGAGGGACTTAGAGGAGCCCTCTAGCTCTAGGCCCGGGGAGACACGGCAAGTCTCGATCCAAGGTGAAGAAGTGGATCAAGGCTATATTTGGGCCTTTGCACATACGCATCTCGGCCAGACCTCACGAGCTACGCAGGGGAGGTGAGACAGGCCTTCAAGAGTGTCGGGGGGAGAAGCAAGGACTCCCGGTTCCTCCTTCTATCCCTAGACCACCACAAAGACGACCTCCCGAGCTTTCGGCCACCCGGTGCTCGGATCGGGGAGTTGTCGGATCTCCTTGGGAGCTTTTCTCGAGAGCCGACTCGGCGTTCCACTCGTCGCTTAAACTCCACGCACCAACCAGCGATTATCTCGGAGGAGGACGAGGACACGGCTTCCGGTCATGAGGACACCGGCGGAGTGACTCCGCTCTCTCTTCTTGTCTCTTCTATGATCTTTTTGGTGCTTGACGCCAAAGGGGAGAAAATTAGAAGAAATGAGGGGGTCAAACTTTTTCGGCATACTGGGCGCTTCGAGGAGGATGTGATGTTGCAGGCGGTCGTTTCTTGAGTTTAGTTTCGTTGAGAGTAGCTTGTTAGGTGTGAGTTTGAGAGAAACTCTATTTTATGTAATAATGCCACCTATAACTTGTTACTTCTCAGATTTGGTCGTTGTTTGCTTAAACTCTGTTTTCATATAATCTGCTGCAAGTTTAGTTTATATAGCATGTCTTTTATCTTTGTGAATGCTTTGTTGATTGTCTCATGCAGTGCCGATAGGCGCTGGTGCAGCCGCGCCCGGCGCGCAGTGCCGCGCTTATCGGCCTTGCAGACACTCCTTGTGCTTTGATTACATTACATTTGTCATATGCATCACGGATATATCTTATGACACTCTCTTGAGCACCCCACAGCAACCATGGATGTAGGGGGAGGCCTTGCACACTTTCTAAATGTATAACTTGACTTTCATGTCTAAATTGAGAATTCAAAACTCACTTATACATTTAGGGGGAGGTCTCCCTATACCTAAATATGTGAAACAGACCTTTCATGTCAATATTGAGATTTCAAGACTCACTCACATATTTAGGGGGAGGTTCCTACATCCTTGGTCTTCGTAATCAAAGTTTGACTTTACACCTTATGTAAGCTCTAATTTGGTTGTCATCAATCACCAAAAAGGGGGAGATTGTAAGTGCAATCAAGCCCTAAGTGGGTTTTGGCGTTGATGACCACCGAATTAGGGACTAATGAGATTTACGAAGATGACATGCGGGGGATTAAAATATGGAGTTGATGAACAGGTCCAAAGGCACCAAATCAAGCTAGACGGTGGTGTTTCCGGCTCGAGGCATTTAAATTATTTTATATTTCGAATCTTGAGTTTAGGAAAAGCCGTACTACTAAGAGGGATCTTAGGATTCTCGGGTACTGTGGACCAAGTGCTCTAAAAATCAAATCCGGACACAACACAACTTCAAGCGACCAGCCCGGCAATTCCACCCGAATCACACCTTTGTCTTTGTCGGGCTGCTTGGCGGCAGTGCAGCGCAATGAATGGTGCGGCGATGCCGCGCCCGCTGTAAGATGCCAGCGTGTCGATCTTGGCGGTGCCGCGCCAAAATCGTCACCGTTGGGCCCGTGGGGTATAAATACCTATTCTACCCCTCTCCAACGGTTACCCCGGCTCACTTCATCTTCAACCTCGCGACGGCAGCCGAAAAATGACCTCTTGCTCTCTCACTCCTCCATTGTTGCTCCTCCTTCCCCCAAGCAAAGATTTCGATTCCACCATCAAATCTTGAGGAAAAGGCAGACAAACCGCTTGTGGAGGCCGGATCTACTACTTTCCCCACTCAAAAGAGCATTTGGTTCACGTTTGGCGGAACCCTAGGGTTCTTTACTCTTGGAGCTTGCTCCTAGACGGCTAGGCGTCGCCCTTGAGCTTGCCCCCTTCGTGTGGCAGCCTTGGGAGGTTTGTAACCTCACTCTACATAATACATTACCCCACATCTCTAGGGTTAACTCCTAGACTTGTGAGCGAGGGAAAAAAGCAAGCCGGTGGGCAAGCTAAGCCTTGTGTGGCAACCTCAACAACGTGGGCGTAGCCCGGCCTCGTGTGGCGCGGTGAACCACGGGTCAAATCCTTGTCTCACTTGTTCTCTCTTTACTTTATTGCATATTTGTCTTGTGAGAAAGGGCTTTGACCCGATCTACTTGGTTCTTTGGGTTTTACGCCAGCCTTGGAAGGTTTTACGTGGTATATTTGTGTGCGGGAACAAGTGGGAACCTTGAGCACCAAACTCCGGCTCGTGGACTAGCTTTTGGGAGTGCTCGTTTCGGTGATCTGTGGCGGTGCCGCTCAGCCACGAGGGCAGTGCCGCCTTTACTGGCCGAGAAGTGTCTCTCTGTCTCTGTCTCGTCTGGTGGTCGGTTCACGCGGCGGTGCGCTGACGACGACGGCGAAGCGCGCCTCTTGTGTCTTGACGGTCTACGAGTTTTAATGGTCATTTTGGGGTTAAGCCTATTCACCACCCCTCTAGGCTTCCATCGGATCCTCTGCACCCGATCACACGAGCGCAAGGCAAGTGAATCTCTCCCTTAATCTCTCCCACACTATCTCTCTATCTCCCGATTCTTTGCGGCAAAGAAGGCAAGAAGGCGATGGCGAAGAGCAAGGGAGCAACTATCCGCCGCCCGCGGTGACCCCCATATTTATAGGGAAGGGAAGGCAAACCGCCCGGCCTGGGCAATCGAACCGACTCACGGAATGGACGGCCCATGATGGAACGGAAACCGCTCATCCAACGGCTCGGCCGCGCGGTGGAACCATCAAGGGCATTAATGCACCTTGACGGTGCCCTCGATCTCCCGCCCACGGACGGGGAAGCCACGGGGCCCACGTCCCATCGGACTTGAGCAGCCACGCCACCTCAAAGCGCGGCGAGGGAGACGCTTCGCCTCCGGTCGGGGGGTAAAACCGTCGGCCATCCATACCCAAGGCGCCCGACCCCAAGGGGCAAAAAGTCGATCCGATGGCGGTTCCCCGCCCCGGAAACCAAACGGGCCTCGGGCTGACACACCCTACGTTCGAGGGTTGCCATTTGGGCCCACAAGGGTTTCTCTGATCGCCTCGGGATAACCCGAGCCGGGACGGGAGGGAAATGCACAACCCGGCTATACCCGGGCCCCCGGGGCTGGATTTCCCGAACGTGTTTAAGGCCCGCGGGTCTTTGCTTATAGAGATGTCCCATCCGTGGGAGGCCTCTGAGCCCTCGAGGGTTGGTCCGCCCAAACCGGGATCTCGCTAAGCGATCCGCGGGTTCTCATGGGATGAATCTGGATCACATAGCCGACCCTTGCTCCGGCAAGGGCACGGGCACCCCGCTTAAACAGACCCGCTACAACGCTCACCGGAGCCACGACACATTCGGGCTACGGGGCATTGTGGCGTGTCTCCCCTCCTCCTCCTCTCGGGAGGGCGACGGGAGCGTATGATCAAAGTCGAGGAGGCCCAGGTGGACCTTGCGCACATAAGCGCGGGCCTCGGGCTGCCCACGCAAAACAAACACGCTCCGCACAAACAAGCGCATTTAAGAGTCTGTTTCGGTCTTGCCGGCGTGCGAGACATAAAAGACCTCGAAGGAATCCGCCATTCCATTCGAGGCCTGGGAAGCTACACCCAACGGGTGCGCTCACGCACACCCCCTTGTAGACGAACCACCCGAGAAACAACAAGGCGGCGGGCAGCGGGGAACCCCCGGGCGAGTCCTCACTCGCTCGGGGGGGGCTCGAGGCCACCGCCGGGGGGACCAAAATATTGGGCCTCGAGACATTCTCAAACTATGAGAATTTGTCGGCTGCCAAGGCCGGTAGTGAAACCTAAGCCTGCTATCATCCCGCCGCGGAGGGACGGCCCGACGAACGATGGACCGTGCCATTGAGCCACGACGTTTACGGCGCGGACGGGCGGCCCGCGAAACGGCCCACAAGCGGCCCGAATGGAGTCACCGCGACGTCAAGAGCTTTTTGCGCTCACGAAGGACAAGGTCAAGGACCTCTACCGAACAACGAACCACGGCGTTTCCGTCGACCCGCGATCAAACCATGGCTCGGGCTCGACCTCACGTCTCCGATTAAGCGGAGGCGGCCTAGCTCACCGGGCCCGGGGAAATCTCCGATTCGTCCGAGGGTGGCCTAGCACACCACCCTCGGGCGTAAAAACTACGTCTCGCCCGAGGGAGACCAGCTCTCCGGACTTCGGGTGTGGCAGCCCAACTAGCCCGTCTCGGTCGCCGACCCTCGGGCGTGGGAGGTTCCGTCCCGGAGGAAGGGAAACCACCGCATTCAATGCGGTCGCGTGACGAGCAAGGCGCCCGGTGCCATCGATTACGCCCGATCAAATCGACTGCCGAATCGCCTCCCCAATCCGGCCCGATGGGGCGCAATCTTGAACCGTGGCGTGTTTTAAGCCACCCGCACACGGAACCAAGATGACACTTTGTTCACTTCCCGAGCACCGTCAAAGCGACACGATAGGCCGGACCCTCGGGCACTTGACACGCAAGGCGGCAACCACCGGGACCGGCCCTCGCCATGCGGACTATGAGGGGCGCCTCACGGGACCCTCGAGGGCCACGCCCGGCGGCACGTCCGCCGCCGGATCGGGGGCGTGTCTTCGTCGTCGAACAACGCCCAAACCCGGCCAGCGCCCTCGGCGCGCATGCAACCAGTGCAGCCTCGGGACTTAGCCACCTAGGCAACCACCAATGTAAACATTATCTCTCTCCTTCTCCTATAAAAGGGGGAGTAATGTCTCATTAGAAGGAGGTTCGATTCGGCTAGATTCGACTCAATCCCATTTTCAACTCCGGTTCACACGGAGAAAACTGCTCACCACAACCACCGCAACCACGATCGTGGGGCTTGAGACCGCTTCTCTCCCACACGACCGCCTGTAACCCCTACTGCAGGCTCACCTTTGAGCGCGAGTAACACGAGCGTGACGCACCCCCCGCTGGACGTAGGGCCCCGTTGGCCTGAACCAGGATAAACCGCCGCGTCCCGTGTCCGTCTTGCGCTACGCCATTGAGGGAGGAGGCACGCAGCCTACAAATTTTTTATTGCCGGCACCCGGGGCGCCCGCCGCTCCTCGAACCGCCGACATGGTGTGATTTGGCAACTTTCCATTGGGATAATGCTTCTCCCAAATTAGATTGACCCATGGTATGTCTTTCTTATTGAAGAATTTGTCAAGGTTTTTGGCGCGAAGGGCTTCATTTTGCTTACGCATGTCCGGGACACCCGGTCCTCCTTCCTCCTTTCCATACAGACCATTTCCCATGCTGCTTTGGGTGGTTTCTTAGAATTTATGTCAGCACCTCTCCAGAAATTATGTTTTCTGTATTTGTCCACTTGTTTAATGGCCCCAACTGGCAAGGCGAGAGCACACATATGAAAGGTGGGAAGAGCTGTGAACACCGCATTTGTTAGCTCTAGTCGACCCGGCTGGTTAAGGAAAGATGATGTACTGACCAACCTTCTTTCACATTTATTGATGAGGGGTAGATAGTCCTCTACCTTTGGTCCGCAGTTGTACCCGAGGTAAGCCAGTGTAGGTGAAGGGGAATGAGCCCACCGAACATCCAAAAGTTCTGGCCAGATGATTTGTTCTTTCCTGGGAGATGTTTATAGGAACCAAGAAAGACTTGCTGTAATTGACTTGTAAACCAGTGGAATCTGAGAAGGACTGCAGCAGACCTTTGAGAAAGAATAATTGCCTGGCATCCCCTTCCATGATAATCAGTGTATCATCTGCATACTGGATAATGGGAAAGTCTCTTGCTGAGTTGAGAGGTATAGGTAGGTTGAGAAGCCCTCTGTCCTTTGCATAGTTAATTATTGACTGTAGAAAATCAGCAGCTAGAACAAATAGTAGGGGGGGAGAGGATCTCCCTGTCTCACACCTCTTTTACAGTGGATTGTTTTTCCTGGGTTACCATTGAGTAGCACTTTGGAGGTACGGCATCGCTGAATGTTACGTATCCATCGTATCCGAGGCGCCCCAAATCCTCTGGCCTGAAGAAGTTTGATGATGGCCTTGTGTTCAATCTTGTCAAAAGCTTTTTCAAAATCTAGTTTGAGCACAATTATCTCCTTTTTTGAGTGACAAAGGTGTAGGTACTCAAATGACCAAGCCAAGCAATCTTGGATTGTCCTATTCTTTATGAAGCCATACTGATTTTTATGAATGAGAGGGATGATGACCTGTTGTAGACGGTTGGCCAACAGTTTTGTGATAATCTTCATGGAACTATTAAGTAGAGAGATTGGTCTAAAATCTGACATTGTGGAGGGTGATTGCACTTTTGGGATCAGAGTGATAAAGGAGGAGTTGATCTTTGTGTAGCGGATGTTTCCATTCGAAATCCCCGCATAGGTCAGAGAAGTCTTCTTTGATTGAATTCCAACACTTTTTAATGAACTCATTGTTGAAGCCATCAGGTCCCGGGGATTTATTGTTTGGGAGCCTTTTGACTACTTCATTTATTTCTTCATCAGAGAAAGGTTGTTCCAGATGAGCTAAATTATCATGCTGCTCTATTAGATTGGATAGGTCAAATGTGATGTCATTGTTTGTGGACTTCCCCAATCTTTCTTTGAAAGACTCCCAGATCAGCCTTTCTTTGTCAGCATGACTTGAGACTAAGTTCCCATGATGATCAGTCAAGGCAGCAATAAAATTCCTCTTGTTCTTTACTGTGGCGTTTGCATGGAAGAAGTGAGTGCTAGCATCTCCCAATGTGACCCATTTGAGGGATCCCCTTTGTTTCCAATAAGTTCTCTGTTGTTCTAGCAGAGTCAGTAATTTCTCTTTTATTATAGCTCTAAAATTCCATTCCTCTAGGGCCGAGGTCTCTCTACTCTTCTAGAGTATCAAGGAATTGGATGGTAACCGAAATATTGTCAATTGCAACCTTTAGATTTGACAAGCTTACGCTCCCTTGTCTCAAGGCTGCCCTTAGGTTCTTGAACTTCTTTGGTGATTCTTTTGGCATTATCTCGTGATGTGCTGCAGGGGCATGCCGGCTATCCAAAAAGACTGCTGAAAGTCTTCCCTTACTTGACCAAAATTTTCAAAACCTCGAAAATGTGGGTTTTCGGTATCTTCTTTGTGGAAATGGTGATCAACAATGGTGTGTGGTCCGAGATTTCCACTAAGGCAAAGCACACAAAGGTCGTGGTAAGAAAGGATCCAATTGCTGTTAGTAAAGACCCTGTCTAGCCAGACCAGGAGTGGATCAATCTGCTTATTTGTCCATGTAAACTTTTTCCCTTGCAGACCAACCTCAGTGAGCCCCAACCGACTTATGATTGCATTGAACTGAAACATTATATTGATGTCGGCTCCCTCTTTATTTCGTTCTCGGGGTACCTGTACATGTTGAAATCTCCCATTAAAACCCAATCCTCATCAGGGGGAATTTCTAAGCTTTTTAGCCAATCAATAAATTCGTGTCTTTCTTAAAGGGTACAGGGGCCATAAACATTAACCAAGGTCCAAAATGTTCCATCCGGCAAAAGAGGTAAACCGAATCGTGAGAGAGAACCCCATTGTTTGTTTTGGACTGCCATTAAGGGAATGACCCTTCCATGCCACTAGGATTCCCCCTGAGGCACCAATGGAGGGAACAAATAAGAACTCATTGAAGGCATGGGGCAGGAAATTTTTCAGATAGGCAAGATCAAAGAGGTCCCTCTTAGTTTCTTGAAGACACACCACATCACAGTTTTCCTGCACCACCTTATTCCTGATAGCATCCCATTTTCTGGTAGCATTTATTCCCCTCACATTCCAGCATAACACATTCCATTTTCTGATAGGAGACGATTCATTTATCACAAAGTAGGATATAAACGACCGAAAGTTAAGATCAACATCAAGTTGTCTTAGGGGAGCCTGAACACACTCGGTCCCATTTAATCTTGAAGGTTTGCAAAGCATCGTTACATCCCAAGTTCCTACTACAAAAGCTACGGGGCTTGACCGACAACAAAAGCAACCCCATCTACCGGATCGGTTTCCATCTAGGATTCTTGACATTGATACACAACTAGTTGTGCGGGGTGCGACCCCCTCCAGTCCTCCCACCTTGCTCGGCCAGGCCAGGTCTCCTCTCCCGGCGGCCCTGGCCGAGTCACGAGAGTGATCTAGCTCTAGCCACTGGGTGGCTCCTTTGCCTCTTGGCCTGTAACAAATCATCAGAGACCTCAGAACCCTCCATCAAACAGAAATCAATGGCTATTTTTTTGATGGATTTCTTTTTTAAAATTGGTGGTTTGATATTACAACCCGGACAGTTTTTGTCCAAACAGCTTTGGTGCTTAAACCCTTTCTTGTCTTTGTTTAATTCTAGGGCTTCTCCTTACCTCTGATTCGACAATTGCAGGCATTTTTTCAGGTCCCCTCTTCTTAGGTGGGAGGCTCTTGCTAGTTCCTTGTCCAGGATCACCAATTCTGTCCGCAGTGAAAGTTAAAGTCCGGTCTCTTAGCGGGAATGGAAATAACGGTGTTTCCATAAGCATCATTTCCCAGACAGGATACTAAGCCAGAGTTCATTAACTGTCTAATCCATGCAAAGCTCTCATTTTTCAACAGTTGAACTGTAAAGAAATTAACCCAACTGCTAGGCACAGTGATGTGAAGGTTGGATGGGTTACCTGAAGAGAAAATGGAGTGAAACAGACGTGTTGCCTCTGCACTGACAGCATTTGACCAAGCTGATTCAAGCTCTTCCTGCTGAGCTAAGCTGAGGTTCAATTGCATGTTCTCCAGCTGCATCAAAGGACTCTTTTCAAAGTTATCAGCCACCATGGCCCCAAGTAGGTCACTATCATCTGGCAGGTCTGGGTTCTTGCTGCCCTGCTGGGCCTGAATGTCATCATGGGCCACAATCTCTTCATTTTCTTGTGCATTTAGATGGGCACGCAATCGATTTCCTTCTTCAAAGTCTTGACCGGCCTCTTGATCCCCTGGTGGGCTGCTTCTAAGAATTCAAACTGGCTGGGGGGGCCACAACCTTCTTTGACAACCTCATCTTCAAAGAACTGGTTTTTCTTCTTGTTGCATGTTTACCTCTTGACTGATTTGAAGCTCATCAGATGCAATCAGCTGCTCAAAAGGGATCTCATCCACCAAATAGTTAACTGGGGATCCATGGATGACAGGAGGGTTGATTGGGCTTTGTTGTGCAAGCTGTTCAACTGGAACATCATCTTTGTCTTTCTTGGAGGTCTTGGTTTTGAATGTTCCCCCCCATTCAAGTCAAGTAGCTGTGGCTCTGGTTCCTCCGGGTTGAGCATAAAAACTTCATTCTCTAGCTGCAGGAGGTGGTGGATTTGCTCATATTGCCCCACCTGATTGTCTTGCAAGGGATTGATGATAACGAGGATCTAAATCCGAGGTCAAGGGGGTGATTGAGGTCCAACCCCTCCTCGGTTGTACTCTAGGGTCTGCATTCAGGTTCAGATCGAGGTCTTGATTCTGTTGGTGTTGCTGGGCAGGCACTTCAACCGGCCAAAGGTCCCATGCCTGAGGTTGCTGCTGCTGCTGAATTGGGACATCCACAAGATTCTCATCATTCTCATCCTGCCCTTCTTCCTCATTCTGCTCATCTTGGATTACTGGTTGTCCCAAGCCAAAGAAATCAAATGGCAGGGGATCTTCAATGAGGTTGTTATGTGGGATTGGGTCCTCCTGAGGTGGTAAGTCGCCTGGTTCCTTGT
Organism: Hyparrhenia diplandra; assembly: GCA_015847255.1. NCBI lineage: Eukaryota > Viridiplantae > Streptophyta > Magnoliopsida > Poales > Poaceae > Hyparrhenia > Hyparrhenia diplandra. The sequence goes on along the minus strand of JADLZK010000647.1, from coordinate 420,585 downwards.
GAGCCAAGACCTCACATTGAACCGCCCAAGATTCTCCCCCCACCGTGTCGGCTCCTTTACCACAACATCTTGAGGAACTTTCTCCAAATTAGTAACCACGACTCGACTAACAGTTAGCATCACAATCACGGATCTAAGTGGAAAAGCAAGACTACGGCAAAATCCCCAAGCGCATGCGAATGTGAGTCTCATAGAGGTAGTCACTAGGAAAATCTAGCGGCGGCGGCCGGCATTCATGGTTGAACTCAGCAAACCTCCAATTTCTACCCTCATCATGCTTGGCAAAAGAGACTGTGACATTATCAAAGATATGGGGACTATTATCCACTAACCGGTCTCGGCAATAGGATCTCTGAGCCTAACTTTTGCCCGCCCCAAGCTTGTACGGCCGAATGCTCTCGTAATGCAATCTAACCTCATCTACGAAGAAATCTCTAAGAACATCACGGGACGCAAGGGGAAGTGCATGGCATTACGGGCAGAGGATTGAAGGTGGCGATTGCAAGATTCTCGTTCTTTGCGGGCGGACGGACCGGGCGCCACCACGCTCGACATGAACCTTACGTTAGGGATTTCCAGGCGCCTCAGTGCGCCGGGATGAAGGGCGTTGGATCGCACGCCGAACGCCATGGAATCGACCTCCAAGGCGTGCAGCGGGAGGTTGAGGTCTGGCAATGGCGGGGTTTTCTCTCTGTCTACTGTAGCGAGAGTGGAGTGAGCCGGTGGAGAAGAGGGGGAAGTGGAAGAGTCTAGTCTCCAGCGTCTCGGGTCCGTCGCCTCATAAATGTCCACCACCGCGCACACCGGCCGCGTGGAATTGGGAAGTAGTGCCAAGGCAGGGTGCAGCTGGGATAGTGGAAGCGGCAGACGGCTGATTGGGCCTGGCACGATACTGCCAGCGAGTGCCCAGAAACGCGGGATATGTAGAGGCTGCAATGGGCTGGGCAAGATATGGCTGTCCCCGTTCAAAATTTCTTGCGGGTGCGGTCTTGCGAAGAATGTGTCCAAATGAGTGGCAAGCACGGCATTTGATAGGTGCATCACGATTGACTCTCCGGTGTGAATTAGAAAGGCATCTGGCCGCAAAACCCGTTTGGGCGTTGTGTGGGCACTCGAGGACCGAGGTTGGGAGAGAGATTTGCTCGGGAAGACAAGGCGATGATGGACTGACACCCTGCCATGTCGGACAGGTTTGCCCAAGGGGACCCCATTGGCGCCGGAGAGCACCGTTTTGCCGAGGAGCTCGCCAAGGCCGCCGTCCTTCCCATCGAACGGCGTTAGCACCGGAGAGAGGGCAGGATTTGAGGACATCGGCATAGGAACGGCTGGAGGCGGGTTGTGTGCGGCGACCCGCCATGGACCATGAGCGTTCTTCCTCGAGAGGAAGAGCCTCAGATTCATTCCGGCTTGCCCGATTGGGGCCACCATTGGCCCAAAGAAAGAAGAAAACCTTAAAATCGGTGCACTCAAAAAAGATTTGAGGCTAGCAATGAAGAGCCCAACCGGTTTGGAGGAGACGGCAAACTTGTAAGATCTCATCACGCAGGTGAGACACAAAGAAATGTTCGCCGAGCCGCCAATGGCGGCTTGGAGAAGAAGGCCCACCGAGTCGGGGTCACTGGTTTTGCACCGCCAAAAGCGGCGACAAGGAAGAACGGCACGGTCGAGCACGGGATGCGTGATCGGGCGAGGCAAGCATCCGAGAAGCCCGAACATGGGCCGCGGGAAAGGTGGAAGGGGACATGATCGGGACACACCTTGGGGGAGCCGACGCCTTGAGCGGAGCCGAGGCGAGGTTAGGAGCCGGCGAAGTCCAATGGCCAACGCGGCCACCAAAGATAGCCGGTGAAGCTTTCTTCAGGCCATCATCGATCCCGCCGGGTCGTGATCTCCCCCCGGCCGGGGAGGGTGACCGGGGAGGACGCCACCGTGGGCCGAGCCGAGCGGGGGAGGCAACCACCGGGTCCACCACGGCGCTTGGAGGGTGGGAGGTCGTCCCCCTCGAGGAGCGCCGGGGAGGGCGACCGGCGAGGGGCGAGCTAGGCGGGGCACCAAACAAAAAGGGTTCTCAACCTATTAAACTTGTCCGTATCAACATATATCAGCCACCTATTTAGCAGTTTTTTTTTTTTTCATTTATATTGGTCATGTTTAGATCGAACTTTATTTCGTTTTGGTTTCCTGTTTTCCATGCTACAACTGTGTGTTATTTGCATTTTTTTTTTTGCCCTTTGACAAGACTATGATAATTGACCTAGCTAATTCTATCTATCGATAGATAAAGCCGGATTTAATATCCATTATTCGAACAAAGTCATTACAAAGGGGAAACAATTTTTCATTTGATATTTTTTTTTAGATATATATAGAAATAGCCAACGTTATAACTAGTACTCCTCCATTCCAAATTATAGATTTAAGATATATTGCTTTTGCTTATTCATAAATAATAAATAGAGTAATATCTAGTATGTTGATTGATATCTAAATTAATTCTTTTTTGGGTTCCGGAAGTACTGACTGAAATAGAAGGAAACCAACCGTACCTTCTCGCATCACATAAGTTGGTCTACAACTTGTTCATTTAGGTCAGTTTTGGATCGGATCAACACCTTCGCCCGGCAGCAGCATTCAACCCAAGTGTTCAAACGCCTAGCGTTGATGCCTGACCTAGACATTTGTTCTTAGGTTGAGAACCAAACACCACCTTAGAGCGTTGTGATCACAAGCAAAAACACCGCCTTAAGAGTTATATTGGTTACCTTAGATAGAATCATGTCTATCAGTTCCCTTGAAAAAAAAAGGTTGCCTAAGGCTCTGTCTTTAAAAAAAATTAAGTTGTAAAATAAATTTAGAAAAATACGAACAATCATGTCAAATTAACTTTACATGATTGTTCGTATTTTTCTAAATTTATTTTACGACAAATTAAATTGACATGATTGTTCGTATTTTTTCTAAATTTATTTTACTTCAATTTTTTTAGGGATAAACCCTTAGGCAAGCTTTATTTTTTTCAAGGGTACTTAGGCAATTATTATTGATTGAGGATAATTACATCATTAGATAATAATAAATGAACAATAAAACTTGTGACTGGGTATACGTTTCCATCTAGAACAGCCCACTCTTTAGATTACTGGCCCATCAGCTTCAGCTCATACGGGCACTTTCTTTCCCCAAAGGCCCAAATGTTTGATCTCCAAGCTCCAGCACCGCCGGGAGGGAGGGCGTGGCGTGCCGTGTGGCCGTGGCTGGGGTGACGGCGGAGCTGGGAGAGTGGACAGATTGAATGCGCAGTGTCGGATCACCTCAAGACGAGACACACTGCATCCGTTCTGCTGGAAGGAGATGGTTGAGATGGCTCCTCTAACTCCAACCGCGGCCGCCGAAGTGCTCTCCATCCTCCGCGGAGCTGACGCAGCCCGCCTGCTCCCCACTTCCGGCATCGCCCCAACACCGGAGCTGCTCCAGCACCTCCGCCCCGCGCTCCCGACCCTCCCGGACTCCGCGATCCCGGCACTCGCCGGCTGGGCAGGCGCCGCCATCGCCGTCTCCCTCCTCGCCTCCCGCCGCCTCTTCGCCGCGGCTTGGCGCTTCCTCCTGCTCCCGCCCGCCGCCGCATCCTCCCCACCGCCGCCCCCACTCGCCGCGTTCGCGCCGCTCCTCCGCCGCTACGCCCGCCTCGGCCGCACCGACGCCTCGGTCCGCGCGTTCCGTTTCCTCCAACGCCACCCGGACCGCTACGCCGTCGAGAGCGAAACCAACGGCGCGCCGTCTGCCGAGGCGGCGGTCTCCCCGTTGATCCTGGCCGTCGACGCGCTCTGCAAGGAGGGCCACCCTCGCGCCGCCGCACGGCTCGTCGCGGAGGTCCGGCGCGAGGACGGCGGGTGCGCGCCCGACGTGCGGGTCTACAACGTCCTGCTCAACGGGTGGTCCCGCGCGCGCCGGCTCGACAAGGTGGAAAAGCTCTGGGCGGCAATGCGCGATGAGGGCGTGCGGCCGACGGTGGTCACCTACGGGACCATCATCGACGCGTACTGCGTCATGCGCAGGCCTGACCAGGCGATGGCGCTCCTGACCAGATGCGGGAGGACGGGATCCAGGCCAATCTGCTCACCTGCAACCCCATTGTGTACGCGCTTGCTCAGGCAGGCCGTTTCGGGGACGCACACAAGGTGCTCGAGAAATTTCCCCTCTATCGCGTGGCGCCGAATATCTCGACATTCAACTCCCTCGTCTTCGGCTACTGCAAGCGCGGAGACCTTCCTGGGGCTAGTGGAGTACTCAAGGCCATGCTAAGGCGTGGCATTTCACCGACCGCAAGGACATACAACTATTTCTTCATGGTCTTTGCCAGGAATCGTAGCATTGAGCTGGGAATGAATCTCTACGCGAAGATGGTCAGCAATGGCTATGCGCCAGACCAGTTCACTTACCACCTTCTGATCAAGATGTTGTGCGAGGCGAACCGGCTTGAATTAACGCTGCAGATGCTTCAGGAGATGAGAAACAATGGTTTTGAGCCAGATCAAGCGACCAGCACCATGCTGATACATTTGCTTTGCCGACGCCATCACTTTGAGGAGGCCTTTGCAGAGTTTCAGCAGATGTTTGAGAGAGGGATTGTGCCCCAGTATATCACTTACCGGATGCTTATGAAAGAGCTAAAGCGGCTTGGTTTGGGCAAATTGGAACAGAAGTTGGCAGATCTAATGCGTTCAGTTCCACATTCCACAAAGTTACCTGGCAGTTACAGGGACAAGGAAGGAGACGATGCTATAGAGAAGAAGAAATCAATATTACTCAAAGCCCAGGCCGTTTCAGATGTTTTGAAGGACTGTAAAGATCCCAAGGAACTGCACAAGCTCAAAGGTCCTGAAGAAACTGACGTCCAAATTGCAGACAGGATTGTAGCCAACATTAGGAGAAGAGTATATGGAGATGTCTCAAGGATAGTGCCATCTGTTTCTTGAACATTGATTTGCATTGTATAGATGTACCAATATTTATTGCATGAATGTGGTTTTAGCAGTCAGTTGAATTATTCATCTCAAAATATGACCACCTAAGCTATTCTTCTTAGATGATATAGCCGTGAGTTTCCTTTGCTTTCTCTGTCGCCGAATCATCAATGATTCGACGTTGCCCGCCCCCCCCCCCCTCATCCTTGTCCAGTTGATAGTTACCTCTAAGTTGGTTGAATTGATATCTCTCATGTTGCAGAGGAGAAGGGGCTGGATCAACGAAAATATGAGGGCTTTGCAAAACTCATGTGTCACTGCAACACAGTGTGGAAAAACTTATACACACTAATGCATGCTTAATTGCTTATGGATGGACCCAAAGAGCAGCTTATGATTTTGTCCAATTTGATTCCATTGTAACAGTAGCGTTGATGATTGTTCAGACCGACAGAGCATCGGCATTAGATGAGGCAGCTGAGTACTTCAAGTTGTTTCAAATGCAAGTTCATGTCTGAAATGGCAATTCCCAGTTTATCTGCATATATGCAACATTATATTGTAACGGTAGTGTTGATTCTGGTGATCATTCAACACTAGATGAGATAGTTGAGTACTTGAAGTCACTCCAAATGCAAGTTCATGTCAAAATGGCACTTCCCAATTTATTTATATCTACATGTATGCACTTCCCAGTGTTGATTCTGGTGTCCTTCTTGATTGCTTTTGTAGCCTCAGCTCGGAAACTGATTTGTTTCCTGTTGCTTAGATCATGTGGATGGATACTGATCTATTGGGATGGTGCTACTCGTGCTCATATCACCAGCGCATGTCTCCCATGAGGCCATGACCATGGTGTTCGATTCAGCATGTATTGGCAACTGTGGCGCAGTTCCGAGTCACATGCAAAGAGTACCATCCGTCATGAACAACCTGTTGAAACAATCTGGAATAATGTGGTTCAACCGGTTTGGTAATTTCCTCCCGAAGAGGGATTACACAAACAATGATAAAGGACTTGGACAAAACCAAATCTTGCTTAAGCCAACAGCTCGAGCACATCCCTAAAGAGTACTTATACAACGATCTATAAAGGGGGTACTTAAGAAATTTAGGCAAATGCCTCCCTCCAAAATCTTCCATGGTGGCTCAATTCCCAGAAGTGGATCAGTCCTATTTAAACCATGGGTTACAATGAGGAAATATTGGGACCTAAAGTTCCCCACTTAAGCACAAATATACCTAGCGAATTGCATAAAAGCTAATATTGTGTTCGTAGTAAATTAATTAATAAGGTACAGTGTGATTGGCTCTAAGAATATCCTAGGTACCTATAAGGTACCCAGACCTTGATCTATGGTTCCTAAAGAACTAATCGTCTATTTGGTTGGAGTGCTAGGGCCAACCCGAATGGGTTCGACTTGTTTTTTTGGTTGTTTGGATGGAGGGTGAGAGGGTTGGCGCGGTCCCATGGGCGGCATATTCAGCGTAGATGCGGGTTCACCCCCGTCCCTCCAAAACTGGCGGACGGCGAACCCTTTTTTCTTTTGGGAGTGTCGTGTGTCCGTTGGGAGCGCCGTGTGCCCCCGCTGGAGCTCGAACCCGACCTGGGCGTGGCAACGTGGAAGCCCACCTAGGCGTGGCGGCAGGTTGGGCGCGGGCGGCGCGGAGGCCTGACCTGGGCGTGGCAAAGGCGGAGGCGGAGGCCCGACCCGACGCCAAGGCGGCGGCGCGGTGGTGGCAAATGCTGGCCGCGGCGGGGATCGAGATGGGCAAGTTAGGAGTGACGTGGAGAAGAAAGAGATAAGGATGAGGTGTGCAGGTCGGCGATAGATTGCGTCCACCATGTACTGTAGATGACAAGAGTGATAACTGTCATTCATCCCACACTCCTCAATCTCCCAACTAAACAAAAAATAGGTTCAACCCATCCTCTCAACCAAATCTCAATCAAATCTCAACCAAACATAGTGAGGGTGAGAGCCATCCCCAAAAAACGAGGGTTGGAGCCGATCCCACAACCAAACAAAAGGTTGAAAGGTCCTAAATGGCTAGAGGGGGGGTGAATAGCCTAATAAAAAATTCTACAAAACACTAGAACAACTTGTTAGAATAATAAATGACGATAATTGCGGTTGCACTAGCTCTACTTTGTCGGCAAGCCACCTATTGACAATTCTAGTTGTTAAAGTCTCTAGTTCACTCAATTTGCTATGTCACTACTTTACCAACTAGGTGAGCAAGCTAGATTACACTAAACAAAACAAGGCAACTAGCAATTCTACATAAGATACAAATGGCACACAACTAAGCAAGCTACACAAGCATGATATGAAAATCACAATGTAATTGAAAGAGTGGTGTAGGGGTGATATACCAATGTGTCAAGGCAATGAACCAATCACCGAAAGATGATATCACAATATGATGCCAATCAATCACACAAGATGGAAACAATTGATTTGTTCACTTTCGAGTTCACTTGAACATCCTCAAGCTAGTCTCCGATTGTGTCGACTATCTCAACGGTGGATCAAGGTGGCACGCACACCTTGCCTCACTAGGCCACTTGACACCATGCAATTGAGGGGTAACTCAACGACACGCACAATCCACTAGAGTATCAATTCAACACTCCGCCGGGGAAGATCACAAACCCCTCACAAATCATCGGGAGGCGGTGGGGCAAGAACAATCACCTTCGCTTCCCAATGCCTCCAACAATCACCTAGCCAATCTAGGAGTGGTGCTCTCCAAGAACAACAAGAAATCACCGACAATGACAACCCTCAAGTGCCTCTAAATACAACTCTCAAAGTAATGCACTTGAATCTCACCGAATCTCTCAAAGATGTGCAAGCAAGAAAGAGAGAGGGAGGAGAATGGCTTAGCTCAAGAAGTGATGGAATGATTCAAATTCACCAAGAGAGAGCCCAAACCGGCCACCCTTCTATTTATAGAGGAGGACCCAACAACTAACCGTTGCCTCCTAAAAACGTGACCATCGGACGCGTCCAAGATCCACAAATCGACGCGCCGCATAGTAGCGTCCGATGCTCCTCCACATGCCACGTGTCACTAGACGTTTGAATTGACCGTTGTCGCGAGCTTAGTAACCACGCGCCGGACGCAGCTCTCTGCGGCGAACGTAGTCTAGAGACATTGTCAAGCACAGCCACCCACCGAACGAGCGTGCGAGCCGGACCATCGGACGTGCCACCACGGCGTTCGACGCGTTCATCACTCGCTCGGCAGCCACCACCTCCAGTAGTGTTGGACGCTGGCCTCGCGCCACCCCATGTCCGAGGCAAAACTGTTGGACACTTCGACACGGCACAGCCGACCCGCTTAGCGCCACCATGCGTCGGGCACACCACCAACGTCCGCTGCTCACTACCTCAGCGTCCGACGCATGTAAAACCTTGTTTTACAGACAATCATCGACGCAAACTTTTCCACCTTTGCACATACATGCTAGCCAATAAGTAAACCAACTTGTGCTCTAGAGATAGCATGTTTTCACCAACAAATTGCATCCGACACAATAGAAAATAATTGTTTCATTTTCCCAAAAGCGCCAAATCCCCCTGGCAAGCTCGGGGGGAGGGAGAGAGGGACCCAAACCTATCTCAACCTTGCAAGCACCACCACCTTTGCAAATGTGCCAACACCACCAAGTGTAAATCACCACATGATTGTGTGCTAGCATTTTCACAATCAATTTCAAAGGTTTGGTTAGGTCTCTAGGTTAAGAATGCATGCACATGATTGTTGAACCCGAGACACATGAGGATCGATGTTCTCGACGCTTTCCCCTCTTGATATTCCTACTAACGATTCTAAATAACTCACACCATCTATGGTATCTTGAGTGTGAAATCAAATTAGCCCTAACAATATACCTTTTCCTTGATCCCATTTTGATCCTCTCAAATCCACGCCAAGCAAGCACTTGATCATCTTTTGGATCACCTCAATCCATCCACCACGACCACCATGCTTCACACTTGGTTAGACCAATCTCCAATCTAAACAAACACTTAGCATAGAGAGATTAGTCCTAGGGTATCATCAATTAGCCAAAACCAAACTAGAGATCTTCAACGGTAAGTCCCAATCATGGTGGATATGTGGATACTAGCCATATGTCTGACCCGCATAATGCTAAATCCCAGACTGGTTTCGTATTACTCTGAGGTGGTGCAACCATATGGTCTATGAAGTAAACCTTGGTTGCCATATCATCCAACCACTAAGAAATAATTGCCCTATACAAAGCCATATCAGCATGTGTTTGGCTCAAATGGATGATTAGCCACATCCGTAAGTCACGTGGCTTGAGCTTTGCTAGCTCCCCCACTGTTGTCTATAAAGATAACACCACTTGTGTTACACAAATAAATAAGTACTATGCAAAGAGCAATCGCAGAAAAGCATATTTCTCTAAAGTTATTTATTCTCACAAGCTCCTAAAGTGTGAGGAGATAAATACCATGCAGACTAAGTCATGTGAAAATCTAGCATATTCATCCACAAAGAGAGGGCTCCCTAAGTCATAGTCCAAAATTGTGATCCTTAATATCATAATTTGATCCTAAAGATTAGACTGTTGTACTCTTTTTTCCCTAGTGAGTTTTTCCCTAGGGTTTTCTCACGTAAGGTTTTCAACAAGACAACAAGTACAACATAGCTTGCGCGCGTGAGTGCAATGTACTATTTTATTCTACCCTTTTTCCCACTCGAAGTTTTTAGCGAGACGTGTACACAAGCGTGATTCACCCAAGGGGGAGTGTTGTAAAACAACAAGTGTGGGTGAATCTCAAGATTCATGTAGCACGAATTTCAGAACGAAGAGATGAGAAAATATCAAGCACTCCAGAGAACTAGAGACGAGTCCAGAGTGTCTAGTAGAAATATCTAGTACGGGTATCTAGAGAATGCTACCTTCATGTCACCATCTATTAAAGAGAATACCATTCTCAACTTTGATCTTTGTAGCAACTGAGTAAAGGAAGAAGGTTGAACAATGTTGAATGCCATTTGGGAGAATGCAAGGAGAGGATTTTGCTGTGGATAGTTCGTCTGGAACAATGTCTTGGTCACTTGATCAGGGAAGGCATTGTTTGTAGGGGTCCAAACAATCAGAAAATCTACCAGGGCCTGAATTGGAGCAATAGATGTAGTTGAGTTATGACTGAGCTTGTGCAATTATTGATCGGTTGTATGGGTTATTGATTAGTTGTATGGTGAGACACATAGATAGTGTTATGACAATGTGCTCAATGTTTTTGAAAACCACATCTAATCGCTATATTGGATGCAATGAGGGTTGATTTACCATGTTATATTGATCATTGAAGGGCTCTTGTTGCTACTAATGATCTTCTGATGATACCTTTTGAGCATTCAAATTCACGAGCTATCTCTATCCTCTTAGTCAATTTAATCGTGCAAAGGTGTACACAAGTCAAAGAGGCATGCTTGATCTTATAGAGATTTCTAAACTACACAAGAAAAACCGTGACATCACATGAGCTCAATTGGATGTTGCCTCTGTAGATGCTGGTATTTTTGAGGCATAGACCAGGTCATAAGATGGATGCATATAAGAAGTTCATAGCAGACCATCAAGGCTAGATGTACAATGGCGCAGGTTTAGAACGTGTAAGCCTTGGCCACTTTGCAGTCATCTTAACTTAACTCCAACAGAAGCTATTTCAGATGGGTCAGCACAAGGCTATTTCAACCCATTACATGTTTTAGGTATTATTCTTCAATTAGTCTTATGTAAATCTGATGTAAATCGATGATAAGATGTAGTTCAGTTAGTCTAATGTGAACTTGATGCTAGTATCGGTTTAGTGGTTTTGGAGAACCTTACTGAAACCATGTCATGTGACCTAGCAACCATTGGAGACTCTAGATACCGTAACCCGGCAACGGTGCGAAACACCGGTACATGTGAAAGGGACCCACCAACTCGATGCCGACACCAAAGCCGACAGCCCCATGAGATATTCCAAAAGCGACGTCTCTAACGAAAAAATGACATCCAAAGACGTCATCATCGCCCGACCCGGATACACTAGTGTTGGGTTTATACGCGGAGAGATCCTCATGAAGGACAAGACGATGCCTCCAAAGACAAAAATTGCGTCCCACATGCGTCGCCGCCGTCAAAACATGTTAGCACCGCCACTTTGCCTCCAAGAGCCATCTTTGTTACGCCAAACGCCGGGGATCCAACCGTCAAATTTGGAACACTAGACGCCCCCAACGAGCTGTCCCCCTCGAGAACGTCAAAATCACCCGGACGGATCGTGTCCATCGCTACAACAGTACAACCGCGGGAGAGACAGAAGAGCACCGCCCCGAACACCACCACGGACCACCGACGTCCGCCTTCATCCGTGCTCCTACTTGCACCACCACCATACCGCCGCACCGCCACGCTCCCGATGCACCAACAACAATGCACGGCGCCGCTTTAGCCGCCAACCCGCTGGATTTGGCCGCCCGCACTAGTGGATACATGATTTTTGGTGGCGCTTATTTTGGATTAATGGTGGCGGTTTTTACAACCGCCACTGAGGTCACCATAAATGGGCGGATTAACTTTGGCGGTTTTTGGAGCCCAAAAAACTGCCACGGTTATAAATAAAAAATAATAAAAAACAAAAATCCAAACTAAAACCCTAATGGGCCCGGATATGGGCCGTCGGGCCCGTTAGGGTTTCGGTGCCGCCGCCCGCGGCGTGGATCTCCATGCTAGATCTAGGGAGGGAGGCGCCATCGGTGGAGAGAGGGAGTGTTGCCATGGAGCTCGAGGCCGCCGCCATGGAGCTTGAGGCCGCCGTCGTGCTTGGGGACGCCAGGATCCTTGCTAGGGGACGCGGATCCAAGGCCGGGGCCGCCGCCGCCGCAGTAGCTACCCCGATGCCGCGCCGCCGCCGCCGGTGTTGGGCTAGGGCTATGGAGGGAGAGGGAAAGGGAGGGATGGGCCAGGAGGGATGGAGGGAGAGAGGCCGCGTGAGGAGCGCTGTTCGCCGCGCGCCGGACGGGAGGCGAGGGGAGGCTCGTTGGAGAGTGAGGGAGAGGGGCTCGGTGGAGAGTGAGGGAGAGGCAGTGGGATGTTAGGGTGGAAACCCTAGGGCTTCATTATATATTTGAGCCACGATATTGGGCCGAGTGGGCTTTTCTCGGTTTACTATGTTTTTTGGCCTTATTTACGGTGGCGATTTTTTTTTTAAAAAACGCCACGACTAATCGATTTACCGTGGCTTTTTCAATAACAGCCACAATTAATGAAAAATAACCGTCATGGTTAATCGGAACATTTGCCATGGAGGATTTTTGAAAAACCGCCATGGTTAATAAGAACGAAGTGCCTCGTAAAATCATTTGTGTAGTAGTGCCGGAGATCGGGCGCCCATCGGGCAAGGGCAGCCACGACGTAGCGTGGCCGTCCGCCCTCCAACCTTTGATCTAGCCGATCTTGGAGTAGACCCCGCCGTCGGTGCCTTCGACGGGGACAAGGGAGAAACGAGGTTGAGGGAAGGAGTGACCACGCCACCCTTTCACTACCATCAACCGGGAGAGCCTCTCCGCCACCATCACAGCAGGCCACACAGCCTCCAGTGGCCTACTCCGACGGCGGCGCGAATGCTGAACTGAAATCTTTTGTAATTCCGTTGATGTAGTTTTCTATTATTTCAATTTGGACCTTTTTTCTCCTGGTTTTCAGCCCATACCCCTCATTTTATTGGCACTTCAACTTTTTTTTTTTTTTTTTTTTGACAAGTGTGTCACTTCACCTCACGACACTGCATTCGTTCTACCGGAAAGTTCTTCCCCGCGAGCCGTGACGACAATGCTAAACAGTCCCAAATATGTTAATTCTAATTTAGAATTTCTAAAGTATAATCCAAAATTAGAATAAACCTAGGATTGTAGGAAATCGAGTTGTACTTTGAAAATTGTAACTTGCTCGGTGGCAAATTTTATTGACAAAGGATAAGTGCTAATCAATCTGAATCACCAAGAGTTAAGGCATCACTGACCATTTCTCAGAGAGAGAAAAATGGTTAGTTGGCTAAATTTTTCGAAAAAACATAGCTGTAGAGAACCTCCTGTTAATTGATTGTACACGTGCTCCGCTGGAAGTTGGATTCAAATTTTTATTGTGCAACATAGGCTAGCTCTAAGTGCAGTTTAGTAATTATTGCTGTGCCATTAGAAATTATTTTAGTATGTCAGAGTCGAGTTTCCCAATATTGTTGTGTTTACGGTTGTACTGGATGCAGCTCCTATGATTATGAAATCAGTCCATCTGTGGATGCATAAGCCATCACAAGCTTTTGTGCCTGATTTGCTCAAGAACATGAAGTCACTGGCTGAAAAAGTTTAGCTGATATGTAAGCAGCTTGCTTTACATTGTTAATTTAAGATTTAACGGGTCCTGCAACCAACAAAATTCAGCCATAAAAAGTTCTGGAGGCATGCAACAACTCTATGCTGCGAGTCAAAGCCTAGGCGACGGTTGAACAAATTCATTGTGCAGTGTCCTGTAATGCACAATAATGTTAGAGAAGAAATCAAATCAGTATTGCAAAAACCCCAGGCCGTTTCTCACATTCTTGAAGGGGTGTAAAGATCCAAACAAATAAAAACTGCATAAGCTCAAAGTTCCTGAAGAAACTGATGTCAAACTATCGAAGTTTCAGAAGCCAACATTAGGATAAGCCTCGAGGGTAGTGAGCATCCGGATTCTTCAGACACTGAATTGAATTCGGGAGCAGGAATTTGGAATCATGGGGAAGCTCTCTATGGAAAATAATTTTTGTGCCCTGCTTTTTTTTTTTTTTTTTTTTTTTGAGAATTACACAGTACAACGCAGACACTCACAACACGCACGCACACTCACCCCTATGAATACACGTGACGCAAACCCTACCCCTATGAGCACCTCCGAAGGACTGAGCAACCCGGCAGATCCGGGAGATTCCCCGGTCACCATTGGCGCCTCGTCGTCGACGGGAACGTCGCTACCACTGAATGCATAACGCCCGGTAAATCCTGGAAAAATCCCAGGGAAAAGGTCGCGAGCACCAGGGATTTGATCTCTGGTGGGTAGCGTCCCACCTGGACCGCCCTACCATTAGACTACAAGCCAATTCGCAATTTTGTGCCCTGCTGCAGGACACGCCAATTTTTGTGCTTGAATAGTATCTGGCGATAATTTGGAATCGAGACTACGGCAAAGAAGGTTGGCCGTGTCGTTGGCTAGAAGGAGATACCAGGACAGAAAGGCAATTCATGGGCAAAAGTACCCGAGAAGAAAATAGATATAGAAAATAAAAACAGTCAAAGGTATAAGCAAAAAATCCAATTGCGATAAAATAAAGAGATACACAGGAGTTGGGACTATGACCTGCGTCGTTATTTCCAAATTCATACTCTCTTTGTAATATGAACTGGAATCCCTGCCTTCAAATATGTTTACATACAAGAAAAATAAAGAGAAATGGCAAAGCAAGCATGTGTTTCTTGTCTCTGGACAAGCCCTGGCCAAAAAAAGAAAAGAACATCCTTTCTCAATCATAACAGTGGCACCACAACAAAATTTCATAAATTACACAGGAAAAGGAATAAAAGTTAAAAATGAACTAATCAGGATTAACGAAGACAAAGATAATGTATCACACTAGAGTGAAAGATAATGTATCACTGGAAGGCCATGTTATGTATTTCTGCAAAAGAAAACACTAACAAATATAGGAATGAAAACATTACTTCTCTGTTGTCTGCTTTCTACAACACAACCAAGATGATGTATACCTGTTCCCTCTACCACCAACATCTGTTTTTATTCAACTACAAGATCTGAAACAAAAATGGCCATTCCACAAGAGCTTGTTACATCACACTAAGAAGCTTTACGGCTGGCCACATTTGGTGACCGGTACCCTGCTTTAGTGGGCTTTCCCCAAGGAGAAACTGAAGGCCTGCCTCCTTTGGTACGCCCCTCTCCTCCACCATGGGGATGATCCACAGGATTCATAGCAACACCACGGACAACAGGGCGCCTGCCCAACCACCGGCTATGCCCTGCTTTCCTTAGCTTGCGTGCGGCATGGCTTGGATTGGAGACTACACCAATTGTAGCACGGCATTTTGAATCGACAATCTTCTGAGCACCTGAAGGAAGACGCAGAACACACTGTGCACCTGGCTCCTGGACTACTTTAGCATATGTACCAGCTGCTCGAACCATCTTCCCACCCTAACCAGGACGACATTCGATATCATGCACCCACGTTCCAATTCGTGCATTGGCTAGTGGTATACAATTCCCAACTTTTGAGTTGAGATCAATTATATCAAACTGATTAGCTGAGGAATATGGTGAAGAAGATGTATTCTTAGAAGGTTTCGAGGAGTCATAGTTCATCACTGTACTGCCTGGCATGCATTGGTGACCGGCCAATATATAAGATACTGGTACACAATCAGCCTGTCCCTTTGGTCCTTTACTCTTACCAACAGACTTTGCTGCCAAGCTACTGAAGCGGTTAACCTGTGCCTGAAGCACAGGTTTCTTCTTGAGATCATTCTGCCAAGAGAGAGCAGCTTGACGCTTCATTCTCTGCGTCCAAAGCGCATCATCCGCTGCCCATTTTTGAATTCCAGAAAGAGAGAATGTCTGTTTTTCTTCTTCATTTCCTCTGACTTGAGCATAGAAAGTGGGCTTCGCACCAGCTAATGCTATCCTAGGCAAGCTCCCACCAGATTTAAGAGATGCAATATCTCCATTGCCGAAAGAAGAGTACAGTGCAGCAGCTTCCTTTTCTTTATGCACTCTACCAGACAATGGAGCAAGGGAAAACCGAGCAGAGACATCAGCAGTGACAGATTCCAGGATTGCTGGCTTGGCGCTGGGCTCTTGTAGGGACTTGGGGCGGCGGAAATGCACACCCTGGACGCATCGCACCAGAGCAATGCTAGAGGATTACGAAATTTCGTAATACACACACCCTGGATTTCGTAATACGAGGATGAAACGAGGATGAGTTACCTTCACCTATAGGCTGAAATTTCATCAGTTACCTTCACCAAATATATACAAGAAAAAGAAAATAGTAATATCTATAGTACATAATTAATATCGTTAGATAGATCAATGAATTTATTTTCATAATAAACTTATCTGGAGATACAAATATTGTTAATATTTTCTACAAAACTAGTAAACTTAGAAAAATTTGACCGGCACGAATACCGAAGCGACAGAGGCGAATTTGGGCCTAGGGCCACTAGGGCCATGGCCCTAGGCGTGGCCCGAAACTTCCTTTAGTATATTGTGCTTTAGTGGCCCAGGTTTAGATTTTAGGTCCAATGTTGTAGCTTTTTGGTCTAGCATAGAGAGGAGAGAGAGGCGTGAACACAACTTTCTGGTCCAGCTCGTGAGCGGCGTCCATTTGACTCACACCGACCCAGCATGTCAACTGCTTTTTGGGCACATAGCACTAGCAGCTTGTAAGTCGCATGCGCACGCCCAATCAGGCTGCCAAGTAGGTGACTCTGATATGCCTAAGGCCAGTCTCAATGGGAGTTTTATGAGTGTTTAATGCACGCATTAAATGCAGCGCCACATCAGTAAAATTTTACTTTTTACATGAAACTCTTAGGAGAGAGAGAAAAAAAGAGTTTCACCATGGTGAAACCTTTGGGCACTGTTTCACATGCGTTGAAAACTGTGTGAAACCCCCATTGAGACACAAATAGAGTTTCATCATGCAACTATGCAATTAAACCGTGCAATGAGAAAGAGGTTGTGGGACCCTTGAGTCTATGAAACTGTGTAATGAAACTATGCATTGAGGGAGACATCTATTTCATGTCAAAATTTCACATCTTGGAAACCGGGAGGTGAAACTCTCCATTGAGACCGGCCCTAATTGCAGTACTGGCTGAGTCTTTGGACTTTTGGTATTGGAATACATCTGTAGTTTTCCATTCTCATTCTCAAATCTAAGTTGCTGCTACTGGACTATATTCCTTGCCATACGGTAGAATGCTTAATTGATTTATGCCATTTTTTTGTGTCAAAGCGCACAATGAAACGAAGTATTCAAGACATTAAAATCCTTTTTCTCCTGCTCCTATGTCAATTACACAAACATTAGTTAGGTATTTTTTTAATCACTTCCATATTTCCATCGATTACATTGTGGATTTAATTTAGAATTGAGATACTGTATCATCTAAAAATACGCATTTAAGAGCTAATTTTATTATTTATCGGCATTAGATCCCGTCTGAGCGGTATTTTGACATGACATGAGTGGTACACATGCTTTCACAAAGTGGCCCTAGGCTTGAAAATTGACGAGCTCCGCCACTGCGGCGACACTTATTTAGCGACGGGGGAGTTGAGCTTTACCCTAGCTCGGTTAGCCCATGATGATGTAGTTGACAAAACACTTGGCAATCATGCATTGTCAACCGTCTTCTCTTCAACACTGATCTACTACCACTAATAATGCACCGCTTGTGAATTTTTCTAGAGCCACCCAAAAACTGTCCACCACAATCATGCACTCTGCTATGTGCACAAAAAAAATGCACCCAACAATAGCTAACCTTTCAAATGAAAGGACGAGATTCACTCTGGCCACTTTTTTCTCTCACTCACCCACATCCAATGGACGAGATCGCTAGGACCAAACCTCATCAATCATCCCTCGTCCCGTCCCACACCCGATTCCCCGGAAATCTTCGGTCCGAACGGCCGGACCTGAAGCTCGCGCCGAATGGTACCGACGCTCTCGTTCGTGCGCTCTCATTCGCACGTCGCAGTCGCAGCTATGTATATGGGCCGTATGGCCTTTTTCCTCTCTCTTTTTCGTGTATAAGCCAGCGAGGAAGTCTAAAACTCAATAAGCCTATCCCCCACTAGGGGTTTATTTGGGAGTTCTCAGCCTCCCGATTGGCTCACGTGGAGTAGTAACTGAAATATAGGTATCAAATCCATTGATCGATATCATAAAAGTCTAAGAAACTGTCATCACCTATCTCTTCCTTTCCCAGTGCTTCATTAAGAACCATTCGAGCTCGGTTAATATGAAACTGCCTATACGAAGTCACGAAGAGACACCGACGGCCTCCTCACACAATTGATGCATGAGAAACTGACGCTAAGCAACCGAGCGGTCGGCTGACTATAATACTTATATATCATCCTCAGCCAAGCTTTCTCAAGGCAACGACAGCACTCGCCGCTCGCTCGCTCATCACGCAACCAATCGCGGACGCAGCAAGAAACCAGTGAGTAGCGACGATCCGATTTCACATCTGTTCAATAATTTCCCGGGCGATCGATGGCGCGGCGGGGCACGGAGGCGTTCTCGGACCTTGGGGTGCACTGCGACGAGCCCGACTGCAACCAGCTCGACTTCCTGCCCTTCGACTGCGAAGGCTGCGGCAAGGTCTTCTGCGCCGCGCACCGGACGTACCGTGACCACGGGTGCGCCAAGGAGGCGGACCAGGGCCGCACCGTCGTGGTGTGCCCGGACTGCGGCGACGCCATCGAGCAGTCCGGGGCAGGACGAGCAGGAGATCCTGAGCGCGCACGCGCGGTCGCGGCGCTACAAGGAGCAGCTCACCTTCACCAATACCCACGACTGCAAGGCCTGCGGACGCGTCCCAAATCGAAATAGACAGGCTGACCGACGATGCCGTCGTGCGGTTGCATGCAGCGATGCAAAATCGAGGACTGCCTCTAGGTGCACTTCTCTAAGCACCGCCCAAAGCTTTTGAAGGTCTTTGTCTCTTCGAGGTCAGCATCCTCTTTTATCCGCCCAGGTCGTGCTCCACGTCTTCTTCCCACGAGGCATTGATGGTGAGAAAGAAATTCAGGAAAGGATATATGTATATGATGGTGCTATCTTCATCGCAGGTATATATGTATATGATTTGAACTAAGAACTTGGTCTATTAACATGTGTAAGTCATATGTCTACCCTATGATTCATGAGTTTTCTTGGCTGCATAAGAAACCAGAACAAAGGATTCACTTAACTAAATCCTCCTGCAAAGCACTACAAAGTTCAGCAGGACCGCACGGGGAGTAGTCTTTGCATCATTTTACTTATCAATTATGTTCAAACATTATTTTAGGATTATAATTGGCTTAATCCACTTAGTGATTAACATCCTATCACATTTATATTTCTTTTTGCATACCCGCCGCAACGCATGGGGAATTCTCCTAGTTTACTTGATTAGTCTGTTCTGTGAGCACACAAGAGCGTGTATGTGTCTATACATAGATTTATTTTTCTTTTTCTTTTTTTTTATTTATTTATATTTCCGTATTCTTCTCTTCTCTTCTCTTTGCTTTCCTTTTCTTTTCTTTTTCTTTTCGTGCTTTATTTATTTTTAATTTTCTTTTGTTTTATGTGATTTTTTATTATTATTTTCTTTTTTATATTTTATCTTTCTTTTTGTTTCTTTTTCCTTTTTTTATTTCTTTTTCCTTTTCTTATTATTCCTTCTTTCCTAGCTTCAATTTTTATTCTTGTTTTATTTTCATTTCATGTGATTTTTTATTTATTCTTTTCATTTTATGTTTTATTTATTTTATTTCTTTTTTGCTTTTAGTATAATTAATTATTTTGTTTATTTTATTTTATTTTTATACTTTATTCTTTTTATTTTTATTTCTTTTTCCCTTTCTCTTTTGTATTTACGTTTTGAAATTTTTTACAATAATTGAGGAAAAATTCGATGGGCTCACATCGACCTAGAGAGCGATCGATCCGACGACAACGAAGGCCCGAGGAAATAGGAGGAAATGGGGTGGAGGAAACGGGAGGAAAATGATGTGTCTATGGACGGTGGGCCATGGGGAAAAATTTTCCTCTCGTTTCCTCCGCAAATTTAGGGATTATAAGACTAGGTGTTAATTGCATTCTCGTAATTCTTTTTTTTTCATTAAGGGTAAAAGGGTAACTTCATAAATGCAAACGTAATGTTTTGAGTAGTATAGTTAGGGTGGATAATACAAGTACTATAGTTAGATGAATATCTTCTTATTATTTTCTTTTTAAAAAATAAAAAGAACTCTAGTCTAGGGTTCATCGAGTCGCCGCCGCCGGTTCGTCATGCAGGAGGCGAGATCCGGCCCAGCGGCGTCCGCGCTCCCGTTCGCCGAGGCGGAGGCCCTCACGCTACCGGAGGGGTGCGGGCGGCGAGTTGCACGCGTCCGCAGAGCAGGCGGGCGAGCGCGGCGGCGGCGACCTGGTCGTCGACGACCGAGTGGGTGGCGACGCCGATGAGCGTCGGGAACCCGACCTCTGGCTGCCGCGCGCCAGGGGACGTGGTTGTCGCCGGTGGCCACGGCATCTTCCTGTTCATCTCGACCTCCATCATGTGCCTCTACGTCTTCGCGTTGTCCTGGCTCAACATCGTCGCGCAGAGGCCGAGGCACGGCGGGTCGCTGCTCAGATCCATGACCGGCGAGCCGCTGTCCGTCGTGCTCATCTTCTACACCTTCGTCGCCGCGTGGTTCGTCGGCGGTCTCACCATCTTCCACATCTACCTCATGAGCACCAACCAGGTACGTACGAGTACTCCGTCGATCCGTCAGAGCCGATGACCGAGAGCTGCGCACGCAATTCATGGTGTTGATTCGTTCGTGCAGACGACGTACGGGAACTTCAGGTACAGCTGTACAGGTAAGGAGAACCCGTACGACAGAGGTGTGCTCTAGATTATTCAACCATGCATCTCGATCGGCACCAGAGGCGTTCGTCGAGGTCGCTCAAATCGGCCGCACCGGACACGGTACAAGGTGTTCTTCTACAACAAACTTGGCGGCGTTCGTGGCGTCGCTCATCGTGATCCTCATGGTCCAGAGCCGGTTCCTGCTCAAGGGCCACACGCTGGAGGCGGCCATGATCCTATGTTCGGCATGATCGGTGCGTATGACGCAGGGAGCTGCAGGAACGAGACGACCTCCATCTACGTGGTCGCCTTGGCCGGGATCGTCCTGGTCTACGTCGTCATCCACATCGTCCTACGCTCGACCACAAGCCGGACAGCCGCCGCTCAGACGACGAGGAGCAGAAGCTGGAGAACCGGCCGGGCGCGTCCGCATTGAGCCCCATGACGTCGAGCCGACGACCTCGCTCTGCACCGGCGCCCCGCGCTGACAACGACGTACCGGCCTCAGCTGCAACCGCCTACCTGAACACCTGCACCGCTGGGCTGCCTTCGTCCGCGAGCTCACCACGGTCTCCATGCGCCTACGTCGCCCGCGCGAACAATGCCCTGCACCACCCTGACCTCGCCACTGCTCCGTGAATGAAACCATACAATACATACATGTTGCTAGCTCTTGCTACTTGCTAGCTTCTTTGTCATGCGGTTTGCCTTGACGTAACCTGAAAGGTACAAGTGTGTTTCACGACATGTTAAGCAAGCTAATAGGTTTTATACGTGCACCCAAGCTAATACGATAAGAACTTAGTTGACACTATCATGTACTCTGCTCCGTGCAATGCGTTCTAAAGGTCTTGTGCTAGATGTTTGCTTATGTGATCTACGCTCTATTTTCGCATTGGGCCTAGCAAAGCGAATTGGCCTACGAAACCGATGTGGCCCAGCCCATATTCTCTCTGGACCGTGGGAGCGCTGGGTGCGGGCCGGCTCCCGATCCTCCATTGATGTTTAAAACGCTCGGCGTTGTCATGCGGTTTGCCTTGACGTAACCTGAAAGGTACAAGTGTGTTTCACGACATGTTAAGCAAGCTAATAGGTTTTATACGTGCACCCAAGCTAATACGATAAGAACTTAGTTGACACTATCATGTACTCTGCTCCGTGCAATGCGTTCTAAAGGTCTTGTGCTAGATGTTTGCTTATGTGATCTACGCTCTATTTTCGCATTAGGCCTAGCAAAGCGAATTGGCCTCTGAAACCGATGTGGCCCAACCCATATTCTCTGGACCGTGGGAGCGCTGGGTGCGGGCCGGCTCCCGATCCTCCATTGATGTTTAAAACGCTCAGCGTTGGCCAAATAACAAATACTTGTGACTAGTGTAGTGGTTAGGCCCCAATAGTATAAATAAACCTCATGTCCCGTGTTCAAACCTCAAAGGGACTTTTTTTGTGTTTACAAGTTTTTTTTGTTATTTGTTCATATTTTCCTTTCTCTATTCTAATTTAAATATTTTTTTGCCATTTATACCTTTGTTTTAATTTAAATATATGGGTACGACCATACCATTATATTTTTAAATGATTTGAACTATATGCAACTATGCATCCATCGCAACCATGAACATCTCTCACTTACACCATGATTACATGTGAGACTTGTTCATGGTTGTAAAGGATGTGTATCACCACAATCTCTAAATCATTTAAAAATTTTATGTCATGATCGTACGCCAAAATGAGTGGTCCATACAAGTTTTTATATTTTTCTACGTAGCATAGGTTTTTTCATTTTTTTCCTTCAATTTATTATAAAATAATCACATTAATATGTAAAAATGTGTAGAAAATTGTATAAATGCACACAACATCATAGTTTGTCTCCATTACCATGTTATTAATTTTTTAAAATGATTTGGATAAAGTGACACTATGGATCCATCACAACCGTGAACCTCTCTCACTAACTCACATGACTCTATGGGAGACATCTTCATGGTTGTGAAGGATGTGTATTATCACAATCTCTAAATCATTTGAAAATTTTATGTCATGATCGTACACCAAAATGAGTGGTCCATACAAGTTTTTAGATTTTTCTACCTAGCATAGGGTTTTTATTCATTTTTCCTTCAATTTATCATAAAATAATCACATTAATAGGTAAAAATGTGCAAAAATTGTATAAATGCACACAACATCATAGTTTGTTGCCATTACCATGTCATTAATTTTTCAAATGATTTCGACAAAGTGACACCATGGATCCATCACAACCATGAACCTCTCTCATTGACTCACATGGCTCTATGTGAGACTTGTTCATGGTTGTGAAGGATGTATCACAACATTCTCACATGACTATACTCCCTCTGGTTAGGGATCGAGGTCATTGAGGACATGATTGTGTGTACCAAGGAGTCATTAATTAGGGATAATTTTTCCATATTTTCCTAATAAATACGGAGAAGAGTGCACTTTAACAACAAACGTTGCCTAGTCCTATTGGTTCTAGCAGAGGCACACGATGTTGGAGGTTGTTGGTTCAATTCCTCACCTTATGATGATTTTTGCTATTCATTGTTTTTGCATAGGGATTTTTGCGTCATTTTTCAGTGAGCGCGTAGGCCGCGGGAATTTTTTTCATTTTTTCGTCCATGCGTTCGTTGGCCACGGCTTTTTTTGTGAAGTCGAAGTTTCAAGTCCCAAATTTGCGACGCTGGAGTCCCAAATATGCAATTTTCTCATCTGAGTGTTGTAGAATATGGTTTCGATTCTTATAACATCTAGAAGGGCATTTTGGCCGTGTAGGCTGTACTACCAACCAAAAAAAGATGACAACAGACAAGAAACAAGCCATTAGAGATATTCTCATGATCACTGCTACATGCAGCTCTAAAGAACACAAGAAACAAAATCACGTAGCCACCTTGATCCCTTTGTAACAAATGTACATCAAGTTCTAGCCCGAACCATACTAGCTTATGCCCAACGATATTCCTGGTTTAGAGCATTTCATTTCATACAAGTTACACTTCAAGTAGTACAGACACTTGGCGTCCAAAACATCTTAGCGTCCTGCAGGGTGTCGGTTCCAGGATAAGTAGTTGTGCATCATTTCGGCTCTTTACATACCTGAATCAGGGAAGCATGGTAAATCTCAATGCAAGACTGTTCACTTCTTTTTCTTTGGCGGTAAGATATCCAAGTTAGCAGTTAAGTTGTTGTCTCATGTTTTCCAATTAAAATAGCATCATAATCAAAACGACCAGTAAGCCTACCCATTTTGGAGTAAGAATCGGCTTGCAAGCCGGCAGCTCCTGCTGTGTGAACTTGGAATCTGCACATAAGAATTTTTTGAGTTACGTCACAGGCTTAGCATTTGTCACATAAGAATGGGTTTGCGATCCGCAAAAGCAAGTCACATCACAGGCTTCGCATTTGTCTCTGACCTCATAATTGATAGAGTGAATATCATCTGGTGTTGTTCTCGAGTTAGTGATTACACAAACACTGATGTACTTAAGCATCAGCACCAACAGAACCTAAGCGGAGTAGGAGATAACATCACTACTGAAATACTACAAGTCGAATTCAGAAAGGCTATTGCATTCAGAAAGGCTACTGCACACATTTGCTAATGCTTTCTAGTCTGAATTTGATGGCTAAAATCAATACTTGGAGAAATTAAAGTTTCTGGACT
This sequence comes from Hyparrhenia diplandra, assembly GCA_015847255.1. Lineage (NCBI taxonomy): Eukaryota > Viridiplantae > Streptophyta > Magnoliopsida > Poales > Poaceae > Hyparrhenia > Hyparrhenia diplandra. The sequence continues at coordinate 396,198 of JADLZK010000647.1, read as the reverse complement.
GTTTCTTTATCTGATCAGCAGCTAAAAGAGAACAACAAGCACCACCAATGGTGAATCACGGGGCCGTCGGAGCTGCGCAAGGACAATTGCATCGACTTGTGCAAAATCCAATAGCTACGAAATATTCTAGGATTAATTCAGCAAGAAGGAAGTAGATTACCACATATCGTTAGATGGCGCTGCTGTGGATATTCTAAGTACTGTTGTGGCAGGAGATCTATCTCTATAGTTTACAGTATTTAGCAATTCTAGTAGTACTGACTCACAGGAACCTATCATAATCTCAACATATGTCCTCTCATTGCAAAAAAACTAATGTGCAAGGGGGGAAACATATGTACCTTTAGAATAGTCTACAGTAGAATGTTTGGCTGGGCAAGTTCCCTTTTAGAATAGTCTACAGTAGAATTGTTTTCACATTTGAAATGCCCCTCAGCCATTTTCATGTGAATTTGTAATGAAATCAGGGGGCTGAATATCGAGACCATTACACAATCCAATTGGTGACATATGGCAGCTACATGATCCAGACGTGCACAGCTACGAGGGCAACAAAGTTTATGCATAATAACAAGAAACATGCCAAGTTGTTGCATTCAAGCAATTCTCCAGAACATATTCATTGCACATCAATTACTCTACAGTTTAGGTCACCAAATTAAAACTGAGATTCCATAGTACAGTTAACACTAGCTACTAGCACCAAGTATCAGTACCAAGCATCACCACTAGAACACTACAACAGGGCAGTGAGATTCCTCACCCAACTTGATATTCACTAAGATCTGGTTTAAAAAAAATTGATATTCAGACGGCTGCTACGTGGATCAGATCGGAATCTCGATGGTCGTCACCCTTGTATGGATTAGGTGTACCAAATTGAAATTGGACAGCCCAGTGGAGATTTATTGGACGACTAGGCCTAACCAACACCACAAGACAAATCAAGGCTCTGGAGCAGAAAGCCTCTCATAAAAATCCTAATCCTAATCCCAAATCATTAATAGAGAAGTACTATCGAGGAATTTCTATGCAAGGTGCCAGCACAAAGATGAGGCCGAGCACCTCATCCTAAATCATTAATAGTTCCTGGAAGACCCCAAAGCCACCAGAAAAAAAAAATCAAGTACCAGCTGCATATGAAAACAGTCTGCAGAAAAATCTTACTACCATAATAGACAAAAGCATGATGGTCAGATCTTCAGTACAATTTTTTGGGAGAGTTAAATCTAGTTATCATGGCAGCATGATGTTATAGCTATATCGTTTATGTTACACAGTGGCAATTCTCTACCATTCGAAGAATATTACTGCTGGCAAAATGGCTACAGAAGCCCTAGAAGCATTCTCTACACATGCTTCGTCAGAATCAAGTTGAATAAACAAGTGCTATTCTCTGATTGCAGAATTGAACATACAACTCCATTCTATTTTGCCCATACACAAAGGAAATATGCTCGATTTCTCCATACAGATGAGTAGTGAATGGAATCAGAATTAACAAAAACCAAATCGATTCGAGGTTTCATCATCTGATCTGATAAAAAGAAAAAGACAGTTACAGGGGAGTTGTACCTCGAGGCTGGCCTCCGACTGGAGGGCGGCGAGGTTCCGCGGGGATCCGGCGGACTCGAGGAAGGCGACCACCGCGGCCCTCGAGCTGGTGGCGGGGGCTGGGGCGCGGTAGGGACGCCAGTGCGACACCTTCCGAGGGCTCTGGCGGCGGTTACAGGGAGGGAGAGAGCAGGGCGGCCATGGCTAAGGTAGGGCAGTGTGGGCGAGGGCAGGCGCCTTGAAGGGCAGGCGATGATGAGTGCGACTCGGCTGCGAGGCACCACGGGCGACGGCGGGACAGCAAGGACGACGTCAGGCCGACGCGGTGTTGTGCAAAGGGTGGCGGCGGCGCGAGGACGAGGAAGAGGACGAGAGTGATGCTGGGGTCGGGGTCCTGGGCCTGGACGTGGGCGAATGATGGTCCGTAATGACCAGCATACCCTTTACCAATAAAATCAAAATTCTAAGGAGGAAATAGGAGGAAACGGAAGGAAATTCTAATTACTGTAAAAAGAGCTCTTATGTTTTCTATAGATTTTTTCTTTTTTTTCTTTTTCATTTTACCCTAATTAATTATTTTTCATGTTACTTTTAAATTTTTCTATATTCTATGAGATGTTATGATGTTTATGTAGTATACATGTGGTGTTCTCTGATGTTTTTACATGATGTTTATGTGGTATATACATGTCACGTTCTAGGATATATTTTTTTGTGATGTTCTATATGATATATTTTTTTACGTTCACGTGGTATACACATAATGTTTTATAATGTATTTTTGTGATATTCACGTGATATACATGTTATGTTCTATGATGTATTTTGTGATGTTCATGTAGTATGCATGTGATGTTCTATTATGTTTTTTATGTTCACATGGTATACATGTGATGTTATATTATGTTTTTTGTGATGTTCACGTAGTATACATGTGATGTTCCTAATTTATTTTTGCTATGTTCATGTAGTATGCATGTGATGTTCATGTAGTATACATGTGATGTTCTATGATAAAATATGTGATGTTCACACAAAGATACATATAATGTTCTATGATGCATTTTGTAATGTTCATGTAGTGTATGTCATGTCATATGATGTTTTTTTGTGATGTTCACATATTATACATGTGATGTTTTATAATGTTTTTTATGTTCACATGGTATACAATGATGTTCTATGATGTATTATTTTGTGATGTTCATGTGTTATACATGTGATGTTCTATGGTGTATTTTAGAATGTTCACATTGTAAAAATGTGATGTTCCACGATTACCTTTGAGTTCATTTCATTCTTTTTATATTTATATTTTGTTTTATCTGTTACGTAGCTTTTCTCTATACTCCGTGAGATGTCACCTGGTATATTTTTGTCTTAACATTATTCTACCGAGAGTGAAACAATTCTTTTCTTAGACTTAATGGTATGATATGATTTATATTACTATAAATATTTCATATAACTAACAAAAAACCCTATACATGGTGTAGTGGTGAGGAATTGCTGTCTTAACCTATTGATGATCTGACCAGTCAGCCGCATGCCGCGAAGGCGAAGGTGAAGAAATTAAGCATGGAGCCGGTTGGAACAATAGCGAGCGTCGTGTCAAGAGTTGATCGTTATGCATGCATGCGTAGGTTAGGTATGCATGGTTAGCTTCATCTTCTAATAACGAATCATGCGACAAGCTCTGGCCGATGGAGCAGGCCATGTCGCCTGCAAATCCTCGGCCGTTGGATCTCGATCGGATGGCTCAAGCCACACTGTAAGTTGCTGTCCAAACATTGCGTTAGCCGGAAGGAGAATTGCTACGCGTACATGAGAAACATAACCAGAAGATGAAAGTAAGTCCTTTTCCCTTTCCACAAAATTCCTAAATAAACTAGAACCACCATAGAGCTTACCCAAATATTTTCCATTGTAAGGACCTTGATGTCACCTAGGAGGCCTAGAGGGGGGTGAATAGGCCGTAACCTAATAAAACCACTGTAAAAACTCAACTCAAGCGGTTGTCGAGCGGCGGCGGCCTTGCCTCGCCTCAGGGGCGGCACTGCCTCGCCTTGCAGACAAACACAAACTGCAGTTTGAAATCTAAGCAACGAAACTTAGATCAAGTGAATTTCCTAGGTTTCTGCACACATATATATCACAGATATCCAATAGAAAGTACCAGGAACTCAACAACAAAGTAGATCGGGACGAAACCCTAGCTCTCAACAAATATATGCAAGAATATAAATAGCACACGAGAGACATGGATTTATCCCGTGGTTCACCGTCACCATAAAGTCTGGGTTACATCCACGTTGTTGAGGTATCCACAAAAGGTTTGGGCTCGCCACAAAGGTTGTCCCTTCCCTTGTTCTCAAGTCAAGAGAGTGAACTCTTAAGATGAGGGGTTTCCAATAGATCAATGGGGGTAATACAAACTTTCCCCGCACTCACCACAAGCACGGGGAGCTCGCCGGGCGACGCCTAGCCGTCTAGGAGGCTTCACCTCCAAGAGTAAAAGATCGCAACGAAGATTGACGGCCCGACAAGTGCTCAAGGTTTGGTTTGGTTAGCTCGGATCTGCTCTCTCATTGTTAATCGCACAGCCCCAACACTTAATCATGCACTAAGCACAATCAATCTCACAAAGAGATGGTTGGGAAAGCTCTCAAATGGATTTGGAATGGTTGGGAGAGGTGCGGGCATCGCGGCACGACGACGAGAAGGGGTGGGATGGGTATATATAGCCATCCCCCGCAAACTAGCCGTTAGGATTCGAAAACTAGCCGTTATGTTTGTACGGGTGTGGCACTGCCGCCCTTTAAGTGCGGCACTGCCGCAGCTCCCAGAAACAGCACAGGTCATCTCATAGAAAACGTCATTACGTTTTACTCGAACTCCGTTTTTTTTTGGTGATCTTGGACATTCGGAAAGCTTGTTTCGAGGGCTACCCAACCCTACACAGAACAAGCCCAAGATCACCAAGTGCAGGTGCAGTGCTAAGTGTTTTCTCTCATGTTAGCATTTGGGTTTGTTTAGTTTGAGCACTTGAGACTTGTCTATGATTCGTATTGCATCCCCCTTGATAGTACGGCATACCTATACTCAAGATAAAGAGAATATAACCAATTTAACCACTGGAGTCTTTAATGTCTTCATATGCCATTTCTTCTCAATATTGCTTCATACGGGGTTGCAATCATCTTTGTCTCTTCGCTTTGAGCAACTATACCTTGAGCATGTGACTTGAACCTTTTCCACAAATATGAGTTCAACTCATGGCTTCAAGTCACTTCCATTAATGATTTGATCCTCAACACAATATGACTCCTCATAGCTTGATTAGTTCCTCAACTAAATGCAAGTACTCTCTTCTTCACCTTAGCCATGGTACCTCGGTCCCCAAGCCATTGCTTACCCTTCACCTTAAGCTTAGTACCCCGAAGCCCTTTCCTTGCTATCTTCACCTTATCAAGTCATACTCAAGTCACATCGCCTTAAGAATCCATTTTATAACTATTTCTTCAATATTTTGATCCTTGTTTGATTATCTTCTAGATATGAATGTTAAGATCAATCAAGCTTCGGTTTGACTCACATAGAGACATACATGAATCAACATCAATATGGTCAAGTCAATTCACAGTTCCTTATATTCTATCCATTTTGGCTTGACACTCCAAACACTTACTTCAATCTTCTATTCATGGAAAGCGAGCCATTATAGAGACCGATCCAAGATCATCAACTCATGTCTCATTTGTCATTTGCCAAACATGCTTGCTCTCACATGATGCTATGATATCCCACAACATATAAGCCATTTCATTGATTCCATTTGCATTGTTGTCTTTTGCTTGAACTAGATTGTTTCCATAATCTTCCAATACAATAATACACAACTTTGGCTTCCATTTCAACATCATGTGGAATACCATCAAGTTTGCTTACTTGTTGAACCTTGGATATACTTGTTAATACACAATCCACAAGTATATGCAATAGACTCAGTTTCCTGTTCAACACTTAGCAAACTTATTAGACCTTTAATTATGTTGTCATTCAATTTACCAAAACCCACTAAAGGGCTAGATGCACTTTCAATCTCCCCCTTTTGGTGATTGATGACAACACAAATAAAACTTACAAGAGATTGAGAAGCATTAAGATTTTGAATCCTTTGATATAGTGAGCTCCCCCTAAATATGTGCATTGAAGGAATTCAAATTTTGGCCTCAAATGCCAAATGCACATATTTAAGATGAAGTGTGGGAACTCTCCTATATCTTAGCATCCGTGGGGGTGCAAGGTGTAACATGATAATCGTGATGCTCATGACAGTTCATGCACTCAAGAAATAAACAATCCACCAGACAAGGCACGAATATCACACACTAGCATAAATGGTCCTTAAAGAGCATCAATTTAAACTATCCTTGCACATACCACACAAATTTTGAAAAATCTTATATGCTTCTCCTTTACCCCTTTAAATCAATATATCAATATCACTTTCTCCCAATATTTCTCCCCCTTTGGCATTAATCTCCAAAAAGGATCTCTCCACTAAAAGGAAGAAATGAAGGTAGATAAGTGAGAGCAAGAGTAGGCAAAGGTTTAGCATATAGGATTTCTCTCCTAACTTTTCTACCAAACAAAGTACGCAGATTTTAAGTCAAGATTCTTGAGAATTTAGTATATTTAGCTCATACCTCACTTGGATGACCTTTTTAATATGAGACAAACTCATGACACCATCACAAAAGGTATCAACCAAATATCTAAAGAACTCTAATCGTCACCATAAGAACAAACTCATGGTGTGACTCAAAATATTGCATACACATGCACACACTTAGCATGTAAGGGCCTAGATGCACAAAGGTAATACAAGAGTTCATGGAGCGATATACCTTTATTCTAAGCCTCACAATCTCCACCATGAAGATGATTTCAATACTTGAATTTAGTGCTTTGATGAGAGTAGTACTTCTTCATGCAAGATAATTTAATTTGTGCCCATCTCATCATCATCATCATCATCATCATCATCATCATCATCATCATCATCATCATCATCATATCACAAACTTGTGCTTGATCTCAATTGAAAGTCCATTGCTAGCTCTTATGGTCATTTTGAGATACCCATTGAAGACATATCTCTTGATATACTAAGTTGGAAGATTATCCACCAATACCAATTGAAATATGATCTTCATAATTTTGACACCAATTGAAAGAGACTTCACAAGTTGATGCCAATTGGAATGGATTCTTGTATCTCATAATATCACCTAGGAAATGCTCACAAAGACAAGAGATAGCATTAAATCGCACAACTCTAGTTTCACAACTAGTGACCCTTTGGATGTGGAAGGCGGATGAGTCACTAATTGCAAAACCTCATAACATAGACTAAATTCCCCCTTTTTTGATAGTGCATACATATATATATATGTGGAAGGCAAGAACATATGCACTTTTGGTCTATTAAGTCCAAATAAGGGAATTTAAGCTATATTATGGAGAGTAGCTATTAAAGAGATAAACTTGCAATCAAATGAATGTGAAGAATAACTTTACTAATTTGGATTGTATTATTGTAGCATACCCATGAGAAACTCATTCTCACAAAGAGACTACACAAATCACTAGAAGAAAATGTTAGTCTCAAAAGACTCAAGGCATAGGATGGGCTCCCCCTTAATATGTGCATCAAGTACTTGAATTACTTATGAAATGCACTTGAATCGGTTTAAGAGTCAAGAGGAGTTCATCCTATATCTTGGTCAAGGCACAATAAATTTCTGACAATTAAAATTATGCCAAGAAAACATACCACCACCAAGTTAGATAGATCACCACATTGATATGACCATCATGAGTGAGATTTCAATGATTTGGATGGCCATAGTTTTCACACTATTTGTTGACAAGATCCCGAGAGATCAATGGATGGATCATGTGCACTTGATGAGCACTAGAGAGGAGAAATAGCAATGAAAGCCCACTCTTCAATTATTTTCTCCAACTCATCCAAATCTTGTTCCACTAAAGGATTGGGACATTCAACATTTAAACCGGGAGCACTTGGTTTTTACAGACCGAGACCTCCTAGAATAATTGTGAAGCACCTAGAGAATCCATAGGAACTATCCATCCTCCTTTTGCCATGTGTGGGACTGCACATCATACACTTGGAAGTAGTCAATAGTCACACAAGATTTAGGCTAAGCTCCCCTAAATTTGTGCATGCAAGAGTACACAAAGTACACTTAAGCACATTAACAATATGCGGTCAAGGGAGAGATTAGCACTATACTTCAACTGATCTCAAACTTCTTCAAGCTGCATGCAATCCAATAGTTTTGGTGATCACTTATTGTTCCAACTAGTTGTAATTACTTGTTGTAGCTTGTACTTTGATTGCAACATATTTGAACCCTTGTGTGAGTTATTTTCTTTTGTTGAAACTCCTTTAGATCAAACTGATGCTTCTCAAAATTTGAAGTATCTTCATGACCATTTGAGAGCCAAGCGAATCTTGTTGCCACAATGCATTTCAATTCCATTCGGTCGGTTTTTCACCTTCTACGTCATCCTCGGAGAAACATCCACATCTCTCAAACCACTAGCCCAATATGCATGAAAATTGGTAGAGATCTTCATATATGAGTCCTCTAACTTATGTCAAAGTTTTAGCTCATTTGGACTCCATTTGATCAAAAAATCAATCTCTCTACCAAGCTTGCTAAAGTCTGAAATCTGATAAGTTTCAGATTATGTCTTTCTTGGAGAAAACTTCATATCTCCCAGAATACAAGTCCTCTATGCATGAAATTTGGTAGAGACCTTTATCTATGAGTTCTCTAACTGCTGTATAAATTTTAGCTCATTTGAACTCCATTTGGTTAGTCAAAACCATTTTCTACCAAAACGCTCAAATCTGAAACTGCCTTTCTTTGAAGGTTTGAGAAACCAACTTGAAACTGTTATTTCTTCCAAACCAATCTTCATGCCAATTGTATAGCAACAAGTATCAGTATGTATATCGTGCTCACAAAGTTTTTGAGTCAATTCATCAGTGTTTGATATTTGAAATCCATGCTTGAAGGCAGCCAACTCAAAATTACGAATTTCTAGACAGATTTGATAATTGAGAATTCTTTCCTTCTTCTTGTCCAATCTTGAGGTGAATTTGATTGAGAGTACTCACAAGATGTTGTATCCATTCAGTTCTCTCATCAATGCCTATGATCTTGTGAATTCTTCCAATGTAGCTTGCCCAATTCAATCTCAAACTTGATTTTGCTTAGTCTCGATTTTGGTCTCTTTGACCTCTAGCAAAACTCATCTTTCTTTAGGTGAAGAGTAACCTTTAAGCTTGTGATATATGCAATTTGATAAGCACAATCTCCTATGAATTTTTACTGTGAATAAGCTCAAACATAAGAGATCATTAGTAACACAAGCACTAGCTTCTCATTCAAGTAACCCTTTATATGTGTGGAAGGCAAGTGGGTCACTAAATAGAGAAACCTCATAATATGGACTAAATCTCCCTTAAAGGATCATGCATATTCTTTTGAGTGGAATGAAGATGTGAATATGCATGGTTGGTCATTTAAGTCCAAAGGGCAAATTTAAGCCATATTATGGTGAGTGGCTAACATAGACAAATCAACTTCCAAAGTAACTAGAGAGAGAATACATCACATAATTTTGGATTGATTGTCTTCATATGATAGCACGCTCCATTTGAGGAACACATCTACTACACCTATATAGGGAACCCCCACTAAGGGAGTTCTCTCAACATGCAGCTACGTCACCTCAGCAGTCCACACACCGATTCAACTCTGCCTCCACTACATTCTAGCATTAAACCCTCACGTCCCTTCAAAATGTTCATAGCTCAACCCGGGCTGCCTCCTACCTAAACGGGAGCCTCCACCCACCTTCAATCAAAAAGGAAAATAAAAGGCCATCGTTACTTCCTCTCTTGCTGATCCACAATCAATGCAAAAAAGAAAATGCCACCGCTTCATGCATGCTGCTCCAAACCGCTTGCTTCCGGCCGTGTGTCGCGACATCGATGCATCGTCTACTTAATACATGCAGGCATTTGTTTACCGAGTGGACAACAGTTTCTAAAAATATTAATGTAGCTCTTCACTTCCACGACGCCTCAGTAGCGCTGCCATGAATCCATGATCTTTTCACTTCCCCTTCTACCATTATTCAGTTCTATATATACCGGATCCATGCCCTGATCTTTCTTGCTTTTGACCAGTGATCTATACGTTTGAGTTCAGGCGTTCAACACACTTTGCTTGATCTATTCCAATCTTACGATCATTACAAGACAAATACCACATGTACACTACGTGTCCACTGGATATGCTCATGCCCACATCTTTCCTATTTGATGCCGCTGGCTCATCATGTATTGTTTGTCGTAAATTGGATCACGGGTATTTCCACCGGTGTATGCAGGCTATCATTCATTTCCTAGCCGTCGTCGCATAGCACTTTATTCATTTAAGAACTTGGGATTTTTCACACTATGTCTAGGTCATGGCAACAATAGAATATTCAAATTGAAATATGCATGCCAAGAGATACTCACAACCATTGTAGCATGTAGATGCCCATAATATAAGAATGAGAATTTGGCAATCTACTATATGATCAGATTCCATCAAGTAGAAAGTTCTTGAATTGTGAGTGATAAATGCCTCTACTTGAGCTTTCTTGAAATCCTTGGTTTGAGCCTTTGAGGTCCACATAGGAAACTCAAGTCATATATGTTGCTTGGTGTGGATGGTCAATTCAATTTCAATCATAGTCTTCCTTTTCATGACCAACAACCAATGAATAACCTCAAGTGCTTGTTTTACCTAAGTGGCTACAAAAGACACAAAAAGAGTAAAATTTGAAAAACAACTTGCACTTGAGATTTAGTTGTTACCACCCTTCTTGAATGTACTTGAATGAGATGATCTCTTCATCTTCACTTTGCTCATATGAAAGTTGCAGGCTTTGTTCATGAATTGGAGTGGAATCAGCGGCTTGTTATGCATAGGTGAGGCCTTTGCCGCTCTCAAGCGCGACACTTGCCGCTCTGCAATGTTGCGGCGGTGCTGCGACTATCTTGCATCGAGAGTTGTCGGCTGAATTTGGTGCAGCAGCAACTTGAGGATCCTCCACTTCTTTTTGGTAAGAACATTTCAACCATTCATGCTTCCTTAAGTGTCAACTCTCCACCATTATCAAGGTTTGATCAGCTCATTGAAAATGGACCACTTCAGAGAAAGCGGACCACTTTAGTGAAAAAAAAGACCAATGGAAGAAACATTCATAACTTTTGATTCTCATAGGCTATGAAGGTAAATGAGCACTTGTTGGAAAGCTTATGAAGTCTAGTTTCCAATGCCACAAAGTCTGATCTGTTTGGAAATTCCATTATGACTGTAAACCACTTTTTAGTGCAGATTGGTGCGAAGATTTTTAGTCCGCGAAGCTCAACTTTAAGTGCAAAACTGTATCAATCTATAATATTTCTTGGTAGATGCTACATATGGTGTGAAAGCTTATCAAGTTAAATTTCTAACCCAATAAACGGATTATCATTTGGACTTCCCAAGATGAAGTTATGACCAAATCAATACGGTGCCGCATTAAGACCAATCAGCATCACAAGGTGGTTCTTCATTACCTACAACATGAATAAGATTTTGCTCTACTAGAGAGCCATTAAAAGCATCATATGGCAAATGATTCATTTAAACTTTAAGCACTCTAGCCACTCCTAATAATTCACAAACACACACATATTTGTGAACTACTAGAGACTACACAAGTCAAATGGCTAGCTACAAGGGTTAGGTACTAGTTACCGAGGTGAATAAGAAGTATGAAATATATCCATTGATTTATCTTCGGGTTAATCATATAAGAGAATATAATGTGGATTGATTGATAGCTTGAGTGAATATTTTCAATTAACTTGTTCAAGTACCCCGAAGCTTCATATCACCTCCAAGTACCTACAACACTCATCAAGCACAACTTGGTGGTACCCAAACTAAGTTGGCTCCATCAAGGTTAGTCACAAGAGACTTAGGCACCCAAATGGCCTTTTTGCTAGCATGTGGTCAACCAATCACCTCTCTAGCACAAGTATCATTTTTGGGCCTCCTAAGAATATTTGAATCAATTGAAGGGTTGAGCTTAAGAGTATTACCCATGGGACAATCCTTACTTAAATGTCTCTTTCCTCTACAAGTATAGCATAGGCATCTCTTATTCTTGTTAGCCTTCTCTTTTTGTATTTTGCTTGCTACCTTGTTGATGAACCTTTTTTTGATGATGACAAGCCTTCACCTTTCTTGTTAGGACATGAATCTATTTTATGTCCCTCCCCAATCATCCATAACACTTCTTCTCGCTTTTTCTTGTCTTGTTCTTTGAAAGTGTGGCTTGGTCATCAACCTTGTTGGAACACGTAGAGCACTTGTGTCCCATGTTGGAGTACTTGGCACGAGCCATCTTCTTCTTCTTTTGGATCTTGCTCATGCCCCTCCTTTCTTTCCTCAAGATGCAATCTTTAACATAGTGACCCTCTTTCTTGCACTTGAAGTAAGTGATGAGAGTCTTCTTTGACTGAAGTTGCACTTTGGTGGCCTTGGGGACATTGCTGATCTTCCTAGGTGTAGCATTTGCTACCCTTGGGTGCAGATCTTCTTCCGCGATGCATGTACATTTGGCTGAACTACTGCATTTTGGACAGATTGCACTTCTTTAAATGTCCCTTCACTTTGCCTTTGTTGGACTTGTGACCTTTTGTATGGGGCTTGATGCATGCATCGGTTGATCCCTTTTCTAGCTTCTTCACCATGTCTTCCACAGTTATCTTGAGAAGGTTGAGCATTGCATTTCCCCTTTAACGTCAATCACATCTCTTTTTTAGCCTTTCAACCTCTTCCTTGAGCTCTTCATTTTCTTTAGTGATAGAATCATCACAAGTTTCTATAAGTACTTGCTCAATGGAAGGTTGGCTTGCATTTGTATTGGCTTCTTTTATGTGCCCAAGCTTATCATTGATCATTTCATTGAGCCTAACAATCTCATTTCCCATAGCCTCCATATTAGCAAGGTTAGTGGCATAAACATTCAAATCAACATTAAAACATTTACCACAACCTTGACTAGTGGAGGGAGTAGAAGTGTCCCTTGTGATAGAGAGATGTGAGTTGCTCTCCCAAAGAGTGCTATATTGCAGCTCAAGTTCTTTGTGCTTTTCCTTTAAGACACAATACTTGTCATTGAGTGCAATGTTTGCCTTCTTTGTGAGAGCAAGCTCACCTTGCTCATTGGCTAGGCCTTTGCGCAAGGTGACCAACTCACTTCTTTCTACTACATGAGCTTCCTTGCTAGCAATATTCAACTTTTCAAGTTTGATGAGATCCTCATCTCTAGTTGCTAGCTCGGCTTGAACACTCTCTAAATCCTCCATTAGCTGAGAGATAAAGAGTTTGGTCTTAGGATCCAAATTTTTAATAGCATTATCAATTTCTTCATCACTAGATATATCATCATCAGAGCTATCACTAAGATCACTACTAGAGATGTCACTATGAGGTGGAGGAGGTTTGCCTTTTGATTTTACCTTCTTACCTTTTGCCATAAGACACACATGAGGGGTGGAATAGAGAGGTGTGCCTCTAGATGAGGTGGATTCATAATTTGGCCCCCACCAGTCATAAGATTCTTCTTCCTTCAAAATGTTAGTTTCACAAGAACTAGAGGAAGTAGAAGCACCACATGTATAAACATTGCTCTTACCAACCATTTCATTACCATCCATTAAGTCATGTGTTGGCAAGGAAGTGGTTATGGCATGATCAATTGTGCCTTTTGAGAGAATCACTTGAGGCTCATCATTTGTTGGTGAAGTTGAGCACTCCTCAAGTGGTTCCTCCAACAAGAGGTTGCTCTCATCACATTTGGACTTGCCATATTTTTCTTTGAGCGTGGTCCAAATGATATGAGCCTTATCAAGCGGTTCATCATCTCCAAATATGACATCATCTAATACATCTTCACTCAAAGCACTAAATAAAACATTAGTAGCTTGACCATTGTAATGATGTAAGTATTTCACTTCCTCTCTAGATAGATAGTCCAAATCATCACTAGGAGGTGAAATGCTCACATCAACAATCTGCTCTATATGAGGACCCATGGCCCTAAAAATATCAAGCACACTAGCGGACCAAGATGCATAGTTTGAGCCATCGAAAAGTAAAAGTTCTAGAGATACCTCCTCACTTGTCGACATCTTTCTCTCAAGGCGGTCAAGCCCGAAATTGAGAGCCTTGCTCTGATACCACTTGTAAGGGCCTTGATGTCGCCTAGGAGGCCTAGAGGGGGGTGAATGGGCCAAAACCTAATAAAACCAAGCTGTAAAAAAACTCAACTCAAGCAAATGTTGTCGAGCAGCCTTTGCGCGGCACTACCTCGCCTCGGGTGCGGCCTTTGCCTCGCCCTAGCGTACAAACATAAAAAGCTAGGTTTGAAATCTAAGCAACGAAAGTTAGATCGAGTGAATTTTCCGGTTTACGCACACATATATATCACGAGATATCAATAAAAAGTACCAGGAACTCAACAACAAAGTAGATCGGGACGAAACCCTAGCTCTCAACAAATATATGCAAGAATGTAAATAGCACACGAGAGACAAGGATTTATCCCGTGGTTCACCGTCACTACAAAAGCTGGGTTACGTCCACATTATTGAGGTATCCACAAAAGAATTGGGCTCGCTACAAAGGCTGTCCCTTCCCTCGTTCTCAAGTCAAGAGAGTGAACTCTTAAGATGAGGGGTTTCCAATAGATCAATGGGGTAATACAAACTTTCACGCAACTCACCACAAGCACGGGAGCTCGCGGGGCGACGCTAGCTAGCCGTCTAGGAGGCTTCACCTCCAAGAGTAAAAAGATGCTTAACGAAGATTGACGAAGCCCGACAAGTGCTCAAGGTTTGGTTAGCTCAGATCTGCTCTCTCTGTTTGTTAATCGCCAGCGCCAACACTTAATCATGCACTAAGCATAATCAATCTCACAAAGAGATGGTTGGGAAAGCTCTCAAATGGATTTGGAATGGTTGGGAGAGGTGCGGAGCATCGGCGGACGACCAGAAGGGGTGGGATGGGTATATATAGCCATCTCCCTCAAACTAGCTGTTAGGATTCGAAAACTAGCCGTTATGTCTGTACGGGTGCGGCACTGCCGCCCTTTAAGTGCGGCACTGCCGCAGCTCCCAGAAACAGCACACGTCACCTCACAGAAAACGCCATAACATTTTACTCCGAACTCTGTTTTTAGTGATCTTGGACATTCCGGAAAGCTTGTTTCGAGGGCTACCCAACCCTACATAGAACAAGACCAAGATCACCAAGTGCAGGTGCAGTGCTAAGTGTTTTCTCTCATGTTAGCACTTGGGTTCGTTTAGTTTGAGCACTTGAGACTTGTCTATGATTCGTATTGCATCCCCCTTGATAGTACGGCATACCTATACTCAAGATAAAGAGAATATAACCAATTTAACCACTTGAGTCTTCAATATCTTTATATGCCATTTCTTCTCAATATTGCTTCATACGGGGTTGCAATCATCTTTGTCTCTTCGCTTTGAGCAACTATACCTTGAGCATGTGACTTGAACCATTTCCACAAATATGAGTTCAACTCATGGCTTCAAGTCACTTCCATTAATGATTTGATCCTCAACACAATATGACTCCTCATAGCTTGATTAGTTCCTCAACTAAATGCAAGTACTCTCTTCTTCACCTTAGCCATGGTACCTCGGTCCCCAAGCCATTGCTTACCCTTCACCTTCGCTTAGTACCTCGAAGCCCTTTCCTTGCTATCTTCACCTTATCAAGTCATACTCATGTCACATCACCTTAAGAATCCATTTTATAACTATTTCTTCAATATTTTGATCCTTGCTTGATTATCTTCTAGATATAAATGTTAAGATCAATCAAGCTTCGGTTTGACTCACATAGAGACATACATGAATCAACATCAATATGGTCAAGCCAATTCACAGTTCCTTATATTCTATCCATTTTGGCTTGACACTCCAAACACTTACTTCAATCTTCTATTCATGGAAAGCGAGCCATTATAGATACCGATCCAAGATCATTAACTCATGTCTCATTTGTCATTTGCCAAACATGCTTGCTCTCACATGATGCTATGATATCCCACAACATATAAGCCATTTCATTGATTCCATTTGCATTGTTGTCTTTTGCTTGAACTAGATTGTTTCCATAATCTTCCAATACAACAATACACAACTTTGGCTTCCATTTCAACACCATGTGGAATACCATCAAGTTTGTTTACTTGTTGAACCTTGGATATACTTGTTAATACACAATCCACAAGTATATGCAATAGACTCGCCCTGTTCAACACTTAGCAAACTTATTAGACCTTTAATTATGTTGTCATTCAATTCACCAAAACCCACTAAAGGGCTAGATGCACTTTCAATCCATCCCTTCTTCATCATCCAAAAAACCAGAAAAATTTCTAGATTCCTCTCATTCATGTTTTGCTGATAAACTTAGGAAGTTTATATCTCTCATCCATCCTAACTCAATTCCGTAATTTTTCCACCAAAAATCTTCTAAAATAAAACCCTACATATTCTATTCCTTTTTCCAAATTTTCGGTGATTGTCACAAATGCAAATAGCCCTTCTTTTGAACAATTCCATTTGCAGCCTAATCTACATATACCAAGAATTTGTCTCTTTTCCAACGAACTTCAACATCTATGCTCAGCTATGACAAAATTTTAGATGTATCAACACCCATCTCTTCTTCAATTATAACATGGTACAATGCGGACCTACAATTAATAAGATTACGATCCTCCTCTGTTTTAAAATTTTCACTACAATGATAGAAAAAATCAATAACACTGCTGCTGGGTTTTCATGTTACACACATTTAACTCATATATCCTTCATTTTGTGTATACTCAAATTATAGATTGGAAAAAAAAAAATATACTGGACACAAATAAACATCATGATGCCAAATAATACTACAAAGTGAACTAGATAGCGATAACCTGGTGCAATTTTTTTTAGCGACCCTGCAATGCGAATTTGCGGAATTGTTAAAGACACAGGTTACTTATTTCACCTTCATTTATACTTCGTCATACTACACAGTGTAAGCTATGCTAACAATCTTCTTCAGCTAATAGATTAAAATATGAGACATAGGACAATATATTTAACGAAAACAATATGAAAACATTCATATAGGCTGCATTATATTTAACTGTAACATATGGCGTATCTGTTTTACTATAATATAGAATATATATAACACTATAGAATGAGGCTGTACCATGCAAGCGGACGATCCATGGGTGTGCACGTACGTACGTCGAATCGAACTGGGATGGGCTGAGAGCGACGGAAGTAGGTCACAAAGGAGAGGTGAGCCGAGCTTCTGAGCGTGACAACACGGATATAGAAGAAAAATAATTGCCGGATTATGGATTCCATCTGAAACGCCCGGACGATCGTTAGCAGCCCCGCTAAAAATATTTTCGCGCGCTGCCGGCCGACGCGAGATTCGGTCCGAACGCCCGGAGGCTAGCAGCCCGCCCAACTCCCGGGGCGTGTTACTGGTTGACCTGGTCGGACAGCAGCATGTGTCCGACCAGGTTCCTCCGGTTCCCTGGCTGGGTCGCACATGAGCAAGGTGGCGCCGGCCCGCTCAACATTGCAGATTGCACGCACATGGCAGCGAGCTCTACTCTGCTCTGCTCCTCTCGCTGGACCCCTCATTCATCACATGAATGCACAGCAGGTTAGAGCAATCATCGGCCAGTCACAATGTCACAGAGATACGGAGTAGTCCTCATCACGGGAATGCAGAGAGGAGGAGAAATAAAAATAAATAAATATTTTTGATGACATCATCACATGAGCGTTTTAGAGTTAAAAAAGTTAGTACACCCTCCGTCCTAGAATAGATGACGTTTTTAGCGCGTGTCAGATTCATCCATTCATCCATATGTCCGTACATGGATGAATGGATAAATCTGACACTTTTGAAGTAGGCTAAAGGTCATCTATTCCCGATAGAAAGGAGTATTTCCTAAATCAAATTTCAAAATTAAAATCCGGTTGCGCCATCATGTTTCCTGTAATAAACTCTTTAAAACAAGACCTCACATGGATAGGTTTCGATAAATTTTTAATGAGCATTTATCTCATCTTTGAATATGTATATTTAAAGATAACCGTAGAACATCACATTAAAACTACACGAACATCACAAAAAATAACATAGAACATCATATCTATTGTAATGTAAACCTCCTAAATTCTGGGGCCCACCCGCACCTATCATTGTTCCTAAGACCTCGGCAATTTGTGCGGATGCACCCAATAACTTAAGAAGCATGTCGGGTGTCATCGGGAACCCCGATTACACCACAATTTACGTCTCATACCAGGATCAACAAAGGAGTAGCTACAACATTACAACAATTATTACAAAAATATAAATCGAGTCTTGAGAAAGAGTAATAACATTAATTTACAAGATATGAATAAGTTACTTTGAGTAAACTTAACTTAATTTGCGGAAGCTAGGTAGAACTAGAAGACAACCGGATCATGTCGAGCCCAACACATAACCTTGGTTAACGACACGAGTCGTGCACGCAGCAACGGGGTCAAAGAACCCCGAGTGCGGGAGTACTCAACAAGAATTACCCGACAAAAGAAAAGAGGAGAAGACTCATGAATCTTTGGCTTTAGAAATCAAGGTAAGGCTTTAGCAAGAATCAAGGACTCTTTTCAGAAAAAGGCTTACTAATAGTAGATCCTTACTTTCAATATTTAAACTCATATTAGTAGATCATAGAATCTAAGTGATCCTACATTAAATCAAACACTTCTTAGTCATTCCAACTTTCTTTCCTCAAAAATCATGTTCCATCAATTATTTCTACGATGTATGGGCGGAAGAACAGTCTCCATAACCGAGGAGCAACGACGATTCGAATCGATTATAACCCGGTGGAGATTCTTTACCACACGACATATGTAGCACTGAAGCTTGCATATATCAACCCTCACTCACATCGTCCAAAACGGGACCGCGTCCTACGCCACCCGAAACACAAGTACACCTCAATGCGGGACTCTAACCCATGAGGGTAACTTGTACTCCCGCCATCTCTCCACTCCTAGTGCGTGGTTGTACGTTCCCGATTTGGCATACCCCCAAGATCAGGCTTATCGGAGTATATGGCGGTACTAAAAGTCCCGATCTCTCAATCCTACAACGGAACGGTCCTTAATCGACCACGATCGAAAACACTACCGCGAGACTCCATTCTCAATGCAAGTTACCCGACCGGTCTCGAGTTAAACATTACTTCTCATTATCCATCAGGTTATGCCATCATTGATCATATAAAATATTTTTATGAAAAGCTTAACTAATTTAGCGGGGCTAAGCATAACTAAGCATTTTAAACAAAATGGGTTATCAAGGACGGTATCGAAGTAATCAAGGATGATAATGCAACAATTAGGTTATCACTCAACTCCTAATTACTTAATGCAACATATCATAAACATAAATGTAATAAACTTTGTAAAACACAAGGAAGGTTTAAATGTATCCTGGGCTTGCACGTATTTGCGGGGAAAAGGTCGGTTCGGTAGAAAGATTGTTGAAGTCAAACTTGACACCATCCTGCGTTGACCTTTCTCCGAAGCTTGATCAACACGATCCGACTCACTCTTATACACTACACGTAATAATAATGCATGCTTCAACATGATGCCATATATATTAAACATGATGCTTGATGGTACATGAAATAATAAACAACTTGAGTACAACTTTTCTTCATGGTAAAGTTGCAAGCCAACAAAACCAACTTGTTGAACTACTACACTATTAGAGGAGTTCTCAAGGACCATTTGATGTGGTATGATCCAAGATTCATAATCAACCCAAAAAGTCGCGCAAAACCCTAAGTCATTATACACTAAACACTTAATTTGCTAATAAATAAATAAAGCATAACATAATAAATAAAATAAACACCTCCACTTGAGCTCAAACTTTTTTTATGGAGGTTGATAACACCATAAAAAACAGAGGCAAAACAAATTTTATGAATTTTGGAAATATATTTTATTTTCTAAAAATCAAAAGGAAGGTACATTTTTAATTAATGATTGTAATTTTAAATCATGCAAGAACTACTCAAAATCAAAGTTTCATAATTTTCATATATAGACATCATCATAAAGGGCTATACAAAAATTTTCAGAATTTTTGAAACATTATTTGAATTTATATAAAATTCACAAATGCGAGGCACTATTCACATAATAAGAATTCATAAATCAATTTTTAAAACGAAAACGACATTGGGCCTAAAGCCACTTTCGGCTTGGCCCAGCCTATGGCTCAGGGGCAGCCCAGCTGTGCGGATGAGCCAGCCCAGCGCGGCCTTAACTTTGGCGGCCTGGAGCGGCCGGCCATGGCGGCTTCGGCGCCGCAACTTACCGGCGGCGGCGTCTGGCGCCCTCCGGCCACCAGGCACGAAAGGTGAAAACGGACGCGACTCTAGCACCCGAGGGCTCACCGCGCGACCGCGATCGCGCCAAAGAGGTTGGGATGAGGGCGGCGGAGACGGGTCGTCGGCGGTGATGATGGATGGTGGCGGCTCGGACCGGCAAAGCGTCGTTCGGCGTGGGTCGAGGCGGTGGAGTTCAAGCGAACAAGCCGGTGAGTTTCAAGGTGCCGAGATGATGTTGAAACGAGCAGCAAGGAAAACGAAGCTCAGCGGAACGACGGACCAACGGTGGTGTTGGTATTTATTAAATGCACACAATAAAGATAAAGATATCCGCAAGCGTACAGATAGAAATATATTGTAGCACTTCACCAAAAGATTAACTCCTGGTTTTAAATATCGAACCCAAAGGAACAGTAGGTGTATATAACTAAGATCTAACTTAACCTAGTTTCATAATAACAATGATAAAAGTAAACTAAACTAATTATACTAATGGTACTCCTAAGATAGCAGATATAGAGGCTTATCTAATGCAGTATAGACAATCATGGCTACTCGTGAGCAAAAGACATCTAAGTAATTACCAATTATTAAGTCTAAGCATAGCAGGCAAAATATTCTCATATATAGCATAGCCAAATCATATTATATAACATGAGGGACATCAACTAAGGAGGATTTATAATGAGATAAACTAGCCTCCCTCGCGACCACGTCCTACGGTTAACTATATACAGGGGGAGGCCTACAAAGGACTCAATAAGGTTGTCACCCTTACGATCTACCCCGAACGACCCAGCATATAGCGTGCATCCGCAAATAACTCATATCTAAGCACCTCATCTACATATGAAATTATGACTTAACTTCCTATGTAAAGTTAAGTTGTCCACGATCTCATGCATACAATAATCATCAACTAGAACTATATCAAATATCAAGCTAGAATATACTAAGAACATAACAATAGATAATATAATAAAGTAAAGCATAATCATTAATAAGAACTTCAGGTAGATATATTACCGAACACTACAAGAAATTTGCTTATCCGTGATGTATTCCTAGTGACGGTTTATAGATCGTCCACCGGCGGACTTAATCCGTGATGATATTCTGTTTTTCCGTCACGGATGAGCCCAATGGACATTCACAACCCGCTAACTCATGGCGGTTTTATCGTAATTGTCACAATGTATGATTTTAAAATTTTCATACTCTAGTTAGCCAATAATAGGTCCGCTAAAATATTTAGGGCAAAGAAAAATACAAAATATAGTTGGAAGAAGAATCAAACCCAAAAAACAATTTATTAAATTTAAGCAAAATAATTTTGTTAGTTTGTTACATACATATGATGCATAATATAGCAAACTACAAAACTATTGTGTGCACGAGAAAAAATGTGCAACATTTGGACACTAAACAAGATCGTAAGAATATGTCTTACCATTTTTTTTTTTTTTTTTTTTGAATGACACGATTACAACGCAGACACTCACAACACGCACGCACACTCACCCCTATGACCACACGTACGCAAACCCTACCCCTATGAGCACCTCAGGAAGGACCGGGACACCCGGCAGATCCGGAGATTCTCGAAGTCACCATTGGCGCCTCGTCGTGTCGACGGAACGCCGCTACCACTTAATGCATAACGCCGAAAATCCTAGGAAAATCCCAGGAAAAGGTGCGAGCACCAGGATTTGAACCCTGGTGGGTAGCGTCCCACTGGACCGTCCCTACCTCATTGCTCTACATGTCCAAATGTGCACTTAAAATTATCTATTATTGGCCTAGCATCCCTGTTGGCGTGGCCCATTCACATGGCAGAATCATTGAGTAGAATTGGCCTAGGATTGCCCACAGCGTGACCAGCGAGTTGGTGTCTTGAAAAGAAAAAAAAAAGAACCCAAATTGGTAAAATGGAAAAAAGGTGCGCCCAACATAAATCGAACCCAAAAAAAAGGTGCGCTATATATGTCCAGTTCCTGTTGGCGTGGCCCATTCCTGGCATTCATTCGTTAGAGGTGGCCCTGGAGGCATTCATTCATTAGACTTGGCCCAGGATTGGCCCCAGCGTGGCCCAGCGAGTTGGCGTTTCCGAAAAATAGAACTCGAATTGGTAAAAATTAAAAAAAGACTCCCTAACGTGAATCTAACACAAGCTCTCCTCCTGTTCTGAGGACAAAATGTGCGCACCACTGCGATTGTACTTTTGATCATTATGAACATAGGTGTAATGTCCCCTAAAACCTCACAGACTCTGTTCGACACCTGGCCGCAACCATTCTCAAAACAAAGGTTGAGTATACCGCCGTGAAGCACAACTGCTCCCGCCTAACTCTAAACTTTCTCAATTTTTTTTTTTTTTGTTATTTACATCCAAAATATGGCCCCATGCAAAATCCTAGGTTTTTTTAGCCATTTTAGATTTCTTGTATTTTTCTACGTCTTGCGTGCGACCAAATATGGTGAATTACACTTTGAAAACAAAATAATTTCGCACCGGCCTCCACAAGTTTTGCCTCCTAGGGCACAAGAGACCTTGCGGCAAAGTTTAGCACAGTTTCAGGTCTTTTCGGGGGTGGTCGCAGTTCAACGTTACATTTATCGGGAGAAGTCGCGCGGCAATTAAAATAATTAGAGAAAAGTACCAAACAATTACTGAGAAAATTCTCAAACTTTGCGGTGCCTTCACACATGCTATGTAAACGTCTCAGAAAAAGTTTGAGGCCGATAGCACACTTTACAAAGCGTCACGGGCCACACAACCATGAGAAACCTAAGTGGTAGGATAGGGTTCGTGAAAGGTTGAGTATGCCGCCGTGGAGCACGTCTATTCCGCCTAACTCCAAACATCCTCAAATTTTTTTTGTGGCTAATTACACCTAAAATATGGCCCCACGCAAAATCCTAGGTTTTTTAAGCTATTTTTCGAATTACTGTATTTTTCTACGTGCCGCGTGCGACCAAATATGGTGAATTACACTTTGAAAACAAAATAATTCCGCACCGGCCTCCACAAGTTTTGCCTCCTAGGGCACAAGAGAACTTCTGCGGCAAAGTTTGGCACCGTTTCAGTCTTTTTTAGGGTGGTCGCGAGTTCAACGTATAATTCTTAGGAGAAGTCGCGCAGTAATTAAAATAATTAGAGAAAACTACCAAACAATCACGAGAAAATTTTCAAACTTTGCGGTGCCTTCACACATGCCATGTAGACGCCTCAAAAAAATTTTGAGGGCGATAGCACACTGCAAAGCGCACGGGCCACACAACCATGAGAAACCTAAGTGTGAGGATGGGGTTCGTGAAAGGTTGAGTATATCACTATGAAGCACGTCTGCTCGCCTATGTCCAAACTTTCTCAAATTTTTTTTGTGGTCAATTACACCCAAAATATGGCCCCACGCAAAAATCCGAGGTTTTTAAGCCATTTTTCGAATTATCTTGTATTTTTCTACGTCTTGCGTGCGACCAAATATGGTGAATTACACTTTGAAAACAAAATAATTCCGCACCGGCCTCCACAAGTTTTGCCTCCTAGGGCACAAGAGAACTTGCGGCAAAGTTTGGCACCGTTTCAGGTCTTTTAGGGGGTGGTCGCAGTTCAACGTATAATTACTTGAGAAGTCGCGCAGAATTAAAATAATTAGAGAAAAGTACCAAACAATCCGCGAAAAATTTTTCAAACTTTGCGGTGCCTTCACACATGCCATATAGACGCCTCAGAAAAAAAGTTTGAGGGCGATAGCACCTTTACCAAGCGCCGCGGGCCACACAACCATGAGAAACCTAAGTGTGAGGATAGGGTTAGTGAAAGGTTGAGTATACCACTATGAAGCACGTCTGCTTTCGCCTATGTCCAAACTTTCTCAAATTTTTTTTTGGTCAATTACACCCAAAATATGGCCCCCCGCAAAAATCCACGGGGTTTTTAAGCCATTTTTCGAATTACTGTATTTTTTCGTGTTGCGTGCGACAAATATGGTGAATTACACTTTGAAAACAAAATAATTCCACACCGGCCTCCACAAGTTTTGCCTCCTAGGGCACAAGAGACCTTGCGGCAAAATTTGACACCGTTTCAGGTCATTTTAGGTGGTCGCGGTTCAACGTATAATTACTTAGGAGAAGTCGCGCCGCGGTAATTAAAATAATTAGAGAAAGTATCAAACAATTCACGAGAAAATTCTCAAACTTTACGGTGTCTTCACACATGCTATGTAGACACCTCGAGAAAAAGTTTGAGGCCGATAGCACACTGCAAAGCGCATGAGCCACACAACCATGAGAAACCTAAGTTGTAGTTATATGTGGACAAAAATTCATTTGAACAATATAAGTAGTAAATCGGCCCCAATTTTCTTTGAAAGTTATACGAACGGACATATATGCAAGCTATTTTATATAATAAAAATATTCTGGGTACTTGTAATTGGATTAGAAAGTTTATATGACAAGAGTATATAACAATTAGGAAAAAAATGGAAAACGTTAAATATTGTAGGGCCCTCCTTAAGCAGGCTTGTGCCATTTTAGATAGTCGGTTGCTCTCCTTGTGGCCCAGCAGTGGCCCAAAAAAGAAACCCTAATGCTTAAGCAATTTGAGCCGTTGATCTACAATCGACGATTAGGACGCATCTGGTCAATGTATATAACCTCTCCTCCAAAAAACCCTAACCAGTAGCTTCACTCCTTCTTCCCCATTCAGCCGCCGATCCCATACCGAAACTCCACATCCATCTGTCCATCACCTCCTCCACACACCTGCACTGCCTGGCGTCTCTGCGTCTCCCTGGCCACATCACCGTCCGCCGTCTCTTGGGCGCAGCCGGAACCGTGGGATCCGATCTTGGGAGCGTGCTGCCGCAGTTGTCGCCTCTGCCACCTACAGCCGCTGTTTCCGCTCGTTCAGATCCGCGTGATGCGCGCCGCCGGATCCGCCGCACTAACAGAGAGAGCGTCGTGGCTCGCCCTGCTCGGCCTTGGTTTGCCTCGATCCGGAGGTGCCCCGTCTGCTGGTTCGTGGCATCATCCTTTCCTGTTCCTTTGGCAAATGTTCTAATTTTTATTGTTTATCAGCTGGTTTTATTTCGTGAACGTAGTGCGAATTGGTTTATCAGCTAGGTTTATTCTGTGCTCGATGGTGGGTAAGATTTCCAGTTCTTGGTTGTGTCCAGGAGAGCAGGATTTCGCGGGGTGTCCAGGAGCTTCTATCCAGCCGTCCACAAGGGTGGTGTACAGGAGGTTCGACCCAGCCTCGGTGGTGTCTTAGGTTACTCTATCCGGCAGCGACAGCGCAGCGGTCAGGAACGCAGGATCTGCCAACTCCAGCACCTGGATCCAGCCGCAGCAACGTCCAGAAACACATCTATCTATTTCATCTTTTTATGCCCTTTCTCAATCCTAGGACGAACCTATCATTTGTGATGGTCTGTAGATTTTTATTCTGACATGTGTAATGTTTATTTGATTAGATCTCAAGCAGGAAGCTTTTGAGCTGGTGAAGTAGAGTATGAGGCATCTGCATTTCCCACTCCGACAACCCTTGCAGATTGTGCCCACCGCTGTTACATCCGCAATCTGATATGCTCCTTCACATTAGTTCTGACACTTTACTACTGTCGGCAGCTGAAGAAGAGAGGAATTCTGAGGCGTCCAAGTGAACTTCTAGTGTCTGAACACGATAGTTTTGTGGGAGAGATGTAGCTGAATGCTTGTAGTAATTCCCATGCTTTTGATATCAGTTCGGTTCCCATCCCTTGTACTGAATATGCGATGGTATTGCACTGTGTATGGGTAGCTCTTAAGCTTATTGTATTTGTTCTATCGGCCAAAATAATGTACAGCCTGTTGTAATGATTGTAGCAACTCTTAAGCTTATTTTTTATTTTTTTTATCAAGCAAAATTGATTTATACGTGCTAATTCTGTATTTCGGTGTCAAACAACTTTATTTATATGGGCTGTAAACGTAAAGCACAAATGGGTCAAAAAAATCGGAACGATAAAAAAATTTGTGTGGGCTAACTATGATTGAATAAAATGGGCTGAAAATAGATTCCAAATGGGCTGAAACAAATTACAAATGGGCTGAAAAGAGGCTAAATTTGATGGGCTGCTATGTCCATGTCATCATCCACATCAACATCCACTTCATCGTACATATATACATTCATGATGATGTGGCAATTCATCCGTGACGGTTATTTTCCATCACGAGAAAATGGGTATGGGCTGGAATAGCTTTGGGCCACGGGCTCTATCGTGGCGGTTTAAAACCGTCACCGATTCATTGAATCTGTGATGGTTTTGGACAAACCGTCACGCAGCTCAATCCATGACGCTCAATCCGTGATGATTTTGAAAACCATCCACAGCATCCTCGCTTCTTGACGGTTTTTTCAGTGATCCGTGACAGAAATTTTCCATCACAGATTAGCAGAATTCTTGTAGTGGAATCTTGAGGAAACAATAGATCTGAAGTCTTGAGCACAGCCCGATCTCTTGAGTAGGTAGATTGTCTACTACTATATATCTTGAAGAACTAGAGCTCTCTAATCTCTATCTCTAATCTAGATCTAATTACATTGAAGAGTCTAATCTTATGCTCTACATTGTAGAGATGAATAATGAACCTGGAATAATGAATTGGGGTTTCGTGGGGAGCCCCGCCCTTTATTTATAGCTCGAGGGATGGATCTCGAGCCGTAGGATCAAAACCGACTTAAATCAACAGCTAGATATGATTCTAGGGTTCCCATAGGTCGGTGGAGGAAGGTTCCGAAGCTGGACACGATTGGCCTCAGGCCAGTGCCGCACATGACCCCATAGAGGGTGCCGCCTGCGCACCCACCTCCACCTCTGGCGTCGGCCTTCGCGAGCTTCTTTCTTTGTTCATTTAGACCCCCGGAATTTATTACTAATAATGCCTGGTTTGGTCCTTTTCTCTAGTTTCTCTATTTCTTCTCTTTTTCGGCTCTGTTTTATTTGTTTTCAGGAGTTCACACAAAACCGAGTGTGCACCAAAACTTGTGAAAATCATTAGTATAAACCCTATCTTCTATTGTTCTTGTTCCAATATAATCTATCATTTTATGCTAGAAAGTTGACAATAACTACCGTCAACAAGCTCCCCAAAGCTTACCTTTTGCTAGTCCCTTAGCAAAACAAACATATACTATAGGACGAACTTGGATCGGGGAGTTGCTACGATACTTTAATTCTTATAAAGTACACATGCATTTAAAATGAAACTCTACTCCTGGATCGGATAAACTAATTCGACTTCAAACTCACCCTTATTACCAAACTATGGTGCTTTTACTATCACTTGGGTCTTGAGTAGTTGAAAGACAAAACAATCAAGTCAAGCACTATGTCTCAAGTCTTCGATCACTAATATTCTAGAGTTTTTAAAAGATTTTGCAATAAAACTCAAAGCTCAATTGAATGGCTCTCTCGGTCTCTCAATATGTGGTATTTGTGGATCCTCACTAGGCATTAATAGTGGTATGCCTTCTCTCTTAAATATGTGGTATTTGTGGCGCAAGGCTGAGTATATTAAGCCTTCTCTCATCTCTCTCACTCTCTATCTAAGTATGGCTTATGTGGGGCTCACAGGAGTGGCACTCTTAAATAATATTGCATATCTGCAAAGGATATATTTATAGTTCAAACAATGGATCCATAGAGAGTTCAGCCAGTCAAAACAGGAATAGCATGTGTATGGAAAAACATGGTGGATAGGTGTATATTTGGTGGCTAAAACTAATTCTACTTTTACTCCTTTATATGTATGAACAAATCTCTCTTTTGAAACTTAGAAATTAGAGAACTATGGGCTGCATGCTTTTCTTTTTCTTTCTTTCTTTTCAGAGAGACGGGCATTTAAGTACCCATTGTTTTATTGTGGACACTTGTCCTTTTTTACTCTCTCTTCTCTTTTTTTTATATAGGGAGGTAGGCTCTACTCGTCCGTAGAACACTTGTCCATTTTTCATCTCCCCTTTCTTTTTTCTTTTTTTAGCAGCAACCCATATCTCTTTCCACTAATAAACTTTTGAGAGATGTCAACAAAGATATTTGAAGTAAATAAAACATTGGCTTCCTATGGTTTGATGGAGGGTTTATTTCCGGTGTAGGAATGAAACATGTATAAGTGGATATATGGAAAAGGATGGTCTTGCGTTCATTCCCTTTGTAGGAATAATGCATATGGGTGTTTGTAGAAGGTGGATGGAAAACATGCATTTTCGGACCGAACTCTCACAGGCATCAACAAAGGTTGAACTACTCAATCTAAAACAAACAGCATATGTTACCGGAATGTTTTCCTAATCTAAATATCATAAGTATGGCTTTGGTAGGAATTTAACACTCTTGCCAAACAAGAGCTTATCATGAAAGATTTTAAATTTTTAAAAGCAATTCTCCGACATAATTTCACTAGGACAAGATAAACAGTAGCTCGGACTCTCATATATCATATCCCCCAATTACCTAGACTTAGATCAAGTGTATGCTACCCACAAGTCAGGTATAAAGCAAATTTTGAAAGCAATACAAATATATCCAAAGCATCGGAGGAATTTCAAATTAAAAACATGGTACTAAAAAAGAATTAGAGTAGAGCAACTATTCATCATTTCCAAGGCAAACTTTTTATTTCTAGCAAACACTTATTAACCACACCTTAAAAACAAGCAAGCATATAAATATATATAACTGAGACAAAATTTTTATTTGATTTAAAACTTTATGCATCTTTTTTATGATCTTTAAAGCAAGCAATAATTAAAGAAAGTGAAGAGATACTTATCTCGATAACCTGGGTGCTCTCCCCAAGCTATATTTTTGTGTAGGTGCTGAGGTGAGGTAGGCGAATGGAGGAGATGTCATCCTTGATGAAGCGTTGATGATGACGGCCTTTTGATGCTTTGTCGAGTGGTTGATCGTCTCCTTTCCATCGTAGCTCCTTATTGCTTTAAATCTGCGAAACTCAAATAGACAACAAAGCTTGTGGAATTGATTAAGCGTTAGCGGTTGGATATTTTAAGCTTTAATTATCTAGAGTTTTTAAAAAATTAAAGATTAAGCTTTAACAAGGATTTAAGCAAAGGCTAATATTTTTGTATTTTCTTAATTAGCATGCATGCGAGAAAATAAGAACAAATGCAAACTTTATTTTTACGCCTCCACAACAAATAGTCCTGTGGTTGTTTATGCCACGAAGTAATCACATGGGGCTTTAAGAAGACATGCATGAAACATATTTATTTTCTTTTCTTATGCAGATATATGAGGGAAAGTAAACATGCTAAAAATACTTATGCAATGTAAGAAAGTAAATATGCAATACTATAATTAAATATAAACAACTTACCTAGTTACCTTTCGGAGAGGATCGGTGTTTTAAGTCCACTTTGAATCAAGACTTCTTACCTGATTTACTCCCTTAGGTGTATCATCCATGTTCATTGATTGCCCGAAGCTTAAAGTCAAGCTTTAGTAGTGGAAGCTGGCAGCATCTTGCACATGTCCATAGGTCCAGGACGTTTCACTTGTAGAATTTGAAGGGATTATCTCCCGCCAAGCCTTGTTTGAAGTATGTCCTGTTCACAAAGACAAAGTAGCGATCAAATGCAGGGGCTCTGTTGGTGGAAAAACACCAACAAAACCAAAACTTTATTCATACACAAAGCAAGATTAATCTTCTTAATTGACATGGGTGATATGATCAAAAGATAAACATTGAATATTGCATTTTAATTAGAAAAGATCAACCGGATTAACTTCGGGGATGAGATCAAAAAGTGGTAAAAAGAAAGGCTAAAGAGCTAACATGTTAAATTATTCAAGATGAATTGATCAAGGTTGTAGCTTAAACATGTTTAACTCTAAGCATAACATAATCAAGAGAAACTTTATAAATGATAACTTACCTTGAGATGTTACCTTATTATTGAAGCATGATGGTACTGTAACACCTTGTGGCAATTGTCTCCTTCTCTCTTGATCGGTTTCTTGTCCATAAACTTGTCTCCTATGTTCCACTTCTCTTTTATCCTTTTGTCAAACCACCTTGCTATTCTTCTTTTTTTGACCAATGTGTCAAAGTGATGGGAGCATGTGAGGAGAGGGGCGTCAAGATCACCCTATTAAAGTCGGCCTTTCTCTCCCAAGCTTGAGCCTTTCGTCACTTTCGACACTTAAAGTCAAGTGTGAATCTCATCCCTCTTGGTGTTGTAACGCCTATATCCTTAGACATTGTCCATCCTTCATTCTTACTGTCTTTTGGCGTTTCTTGAGGTCATGTCATTTTGTCCATCCACTTCCATGCATGAGTGCTTTTAATTATTGATCTTGTTGAATGACACTCATCTCCTAAAGTGGTGGTTTAGCAAGCATGCCAAAATCATGAACGTTCTCAACATAGCTTCTTTCCTGCAAAATGTTAGTGGACATATACCCGAAGGATTGCAATAGTTTCTAAATGTGGGTTGTTGTCCAAAATGAATTTTATCTATGCTAATGAAAAGATGGTTTTAAAGCACTTTAGCATAGGTCATGATTATTATCAAAATCTACTCTAGCATGACTCACAATAGAGGTAACTTATAGCAAAAGACAAAATGAATGATTTGATACTTACAGTTCTTCCATAAGGAATGAGTTTTGGTCTTCTTTGCATAAAGCTAGTGGAGTTCATCAAATGCCTTGCTTCATTACTTATTTGAGTTCACCTCTTGACTTCCCCAAATTGGTTTTGAGAATTTTTTTCTATAGCATACTATCAGCTCAAAAATTAACCTAGACACCATGTCTAATTTGATCTAGGAAGGCATTTTAATGTAAACACCATGCTTAAATTAAAAGCCTTTGGAAATACCCTTAAGAAGTACTTCCAAACCAAAGCATACTATAGCAAACAAAAGGTAGCATGAAGGCATAAAAGAGATTCACTCAAACAGAAATGTGAAAGTATAATTAATGTTTAACGGCATGAGCATACTATAAAACTAAGAATAACCAAGTTAAGTAGCAACATGGCAAGAGATACTAAGCATGCGTTCAATGTTGCATAATAATTGGTTAGACATACCTTGTATTGTCATCCTTCACCTTTTGCATCCAAACCTGAAATGGTTAGTGACAAAAATACTCGAAGGAATATTTTCACAATTATATCTATGGAAATTTATCAAGCAATCTCTAATTATCACCCAACTAGATATGCAATATAAACATATGCGTCTACAACCATCCCTTCTAAGTCTTTTGGAGATGTTTGGCATGAGGGATTGGAGATGTCATATGTGGCAAAAGGTTTAGAGAGAGCAAATGATTATAGGAGTTTGCTCAAATGAGCATGGACTTGATGAAGTGTTAGGTGAAGTAGCTTCCCCGCTCATCGAGGTTCTCCATCCATCAACATTGTTCTTCTTGGTCCTCCCTAGGTCCTTCCGTGGTTTCTATTGGGAGTTCTAGGATCATTAGGTGACATGTAACACCCGGCCCAATAAGGATGTGGCCCAGTTAGAGGCCTATGAGTGCTGCGCGCAAATGTTTAGTACCACCTTGCTGGTTAAGCAAGGGTGGAGTCAACTTATAAGCCTTTGTCTTCCAGCCATATCACCTTCGGGTTAACCCTTTTACATGAAGCGAGGACGAAAGTGTAAGCAGGGTGCTATGTGTACGCGTGCACGCCCCTCGGAAGGGCTGTGCGGTGCGGCTTTGGAGAGCGGGGTGTTACAGGTGGTATCAAAGCCGACCTTTGCGGCCACGGGCGCGTGCGGTCCGATGTGCGGACATGGGGTTCATTGCGCGTGTAGGCTCATGGAGTGCACGGCATGGCACATGTCTTTGGCAGGCGGGCGCACGGTTGCGTGTGCCAAGAGGGGAGGTCCTGGTTAAAGTGGCGCTCGGCGAGGGCGTCCGAGTCCTTTGAGGGGGGGTGTATGTAACACCCGGCCCAATTTGGATGTGGCCTAGTAGTGGCCCATGAGTTACGAGTGCACATGTTTAGTACCACCTTGCTAGTTTAGCAAGGGTGGAGTCAACTTATAAGCCTTTGCCTTCTAGCCATATCACCTTCCGGGTTAACCCTTTTACATGAAGCGAGGGCGAAAGTGTAAGCGGTGCTATGTGTAATGCGCATGCACGCCCCTCGGAAGGGCGTCTTGGTGTGCGGCTTTGGAGGGCGGGGTGTTACATGACACAAGAGGATTTATTGGGGTCAAGGATGGGATTATAGATGGGTTTAGGTAAGCTATCTAGTCTCCGCATGGATGGCTTCTAGGTAGCTTTATTCCCCTTCCATGGCATTAGACATGCCATCCTTGAGCTCTTCCTAGTGTTAGGGAAACTTCCTAAGAGGCTTTTCCTTAAGAAAATCTAGATTAGAAAACGCTAAAAGGTCTCTTATGAAGGCTGGAAGTTTATCCCAACGTCGGTATCAAAAAGAAGTTGCAAAGGAGGAATTACTTCTTCCTTTGGAATGTTTTGGAATATTGATGGGTTAGGTTTGACGGCTAAGTCATGGGATTGGAGTGATTCTAATCTAGCTATCAAAACTTCCTATTTTTTGTGTGGAGGATGATTCCTTTTCTTCCCTTAGGTGTTCAACGAGATTGCTAACTTAAAGGCTCTACCCACTAATAAAGTCAAGGATAAGCCTTGCTTTACTAACGAAAAAGGAAAGAAAAGTTTTTCCTAAGGCTGCATAAAATGATAACTAACCATAGGCATGGCTCTAGCCTAGTACTAAGATGGACTTAAAGACTCTAATGGGCCAAAGCTAATGCTTATGGGTGCAGCACATAAAATAACAAACAATTTTTATTTTATAAAATTTATGGAAAATAGAAAGCAAAAAAAACAAAAACTAAAAAAGACAAAACAAACAAAAATATAAAAACATGATCAAGCTGGACTCTTTCATTACTATCCAAAGAAAACTACCGTTCGAACAACTTAGCGGCGTCGAAATGCTTGTTGGTATTTATTAAATGCACACAATAAAGATAAAGATATCCGCATAAGCGCCGATAGAAATACGTTGTAGCACTTCACCAAAAGATTAACTCCGGTTTTAAATATCGAACCCAAAGGAACAGTAGGTGTATATAACTAAGATCTAACTCAACCTAATTTCATAATAACAATGATAAAAGTAAACCAAACTAATTATACTAATGGTACTCCTAAGATAGTAGATATAGAGGCTAATCTAATGCAGTATAGACAATCATGGCTACTCATGAGCAAAAGACATCTAAGTAATTACCAATTATTAAGTCTAAGCATAGTGTTGACACCTGTTATAGCATAATATTACTAGTCAACTAAACTTGAAATAAGGGCATAAAATGAATATCAACATAAGTTTAAGGGCTTTTCTTGATATATTTCCACAAGTTTTGGTATTCTATGACTTTGCAGGGGACTAACAGAGAAAAGTAGAGAAGAACGGTGAGAAACATAAGAGTTTACATCCCATATGATGACAAGACTTAACCGTGGAAGTAACTCAACCCAAAATGTGGACTAAAACACTCTAGAAGATACCAGAAGACACCCGGGAGAAGGGAGATCACAAAATGATCTCATCCCTTGGCGACACGCCCGAGCCATTTAGGCCGTCGCCCGGTGGGTCCCAACCGTTCGGTCTCAGATTTGTATGTCGGTTTACCACCGACCTTGAGGTTGTATATCTACCGTTATTGAAGGTCGGTTTGATCCAATGGTCATCATTCATCGCCAAGGCCTATATAAGAAGACCCCTGACCCCGAGGTTAAACCCTAATTCATTCTAATTCATTACGTTCTTTATCTCTTGACACTGTTGGTCATAGAGGTGTTTCAATGTGAGGACAACCTCTCCACTAGAGAATTAGGGCTAGACACTCTAATGTAATAGATTAGCAACTAGAGAGTTAGGGAGAGTGGAGCTATGCTCCGGTTCTTGAGATGTCTACAGAGTTTGGTATGTCTTGTATCCTTTCTTTGTAAGACTTATGATTTATATATTTATCTTCACTATTTACTTCCATGTCTTTCATATATGGTTAGTATAGTTGTTATACCATTGCATAGGATCTCCGCTCGTATTGAGGGCTCTAGTTATGCTAGGTAGTTAGAGTAGTAATCGATAGTATAGACTTGGTGTCTAGGCTATAGGTTACCCGAGATTGCACCCAACCCCACGGATAGTTTGTGGTAGCCCTAGGTGGTGGCGACCACGGCCGGCCGATGTATTCCACCACGTTCGGGTTGGTGTTTGTAGGACCGTAGTCGAGCTTCCTAGCCCCATTCTCATCTCTTTACGTGGCTAGTGTTACGATGTCCCAAAGTGCTATGGTGTGATTACTATCATAGAACACGAGTAATAGAGAAGTACATATGAACCTAGATCTCTCCCCGCTGTCCTCTCAACGTGCTACTACACATTTATCATAGAAATTCTCTTATGTTTGATATTGTTCATAACTCCTATCAAATATTATTTACCCCCTCACTTTAGTCTAGTGGTTTGCTAAGTTAGTAGATGCATGATTGTGAATTATTAGATTCTTTAGCCAAAGCTTCCCCTGTGGATCTGATACTCTAGAATACTCTCCTAGGGAAAAGCTACAATGGTATTACGTTAAACTGCGGAACCTTCATATTCTTTTAGCACTTAATAAATACCAACAAGCTTTTTGGCGCGTTCTTGGGAAGCAATTGGCGTAAAGATTTTAATAATGATCATGATGTCTCTGCTAATTTAGTGTATCACTAACTTTAGTAGGATTACCCTTGTTACTGTTGAGTTGTGGAATAGACGGGACAAATGATGTCGTTCGCGACCTTCCGGCAAGATTCCACAATAAAAAAAAAGGAGAAAGATTGAAGAACCCGGGGTGCCTGATCATTCAAGATTCATCACACTTTGGAACCTGCGATCTCAAGGTATGTATTTAAATATATATTATTCTAACCATGTATAGATTGAAGAAGAAGTCACCCGTCACAAGAATTCAATTGCACATATCTCAAGTGACGTACATAGAAGTCTGCACCTCACGGTAAGTATGATTAATAAAGGTGAGATAGTCTTGCTCATGGACCCTAAACATATTGAGCAGTTATCCTTTTAATTTCTTGCATTGATTGCATCAATTCATGCATTCACTCCACTTAGTTTATGTTCTCTCATAGTAGATCCATTGCATGTTTAGTTCCTTGCATCCATCCATGTTTGCATCTAAAAAGAAAAAGAAAAAAAATCTCTCACCATGATCATGCTCTTTCGTCTCTAATTGGATAAATCTCTATAGTGCTTTCATGCTACCTTTATCTACTATAGTATGCTTTAGTTTGAGAGTACTCTATAGGCCTATAGGGTATTTTTCAAAAAAGTTTGTTAAATTAAAGCGTGGTGCTTAGGTTAAGTAGCCTTCCTTGATTAAATTAGACATGGAGTCTAGTTTGGTTATTGAAT
Source organism: Hyparrhenia diplandra (assembly GCA_015847255.1). Taxonomy (NCBI): domain Eukaryota; kingdom Viridiplantae; phylum Streptophyta; class Magnoliopsida; order Poales; family Poaceae; genus Hyparrhenia; species Hyparrhenia diplandra. Next base: position 360,495 of record JADLZK010000647.1, on the reverse strand, counting down.
TAAGAATTGCTTGCGTAGACATTGGTTATTGTGTTGGACTAACCCATACAGAAAACTCTCAAATCCCATTTGGGTAAGTCAAGAGATGAACTTCGGATCGGAGATGAAGCAAGGCAAATGATGAACTACAACTTTGTGCAAAAGACCGCGGCTCATTCATCATTGATGGAAGAATTGTAAGTATCAAATATCATTCACTCTATCTTTTTTGCTACAAGTTACCTTTGCCTTGATCCTTTTACTAGAGTGTAGCCACAAAACAAAAAAAAGTGTTATAAGAAATGAATAAACAAAATACATTGCTAAGAGTAATCAAAGAACCATCTTTTCATTAGCAAAGATAAAATCATATAAACCTTGGACAATAACCCCTGCTTCAACCATGTTGTATATTCCCTCGGTATGTGTCCACTAATATTTTGCAGAAAAAAGAGTTTATGCTATGTCTATTCGATGAAGAAGAGTGCCATACAACACGATCCACGAAAAGTAATTACTCAACGAGAAGTGGATGGACAAAGCAATGGGCCACAAGAACATCAAAGGCAGGTAAGTGAATATAAATCACATATTTGTATACAACTTTTGTCTTATGTTCTAAAAATAAATAATAATAATAATATATATCGAGCACATGAAGGCTCATGGTAAAAGAAACATGTTCCTAGGACAAGTTCCTTGGGTATTCTTGGTCACTAAACTTGCGAGGAACAAAGGATGAACAACATCTAAGGATATGGTGATTGCAACACACGATTAGGGGCGGTTCAGCATTCACACTTAAAGTGTCGAGTGATAGGAAGGCTCGAGCATGGGGAGGAAGGTCGATTCCTCTAAAGATCATCCGACATACTCTTCCTCTACTCAAGTTCTCGTCACTCGACATGCTTTGGTTTGCAATCCCTCTACTCACAATTACTTTATCTCCCTAAGTTTGAATAGTCAATAAATGTCATGCATAAAAATCAAACTTAAGATATCATAAAATTTCCAACTAGAGAGAAAGTAATGGTGAGCATATAAAATATCAATCAAAACTTTTTCGGCATAAAAGCAACCTTAAGCTCTGTGACAATTCTACCCTTATTTAAAATTATTTGTACAATCCTTCGGGTATGTGTTGTCAACTAATACTTGCGAGGAATAAAATCATGAGAGAAGGAAAAAGGTTCGAGCACAAATTAAAAGAACAAAAGGCGATTCAATAAAAGAGACAAGTGAGGAATAAGATATATAAGAGGCCAAAAGAAGGAAAGCTTCGGCGAGAAGAAAAGGACTACCACAAGGTGTTGCGATGTTGTCACATTCAATAATAAGGTAACATCTTGAGGTAAGTTGTTATTACTTAAGTTTTTTCCTAAAGTATGGTTTGTTCATAAATAAAGAATTAAACATGTTAGAGTAACAACCTTACCTGATCTAACTTCATTAGCTCAACATGTTTTGTTTCTTTAGTTGTTCCTATCACCACTTTCTTGATTTCATAGTCCTAATCTTGTAAAGCGGAATGTTGTTTACATTGCTTTGGAAGAATCATAATCATGCCTTTGATGTTTAGATAAGAAAACCCTTCCAAGAGTCAACGAGCTTGATTCAATTTGCCAATGTTTTAATCACAAGCAGTCATGCTCAATCTTCTGATCTTGTCACCCAAGTTAGGTTTAAGCAAAGCATTTAAGAAGTCGACTCTATCTTGTTGAATGTGTCTATGGTTAGAGAAGAATGAATGAAGTTTGGTTTTGTTGGTGTTTTCCCACCAACAGGCTCATGCACTTGATCTCTACCTTGACTTTGCAAGCGGGGACACACTTTGAGCAAAAAGGTGGAGAAGCCTATTAGTCTCTCCAAAATTCAACAAGTGAATGTCTTGCAAGCATGCACACTAAACAAGGCAGCTTGCCTACATCAATGCTTCACTCCAACTCATAAGGAAAAGAACATGGGTGGCGTCGTTCTTCCACGATCTCAAGGAGCACAACCGTTAAGATCGGATAATACACTCAAGGGAAGCGATAAGGTAAGAAGTCTCGTTCGGAGGACTTAAAACAACGAACCCTCGCCCGAAAGGTAAGAGCGGTAGTTATCTATATGCATAGCATATTTATTTCCTTGCATTGCATAATTATTTTCTTTTTAGCATATTTAAATTATAGCACTAGCCTTGCCTTAGAAAAGAAAAAATAAATATTTGTTTGTTGCATAGACATGAAAAACTCTAAGCCCCATGTGAGTAATCTTATGGTGTGTAACAACCCACAAGGATATTTATTGTGGTGGTATAAAAATAAAATAAATATGCATGCATCATCATCCTTATTTGCATAGAAAATCAAAAATATATATATATATTAACGCTTTGAACTATTGTCTTAAAGGAATAATCGAATCTTTAGCAATAAGAAGCTAAGTGGCTAAAACCACTAACACTTAACTAGTTTCACTAGCTTTGTTGTTTATTTGAGTTCAGCCCGGATTCAAGGAAGAGAGACATGATAGGATGACACCATAAATTATTTTGTCTACCTCTACTTCCACATCATCATCAAAGACTATGTCAACATCCGGCTTGGGGAGGGCAACCCCCATGTATCCGAATAAGTATCCCTCTATCTTATTTAATATTAGCTAGATTTGTTTGCTTTGTTAGAAAGAAATAAAAAGATGCATAACTAAGGAAACCAAATAAAAAGAGTCTTTATAGTCTTTTTAAAAAGAGTCTTTATTAGAGTGTGAGAATAAAATAAACTCACGAAGATAATCTCTAGCCTTGGAGATGATGAATAGTTGCTCCGTCGTAATTCCTTTCAAGTACCTACCTTTCAAGCTTAATTTCTCCACGAGCTTTTAATGCAAGCTGCTTTGACTTAAGATTTGCTCTGAACCTAAAACACATGGGTAGCAAATTTGCTTGCTCACGAAGTCTAGGTAATTGACGGATATGATATATGAGAGTCTCATTTGCTATTTATCTTACTCCTAGTGATACTAGATTTACGAAGATTTATCTTTTAAAAATTAAAGTCGCATGATAAGTTCTGTGTAACAAGAGTGTTGAACCTCCTACCCACGACCATATATACATGATCCTTAGATTAGGAAAACCCTTTGACATATATATATAGGCTGCTTGCTTTGCATTGAGTTTGTTCAATCTTTGTCGATCCTTAGAAACTTTTCATGCTGATCATGCACACTCCACCCCGCTCCACTCTACTCCACTTGCATTTATGCTATTTCTACCCCTGAAGTATGCATCCACAAAGCATCCACCAAATATCCACCAAAAATGTTCTACTCCTACCACAGGGAGGGAGCAACCAAAAATATTCCCCACACTTATCCACTTAGCCTACATTTCATAAAAGCTCTTTTATCCTTGTTTCTATCTCTCTACAAGTTTATTGCAAAAGAAGGCTTGGGTTGTATAGTCAAAAAAAAGAAGAAGAAGAAAGGGGAGATGAAAAATGGATAAGTATCCTACGGGCAGTAGAGCCTACCTCCCTAAGAAAAAAAAAGAATAAAGGAGAGTTAAAAAAAATGGACAAGTGTCCATGAAAACAATGGGTACTTAGATGCTTTCGCGCTCCATAAAAAGAAAAATAAAGAAAAAAAAAGTGATACAACCCAAGTTCTCACAAAGTTTCCAGATTCCAAAAGAGATGATTCCTCAAGGAGCAAATGTAGAATTAGGCTTTCCCCACATTCATTAGATGCACCTCATCGCATTCACCCTCATTATTCACTTACCACCATATTCATTCCACTATACACATGCATCACTTAATCAGTATGACTCGTGACTTTGGATCCATTGCTTGAATTTACAATATATGCTTAGTAAGTAGATGTAGTTTTCTCCCACCTATGAGCTCCAGATATAAGCCTTAGATATAGGGTGAGAGAGAAGAAGGCATAGTGTCCTACTGCCTTAGTCCAAAAATACCACATATTATGAGAGAAAGGCAACACAACCTTATTGCCTTAGTGAGGATCCACAAATACCACAAATGAGAGATTTGAGAGGCTCATACAAAGGAACTTTGAGTTTTATTTTGAAAACTTGCAAAAACTCCAGGAGGACAGTTGAACAAAGAGTTTGAGACATGGTGCTTGACTTGATTGTTCTATCTTTCAATTGCCCAAGATCTTAAGAAAAAGCTATAAGCTCTATGGTTAAAGGTAATATGGGTAAGTTGAAGGTTGAAAAAAGTTTTTTCTAACATAGAGGAGAAATTTTGTTTGAGAGCATGTGTACTTTTGAGGCGTGAAAGCGTTGTAGCAACCCCCGATCCAATGCTAAGTTTGGCTTTGCTAGGGACCCGACAAAGGGTAAGCTTGGGGGAACTTGTTGACACCTGTTATAGCATAATATTACTAGTCAACTAAAGTTGAAATAAGGGCATAAAATGAATATCAACATAAGTCTAGGGGCTTTCTTGATATATTTCCACAAGTTTTGGAATTCTTTGACTTTCTGAGGGACTAACGAGAGAAAAGTAGAGAAGAGCGGTGAGAAACATAAGAGTTTACATCCCATATGATGACAAGACTTAACCGTGAAGTAACTCAACCCAAAATGTGGACTAAAACACTCTAGAAGATACGAGAAGACACCGGGAGAAGGGAGATCACAAAATGATCTCATCCCACGGCGACCTTGAAACCATTTAGGCCGGCCGCCGAGGTGGGTCCCAATGTTCATCTTAGATTTGTATGTCGGTTTACCACCGACCTTGAGGTTGTATCTACACCGTTATTGAAGGTCGGTTTGATCTAATGGTCATCATTCATCGCCAAGGCCTATATAAGAAGACCCCCTGACCCCAGGGTTAAACCCTAATTCATTCTAATTCATTCTATTCTTTATCTCTTGACCTGTTGGTCATAGAGGTGTTCCAATGTGAGGACAACCTCTCCACTAGAGTTTGGTATGTCTTGTATCCTTTCTTTGTAAGACTTATGATTTATATATTTATCTTCTCTATTTACTTCCATGTCTTTCATGTATGGTTAGTATAGTTGTTATACCATTGCATAGGATCTCCGCTCGTATTGAGGGCTCTAGTTATGCTAGGTAGCTAGAGTAATGTCGATAGTATAGACTTGGTGTCTAGGCTATAGGTTACACAGATTGCACCCAACCCCACGGATAGTTTGTGGTAGCCCGGTGGTGGCGACCACGGCCGGTAGATGTATTCCACCACGTTCGGGTTGGTGTTTGTAGGACCGTAGTCGAGCTTCCTAGCCCCATTCTCATCTCTTTACGTGGCTAGTGTTACGATGTCCCAAAGTGCTATGGTGTGATTGCTATCATAGAACCAGTAATAGAGAAGTACATAGGAACCTAGATCTCTCCATTTGTCCTCTCAACGTGCTACTACACATTTGTCATAGAAATTCTCTTGTGTTTGATATATTGTTCATAACTCCTATCAAATATTATTTACCTCCTCACTTTAGTCTAGTGGTTTTGCTAAGTTAGTAGATGCATGATTGTGAATTATTAGATTCTTTAGCCAAAGCTTCCCTGTGGATCACGATACTCTAGAATACTCTCCTAGGGAAAAGCTGCAATGGTATTCTATACGCTTGCGGAACCTTCATATTCTTTTAGCACTTAATAAATACCAACACATAGCAGACAAAATATTCTCATATATAGCACAGCCAAATCATATTATATAACATGAGTGACATCAACTAAGGAGGATTTATAATGAGATTAACTAGCCTCCCTCACGACCTTGTCCTATGGTTAACTATATATACGGGGAGGCCTACAAAGGACTCAATAAGGCTTTGTCACCCTTACGATCTACGCCGAACGACCCGGCATATAGTGTGCATCCGCAAATAACTCATATCTAAGCACCACGCCTACATATGAAATTATGACTTAACTTCCTATGTAAAGTTAAAAGGCATCCCACGATCTCATGCATACAATAATCATCAACTAGAACTATATCAAATATCAAGCTAGAATATACTATGAACATAACAATAGATAATATAATAAAGTAAAAAGCATAATCATTAATAAGAACTTCGGGTAGATATATTACGAATCTTAAAGAAATAATAGATCCAAGTCTTGAGCACGGCCCGATCTCTTGAGTAGGTAGATTGTCTACTACTATATATCTTGAAGAACTAGAGCTCTCTAATCTCTATCTCTAATCTAGATCTAATTACATTGAAGAGTCTAATCCTATGCTCTACATTGTAGAGATGAATAATGAACTGGAATAATGAATTAGGGTTTGAGGGGTGCCACCCCCTTTATTTATAGCCACGAGGGATGGATCTGAGCCGTAGGATCAAACCGACTTAAATCAATGGCTAGATATGATTCTAGGGTTCCCATAGGTCGGTGGAGGAAGGTTCGGAAAGGCTGGGCCCGATTGGCCTCGGCCAGTGCTTGCGTGGCCCCATAGAGGGTGCCGCCCGGCACCCAATCTCCACCTCTGCTTCCGTCCTTCGCGAGCTTCTTTCTTTGTTCATTTAGATCCTTGGAATTTCTACTAATCGCCTGGGTTTGGTCCTTTTCTCCGGTTTCTCTATTTCTTCTCTTTTCACTCTGTTTCCCTTTGTTTTTTGGAGTTCACACAAAAAGCGAGTGTGCACCAAAACTTGTGGAAATCATTAGTATAAACCCTATCTTCTATTGTTCTAGTTCTAATATAATCTATCATTTTATGCTAGAAAGTTGACAATAACTACCGTCAACAGGTGGGTGGATCAGACGGCGTTCGTATTTGGAGAAGAAAGCGGCGGCGAGGCGTTTCCAATGAAATTGGGCGGCACAAATGGACTCGGAGGGTGCGCAAAGGAAATTGCGAAGCCAAAGGCGTGCTCAATTTGGACGGGCGGGGCTTGGTAGCGGCCTTGGGCCGGCCGCGGCAGCGAGCGGCGGCGAGCTACTGCTTTCGGCCATGGCGGCCAACATGCAAAGAGAAAAGAAAACGGCCCGGCGGTGGCTGTCTAAAACGACAAGGAGGCGAACTCCAGCTTTGCTAGCTCCGGCCGCGAGCTCGGCCATGCATCCAAAATTGCATGACCCGGCGCTAGAAGCCGCCGCGGAGGCGACCAAAATAGGCACGGCGGTGGCGGCAAAGCAAGCGGTATACGGAAATTACGTACTAGTACTTCTTTCTTCCTTCTTCAAATATCTTCCAAAACCATATTGTAACTTGTAAAACTAGCGGGTGCCCCCATGCTTTGCATGGGGCAAGAAAACTTTCAAAACATTCACAATTATATGATTGTGCATGGAAAAAAACATTATTAAAATTAGCGTTTGTGTTGGATTAATATAGCATTTACATATTTGGTACAACCACGATAGAAGTAGAATAATACAATAAGGCTTCCAAGTTGATAATACAAATGGTGGAAAGGTATAATTAGTTTAAGTTTAAATTTGCTTTTTGAGTTTTACGGAGGTTAATGTAAATTTGTAGGCACTAAATAACCCATGGTATGGATATCTTTGAACATGATTTTTAGAAGTTTTTTTTTGGAAGTCAAATCATGCTAGTCGGAGTTCGGATGGAGGAGATATGATTTTTAAAGTTTGAAGTGATATCGAATACATAGAATAAAATTTGGAGAATATTTGTGGAATTCGAGGGTAAATGCAAGCGAGGTGAAAAAATAATGGATAGGTTTGTGGGAGTACCTAGTGTATCTATATCTTTTTATGGGAATTTTTTTGGTATCTTGTTCATGAGCGGGTCTGTTGAGGGGTTTGTATTGTTCATAGCGGGTGCACTTTGTTCCTCAAACCCGTTCTTGTTCATAAACCGGGTCCGGGTTAACGGGTACTTACTTGTTCATATCGAGTTTGTACTTGTTCACTTTCGCACCCGTTCTTGATCACAAGCGGGTCCTGATAGCAGTGCATACTATTCATAACGGGTTTATCTTGTTCACGTGATCCGTCTTGTATTTTGTGCAGTGAAATGAGTCTTGTGGCGGGGCGCCCGGCTTCTACGACTTTAGGAGTATAGTATAGATTTCAAAATAAAAGTTTTTCAAAATAATGAGAACTACGATTTTGCTTTTGGGCTCCTCGCCAAATTCTCAATAGTTATGAAAATAGGTTTTCAAATTTAAAATATGAATTTAAGGTTTATAAACTAATTAATTAACAAACTTGATATTTAAATAGTGAATAAATCACCATTCAAACATCATAACCGAAAGTACCATTTAAAAAGCACGCAGACAATAACTCAATCAACATATGCAACATATGAGTACTATAATTAGAATATAAAATGCATTTATGCCATGATGCTCAATGATTATGCATGATAATGACATGATAAAAATTTTAATTATATATTAACATCTGGGATGTTACAATCCTCCCCTCTTAAAGAAATCTCATCCCGAGATTTCGGAGACAAAACTTTCCGTGGGGCAAATAATGGGAAAGGTAATGTGTCAAGCACATTGACTTGTAAGAAATTCACAAAACACAAGAATTGATATCATGATTGCGATCGAGAATCAAAAGGTGGTTGCAATCAATATAGTTTTTGAAAATTCTAAAAATTACGGATATGAATTTTCAAAAGAGGTAGCAAGGAAGGTGAAAGCACATTAATTGTGTACTATAGTAAATCATGACCATAGACCCCGACATGAGCGGCGCCGCGGTATTTCCTTATGGCCGTGGTCCACGGGGAGACCCTAGGTTTTGGCTATTTCGGTCACGGATCATGGGTCTACCATAGGACACAACTATTGCAACTCTCAACCAACATATGTTGGCTATCAAAGTGAAGGAAAGAACATGTGTCGAAATTAAAAGAAGTCAAAATAGGACACATGTATGAATTGAGAAATCAAGGAGTAGGATAGACTTTTTACATAGAGTTGTCAAGGTAGAAGTTCCCAAAGATTAGGAACTTATGAACCAAAGATTATCAAATGGAAGTTCATTAACAAAATGCCCGGTACAAGATGAAATTCATTAAGACAAACAACTACAAAGAAGAATAGTTGTTTGAATAAAAGGAGGAAGTCGCAACATTATATGGATGATATGATACATGCTCGTACTATCGTCTTCACAACATTAGGAATACTTTGCCTTCATCATGTTAGATGTTAGTAGTTTATAGGGCTTTACTTTATATACTATCTTTACTCCACCAAATGAGATGTTAAAAAGCATTTAGCGAAAAATTGTTGGTGAAGTTAACCCTTGATTGTTCTTCGAGGAGATGAGATGAAACTTCTCAATGTCTTTTACTTGAGTAATCGAAAATCTTCACAAAGCTTTCCGGCAAGCATAAGGAAAGATAGAAGATCCTTTTTAATTTATTACTTTCAAAAACTTTTAGATTGCAAAATCATTTTAAAGTTTCAAAAGTAATGTTGTAAAGCTGATCCCAAGTATGAGCTCACGATACCATCTATAGCGAGAACCTCCTAAATTATAAGGCCCACACACTTTTTGTCATTGTTCCTAAAACCTCGGCGGTTGTGCGGATGCACCCAATAACTTAAGAAGCACATCGGGTGTCGCCATGAGAACCCCGATTACACCACAATTTCGTCTCATACGGGATCAACAAAGGAGTAGCTACAACATTACAACAATTGTTACAAAAATATAAATCGAGTGCAAAAGAGTAATAACATTAATTTACAAGATATGAATAAGTTACTTTGAGTAAACTTAACTTAATTTCTTGGAAAGCTAGGTAGAACTAGAAGACAACCCGGATCATGTCGAGCCCACCGACATAACTTTGGTTAACGACATGAGTCGACACACAGCGAGGGTCAAAGAACTCGAGTATGGGAGTACTCAACAAGACTTACCCGACAAAAGAAAAGAGGAGAAGACTTCGGGAATCTTTGGCTTTAGGAATCAAGGGAAGGCTTTAGCAAGAATCAAGGACTCTTTTTGCGGGAAAGGCTTACTAATAATAGATCCTTACTTTCAATATTTAACTCATATTAGTAGATCATAGAATCTAAGTGATCCTACACTAAATCAAACACTTCTTAGTCATTCCAACTTTCTTTCCTCAAAAATCATGTTCCATCAATTACTTCTACGATGTATGGGCGAGAAGAACGGGTCTCCATAACAGAGGAGCAACGGCGATTCGAATCGATTATAACCTAGCTGGGGGATTCCTTACCACCACGACATATGTAGCACTGAAGCTTGCATATATCAACCCTCACTCGAGATCGTCCAAAAGTGGAACCCAGCGTCCCTCGCCACCCGAGTGCCGCGATACACCTCTAATCCGGGACTCTATCCCACGAGGGTAACTTGTACTCCCACCATCTCTCCACTCCCGGTGCGTGATTGTACATTCCCGATTTGGCACACCCCAGAGATCGGGCTTCTGCAGGAGAGTATGTGGCCATTACTAAAAAGTCCCGATCTTTCAATCCTACAACGGAATGGTCCTTAATCGACCGCGGTCGAAAACACTACCACCGAGACTCCATTCTCAATATAAGTTACCCGGCCCGGTCTCGGATTAAACATTACTTCTCATTATCCATCGGGTTATGCCATCATTGATCATATAAAATATTTTTATGAAAAGCTTAACTAATTTAGCGGGGCTAAGCATAACTAAGCATTTTTAAACAAAATGGGTTATCAAGGGCCGGTATCGAAGTAATCAAGGATGATAATGCAGGCAATTAGGTTATCACTTAACTCCTAATTACTTAATGCAACATGTCATAAACATAAATGTAATAAACTTCGTAAAAACACAAGGAATGTTTAAATGTATCCGGGGCTTGCACGTGTTTGCGAGGAAAAGGTCGGTCGGTAGAAAGATTGTTGAAGTCAAACTTGACACCATCCTCGCCCGACGGACGGACCTTCTCCGAAGCTTGATCAACACGATCGACTCACTCTCGTATACACTACACGTAATAATAATGCATGCTTCAACATGATGCCATATATATTAAACATGATGCTTGATGGTACATGAAATAATAAACAACTTAAGTACAACTTTTCTTCACGGTAAAGTTGCAAGCCAACAAAACCAACTTGTTGAACTACTACACTATCAGAGGAGTTCTCAAGGACCATTTGTTGTGGTATGATCCAAGATTCACAATCAACCCAAAAGTCACGCAAAAACCTAAGTCATTATACACTAAACACTTAATTTGCTAATAAATAAATAAAGCATAACATAATAAATAAAATAAACACCTCCACTTGAGCTCAAACTTTTTATGGAGGTTGGTAACACCATAAATCAGAGGCAAAACAAATTTTATGAATTTTGGAAATATATTTTATTTTCTAAAAATCAAGGAAGGTACATTTTTTCAATTAAAGATTGTAATTTTAAATCATGCAAGAACTACTCAAAATCAAAGTTTCATAATTTTCGTATATAGACATCATCATAAAAGGGCTACCCAAAAATTTTTTAGAATTTTTTGAAACATTATTTGAATTTATACAAAATTCACAAAAGCGCACACTATTCACATAATAAGAATTCGTAAATCAATTTTAAATTGGGCCTAAGGCCACTCGGCTTGGCCAAGCGCACATTATCGGCGGCCAGCTGCGCAGTAGGCGGCCAGCGCGACTGCCTTGGCCCGGGCGGCTGGCGGCCGGGTTATGGCGGCGGCGCCGCATCGGCGGGGCGCATCTGGCGCCTCCGGCCACGAGCGCGGGAAGGTGAAACGGACGGCGACTCTGGCACCGGGAGCTCACCGCGGACACGATCGCTAGCCGGTTGGGATGAGGGCGGGCCGGAGGCGGGTCGTCGGCGGTGATGATGGATGGTGGCGGCTCGGGCCGTGATAAGCGTCGTTAGGCATGGTCGAAGCGAGTTGAGTTCAAGCGAACAAGCGGTGAGTTTCAAGGTCTTTGCGATGATGTTGAAACGGCGGCGAGGAAGCGAGAGCTCACCGAAATCGGCCGACCAATGGTGGGCGGATCGACGGCGTTTTTCGGCGGAGAAGAAAAGCGGCGGCGGGCGTTTCCAATGAAATGGGCGACACAAATGGACTCGGCCCCGGGTGCGCAAGGAAATTGCGAAGCCAAAGGCGTGCTCAATTTGGACGGACGGGGCATGGTAGCGGCGGCCGGCGGCGGTAGCGGCAGCGGCGCGGCGGCGGCGAGCTAGCTTCGGCCATGGCGGCGGCGAGCCTACGAAAAAAAAAGAACGCGCGCCGGCGTGGGCGTCTAAACAGCAAGGGCGAACTCGGCTTTGCTAGCTCCGGCCACCGCAGCTCGGCCACGTCCGGTCGGTTGCATGACCCGGTGCTAGAAGCGGCACGGAGGCGGCCAAAATAGGCACGGCGGTGGCCCGGCAAGCAAGCGGTGAATACGGAAATTACATACTAGTACTTAGTTGTTCAAAATAATGAGAACTACGATTTTGCTTTTGGGCTCATTGCCAAATTCTCAATAGTTTTGAAAATAGGTTTTCAAATTTAAAATATGAATTTAAAGGTTTATAAACTAATTAATTAACAAACTTGATATTTAAATAGTGAATAAATCACCATTCAAAACATCATAACCGAAAGTACCATTTAAAAGCACAGACAATAACTCAATCAATATATGCAACATATGAGTACTATAATTAGAATATACTCCCTCTGTCCCTTTAATGGACGTTTTAGCTGGTTCCACAGGTGCATGTGCGATGCGAGGAAGCGGACACTACATGCGTCCAAATGCATGTACGGGCGCATGAACCTGAACACTTCGATGAGCTGCTAGGGCGTCCATTATTCGGGGACGAGAAGAAGTAAAATGCATTTATGCCACGATGCTCAATGATTATGCATGATAATGACATGATTAAAATTTTAATTATATATTAACATCTGGATGTTACATCTATACTACGTGAACATCATATATATATAATATTAAAATGTAAAAAATAAAAAGTTAGAGAAATAGTTAATTTTGGTCGGATAAAAGAAGAAAAATAGTTTTGAACATCCTAACATATATCTAAGAAAATCAATATACACTTTCGGACATCAAAAAATATATGGTAGAACATCACACTAAAAATACACGAACATCCAAAGATATATCCGCGAACATCACATATGTACTATAGGAACATCACATGTCTACTACGTGAACAAATAAAAATATAACAAGAAACATCACATGTGTCTTTGTAGAAACATCACATGTGTACTACTTAAACAAGCAAAAATATATCGATAAACATTTCATAAGTAATATAGGAACATCACATATTTACAACTTGGAAGTAGTACACATCATATGTATACTACGCGAACAACATATATCACGACCCCACCCAACAATAAAAAAAAAAATCCCTCCTCCTCTCTCGGGTCCCAACAGCAACAGCACCCGTCCGGTGCCGTCTCCTCCCGTCTGGCGGCGCCCTCTCTCTCCCGTCCGCGGCGCTGGGCGCGGTGGCCTCCCCGTTGGCGGCGTAGGCCGTCCCGTCCCTCGGCCGCCCCCCCCCCCTCCTCCCGCCGCGGCGGCGGATCCGCCCCCTTCCGAAAGCACCGCCACTCCTCCAGGCCCGGCGGCAGCGGCGGCGCAGCCCCACCTCGAGCAGCGGCGGCGGCGGCTCTCCTCTCCCTAGATCTGACTCGCCTTCCACGGCGAGGGTGGCCCCTGGCGGCGTGCGGGCTCTGCGGCCAGGAGCTCCACGGCCTCGCTCTGTGCCAAGATCCGCTGCGAAGGTGGCCCCTGGCGGCGTGCGTGCTCTGCGGCATGGTCGAGCAAGGTTCTCTGTGGCAGCGGCGAGCGTGCGGTGGGGCCAGCTGCGAGCTTGGCTCGGCCACGTGAACGGCGTGGCCCCTGTCATCAGCGCGGCAAGATGGAGGTCAGCACCCTTCCCCACTTCTGGTCCGACAGGGGCAGGCAGAAGGGGTGGATTGCGGCCAGATGCGTTGCCCCCAATACCGGCGTGGCCCCTGGCATCAGCGCGGCAAGATGCGCTGGGCACGACGGGCGGCTACGGCACGGTCCGACCCGTATGCATCCCTGCACCTCGGACCGGCGTCGCAGATAAGCTCATCCGAACGGCGGCGTCCCTGCTCCCGTCGCACTATGTGGGTACGTCAATCAGTCATTTGAAGCCATCCGCCTGCAAGCAGTTGTTCGTATGTGAGCAGAGGCTCATCGACAGAGTGGTACAGGCGATCCAGAGGCCTTGGCCTCATGCGTGCAGTATATTGAAAATCATCTGGAGCTTTTAGATTTCCTTGTTTCTTGGTTAGCCATCCATTCCTTAATGTGATGCATACCTTACTAAATAGACGATGCATGCATATCTTAAACTAATAATTTTTCTATGCTCTAATAAATTTTCTATGTTTTGAGCCTCCATCCCAATATACATGTCATTTGGGGAGTCGGCGTGCAAACCAAGAGGAGGCTAAAAGACCTTTCTCTTTACTCCTCTGTTCCTCTGTTCACATCACGCCTCATCGAGAACCGCATCCACCGCGCTGCGCTCGCCGCACCGATCCCCGCACTCACTTCACGGTGACGGATCTGGCAATGGGAGCCGCCGGAGGAGAAGATGAAGGCGAGTGCGGCCTCCGTCCCGGTGCAGGAGGATTGAGGGCGGCATCGGCGCCGGTAGAGGAGAAGAGGGGGCCGGCACCGCCACGGCCTCCGCGCCGGTGCGGTGAAGAAGAGAGAGGGTGCGACCTCGGCACCGGTAGAGAAGAGGGGGCGGGCGCCACCATGGCCAAGAGGAAGGAGGCGCAAGCTGAGGCCACCTTCGTCCGAGATCCACCGCCGGACGGACCCCTGCTCCGTCACAGCACGAGTTGAGGCCACCTCTATCTGAGTCCACTGCCGCCGCCGCCCTCCTTCCCCGCGCGGGCGGCCACTGGATTCCTGCCCACGCGTCTTGGCTGCCGAGCTCCTCCCCGCGCGACCTCCAAGATCCTCCGGTGCCAAGCTCCGAGATCCGCCAGTGCCAAGCTCCTAGATCTGCCGCGACCACCAAGGTCCTTCCCTTGTGCGCGGCTGATGGCCTCTGGTGGGTGGCGCAAGAATAATGGACGGAGACCACGGGAAACGCAGGCCGCCGCCGGCCCACCACCCAAGAGCGCCGCTGGAGGGACGGAGTGATGAGAGGATAAGGCTCGTTCTCTCTCACCATCTGTTTTCTTTATTTATTTATATTTATTCATGTAGTGGACAACAGGGACTTGACGGATGGACCTGCTGCTGTACTTTTCATAGGGTGGGAGACCATGGCAGGGTCTAAAATGACGTCTATTCTGGGACATTTTGTGAATCTTAAAACGACGTGTATATTGAGGCGGAGGGAGTATATGCATGTATTCTTTGGGATTTTTATGCGGTGGCTCGCGTCATCTCCTGCAGTGGCACGTCCCCATCGCCCGTATTCCCCATACTGGGGGAGCTATGGGCGCCGCCCGATTACGGAAGTGAGTACTCCCTTTGTCCCTAATTTCTTGTCGTTGGGGTGAGTGGCCCAGGTATCAAGGTGGGTGCAAAAAGACCCTGCAGCCCCCTAATATCAATCATTCCTTTCTTGTGTCATGCCATCAATGCTCCATTTTCTTACAATAAACAATTTAGTGCTCTCTTCACGGGGAAAACATGGATGCAATGCTTTACCCTTAAACAAATGAAAGAGGAAACATTTCACTCGTGGGAAACACTAGTTTCACGCCAAATTTACATGGCCTAAGCGGACTAAAAATTCAAACAATTGCGCTCCGGCCACGGTTAAGCGCCAAGTTTACGGCCAAAGCAAAATGAAAATTCAAAGCACCCGGCGCCATTTACGGTCCAAGCAAAATACGGTGGCCCTCTCGTCCACTCATTATACCCATTCGGCACTCATCCATCTCTCTCATCCCTTCATTTCCCCCTTTCGGCTCTCATCCATCTTCCATGCCTTTAGACTTGAACACACTACGGAGGAGGGAGAAGAGGAGGTGCACGATCTGGAACAACGATCCACGCACATGATGAGGATCAACATGGTGAGGATCGAGAATGATGAACAAGCGAAATTCATCAAGGTAAGCACATTTGTATCCAAAACTCGAGTGTACTAGTTCTCTCTCTCTCTCTCTCTCTCTAAAATTAGAATGCTACTTTAGTTTATTTCTCCCTCCTAAAAACACAAGCAACATCGAGCAACGTTGTTATTATTTCAACTATTGTCTCACGAAAACTTGTACCTCTCTCCCTCTTAAATTAGCACATGAGGCTTTAGTTTTTCTCTCTGCTATAATCACTAGGAACATCAAGGAGTTTTTGTGTGTATATACATCACATCTTTTGCCCATGAATCCTTTGAAACCTCTCTCTTTGTAAAGTTAGTGTACAACTTTGTTGTAGTCTTTGTCTCATAAAAGCGCAAGGAACATTAGTTAGTACCACCTCTTTTTGCTTTAAATGATCCACATGAAGAACAAAATATGCATGCAAGTGATTGTGTTTATAATATTTTGTGAAGCGGTTCTCTCTAAATTCACTCTATCTCCTAAATGCAATTTTGTAATCACAAGCTTCCTTTCGAATCGGTGACAATGTTGCCCATCCATTTGATTTAAATGATCCACGGGAAGAAGTAGAAGAACAAAATGCATGCGGTGATTTTTTTCTCATGTTGAAGTCATGTTTGCAATAATAATTGTCCGGGTCTTATAATGACAAGCTTGTTTCTATAATAGGTGACGATGGCGACCTTGCATTTGATTCAAATGGACCATTTCAAGAACAAGATACCTTGGGCGATGTCGTACCGCGACTTTGGCGTGTCTGCCGGTCCTGATAACATACAATTTGATGAAGAGGAGTTGTCCGGCTCGGATGGCCGAAGACTATCGGCAACCCCTACAAGAAGCAACAAATATAGTCGGGGGATTTGACACGAGAGACAAAGGCAAGACATATATCATGATTTGCTTCAGTTAAGCACTAATGGCATATTACAACGAAACAGACACAAGAATCATTGCTACAAAGCACAATGTCCATAAGCGTCTGCGATTACAGCGAATATGGCGAGAGCCAAAGATTGTGTGGCACAAGGCATACCCCGGTAGATATGGCGAGAGAGCCAAAGATTGTGTGGCACAAGGCATACCAGTAGATGTCGGTTCTTTGAAACCTAGGAATGCTTTGGTCGTAAAAAATTCAAGTGGACCTCGATGCGGTTCTTTATATTCCCTTAAGCGAAAGGGGAACCATAAGGTCATTAGCAAAAGCTCTTGAAATCAATAAAAGTACGTACATAGGTTGTTCAAAGAAGGCATGCTACGGCGACACTCCAATGCCTTGAGGCCTTATTTGAAGGAAGAAAACAAAAAAGCAAAGGGGCTGCGATGGGTTCTCTCTAAGTTAGATGCAAGTACTACGCCAAACAATCCAAAGTTCCAAAGATATGAAAAATATTATTCACACAGATGAGAAGTGGTTCAATGGTACACAGAAGATTAAGACCATGTACTTGACTCGAGATGAACAAGACCCACATAGGACAGTGCAAAACAAGAATGCCATTCACAAAGTCATGTTTTACTCTGCTGTTGGAAGGCCTAGGTTTGATGCTGAAGGGAGATGCTATTTCAATGGGCTTGTAGGGTTATGGCCTTTTGTCCGTGAGGTACTAGTCATTCCCTACATTCTTCTTGCAATTCATTTTAAGCAACAATATTTGGCTAATCAATCTTTATAATTACGAGGAACCGACAAAAAGGGGAAGTGAGAAAGCAGGCCAGAGGGGCACACCTATCACAAAAGACCATGAAGGTTGATAGGCAAACTATGAGATCTTATATGATCACAAAACTAATACCGGCTATACAAGCTTGTTGGCTGCGAGAATCAAGGCATGAAACAATATGGATACAACAGGACAATGCTCCTTCTCATATGCGACAAGATGATCGCGGTTTCAAGCTAGCGATCGCCCAAACAGGGCCTAGATATACGCCTTACTAACCAACCTCTAATTAAGCCCAAACGAGGCCTAGATATACGGTACTTAGGAGTCATTTAGTAGCATAGTTCCCATCATACAAACTCATCATAATTACAAGGATAGAGATTGCACAAACTACAAATAACATTAAGATGACTAGCATAATTTGTCCCCAAAAGCCGGCATTGTTCTAGCACGTAAAAGCAACACTTAGTTCATCATCACCTATATGCACATGACAAACCGATCAACCCAAAAGCATCATCTCATCATCACAAATATGGATCACTATGGGTGGAAGCATGCGGGCAAACAAATCCTAAGGAAGGCGAGGAAGGTGTCATGGAAGATGGGTTCCATCCGGCAAGTTGTACCTACAACGGGTGGGTGTAGTTCATCGGGGGCGTGGCGTACGAGGGGCGTCGGGGCCCCCCCATAGGGACATCGGCGGCCCCGGGGGCGTCGGCGGCTCTGCAACCTCACGGGCTGGATCCGCGACCGTGGCCATCTCCACCTTGCGTATATTGATGCCACCACGGCACGCCGACCTTCCTCCCGAATCAAGAGTGTAAAGGCCCACCTCCATGTCGCTACCTTCATCTTGAGTCAAGCACATGAAGCCGGCCGAGGCTATCGATCGCGAAGGCGGCTGCGGCTAGGTTTGGCGACACGCTGCGGGGCTTCCATCACTTCGCTAGCCTCCGGCTTCACCGGCTTCCTTCGGCCTTCCAACGGCTGCGGGCCCCATCTTCAGCGGTTCGTTCGGCCTTCCACCACCCGCGCCCATCTTGGGGACAGACACAGGAACAGAAACGCGACTCCCATCACCGTCGCCGCCCACATCACCATTGCTGACCACCACCTTGACTCGACGCTCGGGGCTCCCATCACTGCTGCTGTAGCTGGCCAGCTTTGCCCCAACTTGGGAGCGCCTAATCTGCAGCAACTTCCTCATACCATTGTTGTAAGGAAGGGGCGCACAACGGCCTTCACGCGAGGCCTTTCCCTTCGTGGATGGAGAAGGTCCCTTCATGGATGACGGCGAAGGAATGGAGGGCGACCGCGACGGGGCGTTGGTGGGCGGGGTGTGCTCGGCGCGTTCTGCGGTCGGGTGGAGGCGGCGGGGGCGAGGGTCTTTGGAGGGCAGCACGGCAGCGGGGCCTGGCGGCGTCGGAGGCGGTGGATGGCGGCGCGGCGGTAGAGAGGGCGCGACGGAAGACGGCGGGGCGAGAGGGGTCTTGGAGGAGGCGCGGTGGAGGGGAGGCGCGGAGGCAATGGGCGCGGCCCGGCCGCGACGGAGGGACGGTGCTCGCCTGCTCGGGATGGCGGATGAGGATGAGGCCGGATTTGGGATAAGGTGGGGTTTTTCTTTTTTTTTTTTTAATTGCGCCGCACTTTTGTGTGGTGGGCGAGTGGAGACCGGCGGCCCGGGATTTCAACTTTTCCCTGCGCTCGGTGCGCTGCCACGGCCTACTGTGTGCCTACGATGGTGTAGGGGGCGACAACAATTTTGAGACAAGTTACCGTCGCCGGCGACCAGAAAAACGGGGACGGAGGGAGTAAAAAGATAGTTTTTTTCTTCTGATTTTTATGCATCCTGTGCCACAGTTTATATGCTTGCAAGGTGTTTGGTGAAATGCACCTAAGAAGTTGTCTTGTGTGTGCGATGTAGGGAGGCTGTTTTTGTACTATGGATTAGAGTAAATCAACGGATCATCCCATGCTTTGGATTCATTTATATACTTGCAATTTCGCGTTCATGGTTCATCCATAATTCATCTCGGTTGCTTTGTGTGTTAGTGCTAGTGTTTTTATCCTCTGCTTGTTTGCAACTATGTCGATGGTCGTGAGGGCAACACAAATTCAAAAAAAGCTATAATTTTTTTAGATTTTTGGTCTTGATTTGTGCATTGATGCTTTGAATAGGTTTGTATGCATAGAAATTAATAAAGAAATTAATAGAAAATTTTCTATGCATAGAATTGACTATTTTCTATAGTTACTAGATTATTTGATGCATAGCGGTTGAATTGTTTGGCATAAAAATCATTAGACCATTGCTTGCTAGCTTCTACTTACTATTATTTTGTTGGTTCTTTGGCTAGCTTCTACTTACTAGATTGCTTGCTAGCTTCTACTCCTCCGTCCCCGTAAGGCGCCGTTGTAGCTGCGGGCACGAGGGATCAAGGAAGCCTATACTCATCTCTCTTTCTCTGTGGTCCCGCCGGCTTCGTCCCGCGTGCTCTCTGCTGCTCTCTCTCTCACCGTTGCTCCGATCCAGATCGAACAAAGGCGTAGAGCCGCGCGGCGGCCAGCCATCCCTCGCCAGCCCAGGCGCTCCGCGGCCTTGGCCCCCAACGGCCGGTCCGCTCGGCTAGCGCGCCACCCTCCGCCCCTGAGCCGCTCCGAAGCGTCTTGCCCTCGCCGCCGGGCGGGCGCCTCCGTCGGCGGGCCGCCCCTGTCGCGATACGCTCGGCCGCTTCGCGCCACCAATCCGCCCGCGAGGCGGGCGGCGCTTGTCCTCGTCGGTGAAGAGAGGTCTTCCAACGAGTGAGCGACTTTTAGTGGAAGGGGATGAGAGTGACGGCAAAAGCGGAGAGGCATGTGGGGGTGGCGTGGGATAGCTGCGGGGACCTATAATCGCCTAAAAGCGACACTCTCTATGGGACATGCCTTCCTTCGTAGAGCGATAGTTTCATCGGGACGAGAGGAGTACTTACTAGATTATTCGATCGTCGATTTGGTTGGCTGCGGGTTCTGCGCTCGAGTGACTAGCGGGCTACTCCGATCAATGGGATGGAGATACTAGCGGTATCTAGAAATTAACTTTTATGCTTCATTTGCTACATTGGGTGAACTAGGCTGTTCGCACCCGCACCCCTCCCTCACCGCTACGAGTAGCGGCGGCGGTGTCCCATCCCCTCATCCACTCCTCGAAAATTTCAATTTTGAACTAAAACTCAGTATTATTTTTTCATTTTCACTTCTAGTTATTTTTTATACTAGCTTTTCATGATCTATGTTCCAAATCAATAGCGGTATGGAAGTAATAATCCAAAATAACTATGCTACTCTTGGGACCATCTTTGTGAGAGCTTATTCTTGTATTAGAATTAATTACAGCTTGTAGATTTATTTTTTACGCTTCAACCGAGTATGTTGGTGGTTGGTCGGTAGCAGACATCTCCTCAACCGAAGCGTCGTCGCAGCTTATATGCATGGTGTGATGGTTTTGTATGCATGGTACTAATTCATGGTGGTTTTGTATGCATGGTCGTTTTGTATGCACGGTGTGGCCAAACACCGATATTTTGTTTGTTATATGCTTCATGTGCTAGATTTCTTACCAGCTGAACTTGTTATTATGCATTTATTGGATTTGTTGGTTGAAGCTATGAATACGTGCATACAAACACCTTTTTCAATTTCTATTTTTCGTTTTTGTTGATTTTTGTGTTAATATGCCTTATGTGCATAGGTTTCTATGCATTGGTAATCTGTAACTATACGAATTGTATATATTGTTTACATCAATTTGTATACACTGTCATAGCTATTTTTCTATGCACTGATACATGCAAATATATCTACACGGTTAGAGCACCATTTTACGCATTGCTAGAACAGATAGATATACACTTGCAAAAGGCTTCTTTACATTTCTACACAATTATATACATTGTTTGTGTACATTCCATACATCGTTGGAACAATTTATATGCGATTGTAACAATATTATTTTTTATTACAGTTGTAAATCGTCGGGCGGCCCCCTCCATGCACCAACAACGCTCCTCTCCCCTCCGAGGGCAGCGGCAGCAGAGCTCCACCGATGGAGGCGGATGCACAACCATGCCCCCAAACGATGGTGGATATCGTGTGTAGACATGGGGGCGCTATGTCCGAGCATATAAGTTCCGATGCATGGTTGTAAATATTGCTATACATACATTTTGATGAGGTGGTTTGTATGCTTAGTTGCATAGGTTTCAACACGGTTGAATTTCAAATTGCAAGTGGCTGCATTCTTTGATTTTTGGTTATGTTGATTTTTGTTCTTATGCTTGTATGCATAAGTTTTTATGCCTTGTATGAATAAGTGGTTTTGCAAGAAATGGACAGCCAAACTTCATACGCGTCTTGTCCTATGATTCTATGCATCTAACTGGCCTTCACGTGCCATGATTCAGATTTCAAAATTTGGAGAAGATTGCATCATCTCCAACTCTATCACAAGTCAAAATAGATTTTTATTCAACCAAACTGTAATTTCTATGCAACATTGGTGTTAAAAACTTTTATATGCATCTTTGACCAGTGCTATATGCATCCAACTGGGCAATAATGAGTCATGATTCAAAATTCAAATTTTAGAGAAGATGATATGTCTCTATGTTTTATATGCATCCGGACGAGTGAATATATGTATCTCAACCACAAATTTCTATGCAACGTCGACGCCAAAACGTTTATATGCACTCGAACGAGTGAATATATGCATCCAATCAGCCCTTATATGGCATGATTCAAATTTTGTAGAAGACGAGAGCACCTATCATGTTACTATGCACTCGCACACAAGTTTGTATGCACAGACTGGTAGCATAAACTCTTTATTCTCATGCACAAACTTTTGAATTTTAAATTTTTTTTAAAAATATTTATAGTGGAGCTTGAATCGTGCACAAAAAGTGTCGAGAGTTCAATGGTGAAAACCGTTTTTGAATCGAATGCTTCGTTGAGGAATTATCGTGAAAAAGGAAAGAAATTCAGTGGATGCTTGCATGTCGGCATGTGTCGACCCTATGTCGACTTTGTGTCGGCCCCCAGTGTCGGTGCAACAGCCATTTCGTGGGGGAGGTTTTTATGCATAGCGGAACTGGTTTAAATTCACTCAACCCAGATTTGTTTGCATCATCGCAACAAAAAAAGTTAGTATGCATTCTAACTTGGATTATATATGTCTAATCTGCCGGGTTTGGAGGGGTCCCCACCGCACGTCAACACACGGATTGTGATTGGATATATATATATATATATATATATATATATATATATATATATATATATATATATATATATATATATATATATATATATATATATATATATAACATCGCAAACGAGAAGCCTAGGACATCATATGTATATTACGCGAACAACACATATATATCATGAAAGTAGAACATCGCATTAACACTACACGAACATCGCAAAAAGAAGCCTAGAACATCATATGTATGCTCTGCGAACAACACACACATATATACACACTATAAAGTAGAAAAACACATTAACACTACACGACCATCGACAAAAGAGTCATAGAACATCGCATTAACACTACACGACCAACGACAAAAAGAAACCGATGATAAAAAAAAAAAAAACATACAAGAAACAAGTCTTAAAAAACAAAAAAAAATAAAATAAAAATACACAAAGAAATAAATGAAAAACAAAAAAGAATAAAATAAAATAGAAAGAAATGAAAAAGAAATAGAAAAAAAGAACACAACTAGTAATAGAACCACCTACGACACATGCACGTGCGTGCATGGGTGTCAACGGAAAAAAAAAAAAAAATAAAGTAGTAATAATAATAAATCACCGAACAAGAAAAATAAAAAAAAAAGAAAGAAAAGTAAAAATGAATTAGATAAAAAATAAAAGGAAAACATAATAGAATTAAAAATCACATAAAACTTGAAAAGAAAAAAAAACACGTAAAAAAGAAAAGAGAAAAAAAAAAATAGAAAAAGTAAATACTGTAGAGAACTAACGGAAGTAAAAATAAACAGAAAAATGAAACGAAAAAGAATAAGAAACATGTACGTGCCTTTTTTTTTTTTTTTTTTGAGCAGGGAAACATGTACGAATCCTCGCTGACTCGTGTTGGGCCACCCTCTCGAATTGAATTGGGCCGCACTTGCTCCTTCTTGTTCCTTTGCTGGTCGGCGGGGACTGGGTGTTCACTTTACACATGGGCCGTAATCACTTTGGGCCGCGCAGGAGGTGAGGGGGTGGTCGGACGGACCGATGATTTCCGCCGACTTGATTTCCGCCGACTCCCCTATCCCCGCCGCCTCCCTCTCCCACAGACGCGACTCCTCTCCCCACACGCGCGCGCGACTCCTCGCTCTCCTCTCCCACCAGGGCGTCAGGGCGCCAGGCCGCCGGCCGCCGGCCGCCAGGCACCGCGGCAACCAAGGCCGCCCGGCGCGGCCAGAGCCGAGAAGAAGTCCTCACCGCCTGCCACGAACGCTTCAGCGGCATCCGCCCCTCCGCCGCCGCTCCGACCGTCCGCGCCAGGCCGCGGCCGCCGCGCCGACCGTCCGAGCCAGGCCGCCGCCGCGGCCGCAGCCCCGACGCGTCCGTTCCATGCCGCCGCCGCGTCCGCGCCAGGCCGCGGCCGCCGCCCCGACGCACCCGCGCCAAGCCGCTGCCGCTGCCCCGACGCCAGATCTGCCGCTGCCTGTTATGGGTGAGGCTTGGCCTGGAGTCGTCGTTCATCCCAACAGCTGCCTTTTCTCTGTATCCACTTGGCCCTAGTGGGATCCCCCTCATTCCATGCCCAGAATGTGGTGATGAAGTAGTGGAATGCAAATCCTGGAAGAACAACGACAGAATTTTCTTCAAATGCGTAAACTACGCTGAATTTGTGAGTATATAATGATCTGTTTTGTGATATAGAAATGGATGAATCAAAATTTGGGTAAATAATTTGTGTTATGTATTGTCATTTCCACAGGCAGTGAAGAAATGTCCATTCTTTAGGTGGATTGATGCTTACGAGAAAGTAGCCGCAAAGAAGATTAAAGAAGACATGGAAAAGAAGCTTAAAGAAGAAATGCAAGGGGCAAAACACGAAGGAAAAGATGCCGCGGCAAAAAAATATAAAAAAATAAATAAATTTGGCAGTAAATCTGTCGCAGGGCATTCTAGCGGGTATGGCTCGTTTGATAATGGAAAGCAGGTGAATCCCATTTGCGGGATGGCAAAAGAGCAAAGCCCACGCTTCATAATGGCAGAATCGCCATATTCTCCACACAATGTACCACTAAAGTATTTGAGAAACATCACAAACGACTTCTCTGATGAGCGACAACTTGGTGAAGGTGGTTTTGGCACGGTATATAAAAGTAAGATTGAATCACATATTTCAAAGTTGCCAACATATGTCATCAGACTATGCATAAACTTCGTGCATGTACTAACAAGAGAGTTGAAACAGGGGAGTGCTACAAAATGGGGAAACGATTGCTGTGTGAAGAAATTTAACTCATCAATACCAAGAGTTCGGGATAGGCAATTTGAGAATGAAGCCAGTCATCTTATGAGGCTTAAGCACCCAAATGTAGTTTTACTTGTAGGTCTGGTGTTCAAAACAAAGTATATACCTATGGAGTACAACGGAAAATACATCCGTCTTTGAGAAGCCAGAAAGGTTGCTTTGCTTGGAGTACATGCCTAAAGGAAATCTTCGTGGGTATCTTTCGGGTATAACAATTCAATAGAGGCGTATCGTATCCTGCTCTTCTTTCATTTCCTACTGTAGATAATGTGGTTAGAGCATGTCGATTTTTTGTTTCATATAGCACTTTCAGAATGCTTCTTTGCAAATGCAGATGAATCTTCTGGACTTGGATGGGACACACGCTACAAAATAATTAAGGGTATTTGTGATGGTTTACGTTATCTCCATGAGGAATGGCAACTTAATACCCCTATTGTTCACATGGATCTGAAGCCTGAAAACATATTGCTTGGCGACAATATGGTGCGAAAATTGCAGATTTTGGCTTGTCAAGACTCTTCAATAAACTTGGACTGCACAATAAGTCGCGATGGAACATTGTAGGTCAAATGGTTCTTGATAGTTCATTCTTTCAGGGATAGCTAAAATGAATTGTCTTTACTTGTTGTCCCATGATTTCAAAGTTGACGCACTCATGTTGAAATGCACGGGGGTTACATGTCCCCGAATACATAAACAAAGGTCTAGTCTCAACAAAGTCGGACATCTTCAGTTTGGGTGTAATAATCATAGAGATGGTGACGGAATTTTGGGACTACCCGGATGATACTTTGGAACACCTTCCGAGGAATTTCTCGAGACGGTAAGGAAATTATATATCAACTTTCGAGGGCAAAATAGCTTTCTTAAGAGAGATGGTCTTACTCTTTTTCCTTCCTCTGTGGCAATATTTTAGAGTTGTGTGATTTTGCGGGTACTACATAACTGGAGTCATAGAAATGGGGTGTCGCTAGAAGTTGATTACCAACAAATAAGAAGATGCATTCAGATTGGTCTAGACTGTGTGAAAACTGACCGGTCTAAAAGGCCAACAATAAGTGAAATTATCAAGGCACTCCACAAACCGGAAAGTGCAGATTCCAAAGCAACATAAAAGGGGTAAGGTCACAAGCAAACATGGTTTCATCATATAATATTTTTCGATACAGGGAAGAACCCTTTTCTATATATGGTGAGTTTTCATCTGAGATTTGAAGCACGATGTTTAGTAGTCTTCCGTTCAATGCAGGTGCGTCCCAATACTGCTAGATTAGTACTAGAAGGCTTGGTAGTTCTAATTTGTAATTTCAACTTACTCAGGTACATGGACCTCAATCTGGAAAGAGAGGGAGAAATAGTGGGGAAACAAGCTGGATGGAAGAAAGGCTTGCAAAGAAACACACCCCTGGTTTATATACGAGACCTTCACTGTGTCCTTGCACCAGTGGCAGAAGAAGACTGCTTTACGGAGGATCCGGGTTATCTTTACCACTGTGGTCTTCGTTGTCCGGTTGAAAAAACAAGGTATGTGGTCACAAGTTTTTCTTCTACTAGAGACAGGTGCCACATAATAAAATTGAGCATATTCACAAATTTACAGCACACCCGGACCTGATTGCGCTTATGCGCTTGGTGGAGAAGGAACAGGAAGCGCACCAGTACCCGTACCAGTACCCGGACTACAACGAGTTTGAGAACAGAGAGTATGACATCCTGTTGTTCCCGAGTGTACCGGAATGACATGTATACTCTTGAAGTTGATAACGATTTGTTTGCTTATGAAACTAGTAGGATGGGGCACGCTCATCACCACAGGGCTACTTATTTCCGCAACCTTATTTGCTGTAAAGTCCAGTCTATACAATTTGAACAGAATGGAATACTGTCTGAAAGGATCGTGAACAGAGTCCTACCGCTCAGTTTCAGGGAATCCATCATCTTCCTCTAGCTCTAGTATGTGTGCTCCTAGCTAGATCGTTATGTCGGGGAGGAAACAGCATGAGCCAGATTTGCTGCACGTCACCGCGTGATGGATGGAGCCTGAACAACGTGTTGAAGGTGACGGTGTTCAGGGAAAACACCCTTGTTCTGCCCTTCCATGTCAATGTCATCGAGGTCAGCCTGAATCCAGTCCAACTCAAGGCAACTCTTGATGGCGCCGATCTAGGAGGCAACTGCCATGAAACAACCCTCTCCGCTTGAGGTGCTCGACGACGGCAACCGCAGCGTCCGGGCGGTTGTCGTGGCTTCTGTGGCACTCTCGTCACCCGTCGGGGTGGCAGTGCCACTCTAGCCTGTTCTGTTAACCTCTAGCCTTTGGCAGAGGAAAAATGTCGCTGAAAGCCTGCCTCAAATCCTTTAGGAAACAAAGAAAAATGCCGCAAGTGTCCCCACCACCACCAGACCACGGTCACAACTCACAAAAGCCCACAAGCCTGCTCACCTATGTACGTAAAAGCCCGCTAGTCTTCGTGGCCTGATTCCTTCACTAGAGTCTTCTGAGCCGTTAAACCTTCGCCGTATGTCTGCAACTTGTACATGGCTTGGGTCTGATTTATTGTTTGTATTAGGCTTTATGCAACACAACTCAAGCTAGCACAAATGTACTTATAAACTATCTTGACGTTTGGGCAGGTGTGATTTCTAGTACGCATCCTAGTCAGAGATGTCGCCATGACACGGTATTCGGAGATGTTGCAGATCTCCCTCGACGCATGGGCCGCGTCTCGCGCCGCCCGCTGGCGGCTCAGACGCAGCGGCCGCATCTCGTTCCGCCCGCTCGGCGGCGGCGGCCGCGTCCCGCGCCGCGCTCTCTGGGCCGCCAACGCGGCTCAGCGGCTGAGGCTGCCCGCTTAGCCTCGGACCTCAGATGCCACGACTATCCGGAGGAGGAGGAGGACCGCCAGCACGGGCAGCACGTA
Organism: Hyparrhenia diplandra; assembly: GCA_015847255.1. Taxonomy (NCBI): domain Eukaryota; kingdom Viridiplantae; phylum Streptophyta; class Magnoliopsida; order Poales; family Poaceae; genus Hyparrhenia; species Hyparrhenia diplandra. Next base: position 332,323 of record JADLZK010000647.1, on the reverse strand, counting down.
CGTAAAGCCAATGCGAGTCCTGTCCCGGCCTCCCCTCCTTGTCGTTGTTGTTTGATGATTGTTAATATTGTGGGAGGCGCAGCATGCAATGCAGGTAAGCTCGTGCCAGCAGGTTTGGACGTGACCGACAAGGACATGGAGTCCGACGAGGCCACATGGGCGTTGTACGAGCAGTGGTGCAAGGATCACAGCATGGTGCGCGACCGCTCCGAGATGGAGCGCCGGTTCCACAGCTTCAAGAGCAACGCGGCGTCTGCGCTCTCCCATAACAAGGCTTACGTGGGAGGGGATGGAGGAAGACAATTATTAGGCCGTTGGGCTGACGGAGATTAAGCTCAAGAAATTGCAGAGATTAATTAAGCGAATAGTAGCAGCAAATGGAGATTATCCTAAATTAAATTAAATTAAAAAGGGCGGCCGGTGGTTGGTTTATTTACAGGGAAATAATACTCTTTATGATGTTCATAGGAGAGCGCATTATCAGACAATAATTATAACATAATTAATACTAAATCTGTTTCAATTTATAGTTTGTTTGACTTTTTTCGAATCCGAGTTTGACCGCTTGTCTTATTAAAAAATTTGTGCGAAATTTTAATTATTTTGTTATGGCATGCTTTATCAATAAATGTTCTTTAAAAAATGACTTAAATTTGACTATGTTTGTACAATTTTTTTTTTTTGAATAAGGCAGTGGTCAAACTTTAAGGTCGAAAAAATCAAATCAACTATAATTTGAGACGGAGGGAGCGCTATATACTTTACTTGCTAGATAAGTTTGAAAGTGGATTCCTGGTGCTCATAATAACAATATTATTTGTTTCTGATCATTTGTCTTTGCTAGATAAGTTTGAAAGTGGATTCCTGGTGCTCATAATAACAATATTATTTGTTTCTGATCATTTGTCACTGTACATGTTGTTTCATCCACATTAAAAAATTTACGCCATGTCCTTCCGTTTTCTTAACTGCAACCTGCAACTTCTTTCTTTGCCTTTATTTTTATGTTTAAGGTTAAGGAGGAGACGAGCAAGATTCATTTATTGCATTGTTTTTTTTTTTTTTTTTTCTTTATGAAGAGACGAACAAAAACAAGGTCGTATCAAAGTTTAATTTACACTTACAAACACTGTAAATGATTGGTTGTCGTCTCAGTGACAAGGAAGAGGTAATTTATCCATAGCACGAAGCACCCTTAGGGCACTCACGGTCGCACTCTACCCACGTAGTCTAAACGTCTAAGACTCTATCACATGTAACCATGATCCTCAATGCGAGTTTTATAATAATAGTTTCTACAAGTAAAGACATTTATTACTCAACATAAAAAAAGGTGATCACCTGTGGCATAAACCATGTGATCCACCGGACCGTCGTCGCCGGCGCCGAAGTCGAGGGTGAACCGCCACCGTCGGGACATGTCGTCCGCGCACGCCGGAGAAGTCTGGAGCGGGAGTTGGCGCGCGAGGGAGAAGCTCGGTGAGGGAGATGGGGCGCGCTAGGGAATTTGGCGGCAGAGGTGGATGGCGACGAGATCCATGGACTCGATGGTTGCCTTCCACAACGCGCATACGGTGGTTTCTACCGGCCTCGGGGCTAGGGAAGATTTGACGTCCAAATAAGACTCCAAAGTCTTGTTTTTTCTCCCTCTTTCCTCAATAAATGACCCACCACATCAGCAAATTATCTACGTGGCAACAGTAATTAATGCCTCTATGGACTCTACCATAGGGTCAGATTGTGAGTGCCCTTAGGGCATGTTCAACGCTGTAGACGGCGGGCGTCTGTAAGTGTATATGTAGACGGCTCTTTGACAACTTGTACAATGGTCTGTCTGTTTAAGTGTCTGTAATGAAATTAATTGTTGCATGTACACATAAAGCATGGTGGATCAAGTCTAAATATGAACTTTGTATACCAATTTATGGTAGGTAGTGGAGTACTACCGTTCACAGCATTCAGATTCAAAGCTCTATTCACATTCATGCTAACTGACAACTTGTGGAGCATAGAGCTCTGTTCAAGTTCATGCTAACTGAAACTAGAGCTCTATTCATATCTGAAGAAGTAACTGAAGGACAGGACACCAAGTTCACACACAGTTGCAACAATTTTCATACTAGGAGGCAATAACAGGATAAAGTTCAGAGAATATCTGAAAATTTAGAGATAAAATTCAGAGATAACAACTGACAGTTTAACATATAAGCTAGGTATATAGATAACTTTAACATGATAACATTTTCCAGCAAGCTAGGTAGATGATAGCTGCAAATTTCAGAAGCACCCCTGTTCAATCTTTTCCAGCAAGCTAGGTAGAAGATAGCTGCAAATTTTCCAGAAAGCTAGGTAGAAGATAGCTGCAAATTTCAGAAGCTAGGTTGTTGCTCTGCAAAATTTTCAACTCACTTCAGATTTATTTTCAGAGAAAAGAACATGCTAATATCACAGATCACTGAAACAAGTGCAGAGATAAGCTAGAACACATACCAAACTAAATAATTTCAGGAAAAAGCATCCTTCTCAAACATTTCATGGCCGCAACTCTCTCAGCTTTTTTTTCGTCATCCGTCATTGAACTAGTATCTTGTGAGATCAGGTTGTTATATGCATCCATCATCTTTGATTCTTTCTCAAGCTTTTTTTCCCTCCATCTCAAGCTTTTTTCCCTCCATTTCTATCTTTTTCCCTCCATCTCAAGCTTTTTTGACTCACTATTTTCTTGTGCTGTTAGATGGGCAAGCTTTGTGCTCTCAATCTTATCGGAAGACAACTTTTGCTGCAGCTCTAGCACCTTCATGCGGTTTGTATTAGCTTCTTGCATCTTACTCCATTTGTCAAGGTTTTCCACATTAATTGCGGATTCCTTTGATTTTCCTTTACCACCCATTGCCTTTGCAGCAAGAACGGCCTTTTTAGCTGCCTTTGTCCAATTGGGCGCTTTAGCATTTCATCTTCACTTTCAACATTTTGCAGATCTTCTTCGAGGTGATATGGCTTCCTTTTATGAGCGTTCTTCAACTCTTCGTTGTATGTTATCCACTTTGCATGTTTACGACATATTTTCCAAACATTCTTAATCACAAATGGTCCTAGTTTGTGCTCCAGGTAGAACTTCTCAGCTGCATCCATCCACATCTCATCAGAGTATCCACTTGTAAACACCTTTATGAGCCTTCACATAATCACATTCAAAAAGAAAACACCACCTATTAATCTTGTGCCATCGATCCTTGGCTTGCTTTGCCTTCCTTTTCCTTTCCGGTGGGATGTTCTTGTTGTATGCATTGATCACATCACTCCAATATGCTTCTCCCTTCCTATCAGCTCCCATGGTTGAGTCCGTAGAATGTTCAATCCAAGCACTCATCAATTCTTCATCTTCCTTTGGTGTCCACGAGATCCTCTTCTCAGTCCTGATCAAGTAATCAGTCGATTTGTGCCATAGGGACATGCATATATATGTTCAGATAATCACCTCGATGACACTATAGCTGAAACTAAACTAACTGATACAGGTTCAGATATACATGTCTGGAGCAGGAATACAGGTTCAGAAATACATGTTCAGATAACTGAAACTAAACTAACTGAAAACAATTTGCTATATATGCAACTGCAATTCAGTGAATCAGTGAGATGTGGCCTGACTCACCATGTCGGATCTGAGCTGAACGGAAACCAATTTGTCGGTGAAGCTGGACTTCCGTTGTTGCCGAGGGAGGACTCTGCAGCCATGGAGGAAGATCCAGCGTTGTTGCCGATGTACGCCTCTGCAGCCATGGGAAAGACGGGGAGGACGCCGCCGCCGGCTGGCGGGTTGGATCCGCGGCCAACAGGGACACCGCCGTCGGCCGCCTGGCTGCAGTCGTGGGCAACGGCAGGGACGCTGGCTGCCGGGTCGGAACCGCAGCCAACAGATATGCCGCCGCCGGCCGCCGGGCTCGATCCTCGGCCAACTGCAAGGACGCCAGCCGCCAAGTTGGTTCCGCGTCCAAACGGGAGGTGGCCAGCCGCCGAGCCGGACCTGCCGCTGCCGCTGCCAACGGGGAAGAGACCTGCCGCCCTGGCCTTCCCCTTCCGCCCTGCCGCCCCCGCCATGCTAGGATTCTGCATCGGAGAGGGCAGTGGATTTGGGGAGATGCCGCCCTGCCGCCGCCGCCATGATATAGGAAGAGGGAAGAGGATTTGGCGGGCGAAATCCATTCCCGCGCTCCCGGCGCGCGCGCCCGCACCCCCAGATCCCGCAGCTCGTCGACTCTCCCTACAACGCGGCGATGGCGAGGCGTCGCTTACTTCGGTCTACGAGCCACAGCGTCCTCTCGCGAAGCGCCGGCAGGAGTCGTCTACACGGGAGCGGGGGGTGATTTTGTAAAAATACGGCATACAGCCGGCTCCTGTAGTCGCGATGTACATGCCCTTATAAGAGCAAGGTTAATGGTTTAGCCGGCTGAAGGCGGTACGAGAATGCCATGTCACGTAACGCTCGTAATTCAGCTAGCTCGTATAATAAGTTGGCTATTGAGTTGGCTGTTAGACTAGTTTGCATTAAAGAGCTATTATTTAATGATTGAAGTTGCATATCATCTACTGTGCTCTGTATCTTTGTAGTCCTCCGTAAAACTACTTCAGCTTCATTCAGATTGCCATGCGCAGGAAGAGGCACTGCGCCGGCGAGATGTACGGGATCTGGACGGAGGAAGCGGGACCACTAAAACGCCAGCTCTATTGCTCGCGTCGGCTGCATGCGGGCGTTTTTACCTCGGTTCCCACCCTTCAGCCGGGCGACTAGCAAAGCGCCCGCTCTCTTCTCTCACCTCTTTTCTGTCAGCTCCACGTAGGATTTCTATGACGTGGACAATCTTGTCGCCCGCCTAGTAGGACTTATTATACTTGCTCTAAGGGCGTCCACAGCGGTAAGATCAAATCGCTAGCTGACGTGCACCCGAAATAAAATAAAAAAGGGCATCTGCCGCACTTCTCTCTGGAAACGTGCATAGCAGAGACACAAACTTTACTGGGAAGATGTGCGAGACTATCGCGGAGGGAGTCGCTAGCGAGATTGTTTTTCCTGCCTGCACTGCTCCACGTCGGACAAATCATGACGTCAGCTAGCGATTTCGATAGCCCGTTGGAGGCGCCCTAAGCGCGATGTGACCATGCTTCATTAATAAAAAGAGCTGAGATTTAGATTCACGTTTCAGGCAAAGAGTTTCAACTATTTATTGTCATGCCAAAACTCGCGCCGTGTCGCCTCGAGATGCGTGATATGATGTGCGTGACCAGCTTGTCAATGGCGAGGCACGACGACCCGCCGTTGCCGATGCACTCCGCTGCCGCCTTCTTCAGCTCGCCGGCCCTGGCCCTCATCTCGGCGCCGTCCGCACCAGTCATGAGCCGGCGGATGGCCGCCTCGACGCTGCCCCTCTCGAGCTCGCCGCCGACCTCGAAACCCACCCGCCACACGTGCTCCACGTACCTCGTGTTCCCCGTCTGGTCGCCGAAGTAGGGGCGGCACAGCATCGGCACCCCCTCGTAGACGCTCTCCATCGTGGAGTTCCAGCCGTTGTGCGTCCAGAACCCGCCGACGGCGCGGTGGCGCAGCACCTCCTCCTGAGGCGCCCACGCCACCACCATGCCACGCCCGCGCGTCGCGGCCTCCAACCCCTCCGGAAGCCCCTGCTGCTGCTGCTGATGTTGCTGGCTCTTGCCCCCCCGACGAGGCCTGGCCGGACGACCCAGAGAAACGGCACACCGCTGCCGGCGATGCCCCACGCCGTCTCCGCCAGATCCCGCGGGGTCATACAGGCCAGGCTGCCGAAGCTCACGTAGATCACGGAGTCCTGCGGCCACGCGTCCAGCCACTCCAGGCACGCCCGGTCCTGCCGCAGCAGGTTGCTGTCGTCGCCGCCGCTTGCGGGGAGAGCTTGTGGAGAGGGCCGACGTCGAACACCGGCACGGCCGAGCCGAGGTCCCGCCGGATGCCCGCCAGCTCGCCGCGCTCCAGCGCGTCGAACGTGTTGAGGATGAGCCCTGACGAGGATTCCACGGCCGCAACGGCGCGCGCCAGCAGCTCCCGAATCAGGCCGTGCCCGCCCTTTCCCAGCTGCATCAGGTCCCGCACCCGGCACGGCGGCAGCTCCGGCACCGGCTTGTCGAGCTGCGAATCTGCATCGACGAACCAGACGCGAGCAATCTTAGCTTGTTGGTAATCCAAGAACTGGGACTGAACGAACCGATCCATCGCATCATATATGAACTAGCAGCTAGAGAAAATGGAGCAGATGCACAGGGGAAGATCGACGTGCCTTGCACGGGTAGATAGCCTCTGTCGCAGAGCATCGGGTAGGCGGCGAAGCACGCGTAGGACGCGGCACTGCCGGTGCGCAGCGCGAGCGCCGGAACGCCCATACTCTTGGCCACCTGGAACACCGGGAGCAGGTGCGCGTCGGCAACGAGGCACGCGACGGCGTCCCCGGAATACTCGTCCTCCTCCAGGACGGCGGCGAGGCGTTCCCGGAAGTGGGGCTCGCACGCGACGCCGAGCTCGATGATGCGCGCCACGACGTCCTGTATGGCGACGGGAGCCGGACCAGAGATGCCGTCGGGGACGGGCACGAAGCGGTACTGCGGGTGGCGCGCCGGGTTCGGGGCGTTGAAGTGGGTGTGGAAGACGGTGATGGCGAACCCGCGGGCGTGGAGCACGCCGGCGAGCCGGAACATCGGGTTGATGTGGCCCTGTAACGGCAGCGGGAACAGTAGCACGTGGCGGCGGCGACGTGGTCCTGCTGCTGGGTGGACGGCGGCGGCACCATTGTTGCTCTCCGCGGGCGTGGGTGGCGCCATGGCTGTGCGGACTAGGCTCTCAGTTCAGTCTCACTCAGTCACTCACCTGTTGTCGTTCTGCTCTGTCGGGAAAGTGGTCCCTGCTGGATACATATGGAGCCAACAGTACAGCCGGCACTCCGTGACACAAAAAATGATCCTACGTGCACGTGATGCCGATCTTGATACGCATGCAGCCAGCCTGCATCTCTGTGATATGGGGTCTATATCAAAGTATATTTTGGTTTATTTTGGTTTGAACGGTAGTGGGTGCCGCAGGGAATCGGAACGCGATCAGGCAGGCACGTGCAAACATTAGCTTGTGCGTATCAAGGTTTAGCAGTTTTTTTTCTTTCACAGCAAATCAGCATCACCCACATACATCTCGTGGTCCCGATCTCCGTATGCCGCGTGACTGTCGTCCAGCCAGACCCCTGGCCGGCCTGGGATGATGTATGCTTGGGAGATTGGAATTGTATAATCCACAAGTTTTTTTTAAAACATATTTTCATTTTAATAGGTAATTGTACATCTTTTTTTTTAAAATAGATAATTAGAATTAGAACTAGTACACTAGTTAAATTGTAAACATAGTAGTCTATCAGCCTTTCAATTACCTAGCTAGCCATCTGCGCCACACAAATTAGGTACCGCCCCACGCCTCGTCCAATGGATGGATGATATTTTCACCGACCACTTTTCCATCCTGTAGGTTTTTCCATCTTGACCATAAGTATATTGCACTGTAACTTAGATGTAGATATTTTGACATTAATTTAATATTTACATATATTTATAGTAATAGGTGTGTACTTGAAATTGAAAAAAGTGGTATTAAAAAATTAGGTTGTTAGGAATTTAGGTATCTAGCAATGAGAGACACGTGAAGCTAGTAAAACACAAAGAAGTGGAAATTTCTTAGGTTGATGGATTGTAACGGACGATGTTTTGTCGCTATAACGACTTATAGAGACTCTTTTGTAGTTCGTATAAAAAGTGTGTGGTACAAATGCAAATATATGATAATGGAAAGCATGCCAACCTTCTATGCGCTCCTCTCAAATCAATGGTATGGTGGACCTACACCAAATCTAAATATGAAGGAATGAGAGGGGTGTTAGCCTACAAAACTGCACCAAAATACTCCTCTCCCACATATTTGAATGGTCCGAGTCTTGTTCCCTGTAGTTTCTTCTCAACTATAGAACACCAAGCGTCGGGACGTTATGCCAACTCAATACCTTTCCACCTTCATGCTCTTGTGCAATTGGAACGTTTGGAAGCACCGACACTACGATGTGGTCTTTCATGGTCAACCAGTTTGCTTGCCAAGAAGGTCGCCGAGCTTATTAGTCTTTCTTCTCTTGACCCCTCCCTAATTAGAGCCTACCTCCAAATATTGTATGGATTGTTAGAATCAATGGAATTTTTCATTCAGGTTCGGGCGGTAACCCTCCATTTTTTCAAAGAAAATCACAAATATAAGGAAAATGTAGACATTTCGCTAGACTATTTCATTTTGTTTATTTGGCATACCAACGATGATCATGCTTCCCTATAGCATGCATATATTTATTTTGCAATAGAACCGAGATTTACTCGTCAAACCTTGCCATATATATGAATAATAATGCAATTGAAACAAGTAATCCAGTCAATGGGATCCTTTACAAGGATTATTTATTTATCTATAAGCATGTATAGTGGTACCGTACACGTCGTCATTGTTCTTCGGGAACGCAACAAGCATATTCGTCGGCTCCTTGCAGCATTTACCTCTTCACTGACTGGGCCTAATTTTCCTCCACGTCTAATTATCCTCCATATAACGGCCCAATCCTTCCTTAGAATACATGGCCATCAGCTTTAGCTCACACTCCTCCAAAGCTCTAACGGCGGCGCCTAGAGCCCGTCAGAAGTTTGACAACTAAGAATACCAAGAAGGTTTTTCTAAATAAAAAAAAAAGCAAGAAGGTTGTTTGGACCTTGCTTAAAGGCTTGTGGAACAATGAGAAAAATGAGTTTACTTTAGACAGTTTGCCTAAAACAACGTAGTTGTGACACGTAGTGGAAATGCGAGGTTGTGTAATGTGATTACTATCAGATATTTGTTAGGATAGAAATTCATAACTCAATTAAGATTGAATTATGTTTGCACTACTACAATTATTGAAATGATGTATGGTGATGAATCATGATGCCCTGATGATATAGGCGACCCCTTAGATCTGATTGAGACCAATTTTGAGGCACTTTTTGTCGACAAAATGCTTGTCGAGAAGCAAAGACGCCGAGAATGCTTGACGACACCATCGCAGAAACTTATCTTAAAGAAAAACTACTTCAGTTTTTATCAAATGTCACAATAGGTCAATCTTGTGATGCAGAGACCTTGGCCAAAATGCTATAGCGGCGCTATTTCGATGCTATTCGGTGCTATTTTGACGTATAAGCGCTAATGATGAACATCGCGACAATTGGTTCTCGCCACTATAACACTATTTTTTTCACTGCATCACTGACATGGTTATGAGAAATTTTGAAGACAGTTTTGTCTTTATTTATTTATTTATTTTGGCTACATCTTTAAATATCATAGTACATCAAATAAAAATCATAAAATAGAAAATCCAAAAATTTTTTTACTCTAGATAAGTAGATCTACATTATAATATAGAAATAAATCTATAACTAATTTTCACCACAATTGGGCCATAGAAAGTGCAGCTATAAATCATTCCAAATTAATTACAAAAAAATATAGATATAAAGTTACAATAAAAACTTTGTACTAAAACATACCATATTATATGTTCAATGTGTAGATCTACTCATCTAAAAGTTAAACAAAATTGGGTTTTCCATTTTATGATTTTTATGTTACTCCTATTTAATATGATTCTTCAAAGATTTAGCCAAAATAAATAAAGAGAAAAGGACAAAACCATCTTGAAAACCACTCATAACCAGGTCGAGATGTAATGTGCACGGTTTTAAAAGTTGAGATATGTGTTTTTCCTGGTTTCAAAGTTTAGGGATGAAAAGCGGACTTTCGTGGAAAGCCGAGGGACCTAGACTTTTTCCAAAAAAAAAATGACCGACTGTGGCCGGATGGGGGAACAAGGCACGTGAGATACAAGGATGTCGTTAGTCGTTACAAAGGGGAAACAATTTTCATTTGATGTTTTGATTATTTTTTCTAGATATATATAAGAAAAGAGCCAATGATATAACTAGTACCCCTCCATTCCAAATTATAAATTCTAGATATATTGTTTTTGCTTATTCATAAACAATAAAGAGAGTAATATCTAGTATGTTGATTGATATCTAAATCCATGAAAAAATAGCGGCGCGCGATAGCTCGATAAGCGAAAATGAACAATAGCGTCGCGGCACTCGCTTCGGGCCGCTATCGCGCAAAAATAGTGCGTTATTTTTTCGTGGATCTAAATTAATTCTTTTTTTCGGTTTTGGAAGTACTGACTCAAATAGAAGGAAACCAACCGTATCGCTTGTGATCACATCAGTTGGTCTAGAACTTGTTCATTTAGGGCATTTGTGGATCAGAACCTTCCCCAGGCAGCAACATTCAACCCCAAGTGTTCAAACGCGTAGCTTTGATGCCTGACCTAGGCATTTATTCTTAGGTTGAGAACCAAAAAGACCTTAGAGCGTTGTTTAGTATATTGGTTACCTTAGATAGAATCTGTCCTATCAAGTTCAAGTTTTACTAATTTTTAAGGGACAAACCCTTAGGCAAGGTTTAATTTTTCCTAGGGAACTTAGGCAAGCTTTATTGATTGAGGATAGTTACATCATTCGTTATTATTTTTAGAATTACATAATACGACGTAGAGACGCCCACACAAGCACACTCACCCCCCATGAATAGATGTAGATAAGCCCTCTCCGAGCACCTATGCGAGCACCCATGACAAGTCGAGGAATTGAACCTTTTTTTATAATCCTATCTCGTATTACCTTGGTAAGGAAAACACACACATACGTCGAGAATACAGATACAAAGATACGTAATCACGGAGACAATTGTCCTAACAGATTAACACAGGCACCTAAAGAAAAGAAAATCACAAGAAGCTCCCTAGCCACCATGCTCGCCAAAGGACGCCGCCATCTTCCATCTCGGCGACGGAAGCTCCCGTCGCCACCCGGATCCGAGAAGCTCCATCACATGACGGCTTTAGCGAGCGCAATAGTCGCCCGACGTCGGGTCGGGACTATGTCGCCGTTGAAGAAGCATCGCCGTGGGGCCGCGCCCAAGCTTTTTCTCCGATCTTGAATCGAAACTTCGCCCGTCGACATGTGCCGAAGGGAAGCCGAGCTCGATCCACTCTCCCGCGATCCGCAACACCGAAGCCATCTCCGCATCCGTCATGAAGTGCGCCGCCAGCACCATCACTTCTAGGAGATGACGGATCAGCCGATCGCACGAACTCCTGTACAAAGGCTCCACATAGGGAGCACCACCTCCACGGACTCACCATTGACGCCGGAGTAGAGCGCCAGAGGGGCGAGGAGAGCCCGAGAGGGCTTATTCCGACACAGCACCACCGCCAACGCCTCGCCGGTGCCGCCTAGAGACCTAGCTAACCCTAGCAACCCTAGGACCTAACCTACGACCTACCTCTCCCACCGGTAAGAGATCCGTGGTCTCAACCACCTCGCGACGCCCCAAAGTCCATCGGAGGCGGAGGAGACCACCGTCTTCGCCGGCGGCGACGAATCGCCTTTCTAACCTCTTTTCAATTGTATAGTTGGGGAGAGCTTTCGTCGAGGAATTGAACCCGTGGGTCCACCACTTAAACAACTAATTTTTTTTTGAGATTACACAAGACAAACGCAGACACTCAACACGCACGCACACTCACCCCTATGAATATACGTACGCAAACCCTACCCCTATGAGCACCTTTGAAGGGACGAGTCGGCAATCTTGAAGTTCACGAAGTCACTACAGCGCCTCGCCGACGGGACGGGCGTTGCCTACCACTTAATGCGCAATACCGGAAAATCTCGAAATAAACCCGGATAAAGTGTCGCACCCAAAGTATTTGAACCCTAGGTGGGAGCCCCACAACCAATGACCTTTGCCATTTCTTGGCTTATGAACCCCTCGACACTTAAACAACTGATTCATGAACAGTTCGCATCGTGGGATAATAAATGAACTTGTGACTGGGCCTACCTTTCCTTCTAGAACGGACCACTCTTAAAATTAAAGGCCCATCAGCTTCAGCCCATACGGGCACTTTCTTTCTGTAAAGGCCCAAATGTTTGATCTCCAAGCTCCAGCGCCGCCGGGAGGGAGGGCGTGCCGTGGCCGTGGTGGCTCAGTGGCTGTGGCGACGGCGGAGATTGGAGAGTGGACAGATTGACCCGGTATCGCATCACCTCAAGACGAGACACCCTGCATCCGTTCTACTGGAAGGAGATGGTTGCTCCACCTCCAACCGCGGCTGCCCAAGTGCTCTCCATCCTCCGCGGGAGCTGACGCCGCTCGCCTCCTCCCCACTTCCGGCATCGCCCCGACGCCGGAGCTGCTCCAGGACCTCCGCCCCGCGCTCCCGACCCTCCCGGACTCCGCGATCCCGGCACTCGCCCGCTGGGCCGGCACCGCCACCGCCGTCACCCTCCTCGCCTCCCGCCGCCTCTTCGCCGCCGCCTGGCGCTTCCTCCTGCTCCCGCCCGCCGCCGCATCCTCCCCGCCGCCCCCGCTCGCCGCGTTCGCGCCGCTCCTCCGCCGCTACGCCCGCCTCGGCCGCACCGACGCCGCGGCCCGCGCGTTCCGTTTCCTCCAACGCCACCCGGACCGCTACGCCGTCGAGAGCGAAAACGACGGCGCGGCGTCAGCCGAGGCGGCGGTCTCCACGTTGATCCTGGCCGTCGACGCGCTCTGCAAGGAGGGCCACCCTCGCACCGCCGCGCGGCTCGTCGCGGAGGTCCGGCGCGAGGACGGCGGGTGCGCGCCCGACGTGCGGGTCTACAACGTCCTGCTCAACGGGTGGTCCCGCGCGCGCCGGCTCGACAAGGTGGAGAAGCTCTGGGCGGCGATGCGCGATGAGGGCGTGCGGCCGACGGTGGTCACCTACGGGACCTTCATCGACGCGTATTGCGTCATGCGCAGGCCTGACCAGGCGATGGCGCTCCTTGACCAGATGCGGGAGGAGGGATCCAGGCCAATCTGCTCACATGCAACCCCATTGTGTACGCGCTTGCACAGGCAGGCCGTTCTACGGCGCCGAATATCTACGGCGTGGCGCCGAATATCTCGACATTCAACTCCCTCGTCTTCGGCTACTGCAAGCGCGGAGACCTTCCTGGGGCTAGTGGAGTACTCAAGGCCATGCTAGGGCGGGGCATTTCGCCAACCGCAAGGACATACAACTATTTCTTCATGGTCTTTGCCAGGAATCGTAGCATTGAGCTGGGAATGAATCTCTACGCGAAGATGGTCAGCAATGGCTATGCGCCAGACCGGTTCACTACCACCTTCTGATCAAGATGTTGTGCGAGGCGAACCGGCTTGAATTAACGCTGCAGATGCTTCAGGAGATGAGAAACAATGGTTTTGAGCCAGATCAAGCGACCAGCACCATGCTGATACATTTGCTTTGCCGACGCCATCACTTTGAGGAGGCTTTTGCAGAGTTTGAGCAGATGTTTGAGAGAGGGATTGTGCCCCAGTATATCACTTACCGGATGCTTATGAAAGAGCTAAAGCGGCTTGGTTTAATCAAATTGGAACAGAAGTTGGCAGATCTAATGCGTTCAGTTCCACATTCCACAAAGTTACCTGGCAGTTACAGGGATAAGGAAGGAGATGATGCTATAGACAAGAAGAAATCAATATTACTCAAAGCCCAGGCCGTTTCAGATGTTTTGAAGGATTGTAAAGATCATAAGGAACTGCACAAGCTCAAAGGTCCGGAAGAAACTGACGTCCAAATTGCAGACAGGATTGTAGCCAACATTAGGAGAAGAGTATATGGAGACGTCTCAAGGATAGTGCCATCTGTTTCTTGAACATTGATTTGCATTGTATAGATGTATCAGTATTTATTGCATGAATGTGGTTTTAGCAGTCAGTTTAGTTATTCATCTCAAAATATGACCACCGAAGCTATTCTTCTTACATGATATAGCAGTGAGTTTCAGATGTTCTGCTTTGCTTTCTCTGTCGCTCAAATCATCAATGGTTCGATGTCACCCTCCCCTTCCTCATCCTGGCACAGTTGGTAGTTACCATGATTTGTTCTTAAGTTGGTTGATGTCTCTCCTGTTGCAGAGAAGGGGCTGGGTCAATGAAAATATGAGCTTTGCAAGGCTAGGATGCTCTGGAGCGTTTCTTCTGCCAGCTAAGTGTGATGGCCCTTCAAGCGTTTCTGTTGTAAGCTCTGACTAGGACCGTACCAGAAATATCGAGTCTGCTCAAACTTGGCAGTCACACACACCCACGTAATCACCTTCCAATTTCCACGCCTCTACCCGCGTACATGGGACGCAACTGAAGGGCTAGGCCTTTACGCGCCGGTTCCACGTGTTTAAGCGAACCGCGGGGTCTGTGCTCGCAGGAAACTACGCAGGGCTAGGCCTTTACGCTGATGGGCTCAATGCGCAAGACATTGTCAAGCGCAAAGCAGCAGCAGTTGATGCGGCTGGATGTGCTCACCTTCTCAGCCTCATAGACAGCTTTTCTTTTTAGATAATGGAAAAAATTCCGGCTTCAGCCTTCTTCTATTAAACCACACCTTCGATCCTTGGCTAAACTCTGTAGTATGATGGACAGGAGATCGGCGGCGTGCCTTGCACAAGGTAGCCTCTGTCGCAGAGCGTCGGGTAGGCGGCGAAGCACGCGTACGAGGCGCCGGTGCCGGTGCGCAGCGCGAGCACGGGCACGCCCATCCTCGCGGCCATCTGGAACACCGGCAGCAGGTGCGCGTCGGCCAAGAGGCACGCGACGACGTCCCTGGAGTACTCCCTCCTCCAGGACGCCGGCGAGACGGGCCTGGAAGGGGGCTCGCACGCGGCGCTGAGCGCGATGATGCGCGCCACGACGTCCTTGATGGTGTTTCCGAACACCCTCCATCAACAGACTTCGTCCGGTATGAATGGAATCCATTTACGTTGGTGCTCAAGGCGCGTTAAATTTTCTAGTAAAGCTAAAGCCTAAAGCGGCTCAAGGCGCGTTAAATTCCTAAAGCCTGCTTTAGTGGGCTTTGGCCGACCGCCTAACTTTCGTGCGACGCCGTGTTCTTTACATCACCGCACTGACCTCACACGGTTCCACACTTCCCCCAGCAGCCTTCACTTCCCTTTCCCCTTCCCCCTTCTCAGCTTCTCCCTCTCCGTCCACTCCGGTCAGACTCCGCGACGATTGTCGACGACCACGATCGCACGACGTGAGCACCCTCAACCATTATCTTCCCCCGGCCCGTGCTTCTGCAGTCTATCTCTCTCCTTTTCTGTTTCCTCGATTCTTCCCCACGAGCCTCGACGGATGGTCCAATCCTACCTGCTATTTGGGACATTGCATTTGGATTAAGATAGATGTAATACTTGGGACTGTTTATACTAGTTACCGTTACATATATCAAGTGGGTGCTATAACTTGTGATATGTTGCTTCTTGTTACATGCAATTGTGATGAAGATGAATTAGAGATAGTTTGTAGTAAAATCAGTGCCAATTTCTTTATGGTTTGAAACTTTGGAGTTGATCCGATATTTCTGAAATTCCCTGTTTATCTCCAGGGCCGATGTTGTAAACCCTGATGCTTTCTGAGTGTTTTTAACATTTGCTTGAGAAAATGATTTTAGACCTTAAAGCAGTACTTCAAGTCTGTGCTTGTCCATGCTCTGAAGTCTGTACGCTGCTCGGATCCAAAAACTGGTTGGTTCGTACTCTAATTTTTATTTTAGTCGGCTCAGATAGAGTCGGGCTATTGTTACTTTCTTTCAGCACCTTTTTTTGCTTTCTGGATCGAAGTACCAAATTATTTGGTGCGGACAAACGTATATTTCAGATACACGCCAAAGTTTAGTGCAAGGTATATAAGAGGAGTAACAATAGCAGAGTACTGCACCTCACATTTTGCCCTTAAATATTACTAGATGATTGATTTATTCTTTTGGAGATATTGAACAAGAGTCACCTTGGAGCTTAGTCCACTGTACTGTTGCGAAATTGAGCAGTTTCATATTGAGGCACTTGTACATACAAAAAACGGTGGTGACTTAGTAGAAGAGATGCAATTCGGTGCCTGCATACTAAAAAAAAAAAAAAAAAAAAAAAAAAAAAAATTATTTCTCAGGGTGAATGCAACAAACCTGACAATTTGTCTTTGTGGTTGATTCGCTTACCTTGACACAAGTTATTTCTTCTTTCATACAGCTATCTTGGTTTGGTGAAATGTTTGATACAGAAACAGCAACCTGACTCACCGAAGGTACCCTGCATGCTGAGGAAGACAAATAGATGTTGGCTGTCATGTGAAAATGCTTTGCAGTCAGGATTTTGCTTGAAAGAAAATGAATGGCGAGTCTAGTAGATATGATAAGCTGGAGAGCATGTTACAAGGTGGAAGTTCAGAACCACACAATGTACCACTAAAGTATTTGAGAAACATCACAAACAACTTCTCCGATGAGCAACTACTTGGTGAAGGTGGTTTTGGCACGGTATATAAAGTAAGATTAAATCATATATTTCAAACTTGCCAAACATATGTCACCAGACTATGCATAAACTCATGCATGTACTAATAAGTGAGTTGAAACAGGGAGTGCTACAAAATGGGGAAACGATTGCTGTGAAGAAACTTAACTCATCAATACCAGGAGTTAAGGATAGGCAATTTGAGAATGAAGTCAATCACCTTATGAGGCTTAAGCACCCAAATGTAGTGGTACTTGTAGGCTGGTGTTTTGATGCAGAGAATATATATGTGAGTACAAACGGAAAATACATCTACGGCGAAAGTCGAAAGGTTGCTTTGCTTGGAGTACATGCCTAAAGGAAACCTCCGTGGGTATCTTTCAGGTATAAAAATTCAATAAAGGCATATCGTATCCTGTTGTTCTTCTTTCATTTTTTTCTGTAGATATTGTGGTTAGAGCATGTCCATTTTTCATTTCATATTAGCACTTTTCAGAATGCTTCTTTGCGAATGCAGATGAATTTTCCGGACTTGGTTGGGACACACGCTACAAAATCATTGAGGGTATTTGTTACGGTTTACGTTATCTCCATGAGGAATGGCAACTTAATGCCCCTATTGTTCACATGGATCTGAAACCTGCAAACATATTGCTCGACAACAATATGGTGCCGAAAATTGCGGACTTTGGCTTGTCAAGACTCTTTAGTGAGGAGAAAACTTGGACTCGCACAATAAGTCGCGATGGAACATTGTATGTCAAATGGCTCTTGATAGTTCATTCTTCCAGGATAGCTAAAATGAATTATCTTTATAGTTGTCTCATGGCTTCAAGGTTTACGCACTCATGTTGAAATGCAGGGGGTTACATGTCCCCGAATACATAAACAGAGGTCTAGTCTCAACAAAGTCGGACATATTCAGTTTGGGTGTAATAATCATAGAGACCGTAACAGGATGCGGGGACTATCCATATGATCTTTGAACACCTTCCGAGGAATTTATTGAGACGGTAAGGAAATTATATTTCAACTTTCAAGGCAGCGCCGCTTTCTTAAGGGAGAGATAAGTGTTACTCTTTTTTCCTGTGGTAATATTTTAGATTTATGTGATTTTGCGTGTACTTTATAACTGAGTCGGAGAAAGAGGTTAAAAAATTTATTTGGGCTATCATTAGAAGTTGATTACCAACAAATAAGAAGATGCATTCAGATTGGTCTAGAGACTGTGTGAAAACTGATCGGTCCAAAAGGCCAACAATAAGTCAAATTATCAAGACACTCAACGGACCGGAAAGTGCAGATTCCAGCAATATAAAAGGGGTAAGGTCAACAGCAAACATGGTTTCATCATACAATTTTTCATTCTATACACGGATGAATCCTTGATTGCACCAGAATAGTGATAACTAAAACACTATGTGATACATTTGTTTTTGTCTTGTTTAAATACAAGGTGAATTTTCATCCGAGATTTGAAGGATGATGTTTAGTAGTTTTCCGTTCAATGCAAAAGCGCCGGCCAATACTCGCTAGCTTAGTACTAGAAGTAGAAGGCTTGGTAGTTCTAATTTGTAATTTCAACTTACTCGGGTAGATGGATCTCAATCTGGAAAGGGAGAGAGAATTTGTGGGGAAACAAGCTGGATGGAAAGGCCAACAGAGAAACACACCCCTCCTGGTTGCTCTGTAATCGAGACCTTCACTGTGGCCCTACACCAGTGGCAAAAGAAGACTGCTTTACGGAGGATTCGGGTTATTTTTACCACTTGTGGTCTTTGTTGTCCTGTTGAAAAAAAGCGAGGTATGTGTTCATGAGTTTTTCTTCTAAAGACAGTGCCCTATAATAAAATTGAGCATATTAAGCTAATTTCACGGTACTGCGGCTCTGCGGCGGCCATGTTAAACCAATGCGGTTGCGGTTTGACCCCTCTGCGGCGGCCATGTTCGACAATGCGGTGCGGTTTGACCGATCTGGACTGGCGGGGCGGATCGAGAACCATACCACTACGGACTGGGACCCGGACACGTATGCGAACCAAGACTTCGGACCGGATCGGACCCGGACACATATCGCGGACGGGACCAGACCGGGGACGGACCCGAACGTATCGCGGGCCCGGTTCGGACCCGGACCTTGACCGGACACGGACCCGGACGATGCCGTCTACGGACTGGACCGGTTTGTATCGCGGACGGGACCGGACGGACCGGGACCCGCACATCACGGACGGACTCGAACCGGACTGTATGGCCGGTTATGGACTGGACCGGACCCGAACACGGACGGGACCGGACCGGACCTGTATGGCCGATTACTGGACGGGACCGGACGTATCGCGGACTTCGGACGGACCGGACTGGACGTATCGCGGACGGACTCGGACCGGACACGTATGCGGACCGGACCAGGCTGGACGGGGACCCGGACCGGACTGTATGACCCGATTACACGGACGGGGACGGACCTGTATCGCGGAACTTCGGACCGGACCGGACCATCTGCGGACGGACTTCGGACCGGACCTATATCGCGGACCGGACCTAGACAGGACCGGGACCAGGACCGGACCGGACCGGACACATGCGATCGCGGACTGGACCGGGCGTGGACCGGACCAGGACGGACCCGGACTGTATCGCGGGCGGACTCGGACCAGACCTTGTCGGGACTGGACCGGACGATACACAATACGTACTGGACGGGACCCGAACCGGACGGACCGGACCGGACACGTATGTGGACCCGGACTTCGGACCAAGACTGGACGGGGGCTGGACCGGACACAATATCTGGGGCTCGGACTCGGACCGGGCGGACTCGGACCCGCAACGGGACACAAACCTGGACCCGTACCCGCACGGGACCTGACACTGGATTTGATGAATGATTAGAACGTATATCTTGAAAACTTGTTTGAAATGACATGTATGCCCTTGAAGTTGATAACGATTTGTTTGGTTATGAAACTAGTAGGATTGGGCTCGCTCATCACCACATTCTTAGCTCTCACCAAGGCTACTTATTATTATTATTTTTTGAATGCAACCAAGGCTACTTATTTTCTGCAACCTTATTTGCTGTGAAGTCCACTCTATACATTTTCCGTCCACTAGACCATGGTTCCAAAAGCACTCAAGCCAAGTAAAAGCGACTGTGTTGCCAACCTGCTCAACCTACAGTGGATATTGTTATAGCAACTTGATTATTCCCTGTCATGTAATCTGATTGTTTGGATAGAAAAATCCACCGAGAGATCTCTCTGTGAATAGAAAAATAATGGTGTGGGCGTGATAGTGTACTAAAGTACACAAAATAAATAAACAAGAGGGAACACATTTTATTCATATTTAATGAAAATACAAATATAGATCTCTCGTGCAAATGCGCTCCATGAGTCCTTGGGCGACGTGGCCTTCTCAGTTCCCTGGGGGCCTCGAAGGCTCATGATTAATTAGATCTCAAGTGCCTTGCAATTTGTAGGAATATAAGAGAAGACAATGGTAATAAAATATCGCAAAACATATTAGTCTCACACCGGTGGTTAGATGTCTTATCCTAATATCTTTTACTATTGTAGATCTTTTGGAAAACAATAGGTTATCTGGAATGTATGTCTTGGTATGTGACCCAAAATATGAAGTCTAGCTCTATAGTAATCTCAAAATATTTAATTTGACACTGCCACAAGACAATACATTTGCTTTGACATATTTTAGTGTTCTTGCCCCATTGTAGTTTGGTGTAACATCCCCAAATTTCCACGAAAGGGAAATTCACGAATTACGAATATCGTGATAGTCTCCGAGGATCATTCCATCACATTATCCGAATACGGTCGAATATCAATTACAAGACTTCGTTCAAAAGCATAAATAGAGGTTCTAGTACTTTATTACATCGCCACTTGGCGGAATCAAACTAGCACGAAGCAAAAGAAACAAAGATCTTCAGCGGAAGCGACAACATCTCGGCTTGAGCGTAGCAACGAAACTCCCAGCTCAATCTTCCCACTCGCCTTCACCGAAGTCCGACTCATCACCTAATCGGCAAGTTTATCGGTCACGATTTGTAATTGGCCGGGTTCCCCACCCTATGCGCCAAGCTTTGTGGAACCGGATGCATGAATGGTAATAACAAGAGGCCTAATATGGGCCGTAGTTTCCTATGCATGAATGAATCAAGTTTAATAATATTTTAACACATATTAATCTCAACCCAACACCTTCCCAAAACCAACTCATCTCAACACAAGTCTCAACTAGCCTCAAAGCTATCACTTTCAGTCGACAAGACAAAGACCGGCTCCCCCGTTTTGCCTAACAGGCTCTCGGCCCTCCGGGCTCTCACCGTAACTCACCCCAACCAACCACACTCGAGGTAAGAAAAGAAAACACCCTCTCTACTCGGAGAGAGAAGTAACCCAGAAAAAACCTGGTCAAAAGACCGGCGCAAGCCGCGGGAGGTTCCGGCAATAGGCGGGGTTACCTTTAGCGAGTCCAGTCCAGACAGTCCTAGCCCGAAGGCCGGACTATAATGATAGATTTACAACTCGCAGGCGTGTGCTCAAGACCAAGCGGTCGCCATCATCGGCATAGCAAGTGCCTAGGCCGACATACGGAGACCTCCCTAATCCGACGATGCCACCCAACCACTCGGCTCCGAGAAGCCCGGAGTACCACCGGGGCCGAGACTGTGAAGAACAGTAATGAGCTCGGACTCTAGTCACACTTCTTTGTCTCGGAAGGGTGTGGGTCCTCGACACCCCTACCTCCCTATAAACTATCCGCTATCCTCCCGGAAGGTATGGCACCGCTCGACTAAAAAGGGGCAATCCGCAACCCGCCCATACGTAAGGCACGCAAGGTGAGCACCAATTTCCCGGATCCTTAGTCCTCGAAGATACAAGTCCTTAGGGTTGACCAAGCGGGCATCTTCTCACTCCCTTTCCCGGCCTTCGTCCCCGTCACAAGAGTCGACCACCGGGTCTCAAATCCTCACACACGATTACCCGCCACGGTAGGGACGGAATGGGGGCCTTCGGAAGTATCCCCAAGCAAGGCGGTCTCGCGACTCGTCGTGGATCTGCTTGGTCGACTCGACCCTCACCACACACCCAAGTCTAGACGTAAGACTCACCCCAATCGGTGATCCAACTCAACCGTCCGGCTCATATACGGCTCCATATATATACACGTAAGTGATATAATGCGGTAAAAGCAATAAAAGTATATGAGCGTGAGTCTAGTCTATAAAGCGGGTGTGCGGGGAGATAGGATGCGTCAAGGTATAAAGGCTCAACGGCATTTCTACCATGCAACCTAGCGGCAAATGCAAAGCAACATAAAGTAAAGCGCTAGCAAAACTATATGATATGTCTAATAGGTGCTATGTAGGTGGGTGGGACATGGCACTGAGTGGTCGCTACGCTTTCCCGGTTCAAAGTCCCGATCTTCCACGGTCCTCCCGGCTCTCCTCCCGGTTTCATGCGTGCGTAATCGAAATGGTTGCGATTAGCAACCATTTAGAGTATCACAAAGAAGCAAATCGAAAATTGAAGACCCAAATTCACTCATAGATAAGCCTATGACGTAGAGAGAATTTTAGAAAAATTTGGACACTTGGTTTCATATTTTTACAAATCGTATAATTTTCTATGAATTTTCAAAGTCTAAAATAATTTCGAAAATTGGAAAATCGAGGGGTTTAACGGGGGGCTTGACACGTGGCGGTCTTCGGTTGGGCTGTCTTTGACGTCGGCATGATGACGGCACACCAGTTTCCGGGTCCGAGGTCGATAGGTGGGGCCGGATGACGTCGGCGTGGCGTCCGCAGCGGGTCCACGGCAGGCGGCGGTGGGAGCTCACGGGTTGGCCGGCCGGCGAGGTGGGGCTGCGGCGTCGGCATGGCGTCGGCGTTGACAATCAGCGGTCAAGCGGCTGGGAACGGGCCCGGCGCGGGCGGCGAGCGGGACTTGGGCGGGTTTGGGCGGATGGGCGGGCGGCCACGACGCGTGTCGAGGCGATGGAACGGCACCGCGTGGTGGCTATGGGCTTATGTATGGTCACGTGGGCGCGGACCCGATGCACGGTCCGCGGTGGGCCTTGCGTTGGCGGTCTATGGACCTGCAGCGGTCCCGCGGTGGATTTCGTTCCCCGTCCTTCCCTGCTGGCGGTGCGTGGTGCGGTGCACGCACCTCCTTTCCCCTTCTCCTTCCTCTACTTCTTGCCGGGGGCGCGGCGGCTTGCCGCTCCTCGTCGTCGGCGGCAGCCGGCGGCTCCCAAAGCGCGGGTGTGTAAGCCGTCCATGAAGCGGCCCGGCAAGGCGGCGGTTTGAGCGGCGCCGCGCTTCCGCCCGGTGCGTCGGTCGGGCGCGCCGCGGCGGCGCTGAAGCGGCGTAGGGCTACAAAGCGGTCTCTTTTCTTCCGGACCCGGCACCGAGGGGAAGCACGGCGGGTTCTTGGCGGCGGCTGGGGCGGGGCGGTGGAGGCGACCCGGCGGGCGGCAACGGCGGCGTGGGCGCTCAGGTGGCGGTGACGTGGCCTGCGCCCCGACCTGAAACACCAAGGTGCTAAGCTTTTCTCTTCGATTAGTGGTGGCAAAATATAGGGCTCCGCCGGCGGCGACCAAAATGTCTGGTCGGCTCGCGATTTCTGGCGCATGGCGGCTGCGGCCGGCACATGGCGGCTGCCTTGTCAAGGCTGGGCGGACCTTTTTCCTGGCCCATTTCGTGGCTGGAGTGCGCGTGGTCAAGGGCGTGCTCGGCGGCCCATCCTCGTCGGCGGGGCGGAGGAGCGGCTCGGGGCGGCGCGCCACGCGGCGGCGCCTGCCCCCTCGGTGGCACAGCGTCGGCATGGCTGCGTCCTGCGGCGTCTAAGCGGCAGACGAGCGGTGCCTTTCTAGGCTCTAGGGCAAAGCGGGAGCGTGGTGGCGGTCCGTGGCTGGTTAGCCGGTTGCCGAACGGCGTCTGCGCCATGGATGGCAAAGTGCCATGGCGATGGCGCGCGTCCGTAGCCGCGTTCCGGCCCGCGGGGCTCGGCGGGCCGACTCGCCTGGCGAGGCATTCGCGTGCGCCGCGGCGGTGTGCAACGGCAAGCGGCCGGCCCGCGCTCACGCGTGGTGAGTGCCTTGGCGGCGGCGGTGGGGGTGGCGAGGGCGGCGTGGAGCATGCTCGCGTGTGTTGCCCGATCGGCGATGCGGCGTGGCGGCGGCGCCGCGTGGGCGGCCTCGCGGTTCCAGCGGCAGCGTCGGCTGCGGTTCTCCCTCTCCGCCTCGGCTCGCGATCTGGCGTCTCGGCGCGCCCGCGCTCCGTGGCGCCCGGCAAGTGTTGAATTCATGGCGGCGCTCTCCTGCCTTCCGCCTTTCCTCCCCCTTTCTTTCCCCTTCTCCTCGGGCGATCGGTCGGTGTGCCCGGGTGGCCACCGAGATGGCGGCACGGTGGAGTGGAAAACCCTAGCACCCCAGGGTGTGGTTTTATAGGCCGGCGGGCGCAACGGGAGGGAGCGGGTTGGGCGGCGGTGGCTTGGGGGGGGGCTCGGGCGTGTCTTGACTAGGAGCAAATGGGGCGACGTGGCCTCTCCTGCGTCCCACGGTCGACCGGGCGCCTCTCAGGAGTGGGGAAAACATGGGCGCGGCCATGGCGGCGGCGGCAACTTTACCTCCCTTGGTGGCGCTCGGCGTCACGCTTTACCTCCTCCCCGTCTCCTCGTTGTCGGGGCCGTGAGAGCGCGGTGGCGGGGCGACGGCGGCGCGAGGGCTTGGCGCGGCCAGGGGCGGGTGGCACACGGACGCGCGGCTGGCCGCCGGCTTCAGCCTTGGTCGAAAGAAAAAAAAGAGGAGGAGGGAGGGGAAAAGATGACAGGTGGGCCATGCGTCCCCCACTCGTCGGTGGGTTGGAAGAGGGTGGGGCGAAAAAAGACGAGGCTGCCCTCGTTTATGTGGCCTTGGCCTTGCTGTTGGGCCGCCCATCTTGCGGCAAAGCGATCTTGTGAGGTCGGGCTGGGCTGCTTGGCTGGGCTGGTTTTCCCTTCTCCTCTTCTTTCCTTTTTCTTTTCCATTTTCTCTTTTCTATTTCTAATTTCTATTTAAACCATGGACTTTCTAAATGCAATTGCATGTGTTGCCAACATGCAATCACCCTTAGGGCATCCTAGGGTCTTTGGGTGATTGGCTTTTCCATTCAAGGGGTTGGCAACAAAACAAAATTAAAATAAATAAAAAGGGGTTGGTGATTTTATTAGCATCACATGAAATCATAGAAACTCCAAAACAAACATGGTATATTAAATGCAATGATGCTCAATATAAATAAATAAACATAGGTGCTACTTGTGCATCTAGGGAGTCTCTCTACATGCAATACACCATTGCATGGCTTGTTTGAAAAAATTTTTTGAAAGTTGTGATTTTTGTGTGGCTAAAAACCGGGTTGTTACATTTGGTTTGGGAGAACCAAGGCGCTACTTGTTGCATATATGCAGAACTAGAAGTTAGCAACAACTCCTAATGTGAATATGTGCCACTAAGCCAAAGTTCTCAAAGATCAATTTGCCACACAATTACAGTGGCATGTGGGATTGTTTCGATGTACTATACTTTTACATCAACTAGCCAGTTCCCCCGCGCATTGCGCGGGGAGGAGCGAGAATAGGAATGGATGACCGGGAAAAATATATGAAGTATTATGTAGAGGTCAAAATATGCAGTTGAAAACTATGGCAGTAAATTGAATGCATGTGAATTGGTTGTCAGTGAAAGCTAAGGCATAAATAAATTTCATATGTAAAAGCTAAAATGCGTACTTCAAAATTGTGGCAGCTAATTCAGTGTACAACGGGATTTGTCAAAGAGGCATGCGTAATACAAAGAAATAATGAGGCTAATAGGAGGATACAGCTGCATTTTTTTTTTGGACAAAGCACTCATGTAACAGCATCACACAACGTGTAAATGCAGTATTGTAGGATGCAGTAGTGCGCGGGCGGCCCGCCACGCAACAGTGGGCATGAGTAAGAATAGTATATGATACCAGGGCAGGTCTTTTAGGCCATGTAGAAACCACATTACAGCAAATGGTGTGGATGCCATCATCGGTAGCAACTTTGGTACCTGGATATGTCAAATGAATGAGGGAATTAGCATGCACAATCAGAAGATCTGTGATTGCAATGTAGGCAATAGAGGCCAATAGCTCTGAGGTATGCAAACTTACAAACCTACTCCCTCTATCTCATAATACAGGTCGTTCTGAGAGATGTCGTTACTACCAAGGTGAATACTCAGACGTAAAAACCCCTACACAAGAGAGTGACAGCTACTGACACCTGCACTTCCTGCAGCATGAAACCACCCCTCACCGAGTGAAGCCACCACTAGCAGTCGGCCATCAGTCCATTCCTTTATTATTTTAATCACATGGACGGGAAGCACGACGCCGGGATGGAATCTCTGCTCGGCTCATAGGCTGACACCTGACTGAGGAGGTCTAGAACGTCATGTATTCTGAGAAAATTTTGAAGTCTAGAACGTCATGTATTATGAAATGGAGGGAGTACAACCTTACAGAAGTTGTTTGTTCTTCATGTGAGGCCTGCAACCTTTCCTATGCATATTTCTGGGAAAAAGAGGGACGATATCAGCACTCATGTTAATGTCTGAACAAATATGCAAGAGGATTATATAATGTTTCAGTTTAGCTAACCAAGATACTGGAAACCTCAATAAAATGATAAGGCGGCACATTTAGAAAACCTTCCAATAATTTAAAGGCATAGAAGTCTTGGCTTGTGGGATTACCACCAAATGGCAGAGCAATGCCA
This sequence comes from Hyparrhenia diplandra, assembly GCA_015847255.1. Classification (NCBI taxonomy): domain Eukaryota; kingdom Viridiplantae; phylum Streptophyta; class Magnoliopsida; order Poales; family Poaceae; genus Hyparrhenia; species Hyparrhenia diplandra. The sequence continues at coordinate 306,002 of JADLZK010000647.1, read as the reverse complement.
TCTCAGTTGGCAGTTTTGGCCTACGGAGACAGAGAGAGAGACGGAGCAAACCAGGAGCGGACTGCAGGAGGCCGCGCTGGGATGGCCGGTTGCCGCTGCTACCGGCGTTGGCGGCGGCGGCGCCGCGTCGCCATGCCTAGGCGCCGCCCGGGCAGGCGGCGCAGGCGCCGCGGAGAGGGCCGCGCTTCTGGACCTCCTGCAGCGACACCACGTCGGGAGAGAAGGAGAGGGAGTGGTTTGGAGCGGGGCGCGAGCGCAATGCAGGCAAAGGGCGAGGGCGGCGGGGGTCGGCGCGCCGGGCGGAGGCGACCAGGGTTGGGGAGAGGGCGCGTGGGGCTGGGGAGGACGACCGGAGAAGGCGAAAGCGATAAGTAGGCCTGGATGGACTTTTTTTTTTATTATTCAATCTAACCAGTATAATGCCCGTGCTAACGTGGACGGTAAACATTTAGTAATGCAAATCAAATAGTGAAAAACTAATAATTTACCTGCACAATACTTAGTTTCAAAATATCTGGATCCAATATTACTACAGAAGCACCCATCTCTTTGCCAAAGAGAGCTTTATTATCACAGATTCAACAATATCACTACAAAACAAGACTCTTTGACACAAAACTGAAAACAATAGTGAGTGTTTGGCATGACATATTGGCAAAACTTGCACGTTCATGCACGACTTTATTTCACTCCACTCCAAGCTTCTCAAGTTTTGAGCTTTGCAGCTACCGGCCTTCCTGCTGAGCTCATGGGCGATCGATGCCACCAAGAAGCGATCAGGTTTTACTTGCACGTGTCAACAAAAGGAAAAAAAAAAGAAAACTTACGAGCTGTTAGACTCGAGCATGAAGCAGCTTCTGTTTTCGCTTCTATCGAATCCCCTCCAAGCATGCTATAGTTTCTGCTTCCTCAACATCCCTGAAATGTTACACATGTAATGTAGAAGAAAGGCAACGATGCAATCGAGGCAGATGGGGTGGAAATGGGAGGGTCAATGTCAAAGTTGATGCAGTCTTATAAAAGGGACATGTGCCAGGTTTGTGAAACCCAACAACGCTGCGTCGGGGACGAAAGCACGTGTTGGTGTTGCCAATACCATACGTGAAAGGGAGAGGGCCCCGGCGGAGTGGTTGTGCTGGATAAAGTAGAAGCAGTCTTGGGAGTGGATGCTTCGAACTTGTAGGCGAGCAGAGGGAGGATGCATCCAACCCTGAGGTTAGTAGTTTGAGTACAAAGTACGATAGCGGTGGTAGGGCTCAATGTCAACAAAGAAGACCTAAACAACATGATGAAGACCATGTGTAGATGGATGACACATGAGAGATTGCACAACACAATTGTCGATGCACAAGGGACTACGATGTAGATGCAATGACAAGGGGACACATAAGCGGTGGTGCTGCGGCCCGATGAGGCAACACAACAGCAAGCCACAAGGCTCGAAGAAGACGATGACACGGGATGAGGCAAAGTCCATCCGCGCCGGCGGCGAAGATTATGAAGGTGGTGAATGGTGACAAATGATAGCCCAACAACAAACCTACACTACTACAGGATTGATTTTGCGAGGTGTTCGGGATTTTATTTTCCGTGGCGGGCATTTGAGAAACCACCACGGAAAATAGGTGGCTGGCACCCCCCCCTTCGGGGGAAAACCGCCACGGTTAATCCATTAACCGTGGCGGTTTTTGGGAAAATAACCGCCACGGTTAATCCTATTAACCGTGGCGGTTTTGTAAAATAACCGCCACGGGTAATCCTTATTAACCATGGCGGGCATTGTTAAAAACCGCCACGAAAAAGGCTGGGCTATAAAAACAGCCCCACCCTTCTTCTTCCCCGCGAAATTTCTCCATTTTTTTTTAGGGTTTGAGCTTCAAAACCCTAAAAATCACCATTCACGGGGGGGGGAGGTTTTGCCCTTGGATTTGTTAAAGTTTGGCACCGCAAGGGGTATTTCTCCTCTCTCTCCCTCTCTCTCCCTCTCTTTGCATGCATGGTCCCTCTCTTGAGATCTAATTTAATGGTGTGCTCTCTCTCTCCCTCTCTCTCCCCTCTCTCTCTCTCTCCCTCTCTCTCCCTCTCTTTCCCCTATCTCTCTCCCTCTCTCTCTCTCCCCTCTCTCTCCCTCTCTTTTTTGAGATCTAGTTGGTCCTCTCTCTCTCCCTCTCTCCTCCCTCCCTCTCCCCCCTCTCTCCCCCTCTCTCTCTCTCATTTAAGTGCTCTCTTTCCCTCTCTCTCTCTCCCTTTCTCTCTCTCCCCCCTCTCTCTCTCTCCAATTCCTCTCTTTTGCACTTAATTAACTCTCTCTCTATATATATATCCCTCAATTCGATCCCTCGATCTCGAATCATCGATCGCTCTCTTTGCTCTGGTTTAATTAATTTGAGCAGGCCGTGCGTCATGGCGCGAACAGGGGATTGGATGTACAGTAGGATAAGTGTGGATTTCGTTGATGATGTGCGAAAAAGAAGTTTATGCCCGCCGCCGCTGAAGCATCGAATCGATCGGGGTTCGTGCCCGGTGTGCCCGTGCTATAGCCGCAAGCATATGTTCTTACACAAGGATGATGTCGTGATGGAGCACTTGGTACGGTTTGGTTTCATCGGGGAGCCGAGGTACACCGTGTGGAAGTATCAAGGCGAAAAAAGAACCGAAAGTGTCGCGGCCGGTTCATCCGGGGACCTTCGGCGACAACGACGGAAACAACGGTGGTGGGCGAAGGGCGAGAACAACCCCCACCATCGGATGGAGAAGCGGCTTGATAATCGTGATTACATCACCATAAATGAATTGCTTGAAGACTTGCCGGAAGACAATGCGGTGGAGATGATGGTGAGCAAATGAGAGTTGATGACATGTCGCCGAGGATGCTTGACCTTTTCGAGGATATTGCTAACCTCAAAGATGAAGATGACGTGTTGTTTGGCAATCCAAGATGGCTCGAGAATTTTAGACAGATGAAGCAGCGGCAATTGACCCCTCTACAAAGATGACGCCAAATGTCCGGCATTGCACGGTGCTACGTTTTAACCTAACGATGTTGATGCTTTGAAGGCTCGCCACGGGTGGTCGGACACCGCCTTCAATGACTGCTACGGGGTCCTCGGTGACACCGTTTTACCGAGGGGGAATAAGGTGCCCGCCAATACGTGATCGGGCGAAGAAGCTGATTCGGCCCCGGTAGGGCGATGAAGCTTAGGAAGTTTCATGCATGCCCTAACCATTGTATTCTATACCGGGGTGATCAAGATAAGGACTTGCACAACCGTCCCGCGACTTGGGCGTGAGTCGTTACAAGAGGAATGCCGTTGTCGTGCCGATGAGGAGGGGCCGCCGAGAGGGCCTAAGAAGCGCGCAAGACGGGCAAGAAGAAGCGGATGCCACCTCCTCGAGGACGAGGAAGAAGGGGTTACACCCGGAGGAAGATCCCCGCCCTATCGGTGTGGTACCTACCCATGCTCGACGCTGCGTGCAATTTTGGGAACCCGTGAGGATGCCAAGCCGATGTCCTGGCATGCATCACCGAACGCGAAGGGCGATGGCAAGCTGCGACACCCCTCGGATGCCAAAAACGTGGAAACGCATCAATGACATGTTCCCGAGTTTAGGGGCGAGCCCGGAATGTAAGGTTCGCGTTGAGTACGGACGGGATGAATTGCTCGAGACCTCGGCAGCATGCACAAAGACGCCGGTCACCCTCACCATATACAACCCGCCTCCCTACGAGTATCCGAAGCGCAAATATCTTCTATCGGCCCGCGCTAATTTCTGGACCAAAGCGGCCGTAATGATATAGATGTGCTCATTGAGCCATAATGGAGGAAATGGCGAACTATGGAAAGGGGTCAAGATTATGGATGCGTCCCGAGAAGAAGAAGTTCACTCTAAAGGCCATGATAATGGCCACCATCACGATTACCCTGCTCTATTCTCATTGTCGGGCAGATTAAAGGGAAGACAAATTTTGCACGGTTTGCATTGAGAATACCCGCTCCATTTACCTTAGTGGATCCCAAAAGACGGTGACTTGAGAATACCTGCTCCTCTCGCAAAGAACACAACGTACCGCAAACTTTGATGGATGAGTTCTTTGATGGCGAGCCGTAGAGGTCAAAACGGAGGAGCCGGAAAGGGTAAAGTACGGGCCAAAGGTGTTTGAAATGGTGAAGAACATAAACCACGAAGTTCGAAAGAAGAAGAAAGCCGGTGGGCCAAAGCCAAAGAAGAAGCGGAAGCGAACAACACGGCAAAGGGAAGAAGAAGAAGAAGAAGAAGCGTAGCGTAACCCAATCCGACAATTGCCCAAAGTCCCATTCAAGAAGCGGTCGATTTTCTTCAAGTACCCGCCATACCGAAGATGCTCTATACACCCCATGCCATCGATAACATGCATCTACGTAAGAATGTCTTCGAGAGCTTGGTCGGGATTTTGCTAGACATCAAGTCTAAGACGAAGGGCGGTGTCAAGTCACGTCGATCTTGCCGACATGGGCATCGGGACCGAACTTCACTCGACACCCTCGGGAATAGCGAAAAGTTGACCTTCCGGCCGCGAGCTACAACTTGACACGGGATGAAAAGAGGGATTTTTGCAAAAGGCTCGGGGGATGTCAAAGTGCCGACCGGTTTTACGCTCCAACATCAAGAGCATTGTATCGACGAAAGACCTCACACCGTCAAACTTCAAGGCCCATGACCGCCATGTCATGCCGACGGTGTTCCTTCCAATTGTGATTAGGTGCATCGCCCCGAGTTCGTGAATATGGTCGTTACACGCGCTGTGCTACTTTTTAATCGCATCACGTAGAGAAGGTCATCGCTGAAAAGGACCTCCCCGCGACCGAAGAGTTCATCGCGAGACTATGTGCCACCGAGATGTGCTTACCACCGTCTTTCTTCGATATTATGCCACACCTCATGATACACATGGTCGATCGATAGAAGAACTCGGGGCCTCTCTACCGCAAGAGATGTGGACCGAACGAGCGGTTCATGTCCTCTCTTAACAGATCCGTCCTTAACCGCATACCCAGGGGCTCTATGATCGAGGCATACACGACACGGGGAGAGGCCGTTAATCGCCGCACTAGATACATCCGGGATGGAAATGCAATCGGCCTACCCACCACCCGCACGGCGGCGTAACCGGGGGGATAGGCCGCGTGGGGAGGAAAGTACGGACCGATATAGACCAAGAAACAATTGAAGAAGCCCATGACAAATTCAACCGCTTAGTCTCAATGGAAACGTGGGTTGAGAAGCATCCGCCCGACCAGAAAGCAAGGTCGCCCAAATGCGACGGAGGGGGGTAATGCTGAGACAACACCGGATGAATTTCACAACGTGGATCCGAGAACGAGGGATACCCCTAAACGCGAATCTTGAAGAATCGATGCTTGCATACGGCCCATCTAGCCAAATCATCACATGGCAAGGTTATGACATCAATGGATACAGGTTCCACACGAAAAGAAAATGACAACAAGAGCGCATCACGCGAACAAATGGCGTTCGGTATGAGGGCATGGACATGTCCACCGAAGCTCAAGACATACTATGGGCAAATCCAAGAGATTTAGGAACTTGATTATGGCGAGAGAGCTACAGATACCCCTTTTCCGGTGCTAGTGGGTCAAGTCAACGGCGGTTGGCGTGGGCGACTTTGGGTTAACCACCGCTTCAAAATCGAAAGTACTTCAGATGATGAGTGGGCACTCGCAGAAGTCGCGTGGCCCGGGTAGCCTACTACCCAATGCCCAAACCGCGCAGGCAAAAAGCATCTACATGTGGTCGTGGGAGGGAAGCAAAGGATCGTGGGAGCCGATGGAGTGCGAGAGTCCCAAAGAGTACAACAACTACGCGAGTTTTACGCTCTTTACCGATCATCCAAACAAGATCAAGGAAGTCAAGACCGCGTGTGGGGAATGTCATCGAGACCAAGACGAAGCCCCGGTGCCGCACGGACGGTCGAGAAGAAGACAAATGGTAGCCCCGCAAAAAATAAGTCGATCCTTTGTAATAGAACCAAATATGTAATAGAACCAAATATGTATATCACGACATTTATGTAATAGAACCAAATATGTAATGGATCGCCGCACTTGCTCGAAACCGACTCCCCGACTCGATCTAGTACATCTCAAAATGGCTCCAAACTTGTCAATTAAAGATTGTATTTTTAAATTATGTAAGAACTATTCAAAATTCAAGTTTCATATTTTTCATGGGTACACATACTCATAGGAAGGCCACACAAAAAATTCAGAATTTTTAATGAACATTTGAATTGTTATGAATTTTTCAAATTCAACTTTTGATTCTATTTTCCGTGGCGGTTATTTTACAATGCCCGTCATGGAAAATCATTTTGCGCGGGCGGCATTGTAAAATAACCGCCACGAAAAATGGTTGCCTATATAAGGGTGGGCACCTGCCTACTGAATCGCCTAAGTCCTCAGCCCCTTCATCAGTCACCCGAAGGGTCGCCAAATTTCCACCGCGTCGCCGCCCTTGCTGCCTCCCCTCAGACGCCACCGCCAGAGCGCCTCGTCCTCTCTGCAGCCCTCTCTCCCGCTCCGCCCGTAGGGCGCCCGAGATCCGCCGCCGCCCGGTGCTCCTCTACTCCGCCCGTCGGGGGCTAGGAAACCCTAGCCGCCACGGTGCTCCTCTCCTCCGCCCCGCCACGTTGTCCCGCGCGCCCCGCTCCTCTCCTCCCACAGCCGGGGCTCGAGATCCCGCCGCCCGGTGCTCCTCTTCTCCAGCTGCCCGTCGTCGCGCGCCCCGGCATCTCCGTGCGCCTCCCCTGTGCTCCCCCCTCCCCCATCGTCCGCGCCCAGGAGCTCCTCCCCGTCTTCTTTGTGCCATGCTCCTCCCGGTGCTCCTCTTCCCCATCTTCTTCCCGTGCCTCCGTGCACCCTTGGTGAATTTGTCCCTCTCGATGGTGCACAGTGATGGTGCCCTTGATGTTGTGATGTTTGCGGGTGATGCTTGAGGAGTCCGAAATTTTTAGCGACCTATGAAGAACATATGCCGAATGCCCGTGATGCGATTTTTCTTGCTTGTGATGCCATTTTTTCTGCCCGTGATGCTACTTTGTGATGCCGGGTTACTTGAGCATATGCCGAATGCCACCGCTCGTGATGCTGCCCCCTGAGGCCAAATTGAGATGATATTGTCCATGAATTTTGTTCAAATTGAGATGAATTTTGTCCAAATTGAAATGAATTTTGGCAGCCCTTCGGGGTGACCATGAACGGGCGGAGGACTTAGCCGATTCGAGGGTAGGTGCCCACCTTTATATATAGGCAACCATTTTCCGTGGCGGTTATTTTCACTACTACTTAGTTGAACTTCGATCCGTGGCGGTTTTTTGGGTTTTCCATGGCGTTTACTACTACCTTACTATCTACTTGAGGCATTTGCAATGACGTGAAACATATGATGAACTATTTGTATACTTAGTCTTTGAGGCAAAGGCATATGCGATGATGTGAATCTATTAATGCCGAGGCAAATGCGATGATGAAATGTCCCCATACTTATGAGCGGCTAAAGAGGGCGGCTTGTATAACATATACAAGCAACCATTTAGACGCGATGTGATAAGGATAGTTGGGTACTTCCGAGCCAAATACACATTTTTTGTATTTTTACACATTTTTTGTATTTTTGTATTTTTGTATCTACTATGTAAAAGGGAAAATATGTACCTACTTTATCTATTTTTGTTAATTTTTGTTTTTTAACTACTCTATGTAAAATGGAAAACTATATATGTAATCATGAGAGGAATACAATAAATATATGTTACGAGATGACTCGTGGATGGCTCTACTACATACTACCACTTGTACTTTACTCTTCACTATAAATTACTATAATAAAATGCTCGTGTTCCCGTAGAATCCAATGGCATCCTAACCAACCGATAAAAGATCGTGCAATGGGTGGCCGGCGAACATAAGGAGGAAGTTGCCTCCACATCCGATTCTGAATCGGCGGTGGATATGAGAGCGAAGAGGTAACACCACCGAGGCCACGAAGAAACGTCCTAGGGAGGAGGAAGTTGATCCGGACCGGCAACGGAGGAGCCCAACACACGGGGTTCTCGCGATTGCACAACATGAAACTCAAAGGCCCGACGTAAGTATACGATTAACACAACGTCGTGTGCCTCATGTAAGTACACGACTAATTCTAGTTCTTGTTGTCGCCCACAGGTTACCAATGGTGCCTCTACGCCTAGAGTTTTCGTGAAGAGGGAGCCGAGTCGAGGCGCAAGCATCCGGTCCTACCCCCCAAAGACTTCGGCGACCACCACTACCAAGAAGTCGGGCTTGAAAAGAGGCCAGCCGCGGGAGGCACAAGAAAGCTGAAGTGGTGCGTCATATATTGAGGATAGGGCGCATGGAGAGCCCTTGGGCAGCCGTCTTGGCCACCTTTAGCAACCAGTGTCGCCGTTGTAGCCAAGGACACTGTGCCCATCACTTACCTAGACCGGAGGAATGTCCCGGAGGATATCAAGAAAAAGGTGTGGAAAGGCGTGAAGGTCCTGTTCCGTTATCCAGGGAAAGAGGAAGGCTATGACAAAAAAAAATGCAGGAAGCATGTGTGGGCCATTGCAAGCAAAGCGCTTCGCACCCTACGGAACAATCTCTACACAAACTATATGCAGACGGGCAAGTCACCCTTTCAAGACTACACCTTCATAAAGCGTGAAGCCTAGGATGAGTTCGTCAACCTTACGACTAGTGAAGAGTATGAAGCCAAGTCTAAAATGGGTAAAGAACTCACAAAGAAGAACGAACTCAGGCACAACCTCGGCATGATAGGATATGCCGGTCATAGGGATGCATGGCGGCGGAAAGAAAGGGAGGAAGCTGAGAAAGGGATAGAGAATCCGTTGCAAGCCCTTCCTGAGAGGGCACGTGACTTCTTCTATGCCCGTCAGCCCAAAAAACCAAAGGCGGGCAGCACGTCCAAGTACAATGACCCAAAGGTCGACGAGGTGGAGAAGAAGGTGATGCTTGTCGAAGAGGCCAAGGAGCGCGGGGAGTTCCAACCTAGGAGGGAGCACGATGAGCTAACCGAGGCAATCGGAAGACCCGAGCACCGTGGCCGAGTTCAGGGCAAGGGCTCGAGGCATAGCTGGAAGACCGTGGATTCCTGGGCATCCGACGCAGCCAACTACCACACGAGGCAGAGGTACAAGGAAGACCTAAGGATGCAAGGCTATGAGGAAGCCATAAAGGACATAGTCGAGAAGAAAATAGAAGAGGTGTTCACGAGAAGAGGTATTTGCAACATGCATAGTGTGAGTAATGAAAGTCTTGGAGCTAGCAAGAACCCAATCGACGATCTCGCCGAACCCGCAAAGGTGCTCTCTCGGATACCCGCTGGCGTGAAGGGAAAGAAGAAGGAGGTGGCGATGGCATTGTGTATCCAGGCGGTGGCACTACCATGGAAGGAGTCACGCATACAACGGCGAGCGGTCCCACCCGACTATGTCGTGGTGGAGGTGTGTTCCATCGACCCAAATTGTGGTGACGAGGAGATCGATATTCCGGTGAACACGGAGAAACATTGATCAAGCACCTTCGCCCTCTACACACTACCTATGGAACAAGGATGACATCATCCTTATCAAGCCGCCGACACCTCAGACGGCAGCGCCCGCAAACCCCCCCTCCGTCTCCCGGGTGGCGGCGGCGATGACGATGATGATAACAACAACGATGGTGGCCGAGGTGCCGAAGTCCTCGTCCCAACCCACCTCCGAACAACCGTAAGAGGAGAAGGCGGCGGCAAGACACCCCCGTTACGGCTCGGCGAGAAACACCTTCTCCTCCGCGTGACAAGGGGCTCGCCCGTCCTCCCACGCCGTTCAACCGCCAATGGTCGAGGAGGTTTGAAAAATGTGACAGTATAGCAAAAAAAATACATGGCTAACTTATACTATGCATTAATTGGTGGCTAATTAAGTTCAATTCACATGCATAGGATTGTCAACACCGCCTCATAGCAGTCAGAAGGACAATGAGGTCGAATGTCCCCCCCTAGTGCCGAAGAAGAAGCTATCAAAAGAAGATGAGGAAGTTCTTGCTATGACCACCAAATACTTAGATGATGCGGACAGGGCAGAGCTAGCGGAGAAAGAAAAGAACCTCCGATTGGCTAAGAAGAACCTGGGGGCTATGAAGACCAGCAGTAGTAGGTAATGCGTATATGTGTGCTAATCTCAACCAAACTTAGCCAAACATATTACGTATGCGTACGTAGCTAGATGATGCTAATGTACATCTCCTTCTGTATAGGAGATGTGCATCCCCTAAGCGGGGACAATGGTTCAGCCCGGAATGCCCGGACTTCTTTGAGCTTGGCGGGTTCATGGTGCCCAAGGGCCGGCTAATCGAGGGCGAGGAGTGGGAGACTCGGAGGTTCCACAAATTATATGAGCATGCAACTAAGCGAGGGGTGTCGGAGTTTCATTTCAGGGTTCCTAAAGAGCTCTTTCAGTTGGACTTCGATATTTCAATGCCATTAGGCTTCGGCGAAATGTGGCGGTTGCTACGGCGCAAGGACCTCGACCAATCCGTTGTCACACTCTTTCTTTGCGTGAGTTTGTTTATGCATTACCCGCCGTACACCACTAATTCTAGCACTCCTCCTATAATGACGTGATCGACATGTGCTTGCGGGATGCAAGCATTCATAGCTGAAAAGATGAATGAGCCAATTGTGTATCTATGTCCAAATGTATATAGACGTGGCGAAAATTTCTGGATATTGGCTAGAGAGCGAGAGGAACCAAGAGCTCAAGAAGTTGGGCAAGCAAGCACAATATGAACACTATAAACAACGGGTCGATCAAAAAGTTAGAGAGATGGCAGACTACATCCGTAAGTGCATGAAGAAGGTCAAATGGGAGGGGTGTCTCATTGCGCCCAACATATCAAGTAAGTCAAAAGCATACTAGGTTAATTATTCAATACTTTTATTTTTTGAACACTTGGAATCTATATCTAATCAAATAAAATGGTGTAGCCTTGGCCGGTATATGTACAACGGCAACCATTGGCCACTTTTGGATTACTCGGATAATCTTCCCTCGGGATGGATGTGCCCTTAGGATGGACTCGTTGCATGATGTGCCAAAAGGCCTCTATAAACATTTTGAAGAGGCTCGCAAGCGTAAGTCACAACACTTTTATATTATTTCATACCACACAACATACATATTAAGTTTGACATACATATATAGTTGTTGACAATCTTGGATTTCGCATGCAGGGCTTACAAGGATTACTTGGCCGACTCCAATTCAATCGATCGGAGGACCAACATACGTAGAAAGATACATCGGGACCAAATGAAGATCAGGCGAGATTACGAGGTATGTAGCATTACTCTCGTTTGCTCGTCCATATTGAATGCTCTCATAATATTCTAACCATTTTCCGGGTACATATATCGTGCATGCAAGGCCCTAAGCAGCCCGCAGCACATCCCCTGTCAATGTGGTTTCTATGCCCGCCGTCATGACGCTTGCATGGCGTGTACCGTAGTACCCGCACGAAATAAGAAGAGAACCACGAGAAAATTTTTGGATGAAAGACGCCCGCAAGGACCTTACGCTCAAGAAATTGGTTGGCAACATCCGTAGGGCCGCCAGCGACGGCGTTGTGCTACCTACCGCCACCTCTTCCGACCCCGAGCCAGACTTGCTTTGCTACGGCGAAAGGTTATGGGAACTACGGACCGGAGGAATAAGTTAGACATGTCGGACTATAAGTGGGGTGTAAATTTGTAACCTAAACTTGATCGATCGTTCGATCGTGTTTGTAAAACGATGGTTCACCGGTCTCTAAGTGTTTGAATGTCGAAAACATGTGACTTATAATTAATGTCAAGTTGTGATGCATGTTCAAGATTTGTGTAAATATTCTCTAATTTTATTATTTAATATGTGGTTTAAATCATAATTTATAATTTTATAATATTTTTGATTTATTTTTTTATTAATCCTAAATTAATTAACCGTGGCGGTTAAATTACAAAAACCGCCATGGTTAATACATTAACCATGGCGGGCAAATAAAGAAGACCGTCACGGTTAACCTATTAGCCGTGGCGGTTTTTGTTAAATAACCACCACGGTTAATCGATTTTCCGTGGCGAGGCGGGAAACGCCACGGTTAATCGCTCGATTAACCGTGACCCTAGCTGCGTGGCGGTTTCAATGCCCGCCACGGAAAAGCAAAAAAACCGCCACGGAAAATCAATGCGGTAGTAGTGCTAGGTAGGAGGCGATGGTAGCCCAACTACGGCGATGACGAGCGTGAGGAGGAGGAGAGCCCGATTTGTTGCTTGAAGGCGAAGATGGCAGCCAGATCAATATGATCCGGCACCAGTGGCGGAGGGGGGTAGGGCAAGGTATGGCAGGCGCCATACCTTGATTTCCTGCAAATCCCCTTTCCTAAAATTTTGTCCAGCCACCCATTGTGCTAATCCACCGTATAAATAAATAATATCAACAATGTTGGGATTTGAATGGCAACGGAGAAAACATAACTGTGGTGTATGTTCTACGAACTTGTATCTTGGGTCTTTACCCTTTGGGCTGGCACGTCCGTCCGCACATGGGTTTGTTTAATTTACTTTCTTTTTGGTCGATTACTGATTTGGTTTATTAATTTGTGGACCAGTGAAATTTATCAAGTAAAAATGGATCCAAAAGTTCAGATGAACCAGCGTAAAATTATAAATTCATTTAATTTCAAAATATCTATATTATCGATTTCGCCGTACCTAGAATTTTTTTTAGTCCTTCGCCACTGTCCGGCACCAAATCGGTGGCGCTACCCCGGCTTCTCCAGGGGAGGTGCGGGGCGATACAGAAGCTTTCGGCGGCTACAGTTAAGATTTAAACATAGACTCCTAATACCATGAAGGACGGAGAATAGAATTTGTAATTGGATGGATCCGGGGCGTTGAAGTGGGTGTGGAAGACGGCGATGGCGAACCCGCGGGCGTGGAGCGCGCCCGGCGAGCCGGGACATCGGGTTGATGTGGCCCTGGTACGGCAGCGGGAACAGTAGCACGTGGCGGCGTTGTGGCCCTGCTGGGTGGACGGCGGCGGCACCATTGTTGCTCTCCGCGGGCATGGGTGGCGCCATGGCTGAGCTTACTGGGCTCTCAGTTCAGTATGGAGCCAACGGCCGGCCCTCCGTGACACAAAAATTGATCCTACGTACGTACGTGATACCAATTTCTTGATACGCATGCAGCCTGCATCTCTGTGATATGCGCGTATATATCCAGTATTTTAGTTTGAACTTCGTAGCAAAACAAAAAACTATAGAGTTTGTGTTCTGTGCTGTACCGTAGTGCCGAACGGTCAGTGGGTGCCGCAGGGGATCGGAACGCGATCAGGCAGGCACGTGCAAACATGGTCGCATGTGCATGGACAATGTGGCCTGACGCTGTCTCGTGGTCCCGGTCTCCGGATGCCACATGACCGTCGTCCAGCCAGACCCCTGGTATGATGCATGCTTTGGAGATTAGAATTGTATAATCCACAGGTTTTTCAAAAAGATATTGTTATTTTAATAGATAACTGTAGAACTTTTTTAAGAACAGATAATTGTAGAACTAGTACACTAGTTAAATTGCAAAGATAGTAAGTCTATACCAAGCCAGGCGTCTAGCGCTGTCTAAGGCGTCTGCAATGGTTGTCAAAATAGCTAGTCTACGAGGAATTTTATTGGCTATGAAGATGTCTTTAATGACAATTTGTAAATAGCTAGCCAGATGAGATATAGAAATAATAAAAAGTAACACTTTCATTGGCTATCAAGGAGAGATCAAATAGCTAGTGACTCCCCGGATAACTAGCGACTCTCAAATAGCTAATCTAGCACGATCTCCTAGAAATATCTCTCTCACATAACTCTCCGCTATGGTGTTTATTTTTTTCTTATTTATATGTCTCATCTAGCTAGCTATTTGCAAATTGTCATTGATAGCCAATAGAATTCCTCCTAAATTAGTTATTTGAGAACCATTAGAGACGCCCTAAGGCCTTGTCAAGCTTCCATCCGCTCCTCTCTGGTGGTAGCACTTTTTGGAATAAATCAATGGTATGGTGGACCTACACCAAACTCCCTCTATTCCAAAAATTTGCTGTGTGTTTGGTTCCGGGACCTAGTGGGTTGGGTTGGTTCCATCCCTCGTTTTTGGGATGGCTCCAACCCCTCTCATGTTTGGTTAGTAGGTTTAGGTTGGGTTGGTTCCATCCAATTTCTTGTTTGGTTGGAGGGATTGGAAAAGAGTGGAGAGATGGTATATCTTGACACACCGTGAGGTACAGTACTCATGGGTCCCACGCATCGGTCTCACACCTTATCTTCTTCTCCCCGCCACCTCCGCACCTTTGTCGCGATTGCCCGCGTCCGTCGCATGGCCGGGGCGAAGCCCGTGCGCGCGCCGTCGCATGGCCGGGCAAAGCTTCGCCCGCGCCGTCGCATGGCGGGGCGGGCAGACGTGCGCGCCCATGGTGGCTACGGGCGGATCTAGCTCGCGCTGCTTCGTGGGCGGCCGGAGCGAGCTTAGCCCGCGAAAGGAAGCTCCATGACGCCACCGGACCGAGCTCCGATTTGGAGGTGGGGAAGCTCGATTTGGAGGTGGGGAAGCTCGATTCCACAACGGGAAACCTCGGTTCGAGGCGGGAAGCTCGATCGGAGAAGAAGGTGGAGCTCAGCGTTAAGGGCGGCGTGCTCGAGCTTGCCGCCGCGTTTTTGCTGTGTTGCTTTGCTTGCCGCTGCTCGCTTGCCGACGGAGGTCGCGCGGAAGGCCACCTATGCCGGTGAAGGTCGGCGTGCTCGTACGGGAGAACGACGGAGTCACGGAGAGGCGGCGCAGTAAACGGGTCGGCTCCGGCCCCGCCCGGTTTTGGCGGATGGAGTCGACCCACATCTAGGGCGAATATTCGCTCACGGGACCCATCCGGTTGGACTCCTTCCACCAACCAAAATGCACGGTTAAGGAATGGGAGGGGAGTAAAATTGAAGGTGGGGTGAAGTGTAATTTAGGTACATTATTATAGTACTTTAAAGAATGTTGTTTCTCCAAATCTTTGCAAAGCCTACAGAACTGCACCAAAATGCTCCTCTGCCCTTTTGCGAACACATTCGAATGGTTCGGAGTCTTCTTCGTCCCCTATAGTTTCTCAACTATAGAACATCAAGCGCCGGGCGATATGCCAACTGAATACCTTTTCACCTTCATGTTCCTGTGCCGTTGGAATGTTTGGACCGACACGACGTGGTCTTTCATGGCCAAGCATCTTGCTTGCCAAGAAGAGGTCATCGGGCTTATTAGTCTTTCCTCTCTTGACCCCGTTAGAGCAACTCCGGTGGAGGCCCTTACTTGACCCCCTACCTAAATTATAGGAGTTTAAGCAAAAACTCAACTCCGGTGGAGCCCCTAAATGAGCCCCTATTTTTCATGCCCCCCTCAAATTATAGTTTCAACACCCCGCATCCGGATCCCCTATCCATTGGTCCCACTCTACTTTTGTTCGTTTCCCCGTCGGCTCCATCCCGCGGTGGAGCATGCACGCCGCCCGCCGCCGCCGCCGCCGGCGGCGTTTTCCCACCTCCCGGCGATCGGCCGGCGCATCTCCATCCCGCCGCCCTCCCCACTCCAAGCACCATCGTCCCTAACATTCAGGCCGGAGATCTACGGCGAATCCGCCATGGCCGACGGAAGCCGCCGAGCTTCGCCGGGCCGCCGCGGGAGCGGGGCTTCTCCGACCTCTTCGCGTTTCGTCTCGGCGCGCGCAAGTCCGCACTAGGTAGCGGAGGGGTGGAACCCTAGCCCGCTTGCGGCTTGGGGCTCGAGTTCGCCCAGAGCGGCATCTTTGCCGCCCGTCGCGCCGCCGCCGCCGCCATGGCCGCTACCACGGAAGCTCATCGCGGTCTTTTCTTGCGGGCCTTTTCTTTATGGTTTCGTGTTCGCATCTTTGCGGCGTGCTCTAGCTAGGATCTGCGCCCGAATCGATGGGTTTATTTGCCCGCATCGCGTGCGCTCGTCGAGGCCATGGTCGCCGTATAGCGACCATACGCCCGCCGCAGCCTCTGCCCGCACCTTTGAAGATCTCTAGATTGGTTTTGGCTAATTGATGACATCCTTAGGACTAATCTCTCTATGCTAAGTGTTGTGTTAGTTGGAGATTGGTCAAGCCAAGGACAAATGCATGGTGGTCATGGTGGATGGATCGAGATGATTCAAATGATGATCAAGTGCATGACTTGGGTGGATGGTGGATCAAAATGGGCTCAAGGCAAAGGTATATCCATAGGGCCATTTTGATTTTACACTCAAGACACCATAGAGGGTGTGAGTGATTATAGGATCGATAAAGCCGTACTATAAAGAGGGAAAACTATCGTACATATCGGTCCTCATGTGCCTCTAGGTTCAAAATCATTTGCATGCATTCTAACCTAGAGAGCTAACCCAACCTTCGAAATTGATTGTGAAAATGCTAACACACGAGCACATTGTGATGTACACATGGTGGTGTTGGCACATTTGGCGAAAAGCGGTGATGGTTGCGAGGGTTGAGATGGGTTTGGGTATTGCTCACCCTCCCGCCGAGGAGCTTGCGGGCGGATTCGGCGCTTTTGAGAAAATGAAACGTCTATTTTCTATTGCGGGATGCATCGTGGTGGTAAAAACATGCTAGTCCTTGTTCTCAAGTTGGTACACTTGGTGGATAGCATGTTGGAGCAAAGGCGGCGAAGGAACGACGAAAATTCGCGGCTACGTCTTGGCCGGGGCGCGATGGCCGGACCGCGCGACCGGGCGCCGCGTTTTCGGCCGGGCGCTCCGGTGGGTGCGTGCCCGGGCAGAGCATGTTTTCGAGGGGGTTCGCCGAGGGCGGCGGGGACCTGCGACCGGATGCTTCGGTCTTGGCCGGCTGCACCGACGGACGCGGAATCGATGGATGTTGGCATTTGTTAAGTGCTAAAAGAATATGAAGGATTACGCAGCGCCTGAGAACACCTACCATTGTAGCTTTTCCCTAGGATGAGTATTCTAGAGTATCGTATCCACGGGGAAGCTTTGGCTAGAACTCTAATAAGTCACAATCATACATCCACTAACTTAGCAAACCACTAGACTATAGTGAGGGGGTAATTGTTAAAGGATAAGTAAGCATAAAATAATAACCTACCTAAGATTATAAAATAATAACTAAACTAATCAAGAGGTCAAAGGAAGAGATCAAGGTTCACAGGTATTTCTATTACTTAGGTTCTATGATAGCAATTATGCTATTGCACTTTGGAGCAAAGAGTCCGTCCCATCTCTCGAGAAAGGCGGGAAGAAGGTAGATGGGAGAAGGCGCCAAAAAGCTCTCTGAAAACACCAATCCGAGCGTGGTGGACTACCGCGGGCCTTACAATTTTGTCACCCCCAGGGCTACCACAACTATCCGGTGGGATTGGGGCAACCTCGGGTAACCTATAGCCTAGACACCATGTCTACACTATCGATTACTACTCTAGCTACCTTGCATAACTAGAGCACTCAATACGACGGAGATCCCATGCAATAATATAACAACTATACTTAACCATATATGGAAAGCATAAAGTAATAGAAAAGATAAATATATTAAAGCATAAGTCTTGTAGAGAAGATATAAAGACATACCATACTCAAGACATATCGAAACAAGAGCATAACTCTACTCTCCTTTACTCTTGATTAGATCTAAGTTAGATCTAATCTAGTTCTAATACATGTCTAATCTACTTCTAATTACATGACTAATCTTCTTCTAATCTAATTCTAATTCACTAATCCTAGAGAGAGGTTATCCTTACATTGGGACACCTCTACAACTGAAAGACTAATGAATAGAATTAATTAAAAATAATAATAATAATTCCATAGGTCTAGGGGTCTATATATAGGGGTCTTCTTATGTCCCTTCACAAAGCAATGTGGTACTAATCCTTTTCGCCAAATCTCATTATAATATAAATATGTCTTCATGGGCCAAATTCTGATTTAGGCCCAATTAATCCATGAGCCATATTCTAGAATCTTCCATTACTTGTAATATTAATATCTCCTTATTACGAGCACCAAATATAGCAAATAATATATCCGTTTTCGATCGTCTCGGCGAGCTCTTTACAATGGTGCTATCTTGGAATATGTTTGTAACATATTTTATGCTTCATATGTCTTGCAAACTCTAGGCTTCTGTTTAGTCCCTAAAAATATACAAATCACCAAAACTTGTGGAACTATGTTAGTCAAGCCCCTAGTCTAAGTGATTATTCATTTTAAGCCCTTATTTTATGTTTAGTTGACTATTAATATTATACTATAACAGGTGTCAACACCGGACCCTTCAGCGGCCCGGTCGGCCCGGTTCAGGTTGGGGTTGTCGGTTGTGGCCAGGACCCAAGCCGGACTCATCTGGTGAGTCCGGTCGATCTTGTCCGATCGGCCGATTTGTCGCGTAATTTGCACCCAACGGCCACATTTCGTGGTGGGGGTATTTATACCCCTTTGGCGGCTCTAAGAGGTCTCTTGGTCATTTTGAATCAATCCTAACACCTCTAGAGCCGAGCACTCATCCTCCCTCCTCACTCCTTTGCTTGAGAGCATCCATTCTAGTGAGTTGAGGTGATTCAAGTGCACTTTGCATTGATCATTGCATCTAGTGGCACTTGTGGATCGTTGTGAGCCGGTGGTTTTCTTGTTGCTCTTGGAGAGCACCACTCCTAGCCGGCTTGGTGATTGATGGAGGCGTTGGCAAGAGTTGGTGATTGTTCTTGGCCACCTCAGGTGTTTTGTGAGAGGACCGTGCATCCTCGTCGGGGACGACAATTGCAAGATAATACATTGCCCGTGTCGGTGAGTACCTCTCATTTGCTTTGGGTCGCGGTAAGCCTAAAGGCATTTGGCTTGGAGTGAGCTCCACACCGACCCACACGTGAGAAGGTCGACACAACGGAGGCGTAGCTTGACGGTCTTTGAAGTGAACCCGGGATAAATCATTGTCTCCATTTGTCTCTTGTTGTCCCTTGGTGATTGGCAGCGATTTGGTTATCTCATTGTGTCATCTTGGTGATTGGTTTGACTAGCCTCGACATTGTGGTATAACTCTTCTACACTCTTGCATTACTTTCATAGATAGTGTAGTTTGAGTAGCCTTGCTAGTTGCTTAGCCTTGTTTAGAGTAATCTAGATTGTTCACCTAGTTGGTAAAGTAGCGACTTAGCCTTTGTGTGTGAACTAGAGATCATAGCAACTAAATTGTCAATAGGAGCTTCTTGACAAGTAGAGCTAGAGCAAACGCGTTTATCGCCTTTTGTTATTCTAACAAGTTTGTCTAGTGTTTTGTAGAAATTTTTTTTATTAGGCTATTCACCCCCCTCTAGCCATTTAGGACCTTTCAACCTTGCGCCCCGGCAGGCCCGGGCTGCGGACTCGCGCCACGGCCGGTCCCCGCGATGACCCGTCGCGATCTGGACTGTGGCTCGGCGCCCTTGGCGGTTGGAACCCGTGGCCAGTGTGGCTTTTCGCGACCCGAGGCCTTCCGTGCTGTCGCGGCCATGCCCATGGCGGTCCCGTGGGGTGGCGCTCCCGGCGGTAGCCCGCGGCACATACTGCGGATTCTTCGGCACCCAGCGGTCCATGAGTAGAGGAGGGAGGCGGGATGTCATCGTCCTCCGGCGCCGCCCGCGGCGTCGTCGTCCCCAGGGCGTCGCCGCCGCCCTCGCCTTCCTCCTCCTCCATGATGGGCGGCGCCTCTCCGGACCACCCCTTTCGGATGTTGGTGCAGGGCGCATATCGGCGCTCATGGACCTCAATAGCGGCGTCGCGGCCCGGGCTCCAGCGTTATCGGCGGCGCCGTCGGCGCCCGATGGCGGCGGGAGAAGGCACCGGCTTTTTCTACAGGCGGGTCCCGTGAATATAGGGTCACGACACCTTTCGCCCTTTGGAGATGTGAGTTAATTTGAGTCCCTACTTTTACACTCGACATGCAAATAAAAATTTGGGGCTCCAATTTAAGGGCTCTCACCTGGTTGCTCTTATAACTCCCTAATTGGAGCTGCCCCAAACATTGTATGCATCTTCCATCGCGGCTTGTCGGAATCAATGGAACTAGGGAACCTCACGTAGCGTTCTTTGCGGGGAATTAAGAAAAATACAATGATCATAAGGGAAATTTTCATGATATACCCGCTCGTTGTCGCGGGGCGTCGGATGTTATAGAAAAAAAAGATCTACATAGAATAGGAAGAATTATGGCGGAGGTCACATGAAAAATATTTAAAATAACCTTTTTTATTTTATATAAATTCCTAATTTTAGATAGTACTCCTTCCATCACATATTATGTGCACGTTTACTGTTTTAAAAAAAAATCAAAATAAAATATCTCTATGACATGTAAAGCTCACGTCTATCCCCACCAAACGCATGCCAAAAAAATAAAAAAAAAAAAACCATTTGAGTTAAAACACAAAGCTAGCAAAGTATATGAACTGATATTAACTCTTATGGTTTAATGCGTTCTTCGATGATTGTGGGTCTAGAGTTGTGATACATAACCTTCGATAAACCCTGAAAATATAAGCATATACATTTGAAACCATCAAAGCAAGTGAAAATAGAGTTACTAAATATTGCCTAATAGCTGAATAAACCCACAAAAATCGTTGGGGAATAATGGCTTAACAACTGCAACCAAATTAAATAGATGCAATTGCATATTGATTGGAGACAAACCTGCTTCGAAGAGTGAGAACCCCAATGATTATTTAGGGGGCAAATCCTTAATCCATGGGATCTGAACAAATACCAATTGAGCACACATCGATTGGAGACAAACCTGCTTTGAAGAGTGAAAACCCCAATGATTATCTAGTGGGGCAAATCCTCAAATGAATCGAGTAAATTTTCAGAAACTAAACATAAAAATAGTTTATTCGGCACAGTGCAGTGTGATCTTTTTTTACAGTTTGAACAATATCAACAGCCCATGGTTCTCCAAGTAAAATCCTCTCTATTATATTATGGATGGTGATATAAGCACCTATTTTTCCAATGCCTGCACTGCAGAAAGGGAAAGCAATCTTACCAAGATGGTGTATATATCCATATAGGACAGGTCACACCAGAAAGCAAGGCATTTACCAAAAAAAACATAAACACTGATTCATGATTTGAAACAAACCTGGAATGTGTATTGGCTGTTCTCTTACATCAGTACTGTTGTTTGGAACCCCATGGTCGGGCTACTCAGAATACTCAATACGAAGAGATCGCACTTCATCTGACTGCAACATAAAGATTCACTACATCATATCGTATTCATGAGCAGCCTAACTTGACCAGAAAGTATATGCAGGACTAATATAAATGTCAGACCTAATTCAACCTGATCATTGTCGAAGTCTTTTCTGCAAAGGGAAATGCATACGCACAGCTATAAGCACCTACAGAAGCTGAACTGAAGTCTGTCTTTCTATGTATATTGGCATAAGAATTAGCTCTTCATATTGAAATACAGACACTATGATGTAAAAAATAGAATAGTGACTTCATGGAGGACCTGCCCAGTTTACACTCCACCTAGAACAGAAGACCAGGTGTATTTAGCCTTTTGTAGTTGTAATTTAGTGCTCTGCAATAGTAATCACCGCCAAAAATAACAAAAATCAGAATTCTAATAAATTCTCGTTCCTCAACAATAATATTTTGGATAATGTCCCTGCATTGTTTATAACAAACTGTAATAAGTGAATCAAATTACCCAGGTCAAAAAGTAATTGTTTAGATTCCATACTGGATGAACATATCAGGTTCAAATTTGCAGCAATAACAAACATTCTCACGTATATTTGAATGAAGTAGTAACTTTCACAGTGCACACACACATCCAATTAACTGTACAAACCGCATGAATAAATTTACAAATGTTTTTTGAAATTACAGTCTTGACAAACATTGAATCTCAACAAAATGGCAAGATGCATTGCAGGCTCGGTACTCTCCTGCGACAGGTACCGCGGGGATAAAAGAATCAGTAGAACATGTCAAACAATTCCTTTGATGCCCAGTTCAATCGACTAATGACATCTATCTGTTACTCCATTAATTAACTAAACAATTTACGATAATGGAGAACGGGAGAGAAACAATTTACAAATGCCAAACTCACCGGCGGGAAGGACTTTCACACCAACAGGTATTGCACACACCCGCACGGATGGCAGCGACAACGGGTCAGATGCGTCGTGAATCCGGTGCTGCTGCCTGTCAGGGAAGGCCAGAAGAGGCCGGAACGCCCTGCCGTCGGGGCCGCCGACGGTGGTTGATGGTCGACGCTCGCGCAGATCCACCTTGGGAGGGCTCCACCGTCAGCCAGGGGAGAAGGGATGGGACGCTCGTGCAGATCCATCCGGCGGCGCTGACGCACGGCGAGGACAACGGGATGATGTCGTGGGCGTCGTGGATGCGGTGGTGTCCCTGGCAGCGTTGACGCACAGCGAGGACCGACAGGGATGACGGCGCGGGCGTCGTGGGAAGCGGCGGGGAGAGGAGATCGCCATGAGCAGAGATTGCTGCGAGGGAGGGAGATCGCTCCTCCTCCACAGCCCGTCGACTATATAGGATTGTGGAGCAGGGAGGCGAGGGGGTGGCGGCGGTGGGCTCCGACCCGGCGGCGGCGGCGCTCTTCTGGGCGGCGGCGAGCGGGTGGGTGAACCTCCTGGTGGACAGCGGCGTCTCCATGGCCATGTGTGGGCGGCGCTTCCTCGGCGAGGCGGGCGGGCGTGAGGCGCGCGCGTCGCTGGCGGAGCGAAGGCGAGAGGAGCCGGAGAGACGGGATGGAGACGACCCTGTTCCGTCGCCTTTATGAGCACTTCGTGGGAAGTTGAAGCGGAGCAGACAGGAGACGCGGTACGAAGTCGATGGTGGCGGAAGGTGGGGATTTTTTTCGGAGAAACGAATGCGGGGAGTAGCTTTCAGGTACCATTGCCATGGACGACGCACAAACCTACGATTTCAGTTTCAATTTCAGTTATCAATTCCGGGGCTATGGGAGCAGAATTCCCCTAACGTGAATAGTGGGGAGCTCCCTATATAGGAGTTTTAGATTTCATTCCGGTTCGGCGCTCACCCCTCCGTTTTTTTTCTTAAAAAAATTCACAAATATAAGGAAATGTTGTCATTTTGCTAGACTATTTCATTTTGTTTTATTTGACATACCAACGATGACCATGCTTCCCTAGCATGCATGCATATATTATTTTGCAATAAACCCGATTTTTATTCGTCATGCATCGAAACTAGTAATCCAGTCTAAGGGCTCCTTTCCAAGGGAGGATTATCTAGGCGAAGCTCCGTTACATCTACACGTAGTCGTTGTTCTTTGGAAAAAGTCCTATTTACATCCTCTAACTATTGGCAAAGTTCGATTTTTCTCCCTCAACCACAAAACCGTATAAAGACCCTCCCTCAACTTTCAATACCTTTCACTTTTACTCCTCGGCAATTTCAACCTGGTTTTGACCCCCGCGTGGTGCCATGCACCATGCCACATCATCACATATCCATCTCATCTCTCTCCCCTCCCTTCTCTCCCCGTCATCTCATATCTCTCATCTGCTTCCTTTCTCTCCTCTCCTCTCCGACTAAGAGGGTGGGCCTTGAGCATTTGCATTTGCCGCGAAGGGAGGTGGCGCCGGCGACTGGCGAAGAACGGCGCGCAGAGGCTGGCCAGCGTGGAGGCGGGCGGCCCGGGGGCGGCTGGAGCAGGGGAGGAGGGCCCCGCCCGGAGCGGCTGCAGCGGCGGGGATGGATGGGGGGGGGCGGTGGCCACTAGTGGGGGGCGGGCGGGGATATGCTTGCAGTCCCTCCGTGCTCCCAGCCGGCGGTCGTGGCGGCCCTTCTCTTACTCGGCGCCGTGGCAGCAGCGGGGTCGGCCTCGCCGATGCACCGAGCGCATCGGCATCAGCAGCGGCAGCAGCGGCCACGACGCCGGAGCGGAGCGTGGCAGTGGGCCGACGCCGCTGGCCCCGCCGTGTTGCGGAACATCAGGTCCCGCGCAATGAACCCGGCGCCGGACACCGCTGCAAGCATGCGAATGAAGCAAGGATTAACATGCATGGCCTAATAATAGCTTGCTGCAAAGCAATGCAACAACACGTGCATCCAGCCTCTCCGGACGAAGTAATTGATGCATCGTAATAACTCTGCCGCGGGCCGGCCGCCGCGCGCTTTCGTGGTCACGTAGCTGAAATTAGGAAAAAAAAAAAAAAAAGAATCTTAGAAGGTGGCGCTCCGGAAGGTGGTCCAGCCACTGGAGAAGCTCCGGCTGCCGGAGATCACCGTCTCGCCCATGCCCTCTCGCCTACGATGACGATGCTGGTCTTCTTCTTCCTCACCTACACGTTCTCGTGGTACACCCCTCGCTTCACGTAGATCACATACTTCCTCTTGCTGTGGTTGGGCGCCGGGTTTTTTATAACTATTTACCACTCTTACGGAGGCCACCTCTTCAAAAACCACTCTTATACGAGCCACTACAAAATTGCCCTACAACACAGTAACACTCCTACGTTTTTACCATTTTTGCTGTGGCGAGCCACGTGGGCATGCCAGCGTGGCAGCAAGCTTGTGACACCTAACTCGACACAGGAAAAGACATATTGTCATCGCCCCTCATGTGAGCCAGCCCAGGGACCAAGGCCCATCAAGGAGGAGCGCCAGGCCCAGGACTAAGAGCACACGAGTCCGAGGCCCAGAGTGGGTCAGTTGCGTGCGTGAGTTGCCCGAGTGAGTGCTTATGAGCCGGGAGGGCAGTTGAGTCGGGCATCCATTATCTATGCTGTAACTAAATTCTGTTGGAAGAGAACCTCGTTGGTTCTTCGTTGCCGGTCCTCGTTGGATCCTGGCGTAATACAGAGTCGATTGAGTGTTTGTTCGTCGGTAATCCGAGTGGGTTGCTAACACATATCTGCCCATGTTGTTTCTCCTCCTCCATTCATTGACACGTGGGTCCCACTTGTCCGCTCCATCTTCAACCTGCCGAGGGAAGGAGGCGCACGCACGCCGCACGCGCTTGAGCTGAAACTGTCGTGCTGCTATAGCTCGAGCTCGCCGGGATGGGTGGCGCGGGGCCTGCTGCATCCAGCTGCTGGCTGCTGCTGGCGCTGGCCGCCGTGCCGCTCGGCAGCCAACAAGCGAACGAACAATCACAATCACGTCGTGTCAATCAAGTACCGTGCCGCGGTATGCCATGATTCCATGCATCCCGTGTACTACCAAAAGCGAGCGCCACCAGAGCATGCATGCAAATGCACATGACATGATTGGAACATCACCATATGGATCCTGCAAGCAAAGCAAGCAGCTATACAGTAGTCGCGGTGAAAAGAGGACATGCACCGAATCTGATCTGAAGCAAGGCTGGAGCGCGTCTTGGCCCCCCACGGCTGCCGAGCGGCACGGCGGCCAGGGCTAGCAACAGCCAGCAGCTGGATGCAGCAGGCCCCGCAATAGAGCAGCACGACAGTTTCAGCGCGTGCGGCGTGCGTGCGCCTCTTCACTCGGTAGGTTGAAGATGGAGCTGACAAGTGGGACCCATGCGTCAATGAATGGAGGACGAGAAACAACATGGGCAAATATGTCTTTTCCTGCATCGAGTTGGGTCTCACAGGCTTGCTACCACGCTGGCACGCCCACATGGCTCGCCACGTCAGCAAAAATGGCAAAAACGTAGCAGTGTTACTGTGTTGTATGGCAAATTTGTAGTGGCTCGTATAAGAGTCGTTTTTGGAGAGGTGGCCCCCGTAAGAGTGGCAAATAGTTAAAAAAAAAATAGGCGCCGCCGCGCTTGGCGACGGCTCCTCCTCGTCCCCCTATCGCCCGTCGTCGACCTCGATGGAGGTAACGTGCCCGGTTTGGATAGATGAGGAAGCGTCTCGTATGCGGTTTTTAAGTTCGGGGACGAGAATCGAACTTTTGCGAAGATGGGGAGGAAAGATGGACATTTTCCTTCTTTGCAGGCGTTTACCTCTTGACTGGACCTAATTTTCCTCCACGTCTTATCCACGGTACAACGGATTACCCAATCCTTAGACTATAGGCGCATCGGCTTCAGCTCACACACCTCCAAAGCTCGGCCGGTGGAGGGAGCGCCCATCCGGGAACTTTGAGGGACCTCGAAACTTCGGGTTTTTAACTTTTTGCCAGCTCTTACGGGAGCCACAGTCCAAAAGTCATCCTTACTGGCCACTACATATTTGCCCCACAACACAGTGGCTAATCGGCCCTACATATTTGCCATTTTCGCTGATGTGGCGAGCCATCTCAGCGTGCCAGCGTGCCCGGGAGACCCAACTCGACACCGGAAAAGACCTATTTGCCCCTATATTTCTCCTCCTCCATTCACTGATGCATGGGTCCCATTTGTGAGCTCCATCTTCAACCTCCGGCTCCAGCCTGGGAGAACAGCGCCGCCGTCAGTACTCGCACGTGCTGACCTGCCGTAGCCTCCACAGCCCTCCGCAGCCTGGGAGAACAGCGGCAGCAGCAGCAGCAGCGCATGCCACCGCTTGCCTCTCCGCCGTGCCATTGATGCCATGCATCCGTCCGTCTACTCCTGCACGGTCAAAAGCGTGTGGCAGTTGCGATGCCTGCCTGCCCCTGCATCGGCTGCTGCTGCTGGGCGTGGACAGTGCATGCAGGCTGCCGCTGCTGCATGGACCGTGCACATGCATGTGCGATACTGGTGAGTGCTAATAACTCCATCGATTTATTATTGTTTTTAATCTGGATCTGCTACGAGTTCTTGCTAGTTTCATGTATTTTTTTTATACGTTTTTTTTTTTTTCTTTTTTGTTTGCAAACAATGAAACGCAGCGGGTCCAAGTGGACCTCACGTTGCATCCGCCCGCATTCATGGCGGCACCGGCCGGCCGCTGTTGCACGCACGCATCTGCTAGCCTAGCCGCTAGCCCTCTCTCTCATTGTCATGGTGACCCGTGTCTTGTCCGCCGTGTGTATCTTGTCGGTATGAGCCTCCCACGCGTCGGAGACGAGCCGAGCTCGTCGCAGTTGGGGCCAGGGGCCGCCTCCGCCTCCCCGGTGCGCTCGAAGCCGAGGTCAGTGACGAGGCCACCTCCACCTCCGCCTGCGCGACCGAAGTTGAGGCCAGGGCCGGGTGCGTCTCGGCCTTCGGGCGCTGGTGTGCTGAGTGGTGACAACGGGAGGTTGAAGATGGAGCTGATAAATGGGACCCATGCGTCAGTGAATGTAGGAGGAGAAACACAGGGGCAAATAGGTCTTTTCCGGTGTCGAGTGGGTCTCCCAGGCATGCTGCCACGCTGGCACGCTGATCTGGCTCGTCACGCCAGTGAAAATGGCGAATATGTAAGGCTGACACTGTGATACGGGGCAAATATGCAGTGGCTCGTATAGTATAAGAATGGATTTTGGACTTGTAGCATCGTGGCAAAAGTTAAAAACCCCCGAAACTTCCGAGGAGGGGAGCGGGTCTGGCCGGTGGCGGCGTCACCTCAACGGGTGGTCGAAGGTGATGGTTGATGAGATGCTTCCTCCAACTCCAACCGCGGCCGCCGAAGTGCTCTCCATCCTCCGCGGGAGCTGACGCCGCCCGCCTCCTCCCCCGCGTCCGGCATCGCCCCGACGCCAGAGCTGCTCCAGCACCTCCGCCCCGCGCTCCCGACCCTCCCGGACTCCGCGATCCCGGCACTCGCCCGCTGGGCCGGCGCCGCCACCGCCGTCTCCCTCCTCGCCTCCCGCCGCCTATTCGCCGCCGCTTGGCGCTTCCTCCTGCTCCCGCCCGCCGCCGCATCCTCCCCGCCGCCCCCGCTCGCCGCGTTCGCGCCGCTCCTCCGCCGCTACGCCCGCCTCGGCCGCACGGACGCCGCGGCCCGCGCGTTCCGTTTCCTCCAACGCCACCCGGACCGCTACGCCGTCGAGAGCGAAGCCGATGGCGCGCCGTCAGCCGAGGCGGCGGTCACCCCGTTGATCCTGGCCGTCGACGCGCTCTGCAAGGAGGGGCCACCCTCGCGCCGCCGCGCGGCTCGTCGCGGAGGTCCGGCGCGACGACGGCGGGTGCGCGCCCGACGTGCGGGTCTACAACGTCCTGCTCAATGGGTGGTCCCGCGCGCGCCGGCTCGACAAGGTGGAGAAGCTCTGGGCGGCGATGCGCGATGAGGGCGTGCGGCCGACGGTGGTCACCTACGGGACCATCATCGACGCGTACTGCGTCATGCGCAGGCCTGACCAGGCGATGGCGCCCCTTGACCAGATGCGGGAGGAGGGGATCCAGGCCAATCTGCTCACCTGCAACCCCATTGTGTACGCGCTTGCTCAGGCAGGTCGTTTCGGGGACGCACACAAGGTGCTCGAGAAATTTCCCCTCTACGGCGTGGCGCCGAATATCTCGACATTCAACTCCCTCGTCTTCGGCTACTGCAAGCGCGGAGACCTTCCTGGGGCTAGTGGAGTACTCAAGGCCATGCTAGGGCGGGGCATTTCGCCGACCGCAAGGACATACAACTATTTCTTCATGGTCTTTGCCAGGAATCGTAGCATTGAGCTGGGAATGAATCTCTACGCGAAGATGGTCAGCAACGGCTATGCGCCAGACCGGTTCACTTACCACCTTCTGATCAAGATGTTGTGCGAGGCAAACCGGCTTGAATTAACGCTGCAAATGCTTCAGGAGATGAGAAATAACGGTTTTGAGCCAGATCAAGCGACCAGCACCATGCTGATACATTTGCTTTGCCGACGCCATCACTTTGAGGAGGCTTTTGCAGAGTTTGAGCAGATGTTTGAGAGAGGGATTGTGCCCCAGTATATCACTTACCGGATGCTTATGAAAGAGCTAAAGAGGCTTGGTTTAGTCAAATTGGAACAGAAGTTGGCAGATCTAATGCGTTCAGTTCCACATTCCACAAAGTTACCTGGCAGTTATAGGGATAAGGAAGGAGATGATGCTATAGAGAAGAAGAAATCAATATTACTCAAAGCGCAGGCCGTTTCAAATGTTTTGAAGGACTGTAAAGATCCCAAGGAACTGCACAAGCTCAAAGGTCCGGAAGAAACTGACGTCCAAATTGCAGACAGGATTGTAGCCAACATTAGGAGAAGAGTATATGGAGACGTCTCAAGGATAGTGCCATCTGTTTCTTGAAAATTGATTTGCGTTGTATAGAAATATCAATATTAATTGCTTGAATATGGTTTTAGCAGTCAGTTGAATATTCATCTCAAAATATGACCACCTAAGGCTGTCTCCAACAGCTGCCCCACAATCAGAGGAGGCATTAGCTGGTTTGGGTTGTGAACAGGACAAAGATGCGTGAGCCAAAATTTTCGATTTCCAACAGCTGACGCAATCCTGCGTGGAGCTCGGCAGCTCGCCCCGCATCCCAATCTCCGGCGTGGAGCTCGGCAGCTCGCCCCACATCCCAATCTCCGGCGAGTCCGCCGCCCTGGGAATCTGTGAAGCAGCAGCAGCGGCAGCAGCTTCCCAAGCTCGTGCGTGGCGGCGGCTCCCTCGAGCTCGCGCCCGGCGGCTCCCCGACGCTCCCAAGCTCGCACCCGACGGCCCGCCTCCTCCACTCCTCCGCTGCAGCCCCGAATCCGCCTCGCCATGCCGTGCTGCGAAGGCCGCTCCTCGCCGCGAAACTGTCTTGCCCCGCCGGCCGTGTATCCGCCTTGCCATGGACTCGACGAGTCGAGCCGGACTCCTATGGCCCACCACTGCAGGTTTGCATCGTTTCCCTTTGAAGACGCACAAGTGCCTTCCGAATCGTCGAGCGCGCAAACTGGGCATCTGGTTTCGGTATTCTGTTGGAGGCCGGATCACCTTAAAACACCGTGTATGGCGCGTTTTGCATTTTAGGTGATCTGTTGGAGATAGCCTAAGCTATTCTTCTTACATGATATAACAGTGAGTTTTAGATGTTCTGCTTTGCTTTCTCTGTCAATCATCAATGGTTCGACGTCGCCCTCCCCTTCCTCATCCCGGCGCAGTTAGCAGTTACCATGGGAAAGTAATAATCAATCTGAGACACGAAGAGTTTAGGCATCGCTAACATATTAGACTACACAACTAACCATTTCTCAGATACAAAAAGGGCTTTTTTTTTTGGTGTGTGTGTGTGTTTTGTTTTGAAAAACATAACTGTAGAGTATCTCCGGTTACTTGGTTGTACACGTGCTCTGATTGTTAGGATTGAGCACGGCCATGTTTAGTTCCTCAAAAGTGATCTCAAAAAGTCTTATAGTACATGTCATATCGGTTTTTTGTCGCGTGCGTGTGATATTAAATGTAGGTAAACAAAAAACAAATTGCACGGTATGAATGAAAAAAATACAAAGACGAATCTTTTTTTAGTCTATTTAGTCCCACGATAGAACAATAATTATCAAATACAAAACGGAATGTCTTCTGATAGTCTAACCCAAAAATATTTCACCAACTAAACACACCCTACATGGAAGAAAATACTACATCAGGGTCTGTTGGACGGGTTCGTACGGCAGTGTCATACGCAATTATTTTCCCTGTTGGAAGCAGGGTCCAAAATTTTGTTGTGCTACAAAGGCCATCTCTAAGTGCAGCTTAGTAATTGCTCAGTTTTTGTAGAAATTATTTTAGTTTGTCTGATTTAGTTAAGCAAGATTGTTGTGTTTACGGCTGTATTATGAAATCAGTTGGTCTTTTTTTTTTACCTGATTTGCATCAAGAACAGGAAGTCATGTCTGAAAAAAAGGTTCGGTGATTCTCGCAATGTGTATTCACGATTTTTCTTTTTCTGTACTTTCTTTTCATTTCCCTTTACTAGATGCGCATACATTGATATGTGGCCACGTAGAATAGGTGGATCTCAACATTTTCCATGTTTTTATTTTAATGATCATAGACTTCATCTTCATTGATTAAGTCATTAACTCCACAGTGCTATTTTCCTTTCCGTCCAATAGAACAGTGCCCTCATATGCTTGACAGAAGTATATTTTATTAACTGTTCATGTGCTCCTAACATCAGAATTTGACACCCCAGCTTTTTGTGCTCATTCCAGTTAGAAGTAGTGGTTGAGCGGTCCATATGATCAGAAACATATGCTTAGCAGTTCGAACTCTGCCCATGTATTTGTAGTCAGATCCTGCAGTCATTCCAATTTTTTTCATATATACTCCCTCCGTCCTAAAAAAAGAGTGACATTTTAGGTTTTACTGAGACATCATGTTTGGCAGTTAAATCGTATTCAAAAAATTTATGCAAAATATAAAATGACTAAATCATTATTAAAGTATCTCTAGTGATCAAATAAGTCATAATAAAATAAATAATATTTATACAAAAAATTTGAATAAGATGGGTGGTCAAACAAGAAGTAAAACAAACATAAAACGGCACTTTTTTTGGATTTTTTGAAGAGAGTGCGTTTCTTCTCCTTTCAACCTTTGCTATCCTCTGCATAACAAGGTTTTTTTTTAAGAAACTAGAGGGGTTTGCACCTCTACATCAAATAAAAGATGTATTAAAGAAGCAAGGGCATATTTATCAGGAAAGTGACAAGGGCATATTTATCTGAAGTAAGCGCACCAGAGAGAGTATAGGTAGCCTAGAAGGTTACCAACTCTATTGTATTCATCGATCCTAGGTTGAGGGGGATACCTCTGGGTGCTTAGATGTGGAGGCATCCATATAGACAAGGAATTAGTTGAAGAAGCTCAACCCGAAATTTGGAATGCCCCGAAAACGGCGGCTCAACCTAAAGTTGAGTTGGTCCCCTGAAAGGACCCCATCCTGAAGATGGAAATCCCAATGCATCACGCACATAATTGCATTGGAAGATTGGAACGCCCAACTCAATCGGTTTGGAAAATGCCGATGAGCGGAAGGATGATCATAGGAGATCGCCACTAATTATGTGGTATGAAGAGAGCCATATAATTGAAAGACCACCATTGTCGACAAAATATTTTGTCTCCGAGTTGCTAACAAAAGGATCTGGATCTAAAACTAAAGTCCATGGCAAAGTGCCGAGAAGCACATAGAATGGGACAAATAGAAAGCAACAATAGAGGCAAAGTTGTGCCCACTTTATGAAAGAAAGGGGTTCTTGGGCCTATAGTCCCAACACCTCTAGAAGTCATCCTTGAAGGATGCAAATGGGTCTTCCTCCGAAAAGGAATAAGTATGGCACGGCGGCGAGGCCGGTGGCACAAGGGTTCACACAGAGAGGATAAAACTCTCTCTTGGTATATGAGGCACAAACATTCCAATATTTAATATGGCGCTTAACTTATATGAAAAGGTAGTTGGTAAATGTCGTGACCATATATTTATATGGGTCACTTGATTCGAGAGATTCATAAGAGAGACCATGAAGGACTAAGATCCCTAGATAGAATCGAAGTCACAACATACATGGTGTCCGCATGCGCCAGCCGTCATAAGGCTTGAAACAATGCGAATGTTGCGGTTCAACCGGATTGGTAATATCCTCTTGGAGAGGGATTACACAAACAATGATAAAGGACTTGGACAAAACTAAATCCTGCTTAAGCCACCTGAAAGTGCATCTAGCCCTTTTGTGGGTTTTGGTGAATTGAATGACAACATAATTAAAGGTCTAATAAGTTTGCTAAGTGTTGAATAGGAAACCGAGTCTATTGCATATACTTGAGGATTGTGTATTAACAAGTATATCCAAGGTTCAACAACAAAGCAAACTTGATGATATTCCACATAGTGATGAACCAAAGGCCAAATTATGTATTGATGTATTGGAAGATTATGGAAATAATCTAGTTCAAGCAAAAGACAACAATGCAAATGGAATCAATGAAATGGGTTATATGTTGTGGGATATCATAGCATCATGTGAGAGCAAGCATGTTTGGCAAACGACAAATGAGACATGAGTTGATGATCTTGGATCGGTCTCTATAATGGCTTGCTTTCCATGAATAGAAGATTGAAGTAAGTGTTTGGAGTGTCAAGCCAAAATAGATATGATACAAGGAACCGTGAATTGGCTTGACCATATTGATGTTAATCCATGTATGTCTCTATGTGAGTCAAACCGAAGCTTGATTGATATACATTCATATCTAGAAGATAATCAAGCAAGGATCATAATATTGAAGAAATAGTTATTCAATGGTTGCTTGATATGATGTGACTTGAGTGTATCTTGATAAGGTGAAGATAGCAAGGAAAGGGCTTCGAGGTACTAAGCGAAGGTGAAGGGCAAGCGTTGGCTTGGGACCGAGGTACCATGGCTAAGGTGAAGAAGAGAGTACTTGCATTTAGTCGAGGAACTAATCAAGCTATGAGGAGTCATATTGTGTTGAGGATCAAATCATTAGTGTGAGTGACTTGAAGCCATGGAGGTGAACTCATATTTGTGGAAATGGTTCAAGTCACATGCACAAGATATATTTGCTCTAAGAGATGAGACAAAGATGATAGAGGATGATGTGCAAAGTTGATGGAACCTTCAAGTGCAACGGATGGCAACCTAGACTCATGGAGGTTTAATTTCATTTATGTTTTGAATCTTGAGTTTAGGACATGCCGCACTATTAAGAGGGATCCTAGGACCTTTGGCTACATGTGAACTAAATGCTCAAACCTCCAAATCGGCCAAAAACATCATTCCCAACCAAAACAGCCACCCAAAACTCAGGTTTTACACTTTGTCTTTGTTACGGCGGCGCGGCGATGCCGCGTGTAAGTGAGGAAAGCCGCGCGTGGCGCGCCAGGTGCCACAGCGTTAAAAGGAGGCAAAGCCGCGACTTAACGCGACCGTTGGGGCCGACGGTATAAATACCCATCCAAATTCCCCAACGGTAACTTCTTCTTCCCCAACGCTCATTTCGTGGAAGAACGAAACTAGAGCTCTTCTCTCTCTCCTCCATTGTTGCTCCTCCACTCCCCAAGCTAGATTTCGATTCCCACCATCAAATCTTGAGGGAGAAGGCAAAGAAACTTCGATTGGAGACCGGATCTACAACTTCCCCACCTTGAAAGAGCATTTGGTTCACGTTTGGCCGGTGTGCTAGGGTTCTTTACTCTTGGAGCTTGCTCCTAGCCGGCTAGGCGTCGCCCTTGAGCTGCCCCCCCTTCGTGTGGCGGCCTTGGGGAGGTTTGTAACCTCACTCAAAATCAAGAAAATCACCCCTCATCTCAAGGGTTCACTCCCTTGACTTGAGAACGAGGAAGGGACAGCCTTTGTGGTGAATCCCAATCCTTTTGTGGATACCTCAACAACGTGGGCGTAACCCAGCCTTTGTGGCGACGGTGAACCACGGGAAAAAATCCTTGTCTCACGTGTGCTTTTTACATTCTTGCATATATATTCTTGTGAGCTAGGGTTTGTCCCGATCTACTTTGTTGTTGAGTTCCTAGCACTTTCTATTGGATATATGTGATATATTTGTGTGCGGGAACTTGGGATATTCACTTTCGATCTAAGTTTCATTGCTTAGATTTCAAAGCTGCGGTTTGTGTTTGTGCGCGGCGGCGGTGCCGCGCGAGGCGGCGGTGCCGCATTTGACGGCGAGTGCCGCCTTGAGCGGCGATGCCGCCGCTGGCCTGGCCGAGAGAAGTGTCTCTCTGTCTCTGTCTGTGTCTGCATTGGTCGGTTCACGCGGCGGTGCGCGACTTGACGCGGCGGTGCGCGCCCTATTGTGTCTTGACGGTCTGCCGAAGTTTTGGCCCAGTCGATTTTAAGGTATAGGCCTATTCACCCCCCCTCTAGGCCTCTAGGCGACATCAAGGTCCTTACAAGTGGTATCGAGCTAGGCTCTCAATTTTAGGGCTTAACCGCCTTGAGAGAAAAAGATGTCGACAAGTGAGGAGGTATCTCTAGAACTTTTACTTTTCGATGGCTCAAACTATGCATCTTGGTGCGCTCTTGTGCTTGATATTTTTAGGGCCATTGGTCCTCATGTAGAGCAGATTGTAAATGTGAGCATTTCACCTCCTAGTGATGATTTAAAATATCTATCTAGAGAGGAAGTGAAATGCTTACAATACAATGCTCAAGCCGCTAACATTTTGTTTAGTGCTTTGAGTGAAGATGTATTAGATGCCGTCGTTTTTGGAGATGGTGAACCTCTTGATGATGCTCACCTCATTTGGACCGCACTCAAAGAAAGATATGGCAAGTCCAAATGTGATGAGAGCAACCTCTCATTGGAGGAACCACTTGAGGAGTGCTCAACTTCACCGATACATGATGAGCCTCAAGTGATTCTCCCAAAGGGCATAATTGATCATGCCACATCCACTTCCTCACCAACACATGACTTAATGGATGGTAATGAAATGGTTGGTGAGAACAATATTTTTACATGTGGTACTTCTACTTCCTCTAGTTCTTGTGAGACTAACATTTTGAAGGAAGAAGAAGCTTGTGATCGGTGGAGGCCAAATGATGAATCCACCTCACCTAGAGGCACAACTCTCTATGCCACATCTCATGTGTGCCTCATGGCAAAAGGTGAGAAGGTAAAATCAAAAGCCAAACCTCCTCCACCTCCTAGTGAAATCTCTAGTAGTGATCTTAGTGATAGCTCTAGTGATAGTGAATCTAGCGATGATGAAGAGTATGCTACACTCATCAAGAACCTAGATTCTAAAACTAGAGTCTTTCTTTCTCAACTAATGGTGGATTTAGAGAGTACCCAAGCTGAGTTAGCAACTAGAGATGAACAACTTGACAAGCTTGAAAGGTTGTATGTTGCTAATAAGGAAGCTCTTGCATTAAAGAGAAGTGAGGTGGACTCTTTGCACAAGGCTTTGGCCAAGAGCAAAGAGAACATGTTCTCACAACTAAGGCTAATGTTGCACTCAATGATAAGTATTGTGTCTTAGTTGAAAAGCACAAGGAGATTGAGTTGCAACAT
This sequence comes from Hyparrhenia diplandra, assembly GCA_015847255.1. Lineage (NCBI taxonomy): Eukaryota > Viridiplantae > Streptophyta > Magnoliopsida > Poales > Poaceae > Hyparrhenia > Hyparrhenia diplandra. The sequence continues at coordinate 269,992 of JADLZK010000647.1, read as the reverse complement.
AGTCATCTTAGGGAGAGCACCTCACAGCCCTCTAATGCAAAGGACACCTCTACTCCCTCCACTAGTCAAGGTTGTGGAAAATGCTTTAATCTTGATTTGAATGTTTATGCCACTAACCTTGTTGATATGGAAGCTATGAGAAAGGAGATTGCTAGGCTCAAAGGAATGGCCAATGATGAGCTTGGACACATAAAAGAAGCCAATACAAATGCAAGCCAACCTTCCAATGAGCAAGTAATTATAGAAACTTGTGATGATTCTATCACTAAAGAAAATGAAGAGCTCAAGGAAGAGGTTGAAAGGCTAAGAAGGGACGTGATTCTATTAAAGGGGAAATGCAATGCTCAACCTTCTCAAGATAACCGTGAAGACATGGTGAAGAAGCTTGAAAAGGGATCAACCGATGCATGCAGCAAGCCCCATACAAAAAGGTCACAAGTCCAACAAAAGCAAAGTGAAGGGGACATTTGAAGAAGTGCAAGCTGTCCAAAATGTAGCATTTCGTAGACAGATCTGATCAGCTAAAGGCATCAAGATCCAAAGCGGCAGTCGCACCTAAGAAGATCAACAATGTCCCCAAGGTCACCAAGGTGCAACAACAATCAAAGAAGACTCTCACCGGTTGCTTCAAGTGCAAGAAGGAAGATCACCATGTTAAAGATTGCCCCTTGAGGAAAGAGAGGAAAGGCATGAGCAAGATCCAAAAGAAGAAGAAGATGGCTCATGCCAAGTACCGCAACATGGGACATAGTGCCTCTATGTGTTCCAACAAGGTTGATGAGCAAGCCACACTTCTAAAGAGCAAGACAAGAAATAACAAGAGGAAGTGTTATGGATGCAATGAGAAGGGTCATGAGATTGTATCATGTCCAAACAAGAAAAGTGAAGGCTTGTCATCATCAAGAGAGAAGTTCATCTACAAGGTAGCAAGCAAAATGCAAAAGAGAAAGGCTAACAACAACAAGAGCCGCCTATGCTACTCATGTAGAGGAAAGGGACATTTAAGTAAGGAATGTCCCATGGGTAACACTCCTAAGCTCAACTTGTCAATTAATTCAAATTTGCTTAGGATGCCCAAAAATGACACTTGTGCTAGAGAGGTGATTAGTTCACCACGTGCTAGCACAAAGGCCATTTGGGTGCCTAAGTCTCTTGTGACTAACCTTGATGGACCCAACTTAGTTTGGGTGCCACCAAGTTGTGCTTGATGAGTGTTGTAGGTACTTGGAGGTGATATGAAGCTTCGGGTGCTTGAGCAAGCTAATTGAAAATATTCACTCAAGCTATCAATCAATTCATATTATATTCTCTTATATGGTTGACCCAAAGATGAATCAATGGAAATATCTCAAACTTCATATTCACCTCGGTAACTAGTACCTAACCCTTCTTAGCTAGCCATTTGACTTGTGTAGTCTCTAGTAGTTCACAAATATTTGTGTGTTTGTGAATTATTAGGAGTGGCTAGAGTGCTTTTAGTTTAAATGAATCATTTGCCATATGATGCTTTTAATGGCTCTCTAGTAGAGCAAGATCTTATTCATGTTGTAGGTATGGAAGAACCACCTTGTGTTGCTGATTGGTCCTCTGTGCGATCTGTATTGATCTGGTCATAACTCCATCTTGGGAAATGCAAATGACAATCCGTTTGTTGGGTTTGAAAGTTAACTTGATGAGCTTTCATACCATGTGCAGCATGTACCAAGGAATATTGTAGATTGATACAGTTTTGCACTTGAAGTTGACCTTCTCGACAGACTACAGACATTTCTGATCAGTCTGTACCAAAAGTGGTTTTGCAGCCAAAATGGAGTTTGCAAACAGATCACCACTGGTGGCATTGCAAACTAGACCTCATAAGCTTTCCAACAAGTGCTCATTGACCTTCATAGCATTTGGGAATCAAAAGTTATGAATGGTTCTTCCACTTGCTCGATTTTCACCGAAGTGGTCTGTTTTCGAAGAAGTGATCCATTTTCGATGAATTGATCAAATCTTGATAATGGTGGAGAGTTGACACTTAAGGAAGCTTAAATGGTTGAGATGATCTCATCAAATGAAGTGGAGGATCCTCAAGTTGTTGCTGCACCAAATTCGGCCGACGGCTCGATGTAGTGCATCCGCAGACCTCTCTTTGCAACATTACAGGCGGCAAAGCAGCCGCTGAGAGCGGCGATGCGGCGCTGTGAAAGACAGCAAAGAATCTGATTCCACTTCAATTCAAGGACAAAGCCTACAACTTTCATATGAGCAAAGTGAAGATGAAGATATTGTCTCATTCATTACTTTCAAGAAGGGTGGTGACAACCAAATCTCAAGTGCAAGTTATGTTCAAATTTTACTCCTTTGTGTCTTGTGTAGCCACTTAGGTAAATGAAGCACTTGAGGATATTCTTTGCTGGTTGTTCATGAAAGAAAAGTGTGATTGGAATTGAATTTATCATCTTCATGAAGCAACATGGATGACTTGAGCTTCTTCCGTGGACTTCAAATCAAGAATCTCAAGTTGAAGAAAGTTTTTCTTCATTCATACATACAATGAGTTGGTTTGAAGGATTTGGAATCTTGGTTTTCACATTGAGAAATATAAGTAAATCTGAAGAAGGCCAAGAATGAAGAATCATGCTCAAGTAAAGCAAAGGCATTGATCACTCACAACTCAAGAACTTTCTACTTCATGGAATCTTGTCATATGGTAGATTGCCAAATTCTCATTTTCACATTATAGGCATCTACATAGTACAATGGTTGTGAGTATCTCTTGGCATGCATAGTTTAATTTGATTATTCTATTGTTGCCATGACCTAGACATAGAGTGAAAATTCCAAGTTCTTAAATGAATAAAGTGCTATGTGAGAAATTCAAATACTTAGAGCACTTATCAAAAGGGAATTTACTCTATGGATAGAGTTGTGAGACTAATCTTTTCTCTAAGTGAATTTTATAGTCTCATTAATTGAGAATGTGTTCCTCAAATGGAGTGTGCTATATATGAAGGCAATCAATCCAAAATCATGTGATGTATTCTCTCTCTAAGTTGATTTTGGAAGTTGATTTGTCTATGTTAGCCACTCACCATAATATGGCTTAAATCTACCCTTTGGACTTAATTGACCAATCATGCATATTCACTTTTCATTCCACTCAAAAAGAATGTGCATGAGACATCAAGGAGATTTAGTCCATATTATGAGGTTTCTCTAGTTAGTGACCCATTTGCCTTCCACACATACAAAGGGTTGCTAAATGAGAAACTAGTGCTTGTGTTACTAATGACCTCTTGTGTTTGAGATTATTCACAGAAAATTCATAAGAGGTTGTGCTTATCAAATTGGATACATCACAAGCATGATGGTTACTCTTCACCTAAAGAAAGATGAATTTTGCCGAGGCCGAGAGATCAAAATCGAGATTAGGCAAAATCAAGTTTGAGGTTGAGATTGGATGAGCAATATTGGAGGAACTCACAAGATTGCAAACATGAATAAGAGGACTGAATGGATATAACATCTTGTGAGTACTTTTAACCAAATCCACCTCAAGATTGGACAAGAAGAAGAAAAAATGAAATGAATCATCAAATCTGTCCGAGAAATTTGAAATCTGAGTTGACTGCCATCAAGCATGGACTTCAAAGATCAAACATTGATGAATTCGCCTAAAAGCTTTGTGAGCATGATATACATATCCAGTACTTGTTGCTGTACTACTTGCATGAAGATTAGTTTGGAAGAAAGTCAGTTTTTGAGTTGAATTCATCGAAACTTCAGATTGCTGTTTCAGCATCGAGCAATTTTGGTAGAAAATGGATTTGACTGATCAAATGGAGTACAAATGGGCTGAAACTTTTAGAGAAGTTAGAGGACTCATAGATGAACATCTCTACCAATTTTGATGCATATTGAGCTAGTGGTCTGAGAGAGATATGAAGTTTCCTCGGCGATGACGAGAATCTGAAAAACGATTCAATGGAATTGGATTGCATTGTGGCAACAAGATTGAGTTGGCTCTCTAGCTGGTCATGAAAGATTCATCGCAATTATGAAGCTTCCGTTTGATCTAAAAGAGTTTTTATGAAAGTGAAAAACTCATGTTGACTTGATTTGGACAAGTGAGGCGGCAGTCTTTTACCCCCAATCACTGGCGGTGCAGCGTCCCACCCAATAGAAATCGGGCATGGATGTAGGGGGAGGCCCCTAATCACATAAGGGTCCAAATAACTTGCAAATCGAATACAAGCAGCAACAAGTAACTACAACAAGTTGGATCAAGAAGTAAAAGCAAACTGAAGCTATTGGAGTGCTAGCGGCTTGAAGGAGTTTGAAACCAGTTGGAATATAGTGCTAACCTCTCCCTTGACCTCAAATTGTTAGTATGCTCAAGTGGACTTTGTGTACTCTTGTATGCACAAATTTAGGGGGAGCTTGGCCTAAATCTTGTGTGACTATTGGTTTCCTTCAAGTGTATGATGTGCAGTCCCTCACATGGAAAAGGAGGATAGATAGTTCCTTTGGATAATTTGAGTGCATCACAATTATTCTAGGAAGTCTCTTCATAAACCAAGTGCTCCCAGTTTAAATGTTGAATGCCCCAATCCTCTAGTGGAACTAGATCTGAAAGAGTTGGAGAAAATAATTGAAGAGTGAACTTTCATTGTTATTTCTCCTCTCTAGAGATCATCAAGGGCTCATGGTCCATCCTTTGATCACCCAGGATCTTGCAAATCAAGAGTGGTGACTCCTAGTTCACAGTTTGCAAATCTCATGAATTTTACCTATTTTGCTCTCTATGTGGGCTGCACTAGGTAAAGAAAGAACTAGGAACCTAATATGTGGATCTTGGATGATCATAAGAGCTCTCTATCTCACCACATTTCATCAAGTAAGAACTATGGCCATTCAAATCATTGAAATCTCACTCACGGTGGTCATATCAATGTGGTGATCTATCTACCTTGGTGGTGGTATGTGTTCTTGGCATAATTTCAATTGTTGCAAATTTATTGTGCCTTGACCAAGATATAGGATGAACTCCTCTAGACTCTTAAACTGATTCAAGTGCATTTCACAAGTAATTCAAGTACTTGATGCACATATTAAGGGGGAGCCCATCCTATGCCTTGTGTCTTTTGAGACTAACCTTTTCTTCTAGTGATTTGTGTAGTCTCATGGTGAGAATAAGTTTCTCTTGGGTATGCTACGTTAACTCAATCCAAATTGGTAAAATTATCTCTCATATTCATTTGGATTGCATTTTTACCTCTTTAGTAGCTACTCTCCATAATATAGCTTAAATTCCCTTATTTGGATTTAATTGACCAAAAGTGCATATGTTCTTGCCTTCCACATATATATGTATGCACTATCAACAAGGGGGAATTTAGTCTATGTTATGAGGTTTTACAATTAGTGACTCACCATGCCGTCCACATCCAAAGAGTCACTTGTTGTGAAACTCTAGCTTGTGCAATTTAATGCTATCTCTTGTCTTTATGAGCATTATCTAGGTGATACTATGAGAATATGAGCAATCATTCCAATTGGCATCAACTTGTGAAGATACTTTCAATAGAACAACACTTGAACTTGTTGATCTTTGGGCTTGCCATTGGTTGGTATGGATAGCTCTCGAAATAAGCTTTCGAGAAAGTCCGAGATCACTAAAATCGGAGTTCGGTGAAAAGTTATGGCATTTTTCGGTGAGGTGACTGTCTTTGTTTACGTGAGCTGCAAAGGTGCCACGCATAAGAGCGGCGATGCGCGCGCTGTACAGTTACGACAGCTGGTTTGTGAACTCTAATGACTAGTTTTGGTTGTGGGTGTATATATACTGATCCTATGGCCCCCAGGCTACCTGTTGACAACCAAAACATTGCAAACCTTCCATAAAGCCATATGAAGACTCTTCAAGTGATGTCAAAATTGTGAAGATCATATTTCAATTGGTATAGATGGATAATCTTTCAACTTGATATATCAAGAAATATGTCTTCGGCTGGTATCTCAATATGACAACAAGAGTTAGCAATGTACTTTCACTTGAAATGAAGCACAAGCTTGGGTTATCTCCTTGAAGATGATGATGATGAGAGATGGGCACAAATGAAATTATCTTGTAGAAAGAATTACTATTCCCATCAAAGCATTAAATTCAAATATTGAAGTCATCTTCTTGGTGGAGATTGTGAGGCTTAGAACAAAGGTATATTACTCCATGAACTTTTGTACTACTTTTGTGCATCTAGGCCCTTACATGCTAGTGTGTGCATGTGTATGTAATATTTTGAGTCACATCATGAGTTTGTTCTTATGGTGACGATTAGAGATTTCTTTAGATATTTGGTTCATACCTCTTTGCGGTGTTGGCGTGAGTTAGTCTCATGTTCAAACTGTCATCGTAGTGAGGTATGAGCTAAATATACTAACTTCTCAAGAATCTTGGCTTAAAGTGTTGCATACTTTGTTTGGTAGAACTTAGGAGAGAAATCTTATATGCCAAACCTTTGCCTACTCTTGCTCTCACTTGTCTACCAACATATTTCTTCCTTTTGGTGGAGAGATCCTTTTTGGAGATTAATGCCAAAGGGGAGAAATATTAAAGTGAGATTGATATGTTGTTGTAAAGGGGTAGAGGAGAGGCATTGTAGATTTTTCAAAATTTTTGTGTGGAGTGTGCAAGGATAGTTTAAATTGATGCTCTTTAAGGACAATTTATGCTAGTGTGTGACTTTCATGCCTTGTCCGGTGGATTGTTTATTTTACGAAAGTGCATGACATGTCATGAGCATCACGGTTATCATGTGACACCTTGCACCCCATGGATGCTAAGATATAGGAGAGTTCCCACACTTCATCTTAAATATGTGCATTTGGCATTTGAGGCCAAAATTTGAATTCCTTCAATGCACACATTTAGGGGAGCTTCGCTATATCAAAGGATTCAAAATCTCAATGTTTATCAATCTCTTGTAAGCTTTTAATTGTGTTGTCATCAATCACCAAAAAAGGGGGAGATTGAAAGTGCATCTAGCCCTTTTTGTGGGTTTTGGTGAATTGAATGACAACATAATTAAAGGTCTAATAAGTTTGCTAAGTGTTGAATAGGAAACGAGTCTATTGCATATACTTGAGGATTGTGTATTAACAAGTATATCCAAGGTTCAACAACAAAGCAAACTTGATGATATTCCACATAGTGATGAACCAAAGGCCAAATTATGTATTGATGTATTGGAAGATTATGGAAACAATCTAGTTCAAGCAAAAGACAACAATGCAAATGGAATCAATGAAATGGGTTATATGTTGTGGGATATCATAGCATCATGTGAGAGCAAGCATGTTTGGCAAACGACAAATGAGACATGAGTTGATGATCTTGGATCGATCTCTATAATGGCTTGCTTTCCATGAATAGAAGATTGAAGTAAGTGTTTGGAGTGTCAAGCCAAAATGGATATGATACAAGGAACCGTGAATTGGCTTGACCATATTGATGTTAATCCATGTATGTCTCTATGTGAGTCAAACCGAGAAGCTTGATTGATATACATTCATATCTAGAAGATAATCAAGCAAGGATCATAATATTGAAGAAATAGTTATTCAATGGTTGCTTGATATGATGTGACTTGAGTGTATCTTGATAAGGTGAAGATAGCAAGGAAAGGGCTTCGAGGTACTAAGCGAAGGTGAAGGGCAAGCGTTGGCTTGGGACCGAGGTACCATGGCTAAGGTGAAGAAGAGAGTACTTGCATTTAGTCGAGGAACTAATCAAGCTATGAGGAGTCATATTGTGTTGAGGATCAAATCATTAGTGTGAGTGACTTGAAGCCATGGAGGTGAACTCATATTTGTGGAAATGGTTCAAGTCACATGCACAAGATATATTTGCTCTAAGAGATGAGACAAAGATGATAGAGGATGATGTACGGGTTGATGGAACCTTCAAGTGCAACGGATGGCAACCTAGACTCATGGAGGTTTAATTTCATTTATGTTTTGAATCTTGAGTTTAGGACATGCCGTACTATTAAGAGGGATCCTAGGACCTTTGGCTACATGTGAACTAAATGCTCAAACCTCCAAAATCAACCAAAAACATCATTCCCAAAATTAAAAAATGGCCACCCAAAACTCGCTTTTACACTTTGTTTGTTCAGCGGCAAGGCGGCATGCAGCGTGTAAGTGAGGCAAGCGTGCAGCGGCGCGTGGGTAAAGGTTACGTTAAAGGGAGGCAAAGGCCGCTTTAACCGACCGTTGGGGGCATGGTATAAATACCCATCCAAATTTCCCCCAACGGTAACTTCTTCTTCCCCAACGCTCATTTTCGTGGAAGAACAGAACCAGAGCTCTTCTCTCTCTCCTCCATTGTTGCTCCTCCACTCCCCAAGCTAGATTTCGATTCCCACCATCAAATCTTGAGGGAGAAGGCAAAGAACTTCGATTGGAGACCGGATCTACAAACTTCCCCACCTTGAAAGAGCATTTGGTTCACGCTTTTGGCCGGTGTGCTAGGGTTCTTTACTCTTGAGCTTGCTCCTAGCCGGGCTAGGCGTCGCCCTTGAGCTGCCCCTTCGTGTGGCAGCCTTGGGAGGTTTGTAACCTCACTCAAAAATCAAGAAAATCACCCCTCATCTCAAGGGTTCACTCCCTTGACTTGAGAACGAGGGAAGGGGACAGCCTTTGTGGTGAATCCCAATCCTTTTTTGGATACCTCAACAACGTGGACGTAACCCGGCCTTTGTGGCGACGGGTGAACCACGGAAAAAAATCCTTGTCTCACGTGTGCTTTTTACATTCTTGCATATATATTCTTGTGAGCTAGGGTTTGTCCCGATCTACTTTGTTGTTGAGTTCCTAGCACTTTCTATTGGATATATGTGATATATTTGTGTGCGTGAACTTGGGATATTCACTGATCTAAGTTTCGTTGCTTAGATTTCAAACTGCGATTTGTGTTTGTTCGGCCCGAGGCGGCGGCCGCTGAAGCGGCGGCGCCGCCGCAGCAGACGCAGGCAAAGGCCGTGCGGCGGCGCTGCCGCTACCGCCTTTACCGAGAGAAGTGTCTCTCTGTCTCGTCTCTGCCCGCTGGTCGGTTCACGCGGCAAGTCTTTTTTTGACGCGGCAGTGCAGCGCCTATTGTGTCTTGACGATCTGCGAGAAGTTTTGACAGTCGATTTTAAGGTATAGGCCTATTCACCCCCTCTAGGCCTCCTAGGCGACATCAAGGTCCTTACACCAGCCAGCTCGAGCGCCTCACCGAAGGAGTACTTATACACCGATTTGTATAGGATGTACTTAAGAAATTTAGGTAAATGCCTCAAAATCCTCCATGGTGGCCCAATCTCCAAAACTGGATCAGTCCCATTTAAACCAAGGGTTATAATGAGGAAATATTAGGACATGAATTCCCCACTTAAGCACAAATATACCCAAATAACTACATAAGGTTAATATTGTGTTCCTAGTGAATTAATTAATAAAGTACAATGCTTGGTGGAAAGACTATCCTCAAGTACCTACGAGGTACCCAAGACCTTGGTCTATGGTTCCTAAAGAACCGAGTCCCAACCATGTTGGATATGTGGATACTGGTCATATGTCTAACCCACATAATGCTAGATCCCATACCGGTATAGTATTACTCAGTAGTGGTGCAACCATTCTATGATAGTCTATGAAGTATACCACTAAGATATAATTTTCGTATACAAAGCCACATGCGAATGTGTTTGCCTCAAATGGATGATTAGCCACATCCAAAAGTCATGTGGTTTGAGCTTTGATAGCTCCCCCACCTGTTGCCATAAAAGATAACGCCACTTGTGTTACACAAATAAATAAGGACTATGTGAATAGCAATTGTAGAAAGCATATTACTCGAAATTCATTTATTCTCAAAAGCTTCAAAAGCGAGGAGATAAGTACCACAAACTAAGTTATGTGAAAATCTAGCAGATCTCTAACTTCTGTAGTGTCTATGGAAAGGGCGTGGGATGACTTAAAGAGTTGCGGGAGTCGTGGAGAAGGCTCCCGAGTCATAGTCCAAAATTATGATCCTAAAGATCGACCGTTGTACTCCCTTTCCCCGTTGAGTTTTCCCATAGAGTTTTCTCACGCAAAGTTTTTAACAAGGCAATAGGTGCAATACAGCTTGTGTGAGTGCAGTGTACTCTTTTCTCCTACCTTTTTTTTTCCAATCGAGTTTTTGTGAGGAGTTTTTAACAAGGCCTGTACACAAAGCGTGATTCACCCAAGGGGGATGTTGTGAAACAATAAGTGTGGGGATCTCAAGATCAGAACAAGGAGAGGGGAAAATAAGGACTCCAGAATTAGAGAAGAGCCTGAAGTGTCTAATAGAAATATCTAGTGTGGGTATGTAGAGAATGGTACCTTCATGTCACCATCCATAAATAGAGGCTAGCTCTCCATTGTAAAGGCATCCAGTGAAAGCAATAGAGAATCCCTTCTTCCAACTTTGTCTTTGTGTCTAGTTGGGTGCTCTATGGTTAGTTGTTCTACAACAGTTTCTCAACAAAGTTGATCTTCTAAATATTCCTAAACAAAGCAAGAATATTGTAACACCATAGGAGCTCGGTTGGATGTTACCTTGTTTTTTAAAGCATAGTCCAACTCATCGGATGGATGTATATAAGAAATTTATTGCGCACCATCAAGGACGGATGTATAAAGTGATAGCTTCGAGCATGTGAGTCTTAACAACTTGATCAATATATTGGTCACTCGATCGGGAAGACAATTTGAAGCAAAGAGATATAGTTTTTCGTTGGATTTGATGCGGAGGCCGATCGTTTTTACCGAGGCCCCTATTTCATGTGCATGCATCATTAGTATGAATCCTTAATTATTGCACTCATTATAAGTAAATGTATGACTATGTGCTCAATGTTTTTGAAAAATTAAGCCAAAATTGTTTGTTATACTAGATGTAATGAGGTTTGATTTACCATATCATATTGACAATTGGAGGGCTTTTTGTTGCCACTAATGATGTTTTGATGATACCATTTGAACATTCAAATTCACGAAGTTATCTCTATCCTCTTAATCAGCCTAATCAACAAAGGATTTATATAGGTCAAAGAGTTTTGCTTAATCTTACGGAGATTTCTAAACTACACAAGAGTACTATGACAAAGATAGGAGCTCAATTGGATGTTGCCTCTGCAGATGTTGGTATTTTTGAGGCATTGAACAGCTCATAGGATGGATGCATACAAATTTAGGGCAAACCATCAAGGCCGATGTACAACACGAAAGGTTTAGAGTGTGTGAGCCTTGGCCGCTTTGTAGTCATCCTACCCTATCTACGACTTAGCATGAGGCTATGTCAAGCCATTACATGTTTTAAATGCTCACCGCTTTGTTGTGTTTGAAGATGTTATTCAATTAGTCCGATGTGAACCCGATGATGAGATGTAGTTTAGTTAGTCTAATTTGAACCATATGCTAGTATCGCTGTAGTGTTCTTGGGGAACATTACTGAAACCATGTCATGTGTGCATATGAGCGCTTTTTAGTTTCACTTTTATCTTCCCAAGAGTATGTTCTCTCGTGCTTCCATATCTCGTGGAAGCTAGCTTATCGCAATATGTAGTAGCATAACAAATGTTGAACTAACATCTTAGCTTAACGCAATATGTAGTAGCAAAACGAATGCTAAACTAAAATCTTTTGTAATTTTGTTGATTTGGTAATGAAATTTGGGTTTTGTGGAAAAAGATTTGGTGTATCTCTATTAAGAGATGATGTTAGATGTTAAGTCCTCGGTCCTTTTGTTTCTTTTGCTTTTCTAGTTCCTATTATTTCAATTTGGACTCTTTGTTTTTCCTCGGTTTTCCCCGCTCTTTTAGATTATAGGCCCATCGCCTTTAGCCCATACCCCTCACTTTGTGGAACCCAAACCCGATTCACCGATCGTCACCACTCTCCATGCTCTTGCGCCGCGGTGGCAATAGTTAGTGGACAGATTGGATGTGCACAAAGGTCACTTCACCTTAAGACACAATGCATCCGTTCTACCGGAAGGTGATGGTTGAGATGCTTCCTCCAACACCAAGCGTGGTCGCCGATGTGCTCTCCATCTTCCGTGGAGCCGACCGAAACGACAACAACAAATGTGACAAATTTTATTACAGAAGTAGCAAATAGGAAATGCAACAAGATGATTCATGTGGAAGACTCTTGACTCTCTTTTCCTATATTCTATTACTCATCGGGCTACACAAAGACATGCATTTCAAGCCCACTTTAAACCTACAAGGCAAATGCTCCTAGACTTGGGCCTTGATGACTTCCATGGCCTAGTTGTTTGTAGTTGGATCACTAGGATGGGGACTACCGACATCCCTCCCTCCTTAAAGCCGAGATGTCCCCAAACCGGCACAACACAAAAACACTAATCGAGAGCGATCTCATCCTCCCAAGTAGCCATTTCTTCTTCCATACTTGACCACTTTGTAATGTCTCGCCTCCTCGAGGCTAGGCCCGCTACATCTAACAAATTCTCTAAGGATCAAGATCGCCCTCACAGCACCAACACAAGTCTTTTTTCGCAAGACTTTGTTCTCACTCATGCGCAACCGAAAGACTTCTGGCCCGGTCACCCATCGCTCTAAGCCAAGCACGCTTAACTTTGTAGTACTTAGGAGATGGGCTTTAAAAAATAAGTTGCAACTTGTTGGTATGAGTATTCTATCAACCCTATTAAACACTGGGTCGGGGTCACACACTTGATGAGGATTTGAGGGACAGCTCCAACACCCTGGTGATGCAGGCGACGTTGCAGGATCTTCTCTAAAACTTGTAGATAGTTGTCAAAGTCCAGAAGGCTGGCAGAAATTTGAGGAAGAGAGGCCAACGTCGGCTTGAGAAATGAAACACGGAAAACCAGGTGGATTGATGAATTCTCGGGAAGCTTAAGATTGTAAGCAACATCATTGATCTTGGTGATGACTTCAAATGGCCCAAAATACTTGAAGCATAGTTTGTTGTGAGCTCTAGGTGCTAGAGAAGATCAGTATGTATGGCTCCAAGCGGAGAAAAGACAAAATCCCCCACTTCAAACTTGAGTTCAGAATGTTTCTTATAAGCTTGGAGTTTCATGTGCTATTGTGCATGGAGGAGATGTTGGCAAACCGCAGCCAGCATGGTGTTGAGCTCAGCCACTTTGGAAGTCACATTCGAACAGGGAAACTTTAGTTTCAAGAAGGACAAAATGACAAGGTTGGCGACCAAAGAGTACCTCAAACGGGAATGGCCCGAGCATAATGTACACTGGTGTTGTACCAGAAATCCGCTAGAGAAATCCACTTAATCCAAGTGCGAGGACACGAATGAACAAAGCACCTCAGGAAAGTATCCAAGCATTGGTTGACGCACTTGGTTTGGCTATCAGATTGCGGGTGGTAAGCTGAGGACATGTTGAGTTCCACCTGAGCCAAGCGAAAGAGCTCCTGCCAAAAGTGACTTGTAAATACTAGGTTCCTATCTGGAAGCCCGTGTATGTGGTAGACCGAGTCGAGGAAGAACTAAGCAACCTTGGCAGCAGAGAATGGATTATGAAGAGGAACAAAATCGGCATACATGTTGAATTTTTCCACTACCACCATAATACAATTAGCATAACCAGAGGTAGGTAAGCCCTCAATGAAATCCATTGTTGCTACTTGCCATATTTTAGTAGGAACCGACAGCGAAATAAGTAGTCTAGGGTACTTTGAACGGTCAGCCTTGGCCTACAAATAGATAATATAGGAAGCCACAAAGGCGTGGGCATCAGATTTCATACCTATCCAGGCAAAGAGTTGCTTGATGCGGCTATGAGTGACTCGAAACCCCGTGGTCACCGATGGCACTGGAATGCAGAGCAACTAGCACCTTAAGGTGCATTGTCTTGTTGTTACCAAGCCAAACGTAGCCACAAAAATGAAGAATTCCAGACTGCAGCAGGTAAGGTGGGTGAGCATTAGGATCAACGTCCAACTCTTGCAACAACTTGATGGAATTAGGGAATATCCGCCACCACTTCAGATAGGCAAGAAGGAACAACAAACGACATTGCCATGATCTTTCTAGAGGGGTTGGGATGGCGAGACAAGGCATTTGCTATCGAATTGGAATACCCAGATTTGTAGACAACCTACTGGAGACCCAACAACTTGGTATATATCTGCATCTGCCATGTAGTATGAAGGTATTGATCGGTGATGTGAATCAAGTTGCGTTGGTCAGTAAATATGTCAAACTCAGCATGCTGCAAATAAAGAACGCCATTGCTCAATAGCCATGATGATGGCGAGATACTCCTTTTCTTAAGTAGAGAGGCCTCACGACCGCGGACCCAAGGCTTTGATGGCAAATTCCAATGGGTGAGACTCCTGCATCTGAACTACACTGACACCAGAATCGAAGCGTCAGTCCGCATTTGGAAAGGTCGACTAAAAATCAGGAAGAGCCAGAACTGGTGCCGAAACAAGTGCTGCCTTTAAAGCTTCAAAGGCGGACGAGTGAGAAGCTGTCCAGACAAAGAGAGTTCCCTTTTGAGAAAATCCTAAAAGGGCTTAAATTCAGGACAAACTTCCGATAGTAGCCGGCTAACCCCAAAAAGTTTTGAAGCTACTTACTCCCTCCGTCCCCAAAATAAACGACGTTTTGGGTTTTCGTACACAAGTTTAACTCGATTTGTAGAAAATATGTAGAAGATTTAAATCTCCAAATAAATTTGTTAAAAACTAGATCAAAAGATCTTTTCAATGATACTAATTATGTAATATAAATATTAATCCTATTTTAAAAATATAATTGTCGGTAAATGTTTCTCGGGAAACTAAAACGCCATTTATTTTGGGACGGAGGGAGTAATGTCTTGCAGAATGGGCCAGTTCTGAACATTAGCAATTTTGCTTGGGTCTCTGGCAACCCATTGGCGCAAATGACATGGCCGAGGTCTGCGCAAATTTGCATTTACTGCGCTTAAGCTTCCACTGATCAATAGCCAAAAGAGAGAAGACCTTGCGTAAGTGCTCCACATGGTCTTCTAGATTCTTGTTTTAGACTAGGATATCATCGGAGATACCAAGGCTCACATGCGTAGAACAGGCTGCAAGGTGGAGTTCATGGGTGAAAGGGTCTCTAGCCTAGTGGTTAGAGCGCCCGAGTAGCACCCAGCCCACACCTGGTTCGACTCTCCGTGGGAGCTAATTTAAATAGGTTTGCATTATTAAAAAAAATTAAAAAATAGGTCATGGTTTCCCTCGCTGACTTCGGTCAAAAAAAAAAAAAAAAAAAAAAAAGTGGAGTTCGTGGCGCCTTAGAAAGAATTGGGAGATCTAGTGAGGCCAAACGACATCATTGTGTATTCAAACCGGCCCTGATGAGTCTAGAAAGCCGTCTTAACTCCTCCCCAGCTGCCAAATGGATTTGATTGAAGCCCGCTAGGTCCAAGCAAGTGAACCATTCTGCATCAGCGAGCTCGTCCAAAAGCTCACGCACAAATGGATGGCTCACCTTATTTCTAAAACGTAGTAAAAAATCTCTTAATTCTAAAGTATAATCCAAAACTAGAATAAACCTAGATTGTAGGAAATTGAGTTGTACTTTGAAAATTGTAACTTGCTCAGTGGCAAATTTTATTGACAAAGGAAAAGTATCAATCCGAATCACCAAGAGTTAAGGCATCACTAACATATATTACTAACTGACCATTTCTCAGAAGCTAAATTTTTTTGAAAAACATAGCTGCATAGAAGCTCCTGTTACTTGGTTGTACACGTGCTCTCTGCTGGAAGCTGGATTCAAATTTTTTATTGTGCTACAAAGGCAAGCTCTAACTGCAGTTTAGTAATTGCTCAGTTTTTGCTGTGCCATGAGAAATTATTTTAGTATGTCTAATTCAAGTTTCGCAAGATTGTTGTGTTTAGGATCCAGCTCCTATGATTATGAAATCTGTCCGTGTGTGAATGCATAAGCCACCACAAGCTTTTGTGCCTGATTTGCTCAAGAACATGAAGTCGTGGCTCAAAAAGTTTAGGTGATTCTCACAATGGATATAATTGATTTATACTTTCTTTTCATTTCCTGAACTAGATGCGCATACACTTCATATGTGCCCATATTCTGTAGAATAAGTGAGTTTCAACATTCTGCCTCATTTTGAAATTTTAATAATTATAGACTTCATCTTAATTGATTAAGTTATTAACTCCACAGTGATATTTTCCTTTTCTGTTCAGTAAATGCTTGACAGAAATATACTTTATTCACTGTTCATGTGCTCCAAAGTCCAAACACCTGAATTGATACCACAGCTTTTTGTGCTCATTCCAGTTAGCAGCAGTTGCTGAGCAGCCCATAAAAACACATGCTGAGCATTTAGCACCGTGTCCAGCCAAGCGGAGTACTACTTACATTCGAAATCTGCACATGTATTTGTAACCGGATCCTGCAGTGGTTCCAAAACTTCCAATCCTCGGCACATAAAAGTAGAATACATCATTTCTATATCATATATGTAAACAAGTAGAGTACTGTAGTACAATATCAGGTTTGGAAATATGTAAGATAGCTTGCTTTACATTGTTAAATTAAGATTTAACCGGTCCTGCAACCTACATAGTTCAGCCATAAAAATTTCTGGAGGCATGTAGCAACTCTATGCTACGAGTCAAAGCCTAGGCGACAGTTGAACACACTGAATGTGCAGTGTCCTAAGGCACAATAATGTCAGACAAGAAATCAAATCAGTATTGCAAAAACCCCATGCCGTTTCTCACATTCTTGAAGGGGTGTAAAGATCCAAACAAATAAAAACTGCATAAGCTCAAAGTTCCTGAAGAAACTGATTTCAAACTATTAAAGTTTCAGAAGCTAACATTAGGAGAATAAATATGGAGAAGCCTCGAGGGTAGTGAGCATCTGGATTCTTCAGACACACACTGAATTGAATTCGGAGCAGCAATTTGGAATCATGGGGAAGCTCTCTATGGAAAACAATTTTTGTGCCCTGTTGCAGGACACGCCAATTTTTGTGCATGAATAGTATCTGGTGATAATTTGGCATCGAGACTACGGCAAAGAAGGTTGGCGGTGTCGTTGGCTAGCAGGGAGATACCAGGACAGAAAGGCAATTCATGGGCAAAAGTACCCGAGATGAAAATAGATTTTGAAAATAAAAACAGTCAAAGGTGTAAGCAAAAAATCCAATTGCGATAAAATAAAGAGATACAAAGGAGTTGGACTATGACCTGCGTCGTTATTTCCAAATTCATACTCTCTTTGTAATATGAATTGGAATCCCTGCCTTTAAATATGTTTACATACAAGAAACATATTCAAAGCAAGCATGTGTTTCTTGTCTCTGGACAAGCCTTGGCAAAAAGAAAAGAACATCCTTTCTCAATCAGAACAGTGGCACCACAACAAAATGTCATAAATTACACAGGAAAAGGAATAAAAGTTAAAAATGCACTAATCCGGATTAACGAAGACAAAGATAATGTATCACACTGGGGTGAAAGATAATGTATCACTGGAAGGCCATGTTATGTATTTCTGCAAAAGAAAACACTAACAAATATAGGAATGAAAACATTACTTCTCTGTTGTCTGCTTTCTACATCACAACCAAGATGATGTATACCAGTTCCCTCTACCACCAACATCTGTTCGTTATTTTCTCAACTACAAGATCTGAAACAAAAATGGCCATTCCACAAGAGCTTGTTACATCACACTAAGAAGCTTTACGGCTGGCCACATTTGGTGACCGGTACCCTGCTTTAGTGGGTTTTCCCCAAGGAGAAACTGAAGGCCTGCCTCCTTTGGTACGCCCCTCTCCTCCACCATGGGGATGATCCACAGGATTCATAGCAACACCACGGACAACAGGGCGCCTGCCCAACCACCGGCTATGCCCTGCTTTCCTTAGCTTGCGTGCGGCATGGCTTGGATTGGAGACTACACCAATTGTAGCACGGCATTTTGAATCGACAATCTTCTGAGCACCTGAAGGAAGACGCAGAACACACTGTGCACCTGGCTCCTGGACTACTTTAGCATATGTACCAGCTGCTCGAACCATCTTCCCACCCTGACCAGGACGACATTCGATATCATGAACCCATGTTCCAATTCGTGCATTGGCTAGTGGTATACAATTCCCAACCTTTGAGTTGAGATCAATTATATCAAACTGATTAGCTGAGGAATACGGCGAAGAGGATGTATTCTTAGTTGGTTTGGAGGAGTCATAGTTCATCACTGTACTGCCTGGCATGCACTGGTGACTGGCCAATATATAAGATACTGGCACACAATCAGCCTGTCCCTTTGGTCCTTTACTCTTACCAACAGACTTTGCTGCCAAGCTACTGAAGCGGTTAGCCTGCACAGGTTTCTTCTTGAGATCATTCTGCCAAGAGAGAGCAGCTTGACGCTTCATTCTCTGCGTCCAAAGCGCATCATCCGCTGCCCATTTTTGAATTCCAGAAAGAGAGAATGTCTGTTTTTCTTCTTCATTTCCTCTGACTTGAGCATAGAAAGTGGGCTTTGCTCCAGCTAATGCTATCCTAGGCAAGCTCCCACCAGATTTAAGAGATGCGATATCTCCATTGCCAAAAGAAGAGTACAATGCAGCAGCTTCCTTTTCTTTACCCACTCCACCAGACAATGGAGCAAGGGAAAACCGAGCAGAGACATCAGCAGTGACAGATTCCAGGACCGGTGGCTTGGCGCTGGGCTCTTGCAGAGACTTAGGTTGGCGGAAATGCACACCTTGGACCCATCGCACCAGAGCAATGCTAGAGGAGCGGTTCGGGTCGTACTCGATCCGCTCCACAATGCCCAATGCAGAGGTGCCTCGCTTCACATCGACTTTCCTCTGCAGTCTCTTGGCCCCTCCGCCACGGTGGAAAGAGGTGATGCGCCCAGACGAGTTCCGCCCCGCTGTCTTCGAAGAGCCCAGAGCCAGACGCTTGAGCGCGCCCACCTTCGCCCGGTCTCTAATGAGCGAGAGTGCGGACTGACGTGCCATCTTGTTGGCAGGGATGGAAATGGGACAGGTGTAGCAGAGTGGTGAGACTCTCCAAGAAAATGCAACGACCCTCTAGGCTCTGCAACATTAAAAAAAATCAAAGAAATTACAGATGCATTTAGATAGAGATATAATTAAGCATTGTTGTACCCCCAGTCCAACACACATCCCATCTGGTATGACGAGATAAATTCGGTAGAACATATATCAACAAAATCCATTTCTACTCGAACAAAATCACTAGCATCAAAAAAGAAAAATTGTGAACAACCAATCTCTACTAGGACCAAAGCCACCGAAGCATCATCAAGTGGCAACCCGCCTAGCAGTTTCCAGACAGACGTAGTGAAATCAGCCGAGCAAAACCTAAGGGAAGCCCCCATCCCCGCCGCCGCGAAAAGCCCCTAGCGGCGCGGAGCCAGTCACAGACCCAGGAAGAACCAAGTCCTTTCAATATCCGCCCGTCACCGGACTATATCCCCCATCCCCCCAAAAAAAAAAATCCTGGAACAAGGGCAGCGTAATCCAAGAGCTGCACGCATCCGGCTTGGAAATCTGCTGCGCATCTGATCTAAAACCCCGACCTTTTCTCACATGATCTCGAGCTGTATCTGATGCGCCTAGCAATTACAGTAGCTCCCACGGATTCGTCGAGGCCTAGTCTAGCGTAGCGATGTAAAGGAGGAGGGAGGATCGAAGACGGAGGAGGAATACTAACCAGGCAGCGTCGGACGGAGGTCCCAGGTGGCGTCACAGCTCCTCTTGCGGTCCTTAGTGGCGAGGATCCGGCGAGGCGCGACAGTGGGGGTGGGGAGGAGGAGGAGGAGGAGGTCAGTCGCCTCGTCGGCGGCGGCTGCGAGCGGTGCGTGATGGAAGGGCAGCGGAGCGGTGGCGGCTCGGTTACGCTCACGCAGTGGTGGGCTGGTGGGGTGGAGTCAGGCTTGATCGATGCCGTAATGGGCCTAAAGATGGGCTTTCCACGGCAACCAGCGCAGGGTTGGGGAGTGTAGCCGGCCCGGCCCATAACCAGACGGCCTTATAAACTATGGGCATTGGGCAAGGCCCGCCACGTTCTTCATGGCGTCGCACGGGCGGGCACAGAGTCGGAAATGGCATCCATCCTCCTCGTGCACACGAGGAACAAGAACAAAGCAAAGGGCAAGGCACGGGCGCGTAGGCGTACGACACCCGGCACTACCGAGAAACGAAAACTGCTGGACCGGACCGGGAGATGGAGCACGGCGTCGTCTTTGCTTTGCTTTGCTTGCCGTCGACGACGACGACGACGAGGGTTGGTTGTGGTTGGTTTAGCTGGAGGGAGGTGGACGAAGAAGACGGGTGGCGGCAGCCAAGTTAGCCAACGAACCTCAATTACTCTAGTTATCTTAATCTAACAATAGCACTAATCACATGGCTTCTCTTATAATAATCTAATAATTGTACTAATCACATCACCGTCACGAGCAGACGAGGTGAGGAAAACGTTCAGCAACGAAAGCGACGACTTTCTGCTTCACAAACCCTTTTTTTTTGGTGTTCTCTCTTCTGTTCCTTGCCTTTGTTCGTGCCGTGGAGTGGAGTGCTTTTGTTTTGACTCCGGATACAAGTATGCCGCCTGATACTGGAGCAGAGTGCACTAGTGACCCTGCAAGATTCCACGATACAGTTGCTGACAGCAGCCGCAGCTCTAGCTGGCCTAGGGATGGGGCACCGTCAAAGCTAGCATACCTTTCCCGGTTTCCCCTTCGCTCTCCGCGCGGGTCACACGTGAGTTGGACTTGGACCGCTAGGGCGGGCGGCGGGTGGTCACGCCTCACCACGCAGCGCAGCGCAGTCACTCACGCGAGCGAGCTGGGGGTATGGTCGTCGTCGTGGTCTGCTCACGCACCCACACGTGTTCCCCGCCGAGCCACGCACGAGGAGGAGCTCAGCTACTGTACCTCAGCTGTTCACCATTCACCAGTGTGAGAAAAAAAAATCTGAACCGATGCAACGCCAAAAATGCAACAACGGCAATCAGAGGTGTTTGTCAAAAAAAAAAAAAAAAAAAAAAAAAAAAAAAAACGGCAATCAGAGGTACTGCACCGGGCCGGTCCTGACGCGGGACCCACCAGAAGGTCGATGAGCGAGTGATGACAGTGACAAAGCTGAAAGCGCAGTTCTAGTGTCCCTTCCGCTGGACGACGCCGGCTGGTGGGCCCCTGTCCTGTTGGCTCCACCTCCGAAAAAAAGCCAAACCCTTGTTTCCTCATCTCTGGTGTCCGTCCTCCCAGTCGCTAAACCCTGTTCCTGTGTCCTCCTCGCGAATGGTACAGTGGTTAAACTAGTTTTAATTAATCCCTCAATCAATCGATCGAGTCAAGCCGCCTCCTCCTTCCTCGTCGTCTTTGACGAATCCAAACACTAGGATCTCCGAGCTCTGTTTCCTCCGCCGATCCTCCTCTCCTTCAGTCCAACCACGCTGTCCGTCCGTCCGTCCGTCCCTGCTGGCTGCTGCGGTGTGGTGCTGCCTCTCCTCCTGAAACCTCCAACGCCCAAACTTGACGGTGCCTGCCTAATTAACCGGTGCTGATGCCGCCGCTTTGAATCTTTGGCTGATGATTACCAACAAGCCACCACAGCACACCTTCCTCCTCCTGTTTCTTCTCGGGCCGGGGCCGCTTTGATTATGATTATGATTGTTACTTTCAAAAAATTATGATTATGATTATGATTAATCGCCCCCTCTTTTTTCTTTCTCGGTGATCGCCTTTTCCCGAGATTGCATTTTTATTTGTCGGCGGCTCTTTCTCTTTGGGCTTTGGCTCCGTCTCCGAGGCCGGCCGGGCAGCAGGCGCCAGGCGGCGGCAGACGCAGCAGCAGCAGCCGCTAGTGGTGGGTGGTCACGTTGTGAACAAGAAATTCCTCGGTTTCCACGCGTCTCCCGTCGCTTTGGCGTTTCAGCCCCTTCCTTTTCTTCCTTTCCGCTGGTTTTCTGGTGACGGAGGGTTTTGCTGGTTCGTTCGGGTTGGGTTTAGGACGCCACTGGCCGTCCGGCACCACCCCCTGATTTCCCTTCCCCACCCATCTCCCCGCTTGCGTTTCCGCTTCCACCCCACCCGTGATCTCCGAGATCGGTGGGGGTTCCTTCCCGATTTGGTCCGCTCGCTCGGTCCAGCTGGAGAACGGGATCTCTCTCTGATGGGGTTTGGAAGGAAACTCGCGATTTTTGGGTGAGGTTTTGCCGTTTCCTTCCGTTCGTTTGGTTGCTGGACAGATCGACTGAGGGGTGGACGGACGCGCCGCCACCATGGCGTCATCGTGCATCCCTGCCGCCGGCGGCGGAGGCATCCGTCTGCCGGACCTGGAGATGGTCAAGGCCTCGCCGACTCCAGCGCCGCCACGCCCGGCGTCGTCGCACTCCGCGGCGGCGTCCTCCACGCTCTCGGAGGCGTCGTCCTCGTCCAACGCCTTGTCCGCGGCCTCCTCCTCCTCGTCGACGTCGCTGTCGCTCAAGCGCCCGCGCACGCCGAGGAAACGGCCCAGCCAGACGTACAACGAGGCGGCGGCGCTGCTCGCGTCCATGTACCCGTCCGTCTTCCCCGTCGCAAGGGGCACCGACGCGGCGGCGGCGGCGGCGCCGCCACGCCTCCTCGGCCTCGCCTCCGCGCTCGCCGACGACCCGGCGTGCTCCGACCTCCTCCCGCCGTTCCCCGTCCCCGGAGGTCAGGCCGCTTTCCTCCTCCGCGACCTGCCGCCGCCGCCGCCGCCTCTGACGCCGCGGAGCCCCGCAGCCGTCTCAAGGGGGGCTGTCCGTCGCCCGCGGCTGTCAGCAGCGTCTTCAGCGAGTTCCGTGACCCGGCGCCGTCCCCTACGACCCCTGACGATGCGGCGGCGGCGGCGCCTGACGAGCCCGGGGAGCTCGATTTCGATGATGACGATGGTTTCGATGCCGACTCTATTCTGTGTGGCGTCGACGAGGGCGCGGCTGAGGGCATCGATGGCATCATGGGGAAGCTCTCTATGGAAAACAACGAGATGTCTGTGTCAAGCAGCAACTCCAACCTGCCCAGATCCAAGATGATGCACCCTTACCTCAGGAACCTTATGGTGCTCGGGCTCAGCTTCAGGCATGATCAGAATATCATCAATCAAGCGCTCAAGCGGCATAGTGTCGATCCTGAATGGTGGATGTGCCCTGCCATTCCTGTGAAAGAAATTACCCCGCACCGCCGACTTCAGTGGCGATGGCGAAGGCGACAGACAAGAAGAAGACTAAGACGAAGTCACTTGGGACAATATATGAGGAGGGGGTTCCTGAGTCTGGCAATGGCGACACCGAAGCTTTGGCACTGCCAGAGACAGGATTGGGGCTGAGCTTGAACACTGATGGGGTGCTCAAGGCGTGGCGTGGCAGAGGCTCTGTGTTCGCTGATGTCAATGGGCCTGACTTGCCATTGTCCTCTGCTCGTGTGGTAGTAAGTATTCCCAGCTTATCTAGATATAAAAGGTTTTCCATTTCCAGTTAAAAATTTAAAATGACTAGAGTTCTTAGAGCCCTGAATAATATATGCACATTATTAGTTCATATTGTCTGATAAAGAGATTTTGTTTCATTTCAATAGAAGCACAGAGCATCTGTTGTTTGATATCAGCAGTGATCAGAAACTCTGGCCTGCATTACTTCATTTCAGTCCCTTTACATTTCTTGTCAGTGGCAAGTTTCTTCCAGAAGAGAATTTTGTGTCTGAAATTGCTGATTCGATGAAGTACAATATGCCTGGATTTTGTCCTCGGCCAATACTAGACTTTACTGGCTGAATGGGCCAGGCAGAAGGAGGTTCCAAATGGTCATTTTCTTAAATGAATCATTATAACAAACTTAGTCCTCATTATATCTTATTTGCAGTTTTGAGTTCAATTGAAGCAGAAGAAAACCTCTTAAGGGCTAGTTTTCGAATTCCCTTGGGATTCCAGACTTTTCCTAGGTTGAGCAATCCACTGGTTATGTCATTTGAATAAGCCATTTAGTTCTTCATGGTGGGGCTTTCCATCCCTGAGTTTGCCTCCCCCTTGCTTCCAAACTAAGCCTTAGTTTGGTCTTATTTGCTTTCGAAAAAATTTCAAACCAAACAATTAAATTAAAACCAAACCATTGTAGCTCACAGGTCCACTGGCCACGACTTCATTCAAGCCTCATCATATAGTGGTGCCTCGAACCCGTGATCTGAAATTGTGAAGTAAAGCTTTATTTGCACATTTCTGGATTCTCAAGCTCATCTGCAGAAACAGAAAACTGAATAAAGGATGATTAAAACAATAATGATCAGGAAAAGGAAAAACCCAAAGTGAGGTAGCCAGTATTGTTTCTTAGCATCAAAACCTAAGAAACACACCTTATAATCCCTGCTGAAAAAAATGCTCATCCAACAACTAACTTTCAGATTTTTTATGCATTGTTTGTGGAGGGTTTCCTTATTTAGGCAAACTTAATTATGTGAGTGAATGAGCTTTCCTTACAGTTGACAGTTAGGCAGTTATCCTAACCATTTTTGTTGTCCATAGAGTTGCATCAAAAGACATGTAGATGTAAAAAGCTAGTACATGCTCAGTTTCATTGTTGGGTTGGGCTCAAATTGGTGGTGCAAAAAGCTAGTGCAGAACTCTAGCCAACTTCGCCTTTCTGCAAATGGCCTTATTTTAAATAGCAAAAATATTGGAGCGGTTGTGCTTTTGGAAAAAAAAGAAAGAAAACATCAGTTCAGGCTTTGTTGAGTCTCCTCATGTAGACATGTTAATGATCAATTGCTCTGCATTTTCGTAAAATGTCTGATTGTAGTGCAAATGGTATATGGCTCCACCGCTCCAGCCTACCCAACTTGCTGTTGTGCATGGTATATGAACCTAGTATTCTTCCGTATAATAAAAATTATTGTCAATAATGTGCATTGCATCAACATGCTGAATGACAACTTCCAATACAGCCGTGCAAGCACTCCCTTCATCCCTTATGTTCACTTTTAATTGAAGAAGTGTGCTTCTTAGTTCTTACTGATAATTGTGGAATTTCAATTGCAGGTTAAACATGAAGACAGTGATCTCTTCCCAAAGAATGGTACCAGTGCTGTTATCCGAGAAGGCAACATTCTAAAGATGCAGCGCAAGCAGAAGCCATGCACTCCCCTCCCCTCTAATAAGCAGAGTCGGTACTACCGGCCTAGGGTCAATGTAAGCACCAGTACCGACTCTTGAGGCAACGTTTTTTTTTTTGCAGTGGCAAAACCAGAATATATCTCATCTTTTGCACAGTCTCTTAAGGTGTCTGTGTTTTTGCTTTCTTAGGGAAGGTTTGTCAGCAAGGCTTATCTTCTCCAGCAACAGCAAGCATTAAAGAAGGAGAGCTAAGCAAGATGAATCTTGCTCCTTTCTGGGGTTTCACTCCAGAGCTTCTCAATTTTCATTTCTGCAGCGTTATAGTGCGGCAGATGTAGAGATGCCTGTAGAGTGGCATGTAAGTTGTAACCATGGGGATCTGATGGCAGTTTCCTTGCAACTTCTCCAGCTCTAGATGCTGATGTAAAGAAGTCCATGAAGTGATATCCCAACCACCAGTTAATCGAACCGTGTTATCACTCTGTTTCTGCAATTCTGTTCTTAGTTTGCTGGGCTGTTTTTTCCCAGAACTTTCATGTGAGTGAAGTCTGGCAAGAGCAATAAGAACTGCTGCAGTACCAGAAAACTAAGCAGAGTTGACCATTAAGTTTTTGCTGGTCTAATGACCCAAATTGTGGAGGGGTTGGTGAGCTTGAAAGCACATGGCAACAAATCTAAGACCTGTCGCTGCATGTACAAGCTAGTCAGTTAGAACACCAACCCAAGATACCCCATTTGGTTGGTTGATGTTGACAGCAGCGCCATCATACTCGTATTTCAGGCCAGACTGGTCACATATAAATCGTTCTTTAGCTCTAGAAAAATAGCAGCACGGTTGTTTAAATTTTCACTTACACCCTCTTTTATTATTATTTTTCCAAAAAAAAAAAATTAATCTTTTCTCCATGTATATTTTACAGTTCTCTACGGTATCATTTTCTATATATTCTGCAAAAATATAAATTGTTTTTCTCGGGTGAACACTACGATAATTATAGTGAACACTTGTATAGTAGCTTTGGACAATCTATTGTTTTGTGAAATTTATTACAGTACTGTTTTCCTACGCGGAGTTTGGGAGTAGTGACCATCTTGATCGTCTCCTCGGAGATGGCTGCGGTGTGGTCGCCGGCGTGCGCAGCTGGCGGTGGTGGTGGTGGAGGAGTTGGAGACGGCGACGGCAGTGGGCACAGCCGCCAAGACGATTAGGGGAAGAAGACGTCGGCAGAAAAGCGCCCTACGATTGACCATTAAAAAAAACGAATCTGCGCGCTCACCAAACTCTCCAGCCACCACGGCCCCAGAAAAAGAGGCGCCTTTCCTATTCCGTCTCACGCCCGGCGGATCCTCCACCCGCGCGCGCCGCCACGATGGCCGCGCTCCGCCTCCCCCGCCCCGCCGCCGGCGAGGTGGTCCCCGCTTCCTCCACTGGAGTCGGCCTCCTCCTGCGCCGCCGCACGTCGGGTCCGCCCCCTCGCCATCTCGCGGCGCGACGACGCGCGAAGGGGGAGGACACGCCGGAGCCGCCGGTGAGGACGCTGCTGATCGACAACTACGACAGCTACACCTACAACATCTTCCAGGAGCTGTCGGTCGTCAACGGCGGTGAGTATGAAAGCAGCTCTCCCTTTAGCCTCGCCTGCCGCTGCGTCCCGTGAGCGGCAGCGGCGGCGGCGTGCTCATTGCGCCTTCTCGCTGGCGGCAGTGGAACTTACGGAAGCTCGTGACATCTCCGCAGTGCCGCCCGTGGTCGTGCGCAACGACGAGTGGACGTGGAGGGACGTCTTCAATCGGGTGTACAAGGATCGGGCCTTCGACAACATTGTCATCTCGCCTGGCCCTGGATCTCCGGCGTGCCCCGCCGACATAGGTGTGCTGGCAAACTTCATCTTCAGTTTTGCCCTGTTCTGCAAAGCTGGGGAGTTTGTTCAGTCACTACTGCAACGTACTTATATGGTGCGTGAATTGTTTTCCAGGTGTATGCCTGCGTATACTTTTGGAGTGTGGAGATGTACCCATCTTGGGTGTCTGCCTTGGCCACCAGGTGATATTCAAATCCACCTTTCCTTTTCAGTGTCATTATTGTGAATTTATGTTGGATCACAAAGAAATATGCATGGATCACGTGGCTGGAGCTTTTACCTGAAATGGCTGCTTCTGCTGCTGTTGTCTACTTGTGTTTGACCAGGCCCTGGGATTTGTACATGGTGCTAAGATTGTTCATGCTCCAGAAGCTATACATGGGCGACTCAGGCAAGGCCTTGAATTCATGCTAATAGAGTACTGCTGCTGAATTCTTGCTATTCGTACAGTTTATGCATGAATTAACACTCTTTGTTATTTCAGTGAAATTGAGCATGATGGATGCTACCTCTTTAATTGTGTCCCATCAGGTAGAAATTCTGGCTTCAAGGTTAGTGTACCACTTGTATTACTAGCCCCATCCCTTGCCATTTGAGTTTCATTTCAGTCTTCATTTTCCGTATGAACTGCTAAATGCCATGAACTTTTTTTGACCAAACTAAATGCCTCGAACTTGCTTGTGCTGTTTTCAGGTAGTTAGGTATCATTCACTTGTAATAGAATCTGGTTCTCTGCCTGATGATCTTACATCAATAGCTTGGACTGCTTCTCCAAATTTGCTTTCTTACCTTGAAAGTGATCGAAGCAATGTTAGTACCTTCTTGGGATCATTGGACAACAATGTTATGACAAACCCTCTAGAGTACAGTACCAATGGTGGGGAATTATCCAACATAGGACATGCTAGTGAGTCAGATGCGGTTATCATGGGCATCAGGCACTCTAGCAGGCCTCATTATGGAGTGCAGGTATCCTAGTTTATCCTGTGCAGTGATTTCTGTATGTTGTAGTCAGTGGTTCTTACACATGATTGCCCTTTAACCCAGTTCCACCCAGAGAGCATTGCTACTCATCACGGAAGACAGATTTTCCGAAACTTTAAGAAGATAACAGGAGATTTTGGATTGGGCTCATCATGGCTTCAGGAAAGACAGGTTCACAGTATTGGTAAACTGGAAAAATCTCAAGTACTGTCTATGATGAAGTAGTTGACACACTATACCTTTACATGTCATTTTAGCAGACGCTCCTGTTGTTCCGCAGGTCAATTCTGCAAGCCATCATGATTCTATCCCTAAGGATTTGTTGCGCACTGAAAGACTTGAACTTTGGGAACCTGTTGGGGCTTGCATACATGGAAAGAGAGGCAATGGGAAAAAGTGTTTACGGTTACAATGGAAGAAGATTGAAAATTTACTCAGTCCCACAATTGGCTCTGAAGACATATTTGCGGCTTTTCGCCATCACAGTGGTGAAGATACATTTTGGTTGGATAGCTCATCAATCGACCAGGTATGCAGTCAGCTTACTCTTCTTAACTAATCACCAAATTTGAATGTCAAAAAGGGAGGATACTACTGTCTCTTGAACTCTTGATATACATGAATTGACCTGCAATCACTGCCTGGCTGAGTGATAAAGCTGGAAATGTGTTGAAACTTATTTGGATTGCGACTTCTTTTCCTTATATAGAACCTAAACGGTTGTTTAGCCCGTTTTAACATCGAGTAAACGCTACACGGTAGTACTCCGTTTCTGTTTAATCATCTGTTCAGCCTGTTTAATTAATCGTTTAGCCTGTTTAATGGACCGCTTAGCCCGAATAATGGCTAAACTGGTAGGTGACTGGCTGTTTGACGTTTAACATTTAGGTAAACACTTGTATTCTTTTTTGTGTGTTACATGATCTTGTTGTAATCTATTTCTGCTTGCAGAATAGGGCACGTTTTTCATTCATGGGTGGCAAAGGTGGCTCTCTGTGGAAGCAAATGACATTCCACCTATCTGGTCAAAGGTAAGAGGATTTCTTAATGCAGAAGGAATCATGCTTTAATGTATTAAGCATTATGTATGCCAGCATGTGGTAGAGTCCTTCATGTTATTCTGTGTTTCATAAATTCTTTTTTTCAGAGCCAATTGTGGAGGAATACTTATTACTCAAGATGCTTATGGATGTACTGCCAAAAACTTCATCAAAGAGGGCTTCCTGGAGTTCCTTAAGAAGGTATATGTTTAAAGATTATTGATGCTAGTGATAACTCGTATTGATTTTGTATGATCTTAACCTTGTTGCCATTTGCTACTATTAATGTGTTCTAGTCTCATAGTCTGAATAATTAGAAATGACTCTTTGTGTTCATTATAGGTACAAGTAGCCCAACTGTTTTGGTTGTTTTTTATTGCACAAGAGCCAAGAGTTTTGTTAATAAATAAATGGGTTATACAGGATTTTGTATAGATCACCTGCCACTGTATGATCTTTCTCAGCTCCTGCAGCAGAGAGGAACAAAATAATTGTGTTACTAGGTTATGTAGTCAATTGGTAGCAAGCCAGGGTGTTTGAACGGTGTTAGCCGTGTTAAAAACAAAGTATTGGTGGCTACTGACATACTATTTATATTCTGCATGTTATCAGATCATCCATACCTTAGGTTTATGGAAGTAAAGTGCAATATGCAGTAGAATGTGCCGTGCATTTTCTGAGTTTTGAGTCTCATTGTTTCACACTATGCAGGAGATTGAGTCCATTCAATACAATGAGAAGGATTACGAAGGACTGCCCTTTGAATTCCATGGTGGCTTTGTTGGATATCTGGGGTATGTTGATTTCTTGTTATCAATTGACACTTTTTTAACTTAAATTATACACTTGTAGCTTGTAGGTTACATATAATCCATTTTGTCTGCAGTCGTATTAGTTTCCTGCTACAAACAGATTTTCCATGCTACAAACAATTCTTTTCAATCTTTGTCTTCCCTATTCCCGTAATTGTCTCGTGTGAACAATGGATCCTTTTGTACATCATTTAGCTCTCTTTGTATTCTCTATTTCTTTTTGGATTTCTTTAAGCTCCTTTTGAACCTTTTTATTTTAATTGGATACCAGGTATGGTCTTAAAGTTGAATGTGATGCATCATCGAACAGGGCTAAATCAAGTACTCCTGATGCATGCTTCTTCTTTGCTGATAACGCTGTGGTGGTTGATCATAGTAATGGTGATGTGTATATTTTGTCACTGCATGATGAACTTTATTCTAGTAATGGAGATGGGATATGCAAAAATTCAACACATACTTCATGGTTAGTTGAGACTGAGAAGAAGCTTCTCCGGTTGGGTGGTATGCCCCCAGGGTTGCCAATTAATGGGAAGGCATATGCTAGATCATCCAATATGCATAAGCAGAGTTTTGTTGTAGAAAAATCGAAGGATCAGTATATTAGAGATGTTCAGAGTTGCTTGGATTATATCAGAGATGGAGAAAGCTATGAGTTGTGCTTAACTACTCAGATGAAGAGAAGAGTGGACTATATAAATGCGCTCCAACTCTACCTTAAGCTGAGAAAACAAAATCCTGCGCCTTATGCAGCCTGGCTTAACTTCTCCTCAGAAAACTTGAGCATATGTTGCTCTTCTCCAGAAAGGTTTCTACGACTAGACCGAGGCGGAGTTCTAGAAGCAAAAACCGATCAAGGGTACCATAGCACGTGGCAGAACACCAGAGGAAGATGAATGTTTGCGTTTGCAGTTGAAATACAGGCAAGTAAACTATATTCTTTTCTAGATATATCTTGGCTCCAGTCTTTTTTTTTTTCAGGAAATATTGAACTTGGGATGCTGTTTCCTTGCTTTCCCTGATTTATTTTATTTGCTTGGGTATTTAGAATTAAGTTCCTTCACAAATGGTATTGTGAAAGAAGTTAAAATAATTTTCTAAGAATTAAGGAATCAAGAAATTTATATTGACATTCATATTAAGCTTGGTTCAATAGTCTGTTGAGGCAATGACTGCTGAAGCTAATTCAGTTTTCAGTTTGACAGATCTATGATAGAAAATTATATGGCTGTATAACATTTACTGTAAGCATAAGAGGTCTAGTTTATTTTTTGGTGTATCGTTGGAGTTTTCTATAGTCACCATTATGTTGTTAGCGATGTCTTCCTTTCCTGGCAGTCCAGTTTCTTTGTTATCTAGATGTTCTATATGCAAATCCTATAGGATATGGATTTGGTAGTCACAGTGCTCATATGCTACTACTCTATTTTCCTTTTTGCATGTGGTCAAATTCACCAGTGAAAAAGACCAGGCTGAGAACTTGATGATTGTTGACCTCCTAAGAAATGATCTTGGCAAAGTTTGCGAACCAGGGAGCGTGCATGTTCCTCGCCTCATGGACGTAGAATCATATAGAGCTGTTCACACCATGGTGAGTACCATCCATCCAAGGAACAAAGAAGTCAAATCTGAGCCCTATTGATTGTGTGAAAGCGGCCTTTCCAGGTGGTTCAATGACTGGGGCCCCAAAAAGTTAGATCAATGGAGATCCTTGATTCACTTGAAACTAGTCCAAGAGGTGTGTACTCAGGATCGATTGGGTTCTTTTCGTACAACCACACATTCGATCTGAACATTGTGATTCGAACGGTTATCCTGCATGATGGAGAAGCCTCAGTAGGGGCAGGTGGGGCGATCGTAGCACTGTCAACCCCAGAAGCAGAATACAACGAAATGTTGCTTAAAGCAAAAGCGCCAACAAAGGTGGTTGAGGATTGCATTCAAACAATTTACAGCTCAGATCGATCGGATTCGATGCAGACAACCATAAGCTAGATCAGATACGCAAAGGATCATTGTTTATTGAAACACAAAAGGCGTTGCAATGGACTTGAGCACCATGTATCTGAGAAATTTGACCTCAGCAATTGGTGCATGCTAATCAGCATTGGTAGTGGGGTGAGGCATATCTTTGTAAAGGCATGAACATTCCAATCCCTTTGCCAAAGGGAAATAAAAGAGATGAGAAGAGGATGTGAAGTCAGTTTGATTCATGGTGGCATATACAGTTTGGTGACATGTTGTTAACTATATAGACTAATAAAGCTACAAAAGAAAACCCATACCAGCTTATGTATACAACAGTCTGTGTGGCAGAAGTTACCCCTGAAGAATGCACACATGGTTTTTTCATGATGCATTTCCCCTTTTTTGGTGAAGTTGCATTCTGTAACTAAAATCTACAAAAACAACAGTCTGTGTGGCAGAAGGGAAAGGAATTGATTAGGTTGTGTTGTACGATTGTTCCAATTATTCCTGAAATATTCTTTGACATTAATAATTGTATCCTTGTTGAGGGAGAATTTCACGTTTCATCCGCCATTCCCTGAGTGGAGTTTTCAAACCCCACTGTACTGAATATTCTGTTGACAGGGGTTTCTGTTATTATGGATTCCGAGCTGTGGCTCAGTCTGTTTGTTGTTGATGCTTCTGATAGTGACCTTCATGAGCCCTGAGATGCATTTCTTTAGTTTTGTGTCTTGGATTTATTGCTAGTGAACCAAAATAATTGTTTTGATGTAAGAGGCAAGCTCGGTTGGCTTTATCAGAGTGAGCAGATTACCTGACCTTAGCAAGCAACTGAACCCCATTTGGGGCTTACAGAAATGCTAAGCGGCGGCAACCAGCGAAGAACACGTCAAACGATGGCGTCTTCCAGCCGCGGCCGGTCGCCGGCCGGCAGGGACCCCGTCGTCTTGATCTGATTGATTCAGATTCGGGTGCATGGTTGATGGAACAGCCGCGCACGTCGCGCCATTTTCGATCTCGTAGTTGGAATTTTAAAAAGGAGGATCTGGCCACGCGCGAGCCACCACGACCCTCAGCGACGGCGACGACCTAGAGCGCGTGTGAGGAGGCACCCAGCGCCAGCAGGGAGAGAAGCGAGCGAGGCGACGCAGACGGCCGCCGGCAATGGGCACGGTATCGGTGCAGAAGCGGTGGCGGAAGGCGTGTGGCGCCATCAAGGACTCGGCCACCGTGGGGATCGCCAAGGTGAACAGCGGCGGCGGCCGCGAGCGCAAGGACCTCGACGTCGCCGTGGTCAAGGCCACCACCCACGTCGAGCGGCCGCCCAAGGAGCGCCACCTCGCCGGTGAGACTACCTGGCTCCCTCTCTCTTCTCTCCGGCGATCCACGTCTCCGGTGAAAATCTAACCATTGGTCGCCTGTCGAGATGCAGCGATCTTCGCCGCCACGTCCTCCTCCCGCCCGCTCACCGACGTCTCCTACTGCGTCCACGCGCTCGCCAAGCGCCTCTCCAAGACGCGTAACTGGGTGGTACGCCTACGCCATTGCCAGCCATTGCTTTCTTTCTTCCCTGATCGATCTGTGGTTGTGATGAGTCGGAGATGACACGCCTGCCTCTGACGCATGCTTATGGAAACCGATCGAGCAGGTCGCTGTGAAGACGCTGATCGTGATCCACAGGACGCTGCGCGACGGCGACGCGGCGTTCAGGGAGGAGCTCCTCGGCTGCCGGCGCAACGGCCACGCCCTGAGGATGTCAAACTTCAAGGATGACTCCAGCCCACTAGGTTAGAGTACATTGCATCATCTCCATTCCAACCTGAATGCATTTCTGCTCGTTGATGAAGTTCTTGCTTCTTGACCTGAACTGAACCTGACCCTCGTCTGCACTGTCTCTTGCAGCGTGGGACTGCTCTGCGTGGGTGCGCACGTACGCGCTGTATCTCGAGGAGCGGCTCGAGTGCTTCAGAGTCCTGAGATACGACGTCGAGTCCGAGCGATTGAGACCTGTAGAAGGAAACCCCAAGGTTTGTGACTTTGTGCAATTGCAACTGGTTTCAGAGTTTCAGTGACACAATTTCTTCTTGTTTCTTAACGTCATCCGCTTAACTTACAGGGGCAGAGCAGAACAAGGACATTAGGCCAGGTCGATCTCTTGGAGCAGCTTCCTGCACTGCAGCAGCTGCTCTTCCGGCTTGTCGGCTGTCAGGTAGAAGAGCACACCCAGAGTACCTTCTGTTTCGATATTGTCAAGTACTGTTCCTGACTAATAAACCAGGCTAACCTTGCAAAATGCTGCATTGGTTCTTGCAGCTTGAAGGGGCAGCTTTTGGAAACTACCTCATACAGTATGCCTTGGCTCTGGTATGTGTAGTGTAACATTAGTGCTGATTAGCATTGTTTAGCTAGCATCACCGGTTGAGATGACTGGCGAAAGATGAACTGCTCAGGTGTTGAAGGAAAGCTTCAAGATCTACTGTGCACTCAATGACGGGATCATTAACCTTGTGGATTTGGTACTTTAATGAACCCCCTTTCTCTCCTATGAGACGGCAGTACATCTTGGTTTTTGTGATGGTATTTGATTCTGATGTTTTTGCAGTTCTTTGATATGACAAAACTTGATGCTATCAAAGCTCTGGACATCTATAGAAGGACAGGAAATCTGGTGTGTATAAGTCTAACTGCAGCATGAATAGATAGTATCATCATTCTGTGGAATTTTATAGCTGTCTATGTGAACTAAATCAGAAGAATAACATAACAGGCAAATTCTCTTTCTGACTTCTACGAGGTCTGCAGAGGTCTGGAACTAGCCACACACTTCCAGTTTCCAGCTCTGAGAGAGGTCCTTGCACCACCAAACAGACTCCCCGATCATCTTCATCCACCTTCATCTATAACAGTTTCTTATTACAGCAAGAAGTTCTAAACTCTGCTGCCAATTTTTTTTCTGAATGATCTTCTCAGCCACCACCATCATTTCTTGAAACAATGGAGGAGTACATCAGAGAAGCCCCTAGAACTGCACCTCTTCCAAATGAGACCATAGTGAGTTAATTCATTTTTATGTTCCTTTGTGTCATTCAGATAATCTAAACTATATACATATTCAGTCAACCTGTTTTCTACCATCAAATCTAAAACTCCTACTGTACTCAACAGGAGTACCGGCAGCTAGATTTCGTAATTCGTTACCAGGAAGAACAAACCCCTGAACTGATGTCCCCGGCGTTTGAAGAACCTGTTGCAGAGGAAGTTCTTCCTGAGCATGAAGAACCTGCTCAGTTTGCAGATGATGACAGCGACGACGAAACAGAAACTCCGACTGCTACTGCCGATTTGCTGGTAATTCTTGTTAGTGTGCATAATAATTCAGTACCTATTTATTTGGAAAACAACAAGAATAATAACGGATCCGTTGGGTCGGTGATAATCACAGGGCCTGCACGAAATAAACCCTGCTGCTGCTGCACTTGAAGAGAGCAACGCACTGGCTCTTGCCATAGTACCACCAGGCATGCTTCAAGCATTATTTTCCACTCCTTATTGCAGTCTCATGAATTCAGCAGCCAATTAGCTTGACATCAGTTTCACGCAAAATTGTATTCATCTCTGATGCGCAGGTGGTTCCAGCAACACGTCTGCTATCGGCTTCAGTGATATAACAGGATCGTCAGGCTGGGAGCTAGCTCTGGTCACAGCACAGCCCAGCAGCAGCAGCAACAGCAACCAGCTGTCAGAGAGCAAGCTGGTAAAGAACAACACTGCAGCAGCAACGCCTCTCTTCTTTCTTGCCAGCATCCCCATTCTGCAAGCATCCAACCCCCTCCCTTCTCCACATTCATATCGTTGGCTCTTGTAATCTTGTAGGCTGGAGGATTCGACAGGCTGCTGCTGGATAGCTTGTACGAGGATGCCACAAGGAGGCAACAGTCAACCTATGGAAACGGGCAGGCCTCTGATCAGCAGACGAACGATCCGTTCGCCATGTCCAACGGCGTCGCGCCACCGACCGGCGTGCAGATGTCGATGATGGCGAGGCAGCAGCATCAGGTGGAAGCGATGTTTGGGATGCCGCAACAATTACAGTTTCAGCCTCAGTACGGCGCCGCTGTGTATCAGCTGAACCCTTTGGCGACGCCTACTCTGTTGCACTGCCGTCGCAGGGTGCCCCTCTGCATGGGAGCGGCGGCGGCAGCCTGATCTGACAATTTGGATTGATCCAGTTTCAGTTGGCGTGGACGATCGCGTCTCCTCACAGTTGATGGAGATGGACTGTATGCTGATTAGAGCTACATATCTGAAGTTTAAATTCAGCATTGTCTTCCTTCATTGCCTGCATCATTTTTTGTTTAAAAAATTGGAAAACAACCATATTTTGGATAATCACTAAACATGAGCAAATATACTTTTAGGGAGCTGAACATTTTAAGCAAGTGGAGAAATTAAAAGAAAAAACTCAAAAGCACCTAATATTTTTCAGCAATCTCGTCCAATCAAGAAAACGATTTATATTTAAGAAAATAGGAGATTTAATTTTAGGTGGACTCTAAACCTATTCGATACTAGAAATGATCTTTTAATGATTACACTGGCCTGATACGGAGCTGTGGTTGAAAGCCAAGGAGGTAGAGGATGTCCTGTTAAAGAAAAAAAAAAAGAAGCTAGTCAAGAGTAGGATAAGCTCAAATTTCATTCATACGTTGAGAACACGCGACCACCTTTACCGTTGGCGACATGAGCGATGAGAGACTCACTACAAAATCTGAGTCCTTCCGCGAAATGTATACCATGAGGAGATATATTGATGATAGATGGATAGAGTACATAAATGCCCTTGTCCAGCAGTATGATCTCTTGGGCTACGCGGAGGATGAAGACGAGATCACCGACAACGAGGATGAGGAACATTATTAATTATAGCTGATTGGAACTATATGATTTATTTTTGAGAATGTTTACATGATCTTTACCATGGGCAGTTTAGTTTCTATATGTGTTTAGTTGTTGACTCTTGTTTCTCACTCTACGTTAGGTGCCGTAGTCTTTATCATGGGATGTTTGGATTCTATATATATGTTTAGTTTATTTGATATGTTGAAATGTGTCGCTTCTCATTTTGTGTTAATCAATTCAATTTCTTTCATTGTGTTTGAATGTGCATTCTATGTTAATCAATTCAATTTCTTTCATTGTGTTGGAATATGTATTCTACATTCATCAATACAATTTCTTTAATTGTGTTGAAATCTGTCAGTTCTTGGTATATGTTCACTAAACAAGGATCTACTTCTATGTATCCAAGGCTGCAACCCATGCATCCTTGCGCTGTCCTAACTTGTGTTAGTTGCCTGTTGATTTCTGCCAATACCTTTTTCTATAAACTGAATACTTGCTTACCTACAAAAGTTTGATGTCAACTCCGATACTGATTTCATAACCACACAAGATTTTCTGAGGTCATACCCTGCAGTACTCCTCGGTGGACTAAGCAAGCACCCAGTTCTCAGAGCATGAATCTTCAAATATCTCTTGTTTAATATGAATTTGGACTTTTTAAGACTTGGTATATCTTCTAATAAAAACTTTTCGTGGCCACTGGCCACACTAAAGGTGTGGCACGGTAAAGCCGCACCCTGTTTCTAGTATGTTTCTATATTAGTTTTCTGTTTTCCCCGCTTTTAGAGCAAGTACTATGGTGGGCGAGAAGGTGGCGAAAACCAATCACGAGGTGAGAGAAAACTGGAGCCGGCGGTTCGTCACACGCCAGCGAAAGCAGGCGAATAGACATGCTTCCCCAATCTCAGTCGTACACATCACAGCTTTCCATTAAATTTTGGTGGGTCCGTGTGCTGCTAGCGTGACCCGGCGCTGCTCTCAGCCGGTGTACCGGCGAAACTACTAAACTTGCTCTTAGTGTTTTGAGTACAAGTCTTCTTTTATTGTAGTTAGCTATTAATTGGTTGTATACCATTGAAAGATTGCGATCTTCGTAAATACCACCGAAAGTTTGATCCATACACCCAAAAGCTTGGACTCTTAAGGTACATGTATTCTTTGCTAGTAAAGTGCAGAGATTAGGTATATATGAGAATATATGGGTAAAAAACAAGGACAAGTATTAGTGCATATTGAAACACTTACATTGCACAAGGAACACAAAGAGGAATAACACAAACATCAAGGCTCCACACATGTTCCTCAAATTCATGTTGGATTGCAAATTATCTTATCTATCTAGTCAATGTAGGGCTGTAATAAAGGAAATAAATATTAACACCCTTCGGGCTAACAAATTAGAGAGTACTACTATGAAAAATTACAGAAGGTAAAGGAAACGTAATGACACCACTAGACAGACCTATCACAGCCGCTTCGTAACCCGTGGAACAGACAAATTTTAGCCTCGACACTAAAGAATAAACAGTGATAGTCAAAGTTGTCATGGTCACCGTCGCTTTGTTCACTGATACGTCTTTGCTGAAACAACCATCACCGTCGTGTAAGTTAATGAACCGCCTGTGTAGTGGCACGATCACCGTAATCTTGCACAACGAAACGATTGTACGCAGTGCGAGTTCACCAACGCTTTGGTGCCCGACACGTCTGTATAAGAGGAACAGTAGGGTCGGTATGAGGTTTACTTCATTCAAATTTGAATTCAATTACAAATGTTCATCCTGCTCCTCTCGAGTTCTCCGCTTCTTATACTACTCTATGCCTTCCAGGATGGCCGAGGTAGCGGGTATTGGGCCCATGGAATCCCACAGGCCACGGGGCCTAGAGCGCATCAGGTGAGCTAGCCGGCGAGCCTGGTGTTGCAGCTGCTTCGGGAACAGAGCCATCCAGGTTGCTGATAGATGGCAAAGGGACATGCGGGCAGCTGGGATCACAACCAGGGCACACAGCCTGACACTGATCCAACGTGTGGTAACACAATGGTTCCGGCTTTTGCGTCAAGCAACAATAACAATCATAATTTGGACACTGATGCAATGTACAAAATTTCAGTGACACTTTATTCTCAATTGGAGTTGTGTTGGTGAGGCTATACGCCAGGCTCATTTCAGATCCAATATTGAGCTCCTGATGAGGACGAGCTGTTTGATTGCATGTTGATGAAGTATATATGAGAATATACCGGTAAAAACAAGGACAAGTATTAGTGCATAATGAAACACTTACATTGCACAGGAACACAAAGAGGAATAACACAAACATCAAGGATCCACACATGTTCCTCGAATTCATGTTGGATTGCAAATTATCTTATCTATCCGACCTGACACAATCGTTGCTTTAGGCGTTGAGTGGCACATATATATACACATAAACACACACACAGTTACGACATGAGTAAGGAAGCTCATCATATGTTTCCTATAGGGTTTGTAAGTTTTAATAGTAGCTTTCTATTTCTTGGCCCAAAAGGGTAGTATTAATTTTACCCCTATTGACAACAAGATTTATCGTCAACTAGCATTAATCAATTTTTTTAATATTAACTTTATTTATTACACACCTATATTCACAACTAGATTTATCGCACATACATTCTAATTAGCACTAACCAATTTTTTCTATCTGATTTATCTCTTCATAAGTTGGCATCCCCAACCAGGATTTTCTCAAGCACTAGGAAGAGAGCTAGAAGGTGGGCCTGAAGTGATAAATCTTTGAGCACTTGTCAGGCTTCATCAATATTCATTGCACATTTGTTACTCTTGGAGGTGAAGCCTCCTAGATGGCTAGGCATTGTCCGGAAGCTCCCAACTTGGTGTGGCTGCTCCACGACGTTTGTTATCACCATCTACATCTAGTGGAAACACCCCTCATCTCAAGATACTTGCTTTCTTGACTTGAGAATGAGGATAAGGCAAGCATTGGTGGTGAGCCCAAGCCTTTTGTGGCTTCCTCAACAACGTGGACATAGGCAAGCCTTGGTGGCGAAGCCACGGGATAAACACCTTGTCTCTCTTGTGTTCTTGTTTTGTATTGTGCGGCCATATTTGTATTTGTGGTGATTATAGGGTTTGGTCCTGATCTACTTGCTCATGTGCTTCTACCAATATCTAGATGGTGGAATAGGCTCCACACTACCCTAGGAAGATCAGTAAATTGCTCAATCTTTTTTCCGTAGCTTTTTGCAGGTGCGGTAGTGCTTTGCTTGTCGAGTGCGGCAAATCTTCTTTGTGGAATTTAACTCCCGTTTGAGCAGAAATTTTGTAGGCTTATCCACCCCCCCTCGTAGGCCTCCTAGGAGACATCAAGGTCTTTTCACATCACCACTTCCGTGAGATCGTGTTGTCGTGAATAGATTGAGAAGATGTCGTGAACAGGTTGAGCTTCCCATGCTTCACCCTGAAAAGGTTCAAAAAGCTTGGTAAAACCCTTTTGCCAGAGCAGTCTTAATGACATGGACATTTGCTTCATCCTTATGATAGGCAAAGTGAACTGGTTCAGAATTATGTTGGTGAAGGAGCCCCATAAAAAAGGTGTCTTCTTTGATAAGCTTGATGTCATTGGTTCAATGGACTATGCTCTAGATAGGAAAATTGGGTTTGGCTTGCCAAATCTAGAAGGCCCGCACCATGAAGTATTCATTCAAGTGCGAACAGGACATACGCTTCAAGCGCTTCATCCCCAAACTCCATTGGTGACTAGTGAATGCCTTTCATCTGTAGAGTCCTCAATTCTCATTGCCATGCCTATTTCGATTGAACAATCGTTGTTACTGATTTGTAGTGGTTAATGTATCTTTCCACCAGTGGCAAATCCAAAAAGGGGGCTGCAGCCACCCTAGGAGCAGCTAATCACCACTAAATCATTGTAGCAAAAGCCTCAAATCACCATTCAATCTTCATGTAAATCAACATCTCCATTGTTTCAGCCCCCTTGTCCCCCATCCTACATCCGCCAGGTGCCAACATGGAGTGTGTG
This sequence comes from Hyparrhenia diplandra, assembly GCA_015847255.1. NCBI lineage: Eukaryota > Viridiplantae > Streptophyta > Magnoliopsida > Poales > Poaceae > Hyparrhenia > Hyparrhenia diplandra. The sequence continues at coordinate 229,197 of JADLZK010000647.1, read as the reverse complement.
CATGGAGGCCAGTTGTATGCCATCCAGGCATGTAGAAAGACCATGACGAAGAACGGTTTTCTTGGATGTTGTGAACAAGGTGATAAAGGGGTACCAATACCAAAAATTTAGTGTTATATGGTGTGCAACTAAAACTACGTAGTCTAGTTGGGGTTTTTTTGCATGGTTGCATTTTGTGACCTTTTTCTGCATGACTGAGACTATCTCCAACAGGTGACACATATCAATACCCAAACCCAAAAAGCATGTTGTATGTTACTTTATCTCAAAAAGACAACCTCCAACAAAGTAGGCATAGCAAGGAGGTATTTTGGGTGAGAGGTTGAACGCAACCCAAATATACGTCAGCTCAGTCCTAGCCCTGGCCAAAGCTGCATGTTGTCCGGCCCCACACCACTGAAATTGTTGTTGTTTGATCGCCCGTGCATGTATAGGGTTGTCTTTTTGCGTCTCCTATTGGAAAACAACGAAGTGACCCTTTTGCTACAGGACCACTCATTTCATCTAATGAGTCTCCTATTTGGATCATATTTGTTAGAGATAGTCTCAATGTATGCTATTGCTAGCATCAATTGGACATGCTAATGGGGTAGGGCTTGACAAGTTTTTTTTTGGAGTCGGTTCTGAAATGAGGTGTACGTGGATGGGTGGAATTAAGTTTTACAAGTTTATGGGACAGGTTCTGAAATGAGAGAGTAACATATATTAGCTGAACACAATCAAACACATGCTTGGTCAGCCGAAGGCTTGTAAATTTTTACATTAACCACTAAATATTGTCCATATAAAATATACTTCAAACTAAGACGAACTCTCAGGTTCCCCTCTAAAGATCATCTCACTATAAAGTTTATCGCAAATCTTCTCAGGTTTGACAAAAAATTGTCACATGAAACAAGAATTAAAGTCCATGTTTAGCTGATTGATCAGTCGACCGATATTGTTTTATTATGAGAAAAAAAAATATTATACCTTGGCTGATAAATCGGGCTAATAAGTTTAAGCGAATCAAGCGTATATATACTCCCTCCACACTAAATTATAAGCCATTCCAAGAATTTTTGAGAGTCAAAACATTTAAAATTTGATCAAGTTTATATAATAAGATAATAATATTTATGATGTTAACTAAGTATCATTTAATTATTTGTTTATTAACTATATTTCTATAGTATACTTATTTGATGTCATAAATCTTTATAGTTTTCTATATAATTTTGGTTAAATTTGAAGTACTTTGACTATCTAAGAATTGCGGAATAACTTATAATTTGGAATGGAGACACTATATTGGAGTGCATCCATACTACTAAAAGCATATGCAAGATATTACCAAAAAGACTAGTTTAATCTTCTGAACGTCGTGAGCATCCCGCCCCTCTCGCTCGCTTTCGTGTGTGGCGCCTCGCTGTGCCCGCACTTTCGCCGCGTCGGGTCACGTCTACTCATGCACCACACTCTCTTTCTTCCTCTCCCTTTGTGCGCTATGACTGCCCGCACCCTCGTCATTGCACCCTACCGGACCCCTCCATGGCTTCGGTCACTTCTTGCCTCCACGTCGTGGGAATCCTATCGCCCTATGCTTGAGCACACGAGGCGCACCATAACTGGTGGCCGCTTCACCCGTGTCTTGCTTTTGACTCTCTCGGCTTCCTCTTCCTCGGTGCGTCGCAGCGTCTCTATCTGCTCCTCTCGTGCCGCAGCCTGGGGTACCTTGCTTCGCCATTCCCATCTCTCCAAATTCTACCGCAGATCTCTTCTAAGAACCACCGAGTCGATCTCCTCTTCCAAGGTGAAGCTGTCTAACTCAAGAAGAAACTGAGCCAGAGACGAAGACGTGGGAGCTAGTACTTCAAGCTCAAGCTCTTACTTGCGGTTCAGGGTTGTTCTGTCAAAGGTTGCTACGCGTTTTGTTGAAGAAAAGTCCAGCTTTTTATCCTAGAAAGTCGAGTCTACATCCATATAGCTTATGGCCCTAGGATTCATTCTGTGTCTTCTTGACATGTTGTGCCTCCTCGATCCCATTTGTTTTTGATCTGTTGGGGTCCTTTTGCGTTTTGGTTGTTCATCTTCTTGGTGTTTCTTCTTTGTCCTCGTCTGTCTAAGTTTTTGGAGTGAGGCTTTGCTATATAATAAATGTGTCACTAGACCCGGGGAGTAATCTTTGTACTCTCTTTGTATCTCTAATGGTTTTGTAAGCGTCTATCGTGTGGGCAAGTTCTATCATCTCTAGTGTAGTTTTAAAGCTATGGAAATCTCTCGTCGCTTTCTTGGAAGTTTCCGTTCCGAATCTCGGGACGAGATTCTGTTAAGGGGAAAGGCTGTAACACCCCCGGTGTTACTTTTCTAATTAAAATTTAATTAAGTAATAATCATGCATTATCATTATGCATTAAGGCATAAGATGCATTTCATGTTTAAATATATATCATGTGGTGTGTGCATATGCTATGCTTTATTTTTGGATGAATTGTTGAGTAATAGTATGAAAGGGTAATTTGATCTCGTTTCCGAAAACCCTAGATTTCCTAACCCTCTTTTACCCCCTTTTCAATAATTCAAAATCAAAGAAAAATTTGATAAAACTTCCAAATGATAGTTTGTAGATCTTTTCTTGATGAACAAAAAAGATATGTACAAAGTTTTTCAAGTTTTTGTGTAATTTTAAAAGTAATTTTGAATTTAATCGAAATTCTATTTCGACCCTATTTCAAAAAAGTCATGTTTGGAGGCATATTTTGAAAATGGTTTCAGAATCAAAAGTGTAGATTTCGAAATTTGGAGCAACTTTTATTTTGGAAGATTTTCAAGTTATTATATGATTTTGAGAGTAATTTTGAAATTAGGGTTGGAATTGGCTCTGCTACGAGAACCGAGGGGAGAATTTTCGTTTTCCTTTCTCTGCTCCACGCGTCGCCGGCGTCCGCCGCCCGTCGTCGCGCCTCGAGCGCCTGCTGGTGCTTCCGCCACCAGGCGTCTTCTTGAAGCTCCCGGCCGCCCCTCTTTTCCCCTTCTCCCTCGATCGCTTGCTCTTCCTTTCTTTCTTTGCGACGCCGACGACGGCAGATTAGGGCACCGCCGCCGCCGTCGCGATTTCGCCGCCACCACCTTGCCTCGGGCCAAATTGAGCATGCATCTGTGCTCGCAACCTCCTTGCGCTATTAAACCCACTCGCACCTTGTCTCTCGGTTGGAGCCGGCCGCGTCCGCCGTTTTTCTTTTCGCGGCCGACGAAACGCCCGCCGTGATCCGCCCGCGCCAAACCGCCGCCATGGTGATGCCCGCCCTTTGATTCTGTTTTAGCCGCCTTGATGCCGCGGGTCACGGCCGGCTCACTTTTCCGTAGCCGACGTCCGACATCGCGCCGAACGCCGACGCGCCGACGTGTCGCCGCCGCGCATCCGTCCCTTCCGGGCTGAACACCCGACTCGCCCCGCCTCGACCCGACCTTGCGCATCGGCGCCGTGGTGAGTCCCTCGAGCACGCCACGCCGCTTCCGCCTTTGCCACGCTAACGCCGGTCGAAACGCTGCGGTTGCCGCGCTACGTGTCGCCTGGTGCTTGCTCGAGTCCGTCGTGGACTCGTGTTTGTAAATTAGGGAAGTGGGGGGTTAAGTGAGAAGTCTGTGACTTGTTTGAATAGTGCTAAATAGTGTACTCGTCCTTGTTTATAATTTTGAAAAAGTTCGGGGGATCTTTTTACAAAATTTCCGTGCCAAGCCTTGGTAGGCCGAACCGGGCCGGCCCTGTTCGCTTTTGGGCGGGCCATGCACGATGCCGCCGATCACGATGTTGGGCCGATTAGGCCCGAAGGCGGTTTTTGTTTTTTAAAATTTGTTTATTCTTTTTCTTTTTATTTTAATAGTATCTCGATTTTCTAAATTTCATATAAAATTTAATTACTTGCTTATAAATTCTGAAATTTTTTTGTGTAGCCTTTCTATGAGTATATCTACCTATGAAAAATTTGAAACTTTGATTTTGAGTAGTTCTTGCATGATTTAAAAATACAATCTTTAATTGAAAAATGCATCTTCCATGTTTTTAGAAAATAAAATATTTATTCAAAAATTATGAAAATTTATTTGGTACTGTTTTATGATGTGACCTACTTGTATAAAAAAGTTTGGAGTCAGTTTGAAATGTTTAAATTATTTTCTATATTATGTTTTATTTATTTATTTATTAGAAAGAGGATAGTATTTAGTGTTTATAGTGACCTAGGTTTTGTGTGTGATTTGGGATTGTCTTGTGAAACTTGGATCATACCACAATCAAATGGTCCTTGAGAACTCCTTAGGCAATGGTGATGATATCTTGTAGAGTAGTTCAACAAGTTGGTTTTGTTGGGTTGCAACTTTATCGTGAAGGAAAGTTGTACTCAAGTGTATCATTTCATGCATCCATCAAGCATCATATTTATACTTTATCATGCTAAAGCATGCATCATCATCTACGTAGAGTATACGAGAGTGAGTTGGATCGTGTTGATGAAACTTTGGAGAAGGTGTTGATATGGTTCGCGATGATCGAGCTTTGGAGAAGGTGTATCCACCGTAGGTGTCGTTGTCAAGTGTGACTTTGGTGATCCAACTGAATCTAACTTTTCCTCGCAAAACAGGCAAGCCCCTGTTCATTTAAACGTTCCTTTGTGTTTTACAAGTTTTATATCACCGTTGCTTTTTACACTGCATTAGGTGATAGGAGTTGAGTGACAACCTAATTGATGCATTATCCATCCTTGATTATTTCGATATCTACCTTGATAGCCTGTTTTGGTAAAATGTTTAGAATGCTTAGCCATGCTAAATTAGTTAGACTTTTGAGTCAAAATGTGACGAAGTCTCTTATGATAGCCCGAATGGGCATTTTATGAACAAGGATGTTATTTGATGAAACCATACCGATATGGTGTTGAATTTGAGACCGGTCGGGTAATTTGCACCGAGAATGGAGTCTCGATGTGTAGTATTTCCGACTTGTCGATTAAGGACCGCTCGTTGTAAGCAATGTGGATCGAGACTTTGGAACGCAAACCGTGCCTCGAGGTCTTTTGACCAATGGCACGCGTCTGTCTGGGCGTCGCCCAGACAAATAAACTAGTACCGACCACATACTCCGTAAGCCCGATCTCGGGGTATCAAATCGAAACGCATAACCGCGACCGGGAGTGGAGAGATGGCGGGAGTAGCGTGTACACTCGTGGGTTAAAGTCCCGATGCCCGTGGGTTAGATTCCCGGGGTGTGAGGTGTACTTGTGCTCGGGCGGCGTGGGGCGCGGTTCCGTTTGAGTATCCAAGAAAGGGTTGATATATGCAAGCTTAAGTGCTACATATGTCGTGTGGAAAGAACTCCCCATTTGGGTTAATCGATTTCGAAATCGCCGTGCTTCTCGGACATGGAGACTTCGGTTTCCCCCTTACATCGTAGATTAATTATGAAACTATGAAGAGATGGAATAAGTGATGGTATATTTAAGAAGTGTGTGCTCTAGTTTAGAATCACCTAGAATAGGTGAGATACTAAATTGTGCTAAAAATATTGAAAGTAAGGATTCACTATTAGTAAGCTTTTCTGCAAAAAGAGTCCTTGATGCTTGCTAAAAGCCTTACCTTGAATCCTATTAGACCAACATTCCTGAGTCTTCTCCTATTTTCTTTAGTCGGGTAAGTCTTGTTGAGTACTCCCGTACTCAGGGTTTGTTAACCCTTGTTGCAGTATCGACTGCGTCTTTGTTTAACCAAGGTTATGTCGGTGGGCATGACATGATCCGGTCTATCTTCCATTCTACCTAGCTTTCGCAATTAAGTTAAGTTTACTCAAATGTAACTTACTCACATTTTGTAAAATTAATGTTATTATTCTTTTCGCACTCGATCTATATTTTTGTAATAAATGTTGTAATGTTGTAGCTACTCCTTTGTTGATCTTGGTATGAGTGGTGTAATCGGGGTTTCCGATGACACTTTCGACAAAGCTTCTTAAGTTATTGGGTGCATCTCGCACTACTTTACCGAGGTCTTTGGGACAATGACAAAGTGTGCGAGGTAGGTCCATAATTAGGAGGTTCTGTTACACAAGGTGACCACGACGCCGACGACTTCATGTCTGACGACGAGGAGGAGTACCCTTGCCCATGCAGGCTTCGCCAAAGAACGGCGTCGAGGCGGCGATCGCGGGCGCCGAGGCGACCGGCGCCTGCCGACGACTGCTGCCCGGTCTGCCTGCAGGACGGCGGCGGGAGGCGCCCGGAGGAGCGCCGTGGAGCCGGTCGAACCGTCGCGGGCACCGGTTCCACGCCGCGTGCGTGGACAAGTGGCTGAGGGTGAAGCTGTGCTGCCCCCGTGTGCGGTGCCCGGCTGCCGTAGCTGCGTGCCGCCGCCGTGACGACGCAGCGCCCCGATCCCGACATCGTCGAGGAGTTCTTGGCGATGGGTTACGAGGAGTCTCGTGTTCGACAAGAGCACGCGGTGGATGGAGTACATGGACGACCCCACCGCCACGTCGCTTGGAATTCTTCCTGGATTGCAGCATGAGGCTGGGCTGGCATTCTGCAAAGCCATGTGGGCTAGTCTTGACTGTTTTTGTTGGGCTCCCAGGGTGTGCAGCCCATGTACATGATTTTTGCTAATTGCTGTTCCAGATAGTCTAGAGTGGTAGACAATGTTTCCAGATTGGTTGTTTACTTCCTTTGCAGCCTAAGGATTCGGTAATAATGAATTCGAAATCTGATCTCTGAAAAAACAATGAATTCGAAATAGTGTTAGACAAGGTTACTGAGACGACACATATTCTCTCTCATACACTCGTCAGTTAGCTGGCTTGTTTCAGCTATCAAGCTGTCCATGTGACATGTCTTTATCTTCCCAAGAACATATTGTAAATTGAATTGAAATATTGGAGTGGTTTTCAGATTGAATGATTTATGGCACACCAACGAGCCGAAGGACATCTCATAATTTGTTTGGGGCATAGCAAAATCCTCGGCTTGAGGTTCTCATTGTATATATAAGAAAAAAACTCTATTCCAAGTCTCCTCCAACTATAGAACACCACAAGCACATACTGATTCTCGTGGCACCACCAGCATGGGCTCCCGCGTCCGAGTTCTCAACGTCACCCATGTCCGACCCCCTGAAACCTCCAATCCTCTGCGGGACAACGACGACGACCACACCATCAAGCTCTCGCTCTTGACACCATGTTCCTTCCCTACCAGCCGATGCAGCGCCTCTTCTTCTACGAGGGCGACGACCTACCGCCCTTCCCCTGCGTGCTCGGCACGCTGCAGTCCTCCCTGGCGGCCACGGTCTCCGTCTTCACCCCGCTCGCCCGGCAACCTCGCGGTCTCCTCGGCGTCGGGTGATGTCGTCATCGCTGCTCCTCGGGCGCCGTCTCCCAGGGCGTCAGGTTCGTCGAGGCCGAGTACGCCGGCAGCACCGACGACATGCGCCGCCTTGCCAGCGACGCCGAGCACGACGCCGAGGCGTCTGGCGCAGCTTCGTGCCCACTCGTGGTCACCGCACTGCTGGCTTCAGCGGCGCTGGCGTGCAAGTGACGAGGCCGCGGACACGGACGGCGACGGTGGCGGGATCCGAGCCGTGGTGCTCGGCGTGTCTATGTGCCATGGAGTCGCTGATGGCCAGGCATTGTGGGAGTTCATCTGGGCATGGGCCGCCCAGCGGTGCGAGGTGGCTCAGCGGCGTTGTCGGGCTTCCTGCTGCCGGTGTTCGACCATCACGGTGATCAACCGCCACCCCAAGGCAGAGGCGGTTTCGCCCACGTTCCAGGGCATCTTCGCGCCGGCATTGCCGATGGTGAGTTGCTCCGTCAATTCCTGCAATATCTGGGAACCCAAAAAAAAAAAAGTCAACTTGGGCACGTTGTAATTAATGGGGTAATGATTTAGTCTGAAAATGAACCAAATCCTAAAATTTCCAATAACAATCCTCTCATACCAACACGAAGCCATATTTTCATATCAACGCAATTTATGAAACTAGCACAAGGACTTCTGTAAGTCATGCAATTCGACGAGACACTTATCTCATTGTAAAACTCGAAGCACATCCCATCTTTCCACTTTGATTCCTAAATCAATAAATACAAATACGATGGTAATTGCTAGTGCTATGAAAGTATACTACATCAAGATAGAAAAAAAATATGAAAATTTCAAACTACAACATAAGACAGTGGATGTAAGGTATCACTCATTTGCTATGCTTTTCAAAAATGAGCTGGTAGCTGCTGCAGTGAGCTTGAACCTAAGGTATGCTTTGATAAAGGGATCTAACTCTCCATCCATGACGCCAGTGATGTCCGACGTCTCACACCCTGTCCTGACATCCTTGACGAGCTTGTAGGGGTGGAAGACGTAGTTGCGTATCTGCTGCCCCCACTCTGCCTTCACCATGTCGCCACGGATCTGCTTGATTTCTGATGCACGCTGCTCCTCAGCTATCACCAGCAGCTTCGCTTTGAGCCGGTTGAGGGCTTTTACTTTGTTGGCCAGCTGGCTCCTCTCCTCTGCAAAGTTGGATATTGGTATGTTACAGGACAAATGTCGGATTTATCTCAATAACCTGAAGTTACATTGAATTCTTTATTTCAGTTTTCAAAGATATCTCTTTCATCCTCCTGGCTATACAAAGTTGAAAATATCTTTTCTGTGAGAGTGACAATCAAGCATTGGTAAAAAGTTAGCCAGAGATTGAGTTTAATCTCTCTCGCTCCTTGGCCTCAAGTATCGTTTACCGTAACCTATTGCCGTTCACGTGTTCTTCCCTCGCGCCGAGCACGGCGCCGCCACCAGTTCGTCGGGGCCCTAAACCCCGGCCACCAACCAGCCACGATTATCCCCTCCGCAACCTAGGTAGCCACAACAACCCGGTATCGGGTTCCATGGCGACCTCGGGCACCTCCGCTCCCACCGTCCCAGCAACCACCACCTCCGCCTCCGGCGCCACAGTTGCATCCGAACCGAGTGCCTCGATGCCGATCGTCCACGCCGGGCGGTCCGCCCGTCCGGGTTCACCACCATCTCCAACGACGCCCTCAATCGCCTCACCACGCCATCTACGGCCTCCAGCAGAAGGGTCGGCGCGTTTCGACTCGACCGAGGCGGTCGAAGGGCGCGTTCTCGTCATGGTGCCGGGCTCCCTTCCATTTGGGTTGCTCGCTACGGCGGCGTTCCAGCAGATTTCCCCGCGAAGCGGGCGGTCATCTCGAAGCCGATGACGGCGCCGCCATCCTCGACACTTCGAAAGACCGTCTCCATCGGCATCGGCGTCCATACAGCCGTCGGTGGCCATGGGGTGCCGACACGCAGATCTGCTTCCCGCATTCGCCGTCGCCCATTCCGTCAGTACTCCACCATCATGTACTGTCCCGTGCCCATGCCGACGGGCCGGCATGACATCGCCGTTCCGGATCCCGCGCCGAGCCCGACCCGGAGGGTTTCCAAGTGCCACGCTTTCACAAGCTTACGTTCCCCACGTTCGATGGCAAAGAAGATCCATTGGGGTGGCTCAACCGGTGTGATCGGGCTCTTGGCACAAAGACACCCCACCGGCCGAGCGGCGTCTGGCCGGCCTCCTACCATCCGGACGGGTGGCGCAACAAAGGTACCGTCATGGAGCGATCCCACGGCGTGCTTGGCGACGCTCAGCCGCGCTTCGCCAACGCTTTCCAAACACCATCGCTACCAACTTCTTGGCCGATCCGCGCGCTTCCATTCACCAAAGACGGTGGACGCCGTACATGGAGGCGTTCAATCTCGCGGCTCATGCCGGGCCCTTGGCACCGCTCCAGCAGACCCGACTCTTCACTGGGGACTGCGGACGCGATCAAGGTGGATGTCGAGTTACACGATCCTCAAGACCTTCAACGCGCCATGCATCGCCCGAGCCTATGAGCCCGTGGCCGTGCGTGCGCTCTACGCCGCACCGCCGGCCCGCCCGCGCCACGCCGACAGCTCAACGCACCACTCTTCCCCGGCTCCCTGCGGGGCGCGCCGCCGGCCACACTACCCGGAGCGCCGCCCAAGCCCTTCAAGCGTCTGACCCCAGACCAGATGGCCGAGCGGCGCAAACAGGGGCTGTGTTACAATTGTGATGAACCCTACGTTCGGGGGCATAAGTGCGCACGGCCGTTCTATTTGGAGGTCACCGACTACATAGTCGAGGAGCCCGATGACGAGGACGACGATTCCCAGCAGCTCCTGAGCTGCAGCCGACACCCCGCCGGCCAACCGCAGATATCGCTGCATGCCATAGCCTGAGTACGCACGGAGGACACCATGCGGGTGTGCGGCAGACGGGCGGTCGACAATTCAAGGCACTCCTCGACTGCGGCTCTACCCATAACTTCGTGAGCTGATCCGTGGTGCGCGCCCTCAACATCAACACATGGGCGTGTCCGGCGCAGTGTCACAAAGGGCTAATCGGTGACCGCGTGACGTGGCGAGGCCACCGAGGGACCTTTCCATCCGCATCGCCGACGAAGTGTTCATGGTGGGATCGGCTACTCCATCCCGCTTGACGCCTACGACATCATCCTCGGCGTCCACGCCCTCCGCCACCGGCCCCATCCTTTGGGATTTTGACGACTTGTGCATGGCCTTACGGAGGGGCTCCACTCGTGTCTTCCGGGCGCGGCGTAGGCTCTACCCGCCACGACGTCCCGGTCGACTCGACTCAGCGATGCGTGCCAGAGCCGGCCCTCCTCGACAAGCCGCCGTCGTTTGAAGATGTCTTCGACACCCCCAAGGTCGCCCCCGCCACGTGATTGTGATCACGGGATCCATCTCGCTACCCAATACAGCCCCCCCGTGGCGGTGCGCCCATATCGCTATCCTCGGCTCAAAAAGACGAACTTCGAGCGACAATGCCGACATGCGCCGGCAAGGCGTCATCCGGCCAAGTACATCGGCATTCTCGGCTCCGGTTCTCCTTGTCAAGAAGGCGGACGAGTCCCGGCGGCTTTTGCGTGATTACCGCGCGCTAAATCAGATACCGTGAAAGACAAGTTCCCATACCCGTCGTGGAGGAGCTCCTGGATGAACTCAAGGGCGCCCTGTTCTTCACGAAGTTGGACCTCAGTCCGGCTACCATCAAGTCCGCATGAGTGCAGCGGGCGTGGAGAAGACCGCCTTCAGGGCGCACGAAGGCCATTTTGAGTTCCTTCTCATGCCGTTCGGCTCGACGAACGCGCCGGCGACCTTCGAGCTTGATGAACACGGTGCTTCAACCGTTTCTACGTAAGTTTGTATTGGTGTTTTGACGACATCCTCATTTATAGTCCTACCGGGCTCGGCGCCAAGATCTACAACACCTCAACGCCCGTGCTCACGGCGCGCGAGCACCACCGCGGCTAAAGCGCTCAAAATGCGCCGCCCCACGCCGCCGTCGGTGGCATACTTGGGCCATGCAATCTCCTCGGCGGGCGTGGCCATGGACGGCATACAAGATCCGCCCGGTCACCACGTGGCCTCAACCGACGACACCGCGGCCGCGCTCGGTTCTCTGGCCGGGCGGGTACTACCGCCGTTTCATCCGCGACTATGGCACCATCGCCGCCACGCGACGGCTCTTCTTCGCAAAGACTCCTTCACGTGGTCTGAGGCGGCCACGAGTGCGTTCAAGCGCTCAAGAAGGCGCTGTCTACCGCACTGCCCAGGCTACCCGACCCGACAAAGAGTTCATCGTGGAGTACGATGCCTGCCCGGCTCGGCCGGGCGCGGTCTTTGCACCGGGAGAAGGTGCCGTGGCTTTCAAATTCGCCGCCCTTCTGCCGCCGCCATCACAAGCTTCGTGGCGTCACGCGAAAGGTTGATCGGCTTGGTCCAAGCCGTTCGTCACCGGGCGAGCATACTTATGGGGGCGCCACTTCATTGTGCGTCTGAGATCATTATGCTCTCAAATTTTTGCTTGATCAACGTTTATCTACAGTCCCACAGGCATCGGGGGTAAGTGTAACACCCCTGGTGTTACTATTACTAAAACATGCCATGTCATCATGATCATTGCAAAGCATGCATGATTAGAAAATTTGAAATGCATCAAATTAAAATGAGTTTATATTTTTTTAGAGAAATGTTTGTGCTTAAGAATTTTAGAGTGATTAAATTTTAAATTCATGTTTTTGGATCCTAAGTGTGTTGTTGTATGATGGCTTGGTAGTATAGGTTGGGAATCTGAAATTTGAATCAAATTCAAGTTTGAATTGAGCTTGAAAACCCTAATTTCTATTCTCTTTTACCTTTTTTTTTTCCATAATTCAAAATCTAAGCAAAATTTGTAAAAACTTCCAAAAGCCAAGTTGTAGATCTTGTTTTGATGTACAAAAGATATGTACAAAGTTTTTTGAAGTTTTTGAATAAATTTGAAAGTAATTTTGAATTCAAATTTGTCCCTTTTGACCCCATTTCAAAAGTCATATTTAGAGGCGAATTTGAAAATCTTCCAATTGTGAAAATTGTAGATCTTGAAAAATTAGGCTAAGTCACTTTTGGAGTTTTTCAAGTTCAGTTCAAATTTTGGGAGAATTTGGCAAATTTCAGAAAAAGTTAGGGTTAAGGGCTCTGATGAATGAGGAATTCTCTCGTTTCTCCTCCATACGGCCGGCCGCCGTGCGTCCGCCGTATGCTTCGCGCTGTCACAAGCGCCGCCGCGTGGTCGACGCCGTGGACGCCTTCGCGAATGCCCCAGCTACCATCACCATCTCTCTCTTTCTTTATAAGTCGGCCGACGCCGCCGCCTTTCCTTTCAAACCGCCGCCGAGTCGCCGTCGTCCGCCGAAATTTGTCATCACCCACTCCACCTCTCACCGCCCATCTAGCCATGAGCTTCGCAAAACCTCCCCTTGCGCACCTCCTAAACCCACTCGCGCCTCCCGCTTTCGCCGGAAGCATCCACGCGACGCCGCCTTCTCCACGGCGGGAAGCAAGCCACCACGGATCGCCTCGCCGTTGCCGTCGTCTCCTCGGTGAGCCTTGAGCTAAACCGCCTTGATATCTAGAGTTGTCTCGCGGGTCCGATGGTGGTCGGCTCGGTCGTTTTTCCAGTTGAAGGACGGACACGCCGAACGCCGCTGTTGCCATCGGAGAGCCGCCGTGGCCGCTGCCGCCGCCGCCGAACCACTCCTCCGCCCGCCCCCGAGCCAACTACCTTGCCATTCGAGTCCGCGGGTGAGCCCTCGTTGCCGCCGCGGTCGTCGCTTATCCGCTTTACCGCCGTAGTCGCCGAACGCTGTGCCGCCGACGAAGCTCGCTTGCCGCTGCACCACGCGCAGGGGCCGCGCCCGCTGCAAGGGTCGCGAAGGTTCATTTAAGCGAGGGCTCGGTTCGCCTGATGGTGCCGGAGTCGCCGGTGTCCTCGCCGACCGGGAAAAGCCCCTTGGTCGCTGCCGCCGTCCGCCGCGCCGCCGCCCGCCATGGCCGTCGGTATGGTTGCCGCCGTGCCTCTAGGTCTCGCTGGTGCCATGAGGTCCGCGAGGTCGAGGGGAGTCGGTGAGAGATAGGTCTAGTCGTCGGAGGAGTCGCCGCCGGCGAAGCTTTGGCCGGCCAACGCCGGTGGTCGCCGCGGCCGCGGGCCGCCGATTGGGCCGGCCTGCTCAGAAAGCAGCGGCCGGGCCACACAAATCTTCGGGCCGCGGGGATGTTGGGCGGTTCAACCGTGGTCTGTTTTGTTTTAAAATCTGATTTATCAATTTCTTTACTTTTGAATAGTCTTGATTCTTTCAAAATTCATAGAAATTTGAAAATAGCTCCTTAAATTACGAAAATTTTTGTAGAACCTTCTTATGAGTATATCTACTTATGAAAAATTTGAAACTTTGATTTTGAGTAGTTCTTGCATGATTTAAAAATACAATCTTTAATTGAAAATGCATCTTCTATGATTTTTAGAAAATAAAATATTTATTCAAAAATCATAAAAATTTATTTGGTACTTGTTTTTATGATGTGTCCTACTTGTATAAAAAAAAGTTTGGAGTCGTTTTGAAATGTTTAAATTATTTTCTATCTTGAGCTCTTTTATTTTTTATGTGTTATATAAATTGTTTAGTGACTAATTACTTAGGTTTTTGTGTGACTTTTGGGTTGTCTTGTGAAACTTGGATCATACCACAATCAAGTGGTCCTTGAGAACTCCTTAGGCAATATAGTGATGATATCTTGTAGAGTAGTTCAACAAGTTGGTTTTGTTGGGTTGCAACTTTATCGTGAAGGAAAGTTGTACTCAAGTGTTTATCATTTCATGCACCCGTAAGCATCATATTTAAATATATAGCATCATGTTGAGACATACATTATTTCGTAGTGAACGAGATCGAGAGTGTCGATCGAGCAAGTTCCGGAAGAGGTTTATCATCCGATTAAGCGGGTTCGGTTTTCTCTCGGGTTTTACAAGGACTAGGTTATTCCGTCAACGAAGGCAAGCCCCGGTTCATTAAACCCTTCCTTGATGTTTTAAAAGTTTTATATCACTTATGTCTATGCTATCTTTGCATTAAGTAATTAGGAGTTGAGTGATAACCTAATTCTTTGCATTCCCATCCTTGTTTATTTCAATACCATCCTTGATAACCTTGTTTATTTCAAAATGCTTAGTGATGCTTAGCCCTGCTTAATTAGTTACGCTTTTTCATCAAAATGTTTTATTTGAGAAGATGGTACTGCTTTTCGGAAAAAAGAGATGTAGTGATGAATTTGAGATCGGACGGGGCGTAGGTTGAAAGCCGGTGGGATACCTAGCCGTGCTTGTCCCGTGTTGGTCGCTTAAGGACCGTCCGTTGTTTGGCCCGAGTGAAATCGGGACTTTTTGAACGCAAGTTGCGCCCGAGGCCGTTTTGGGTCAATGGCACGCCTCGATAGGCATCCACCCCAGTCGACGAAACTAATCGGCCACATGCCCCTGTAAGCGATCTCGGGGGGTGTGCCAAATCGGGAACGGACAACCGCGCCTTTGGGAGTGGAGAGATGGCGGGGAGTAGCATGTACCCACCCTCTTGGGTCAAACCGTCATTAGGGCGGGTAGGGAGGTGGAGTACTTGTGCTTCCTGGTGGCGATGGACCCAGTCCCGTTTTGGACGAACCGAGTGAGGGTTGATATATGCAAGCTTAAGTGCTACATATGTCGTGTGGTTAGGGATCCCAATTTGGGTATAATCGGTTCATGAATCGCCGTTGCTTCTCGGAGAAGGAGACCCGATTCCCCTCGACCTTCATCGTAGTAAATGATGGAATATGTTTTTGAGGAAAGAGAGTTGGAATAAGAAAATATGTTTGCTCTAGAATAAGATAACCTAGAGTATATGAGCTACTAATCTGAATTAAAATATTGAAAGTAAGGATTCACTTATAGTAGTTTTTCGCAAAGAGTTCTTGATTCTTCTGTCAAGCCTTACCTTGACTCCTAAGACCAAAGATTCCCGAGTCTTCTCCTCTTTTCTTGGTCGGGTAAGTCTTGTTGAGTACCCCCGCACTCGGGTTCTTTGACCCTTGTTGCGGGAGCGGTCATGAGCAGGGCTTGTTTTGGTCCCTCCGCATGACGGTGTACCGTGAGGAAGATGACGAGTAGAGTTGCACCCTTGGGCGGGGTTGTCGGTGTTTTATATGTATAATATTACTCCAATAATATTAGGGCTTGTAATAATGATATTTAAGTTTGCGTATTTGAACAAATGGTTTGTAAACTTATGGTTATGTAATCCTTCCGCCGTTTACTCGATGTATTTTGAATAAAGTGTTGTAATAATCGAGTGACTTGTTAATGAGATCCTGCTCGAAGATTAATAGCACTTTCTAGATTATTGGGAACTCGTGCATAACGATCGTAGGTCTTAATGACAATGATAAGTGCATGTGGGCCCTGTAATTTAGGATGTTCTGCTACGATAAGCAAGCAAGCTATTCGGCCACGTCTTCGACATCGAGTACCGCCCGGCAAGCTCAACGTGGTGGCGCGACGCGTCGCCGCCCGCGACGCCGACCACCCGCAGCCTCCACGTCCCGTTCGCCATCGTTCCGCCTCTACAACGAGCGTGGGCGGAGATCCAGCAGACGATGACCTCGCCGCGTTAAGTGACACGGGTGGTCGCGGGGCCGGGCGCGCCATGGCGCTGCGTGCGAGGGCCCGATCCTCCGGGGCTCGCCGTCTACATCCCGCCACGTCGGCACACCCGCCGGCCATCCTTCAGGCGATCCACGACGCGGGGCATGAGGGGGTCCAATAGACTCTCCACCGCCTTCTAAGAAGACTTCTTCGCCGAGCACGATGATCGCCGCCTCGTCCGCGAACTTCGTGGGGGCTGTCTTTGCCGCCAACGTAACAAGACAGACCACCTGCCCGCACCCCGTCTCCTGCAGCCGCCGAGTTCCCCACAGATTTGGTCCGACATCACGATCGACTTCATCGAGGGCCTTCCGCCACAACGGCAAAAGCGTCATCCTCACGGTCGTCGACAAAGCATTCCAAGCAAGCGCACTTCCGCCCCCGAGCCATCCGTACACCGCCGCCACCGTCGCCAAGAGCTTCTTTGAGGGGGTCGTGCGCCTCCATGGCTTCCCATTGTCCATCGTGTCGGATCACGACCCGGTGTTAAGTGGCAACATGTGGAGGGATTTATTCACCAACACCAGCGGCCAAGTTGAAGATGAGCACGGCGTTTCACCCGTGAGACCGACGCTGGGCCGAGGTGGTCAACCGCACCATTGCCATGTAGTTACGGTGCATCACCGGGGATCGTCCGCGTTCGTGGCTGGAGCGACTGCCATGGGCGGAATATTGCTACAACACGTCGTACCACTCGGCGCTCAAGACGACGCCGTTCGAGGTGGTCTATGGCCGCGCACCTCCACCGCCACGCCTCTATGCACCGGGCGCGCCAAGACGGACGTCGTCGACACACACCGCGCGACCGGATGTCTTCCTCGCCGAGGTTCGTGATCGCCATCGCAGCGCAAGAATATGCTAAGAAGCATTATGACACCCATCACCGCCCCCGGAGTTTGCCGTTGGCGATCGGGTCCTCGCCCGCATTCTTCATCGACCCCGCCTGGGCCGCTCGTACCAGACGCCGCACGAAGCCGAGTCCGCGATTCGCCTGACCTTTTGAAGTGGTGGAACGTGTGGGCACAATGGCCTATCGCCCACGCCCTCGCCGGACACCGCCCGCATTCACGGCGTGTTCCATGTCGGAGTACTGAAGCCGCCCGAGGTGCACCCCCGCCGTCTCACGCCCCACCGCCGCCTCCACTTCATCATGGGCGCCCGCTACTGAGCCGGCGAAGGCGCCCGCAGCCAGCCTACGACGGGGCGTTTGGCATGTGCTCATCGGTTGGAAGGACCTTCCCGACGCGAGGCTACGTGGGAGATCGCCGATGACTTTCGTGCTCTCTTTCCGATTTTCAGCTCGAGGGACGAGTCTGTTTGTCGAGGGAGGGAGAGATGTTATGACCGGTGTAGTCTACAGGAGGAAGACGACCAGAAGTGGCTAGGCGTGCAGCTACAGCAGGGGCCCAAACCCGGCCAGGCCGGAAGCGCAGGGGCGGCCAAGCCGACTTTCACGAGAAGTGAACTCAGTTACCCGATCCTAGAGTTTAGGATCTTTATTCATTTTATTTATCAATTCAAATACCATTTGTAATTCCTAGATTTGTGGAGAGTTTGTTAGGATGCAGTATAAGTACTCAGATTGGATCGTGAATGAAAGTTAGCCAGAGATTGAGTTTAATCTCTCTCGCTCCTTGGCCTCGTTACTGTTCACCGTAACCTATTGCCGTTCACGTGTTCTTCCCTCGCGCCGAGCACGGCGCCGCCACCAGTTCGTCGGGGCCCTAAACCCCGGCCACCAACCAGCCACGATTATCCCCTCCGCAACCTAGGTAGCCACAACAGTGACAATCAAGCATTGGTAGAAGTTGAGAAAAAATTGCCTATCGACTATGCAGGGGTAGGAAGTTTTGGTAGTTTCAGGAGGGCATCAACAAGTTTTTAACATCTTTTGCTTACCACCAATTCATTCACTACATTTTCTTTTTTGCTTTTTTTCATAACTGTTACTAGTGAAAGTCAATCTAAAACCCAATGTTTACACACAGAAGACTGACCACATGTTGTTCAGTATATGCAGATGCATGGTTTGAAATTGTACCTGAACAACGAACTGCAATTCCAGTTGGAATATGAACCATACGAACAGCCGTTTCCACCTTGTTTACGTTCTGGCCTCCTTTACCTCCAGCTCTTGTGAAGCTTATATCCAGGTCCTCTTCAGGTATGTCCACAGCTGTCATGGGCGCCAAAGGGCGGCCATTCGGAGAGTGGCTAGAAGGCAGGGCCATCAGCCCTCAAATTGTGGAGATCGGTTTCCTATTTTTTTAGAGTCCTCGGGTTTTGTTACAAACCGCATGGCTAGTTTCCTAAATAAGATTAGATTGAGTACTTTCCAAGTTTGTTAGAACCAATGGCTATATATAGTTCTTGTACGGCACTCGAGGAGTTAAGCAATAGAACATCAATCAAATATCTCTCTTCCTCCCCAATGACTCCCAAGCGCCTAGGGTCAAGCTACCCTAGAACCTAAGCCCCGCGGGGCAGAGGGGTATAACCTCGCCGGAGAAGACACTATCCCCATGGACCCAACGTCCATGACACCTGGTATCAGAGCTCCGGTTTCGATCACCATGTCCGCCTCCCGGTCATCCACACCCACCCACCCGATCTCTCCACCAACATCACCAGCAGCAGCAACAATCTCCCATCTCGCCTTCTCCACCGCGGATCCATTCACTCGCCTCGCGGGAGGGTATGGACCGTTCCAGAGCGGTGGGATCGGGCTTCGTCGTTATGTTCCACCGCCGGGCTGCTCACCAGGAGAAAACAGAGAAGGAACTCCACGCAGCGGTGTGCCTTCAGGCGGCAGCCGCTGATTCCCCGCACGCCGGGTATCGGCCCTTCGTGGGGGGAGAAGCACCTTGCTTCGTGGTCTCCGGGCCATCCCATGGTCGCTATCGCAAGAGCAGGAGCCGCCGTGCGCCTGCAAGCCGCAGGGCGCGGATTTGTTCGGCGGGCGATGCGGAAGACGCGCATGCCGTTCAATTCCTCCTTGCAAGTGCGCGATCACCACCACGCCCGCCTATATTTCCCTCGCTACGTTCGAGGTATGGTGCCTACCAAAGACCAACCATCGCCGTGTGGCGTGCACCACAGCCGCTTGATGTACCATGTCTTGTCTGCTCAGGCGCCCAGCGGACTGCCTGGCTGCCACATCCTTCCTTCATCCGACATGAAGCCGACGCTCTTCCCATGGGATCCCGGACGATGTCGGCACCGACACCTTCCTCCTCCACCATCCAAGATCACGGCTCGAGGACGAGCTGGTCCTCAAGGGAGGGGGAGATGTCATGGGTGCCAAAGGGCAGCCATGCAGAGTGGCTAGAAGGCGGGGCCATCAGCCCCTCAAATTGTGGATATCGGTTTCCTCTATTTTTAGAGTCCTCGGAGTTTTGTTACAAAATGCGATGGCTAGTTTCCTAAATAAGATTAGATTGAGTACTTTCCAAGTTTGTTAGAGCCAATGGCTATATATAGTTCTTGTACGGCACTCGAGGAGTTAAGCAATAGAACATCAATCAAATATCTCTCTTCCTCCCCAATGACTCCCAAGCGCCTAGGGCTGCTACCCTAGAACCTAAGCCTGCGGCAGAGGGGTATAACCTCGCCGGAGAAGACACTATCCCCATGGACCCAACGTCCATGACAACAGCCATGGACTCCTCTGGTAGAAGAGGCATAATCTCAACAGCAGCAAAGCTTGTCCGCATAAAGTAGCACATACAGCAGAAAAACTTGAGAATTGGAAAGGTACAATCCCCTTAACCCACAAAAAAATGTTGATAAATTTACAGGATTAGAACTGTGAATGCAAATATTACCTGCCGAAGCCCTTTAGCATTAAATGGCGATTGACGGACAATCCTGTGTGTCCCTTTCTCACAAGAGATAGCCATAAGCATATCTTCCCTCTAGTTCAACAGTTGCTGATTTTATACCAGCCTCTTCACCAGGTGATTTCTCAACAACTCGTGTCTTGTAATGCTGCTTCTCTCCCCACCTTACATACATCCTTAGTAACATGTCAGCCCAATCCTGCACAGATCAAACAAGCAAACAAATGCTTTTAAATGAAAATTCAGCCATTGACATTCTTTCCTGAGGTGAGTACATAACTATATTTTTTTTTTTTTTTTCAAACTTGCTGGACAGCTGCGTATTATTAATCATACATAGTATTTGTATATGTATATATTGCAAGTTAGTAACATACTGCATGGACTACCCACCAACACAATGTCATCTTTGTACCATGGTTCATTCATCATTGTGTGTACTTTTGGGAACAGACAAAATTCCAATGTTCATTTCTTTGACTACTTTTATTTTGTTAGTGTCTCTTCATAGTATCAAATCAAGACAACAATTGTATGGTGAGTTGGTGACAGAGAAGACTACAAATTGCATACGGAAGCTACTGCAAAACTTAGAATTAAAAATACAAAACGAAAGTTACAAGCTTATGCAAAGTACGAAATGATTAACACATAACTACATAAGAGTTTTCAAAAACTAAAAGTACTGTTCAACCTTTTTATAATGAACACAAACCATCCTGCATAAAGAGAGTGAGTTTAACTACTTTTACAATTGTAAATATAAGTCTATCCAGGTTTGTCCTTAGTGAAACTTTTAACTTTTACCATCAATATCCAATTTCATATTAGACTAATGACACAAGTTTGATGCTACTAGATTCCTCATGAAGAATACTTTTTTTTTTTTATATATAAAAAATTTCTATTTAAAATAATATATTTTTAATAATATTGCTAGTCAGTCCTAATGGACTTATACATGTGATTGTAGGAAGTTAGACTTATCCTCAATGGATGCAAAGAGAAGATTTAAACAAAGTGAATGCCCACCTGAGCGTCAGTGCCACCAGCGCCCAGCAGAAATGTTAATTACAGCACCTTCCTTGTCATATGGTCCAGAAAGAAGCTGTGTCATCTCAAAGTTATCTAATGCCTTATTTAATGCCTTTATAATCTTTGAGGCCTCCTCAAGAAGACCAGTATCTATAGAATCTAATTCTTCAGTAAGCTTGACAATAGTCTCAGCTTCTTCAACCTACAAGTAGAAAAAGAACAGTACAACTAAGAATTAGTAGTGCTCATACCAAATCTTGACATATGGCCAGACGACATTCTTCTTCCACAAAAAGTGATAGCATCTATAACTGCAAACTGTGGCAAGGCTATATGCAGCACTAGTTTTTTTTTTTTTTTTTTGTTAATTACCTACCATGAACTGTACAAATATGCAGCAAATGTGATGTCTATTATCATAGAAACTATGAAAATAGTAGATTCAGTTTATCTGTGAGTGCTCAGACCTGTAACTTGAAATCGTTGAGAAGCTTTACTCTGTCTTTGACCTCTGTCAGAGAAACAAGTATCTGCTGCGCCTTGGAAGGATCATCCCACAAGGAAGTATCAGCGGACTTGTTCTCAAGCAAAAGCGATATCCTCCTGAAGCTGTTCCAAACCGGCAGACTGCCTGACTTCATTGACACGCTCAACAGCCAACTCAACATCCTTGCGCAAGGTGTAGAAATCTGTCGCAGATATCAATCAATTGCTATTTTTACGATCTGAGCGTCGGACAAAAACCTGATAGCCACAGCAACAAATCAAGTGTGTGGGTGTGAGCAGAGAGGTTACCTTGCAGGGCCCATTCTGCAGCCTCCGGTTCATCCGCAATGCTTGACTGGCTTCCTACCCGAGGATGAGGATCGCACTGTGTTGACCCAAGTCTGTCAATGTTTCATCCATTCACAGAATAAGACAGCTAATCTCTACCTAATAATAAACGCAAAATTTCGGAACGCTTAACCGGCGTCCAGCTTAATCCGTTTCCTATCCCACTCAAATAGGATAGCAATCTAATAAAAAAATCCTACCTCGAAGACGAGGCGTCGTCGGGAGCGCGGTTGTACACGACGGCGAGGCATCGTCGTCGCCTCTGTTGGAGCGCAGTCATGGACAGCAATGGTGAGAGGCTGCCGGAGTACGGGCGTAGGCCACACACCGGCAATGCAGAGTGCAGCCGGTTGCCATGCTGGCCTAGCCTGCGGGCGGCCACGGGCACGCTGCTTGGGTGAGCTAGAGCTAAGAAGGTGCGCGGCGAGTGGGGGCCGGAGGCGCGCTGGTCGAGCCCACTGCAAGTTAGGGCCGGCGGCGGCAGAACGCCCGGAGCCGGAGGGGGAAGCGTGTGGTGGCAGAGCGACGTCGACCGGCGCCGGAGAGGGAAGCAGGTGGCGCGTCGGGTGGAGGCCAGAGGTGGGCTGGTCGAGCTGCAAGTGGGGATCGGCGTAGATCGTCCGACACTGGAATGGACAGAAGTGGGCGACGGCGGATCGAGCGGCGCTGCATCCGTCCGTCGCGGCCACCCGATTCTGTTTTCACGAGCGTGGATAAGGTTAGAGGAGGTGGGTCCCACCATATTTTGCCAATTTCCAGAAAAAACAATATTTTGCCAATAATTTGTAATTACTCTGAAATTTGTGAATAATAACTTGACTTATATTTCTCTCATATCTGGAATTCATACAAATAATTTGCAAATTTATGTTACAAATTTTTGCATAATTTGACATCTATTTCTCTGATATCTACAATTCATCATAGAAATAATTTGTAAATTTGGCTATTTCTTTCCACTCGCTACAGTCACCAGGGCGAAAGCTATGCAATTTGGATCCCGGCGTCAATTTTGCCGGCTGTCTCCTGGTCTCCTTCGGCAGCCCCTCCCTTGGCCACATTCACAGGGCTTCGACAATCGACAGGCTCCTGCGGAAATCGCCACAAAGGAGGAGGTAGCACGCAACCATGGATACGAAATGAGCACGCACGCCTCTGATCAGCAGGACGAAGATCCGTTCGGCGTTGGCCATAGATGTTCGGAAAAAAGTCCTGGATTCACTTCAACTATCACCTCTCTCAACTTTTCAAAACCCACCGACACCGCATAAAACCACGGCTATCAATGAAGAAATCCACCTTCAAAAACCGCCGAGGGAGGTAATTTTACATGGTTTGAAAAAGTTGGGGAGCGATATGAGCTTTTTCGAGTTGAGGGGTGATATGTCTAGTTTCTGAAATGAGGGAGGAAAAGTGAACTTTCGTGATAGTTGAGGGGAGGGAATCCGGACTTTTTCCTAAATGTTCTGTTCTTGTGTTTAGCTGGACGATCCATTTCGTCCAAGTGCTGGGCCGTCCATGGGCTGGCTCATCGCCCATTTGCAGTTCAACTACACATCTGAACTGCATTCCTTTTGCTTCCTTTTTAGACAAAGACTGAAGCTCTCAGCGGTTAAAATAGATATGCAAGTTGGTCTGAGAATGTTCGTTGAGATAGATGTAGTCCCTCCGTTCCATAATACTTACAATTCTTTATCATATAAACTGCGTGTTTGATCGCTGCCTTTATTTAAATTTTTATTTAAATTATAAAACAAACAAAACGTCATTACAATATCTTTAGTGATGTAATAATGTATAATGTACAATATCTTTATTAAAAAAAATTGAATAAGACGAGAGGTCAAACACGCTTTATATGAGTCAAAAACCGCAAAGATTGTGGAATCGGAAGGAGTACAATGTACTAACCACTAGTAATTTTTTTGAAACGACAACGTCATCAGCAATCGGACCTGTGATTGCAGCGACGCATATACACGACGACAATGACCAGGAGGTAGTATATATCATGGTGTGATCCTGGGTCTCCGACACAATTAGCATGCATCGCTGTGGAGAAATCTGAAGCATCCATCAGAAACAAGAAAAGTCAATACGGGGCCGCGGCTAACGTTCAGGTTCCGTTGTTGTTTAGCTGGTTGGGCCGTCCATGGGCTCACCGCTCTTCCCGGCCATGCCTAAACCGGACCTGTTTAAAGACCCGGGCCGTAGGGCGTGTCCTTTTTAACGTTTCAATCAGACTCTTGATTCGAATCGCGTGCACTGCGCCCCGCAGGCAAAGTGGCAAACGCGCATGAATGCACTGCCGACTCAACACTAGCATCAGCATGCATTTGTGCGATCCACCCGTTTGGATGTTGGCTTGACTGGCTCCTCCTGCTTTAGCCGATTACTCCCTCCGTCTCAAAATAAGTCACCATGTTGACTCTAAGACATCATGTTTGGATCATTGCCTTATTCAAATTATTTATATAATTTAAAAATAAATAAATTATTATTAAAGTATCTCTAATAATAAACTAAGTCACATCAAAATGGATGATGTTTATATAAAAAATTTGAATAAGACGGCGGCCAAACATGACATCTTAAAAAATCAACATGATGAATTATTTTGCATCGGAGGGAAAGAGGAATCAGGATCAGGTGACTGACTGGCTCAGCTCAGCTGAAGAACCAAAGGCGACCTGACCTGACACACGCAACGTCTCTCCAGTCTCCACTAGTCCCGCATCTCTCGTGACCAGACCAGGGGCAGCATCGCAGAGCATCCTGCTCACGTGCACCCCTCATTCTCATAAAAAAAAAGAAACTCTCCACCGTGGACCACGAGTGCCAGGGTGAGCTGGACTGGAGCCTCGTCGTCGGCGCAGCCCGGCGGAAGTGGAAGTGGAGGTGCTGTTGCACGGAGGGCCTCTGGGCCCATCCCGCGCCGGCCGATACGACACTTGTCCCGAGCCAAACAGCCGGAGGGGCCCATCAGCGGCTAGTGCTCCATCGGCGCCGCCTGCCAAAACCGAGGCGCCGCTCGCTCTCCTCCCTCCGCCCCGTCTCCTCCTGGGCGCGTTTCAAGGGTGTTGGGCCCACTGCCACTGGCGTCTGGGCCCTACGTTGTCCCACTGACACCGCGGGCCAGCTAACCTACGTGGCAACAGTAGGAGCAGCGAGGTGGGGCCAAAAGCACACAAGAAGAGTGAGAGAAAAAAAAAAAAAAGAAAATGGATTTGAGATGCTTGGCTTGCCTCTCCCTTCCTCCATTAAAGACAAGGGAGGCACCAAAAGGCGACGCACCATTCGCAAGCACGCAGCTTTGCTTTGCCTCGCTGCCTCCCTTCCGCCTCCATCACTGCCCCTGCCCTGCCCGTGGCCACTCCACTCCACAAACCCTAACCCCAATCTCCCAGAGCGGAGCGGAGCAATCCCTTTGTACGTTTCGCCTGTGCCAAGCCTGGGCATGCCGCCGCCATTGGGTGGCGCAGTCGAGGCTCACTGATCCGTCCGACGCCGGGGAGCCGCCGCCGCCGCCGCTCCTCCCTCAAGTGTCCGCTGGGGTGGAGTGGAGTGGAGATCCCGCCGGAAGCGCAGGGACTTACCACCTCTGCTATCGCAAGTGAGTGATCAATCCACTGTTGCTTTTGCTTTGCTTGCGTTGATTGTCGCAAGAGTTCTTCAGTTTAAGGAGTATTGTATTTCCTTGTCGGAGACACAGAAAAACGAAAGAAAGATTCCGTTTTCTTCACTTGTTCTTGCCCTTCGAATCGGAATCGGAAGAAGCAGCCCAATCGAAATGCTCCTTCTTTCTCTTTGTTCCCAACTACTAAAATGTCAACATTTTACTAGCTCTCGCATTCACTCCTCCTCAAGAAGGTGGGAAACGCGTGCATCAAGGTGGTAGCCGTCCTCACATGTATCCAATCAATCACTACTCGCGTCATTTAATCTTGCGCACCATTTAATACCACACTGGCCACCCTGATTTTTAAGAGGTTCCGTAAATGCTTCCCCACCTCCATGGCTGGAGGACCAGTGGTGCCGCACCTGACACTGTGATTTCCTACTCAAGGCAGCACCGCACCGCGGCAGTCAGTGTTGGCGCCTTGCCTAGTCGCTCGCCGCTGTACTTCTACCCTTGGACCAACTCTGCTTTTGACTGACTGCAGCTGAGTGTTTTTGTCTGTGCTGAACTCGCTCTTTATATTTGGAAGGTTCTGTGGTGCTGCTGACATTGGTGAAAGATGAGGAGGATCAGGCTTGCCTGTTTGCTTCTTATCTTTGTGCAACGAGTGGTCCTTGGAACGCATGATGTGTACATTGTCACGATGGAAGGTGATCCGGTTGTGAGCTACCGAGGCGACGTTGAAGGATTTCCTGCAACCGCTGTGGATTTGGATGAGGAAATGGATGTTACCAGGTAACTGGCTACTCTTGCTGATGCCGCCGCTTTTTTAACATGACTCTCAAGCCTGAATGAATGTAGGACTGATTGTTGTTGAATTTCGTTTCTGAAACTTTGTTGCTGTTTGAACTAGCCTGCTGTTGTTTTTCCTATAGGACCCTTGATGTCAAACTCTGAAAGTTCCTGATTATATTTTGCATTGCCATCAGCTTGTGCTTAGCATGTTGCAAACGCCATTATTTTGTCCTCATTCCAAACTTACCGATTTTGCAGTGAGGCTGTCACATCGTACGCTCTCCACCTCCGAGGCCACCATGACAAGCTCCTAGACTCGCTTTTAGTTGAAGGAACATACGAGAAGCTTTATAGCTACCATCATCTTATCAATGGCTTTGCAGTTCACATGTCGTCGCTGCAGGTATTTGGCATCCTGATTTTACTTAGAGGCACATGTCCTTCTCTGTTTCAGTTCTTGGTTGTTGTTTTGTTTGAACATTGTTGGTTTGCTGTTCCAGGCTGAGTTCTTGAGGAAAGCCCCAGGAGTTAAGCATGTTGAGAGGGACATGAAGGTACAGAAATTGACTACACACACACCCTCAGTTTCTCGGATTGCCAACTGGGGTGTGGCCAACAGGAGGTGGACTTGATAGAGCTGGTGAAGACGTTGTGATTGGTTTCATAGATTCTGGAATTTACCCTCAACATCCGAGCTTTGCTGCGCACAAAGCTGATCCATATGGGCCTGTTCCTCGTTATAAAGGGAAATGTGAGATGGATCCTGTAACAAAAAGAAGTTTCTGTAATGGGAAGATAGTTGGGGCTCAGCATTTTGCAAAAGCTGCAAATGGCTGCTGGCGCTGCTCAATCCCGATGTTGAATTTGCATCTCCATTAGATGGTGATGGTCATGGAAGGTCATGATCCTGACAATTCTTTTTATTTTTTATATTTGTTGCTCTGATTGGTCACTAGATTAACCAAATGTGAATGTTCAAAATTATTTTGCTTGCAACTTCCAAAATTGTCCTGTTAATATCATGATGCCTGGCCTGCAAAATTATTCTGCTTGTTTCTGTTTTCTGGAAAAATGACAAGACTTTGCTGATGCATTTATGGTCTTTTCCTTCAACAGCCACACAGCTGCAATTGCTGCTGGAAACAATGGGATTCCGGTGCGAATGCATGGTCACGAATTTGGCAAAGCAAGTGGTATGGCCCCACGTGCTAGGTAAGCTATTATTTCTTCAGCATTTTCTAAAGGGACACACATTTTCTGGGGAATGTTATAGACGGACCTGTGTACAATGATGTCATGATACTGAGTTTGAGAAAGCCACTTTCTTTTTGCTTACTTGCCAATGTCTTACGCCTTTAGTTTTTTTTCGTCAGGATAGCTGTCTACAAGGTTCTTTTACAGGCTTTTTGGTGGTTACGTAGCTGATGTTGTGGCAGCTATTGATCAGGTATGATGAATGATTTACCTTCGGATTGTATGTATTATATGTTAAAAAGAGAATTTAAACATAGCTACTAGAGATGCATGTGTTGTACATGTGTTTTGCTGAGTGTTGTTGGCTACCTTTCTACAATAATATTGCCTAAAAAGCACTTAAACAATATTTGTTGAAAGTTTACTGGTGGAAAATAACATAAATGGCATGGGTGTTTAAATAGGAAAATCAATTCTGTGGTTCATGTAGCTTCCAATTTCCAAGTAGAGCCCCAACCTTCCTTTCTTCTAAAAAGTGGTGGGAAATAGTATCTTTTATTTCCGCTAGATTTGCATATAGTAATTGTTGCACATAGAACAAACATGAAGTTGAATGTAACTTTTTTTCTGGTCAGTGTTTTTATATATAGAATAGAAACATCCAATGTGTGGGAGTATAATGCATGAATCTCTATTTGCAGGCTGTTCAGGATGGTGTTGACATTCTCAACCTTTCTGTTGGGCCCAATAGCCCACCAACAGCTACACGGACTACTTTTTTGAACCCTTTTGACGCTGCACTTCTTTCTGCTGTGAAAGCTGGGGTATTTGTTGCCTGCTGCTGGAAATGGTGGACCATTTCCAAAAACATTGGTGTCTTTCAGCCCATGGATAACCACTGTTGCTGCTGGAGTTGATGACCGCAGATACAAGAATCATTTAACACTAGGAAATGGAAAACTTATTTCTGGGCTTGAGTATCACGTAAGTCCTGTTCTACATACATATCAAGTTATCAACAAAATCATGATAAATTATTTGTCAGTACTGTGTGCAGCATATTGAATTGTGGATTGTAGAATTCTGCAAAATGAATCCAATGAAGAAGATGCGCCGCATCGGGCGCAGCCGGTCTAGCATGAAATACAGTCAAATCTGGTTATCTTATAATAGGCTTACGGTTTGCATCCAAAAGAGTTAGGTTTCTTGCTTTGTGTTGTGTTGTTTTGTTTTGTTTGTTTCTATTCGCTATGTCTCTCCCGGCTTAGTTTGTATTTCACCCCAACTAATGAAATACAGTTAACCCCCTAGTTTATTATTTTTAACCAATTTTTTTGGCACAATAGGGCATACCAAATAGAGGTAAAATGACATGACAGTATATACTGAAACTGAACTAGAAGATTCTGTTGTATTGAGTGAATATGTGGATAAACTTCATGTTACTGCACCTTTTTATTTCAATGTGATGATGCTTAGATTGGACAACCATTTTATGTTTTTCTTCCTATCTAGTTCCATTGAGACACTTCACTAGTCTTTTCTAGTATTTAACTGTCATCTCATCTGATATTTTTACTGGTCATATGACATATTTGAGCAGTCCTGGTATTCTATCAATAACTCCTATGTTCCTGCCTGTGGTTATTGATAATTTTCTCATACAATACAGCTGCAACACATGGGAATATGTCATTCAGCCTGATTTCTGCAGCTGATGCTCTATTGGGTTCATCTGCAACCAAGTACAGTGCATTAGACTGTCAGAGGCCAGAACTATTGAATAAGAGGAAAGTTCAGGGAAAATTCTTTTGTGTGGCTATTCGTTCAATTACATTTCTGGGACAGCTTCAATAAAGAAAGTGTCTCAGACGGCCAGGAGTCTTGGAGCAGCTGGCTTTGTTGTTGCTGTGGAGAATAGTTACCCAGGAACAAAATTTGACCCTGTACCAGTCAGCATCCCTGGAATTCTCATCACAGATGTCAGCAAAACAGAGGTATTATACTTCTAGCAGAGCCTTATTGCATATTTGCATATGATTGCCACGCATAGACAACATCATACATAGAATTATTGGAAAATGAGACTGTATATTCATTAATAGATCAATGAATATGCAATTTAGTTCTCGAAATGGCATGAATTAGGCTGGAAAAAATAATATGCAAAGAGGTGCAAGTGCAACTACTAGAATAGTGGCATGAATTCTATCTGGCTGCTGCTACTGCTATTATAGGATGACAGGGCAGAAAGGTAAAGTACCTATGCATGTTTGGTAGTGGCTTTTCTGCTGTTTTACTGAGATGACATTAACTTTGGTTCTGTAGGATCTTATAGACTACTACAATTCTTCCACCATAAGAGATTGGGCTGGAAGGGCTACAACCTTTAAAGCAACAGCAGGTATTGCAGATGGTTTAGCACCAACACTATACAATTCAGCTCCCCAGGTTGCGCTGTTCTCTTCTCGAGGACCTGATGTTAAAGATTTTAGCTTTCAAGATGCTGATGTTCTTAAACCAGACATACTTGCCCCTGGCAATCTTATATGGGCTGCATGGGCACCTAATGGAACAGATGAATCAAACTATGCTGGTAAGTTGCCTGTAGATCTTTTTTCCTCAAGGAAGCACCAATGATTATCATCTGTATTTTAGTATTGCACTTTTGTCGTCCTTGTTCATATTTTGTGGATTAGTGATTCGTGAGGTATATTTCTATGCTTGAACCAACTCAAAATAGCTGTCATAATATTTTTCAGGTGAAGGGTTTGCAATGGTTTCTGAACTAGCATGGCTGCACCGCATATTGCTGGCATTGCAGCACTGATAAAACAGAAGAACCCAAAATGGAGTCCCTCAGCAATAAAATCTGCCCTGATGACAACGGCCAATACACTGGACAAAGGGAGCCATCCTCTTAGAGCACAGCAGTACACTACATCAGAAATGATGACACTTTCACGGGCCACACCATTTGATTGTGGTAGTGGTGCTGTTAACCCAAAAAAGCTGCCCTTGACCCTGGTCTTGTTCTAGATGCAAGTAAGTTCAATTACTGTCAGTTTTTTTCGTGAGATAAGCTGGTCGAAGTTATTGAAATGGCAGTGTCTTGTTGAAGTTATTCAGATGGCAATGTAGCATCCCCTCGTCTAATTTTTTGCTTTATTATTGATGCTGGCAGCCCATGAAGACTACATCACATTTTTGTGCTCGATCCCTGACGTCAATCAGAGCGGCATCAAACATAGCCGGTTCAGCTTTTGACCCCAACTCCAAGGGACTACGTCCTTTTGACCTCAACATTCCCTCAATCGCCATCTCTCAGCTTCGAGGCACGGTGACATTAAAGCGGACCGTCACAAGTGTGTCTGACGAAAACCGAGACTTACACCATCATGACAAGAATGCCGCCAGAGGTTGCCCTGGAGGTGACACCTCCTGCAGTGACCGTGCTCCCCGGGGCATCAAGAGAAATAACTGTGACCCTGACAGCGAGGTCTGTCAGTGGCACCTACAGTTTCGGGCGAGATAGCGATGAAAGGTGACCGTGGCCACCTCGTCAGAATCCCAGTGGTAGCTATGGGATTCAAGTAGATAGAAGACGACTGTGACAGGTGCTAGAGACTAGAGAGTAGAGAATAGGAAGAGCGAGTTGTGCCTCTGAAACTGAGGCCTTGAGGTGCAGAGGAATGCTGTATTTTTTCATAGCCTGTAGAGAATAAGAATTAGCACAATGCTGTACCTGTACGTGTTATGCATGCCCTCGTGGTTGTAAAATATATATTTGGTTAAAAGCCTATGCGACATGATGACCAGTAGACCAATTGTATTGTAGTCCAGCCTTGTTCTAATTCTAATGCATGGAAATTTGTATCTCATCTGGCTTTTTCATGTGTGTTGTTCTATTCAGATTTTTTTTCCCTTTGATTAGTGCAACTCAATATATGTTCTATCCTTGTTAGGTAGGATATTTGCCCAGAACCAAGACGATGTTGAGGGTGGCAACGGAAGTCTTTGTTGCTCCAGAACCAAGATGATGGAGGCATGCTGGCTCTAGATGATGCAGATCAAGGCGAGGGTGCCGATCAAGACAACTGAATGCCGTATCAGGATGGCTGAAGCTTATGTAAGGAGTTTCGGTGCGGGTGGTTACTGAGTTTTAGTCTAAGATCAATTCTGCTACTGTTCCTTTTTGGGCATGAGCGCTGTTCTCTGCCAGTAATCTCAGTGTCTATCCCTTTTTAAGCACCAATCCATCGTATTTTTTTTAGAATGCGTAATGGGTTGGGCTGTTGAACTGTCTGCTATCTTTTTCTTCCATGTAAAACTCTAAGAAACTCTTGTATTTCCATGAAATGGAAATGGGGCATTGTTCTCGTGTTGAAGAAGGATATTTATAGATTTTTAGAGGAAAAATTGAACCCCAATAGATTTGCTATATGATTTGGTAAAATAGCAAAGCAAACATGGTATCCCCAAAATTTTGGTGACCATATATAGACTGACATCCATTTGCTACCTAACTTTGTAAAATACCAAGCTTGTTGTGGATCTTTTTTTAGAAGTTTTTCTATTTTATTAAGCCAAGCTGCTGAAGTTGCTTTTAGGCTGGGCAATGAAAATAAAATGTGTGAAGTTTCTTTTCAAGGTTGATGGATGCAAACAATGTAACAACATGTAACAATGAACAAAGAATACAAGCAGGCCCACTTGACATTTGTAACAGGGCCTTTCAACTTTGGACCAACTATATCATAAAAAACTTTAGACCCACTAACTAGCGAGGCTTCGTCTGTAGCCCACGTTCTCGTTCCGAATTTGGGCCCATCGAGAACTCCTTGGCTCCCCCAGCCTTTTGCGTCCCAGAAAAATGATGGTAACCTCTGACTCTGACCTGTTCCGTCCTAGAAAGCCTCCCGCGCCGCGAAGCCGCAATGACCCATGAGCGCCACCGTGTTGCGCACCGGCGGTGCCATCCTCCACGCGCTCTCCGCTGCCTCCGTTGCCCACCTACACGCGCATGCCCTGAAGATCGGCGTCCTCCCCCACCTGCCTCCACCTCTGCTCGGCCTTGCTCAAGACCTACGCAGCCTCCGGCCGCATCGCCGCCGCGCGCCAGCTGTTCGACGAAACACCGCGCCGGGACGTCCCGTTATGGAACACCCTGGTATCGGCCTACGCGCGCTCTGGCCACCCGCGCGACGCGCTGGCCGCTGCGTCCGCCATGGCGCGCGACGACTTGGGGTGCCGGCCCAACAGCGTCTCCGTCACGAGCCTCCTGTCCGCGTGCGCGCAGCTGGGGTGCTCGGTGCTCGGGAGGGAGCTCCACGGGCACACGCGACGAGGAACGTCCCCGTTCTTGACCTGCCCTTGTTCAATGCGCTGGTGAACATGTATGGCAAGTGCGGCCGGCTGAGGGACGCGAGGATGGAGTTTGCCGGCATGACGGTTGGCATGAGGAGTGCTGTCTCTTGGACGTCGATGATCAATGCTTGCTGCGAGAATGGGCGCCCAGCCGAGGCATTGGGAGTGTTTCAGGAGATGAGGGCTGCTCGTGTCAAGGTCGATGAGGTCACCCTGCTTGCCGTCATCTCTGCTTGCACAAAAGCTGGACTGCACGTCGGCTTTAGGAGACTGGGTGGAGCAGTGTGCAGTTGAGTGTGGGTTCTTGCAGAACACCCATGTCGCCAATGCCCTCATACACATGCATGGTAGGGTGGGGAGGGTGAAGAGGTCGTGTGAGATATTTGACTCTATGGGTGCTGTGAAGACGGTGGTTTCATGGACGGCCATGATACAAGCACTGGCCATGAATGGCCATGGGGTGGCTGCCCTTGTCCGGTTCACTCAGATGCTCAGAGAAGGGTTCCTGCCTGACGAGGTTGTCTTCTTGAGCGTGATCAATGCCTGTGGCCACTCAAGGCTGGTGAGCGAGGGGCACCGATTGTTCAAGTCCATGATCGAAGAGTACCACATCACGCCGTGGATGGAGCACTATGGTAGCATGGTGGACCTGCTGTGCAGAGCTGGGTCGTTGGATGAGGCGTTTGAGTTCGTCCTGGCCATGCCTATTACGCCCGATCCTGTAATATGGCGTGTCTTGGCCGGTGCTTGTCGGGACCATGGGAATGCCAGCTTAGCAAGGAGGGTGATGGATCATGTGATTGGTATGGAGCCTGACCATGAAGGGAATTACGTGCTGGCGTCAAACTTGTGTGCTGCAGATGAGGATTGGAGACGTGTCGTAGATGTTAGGCTGGACATGGGAGTGAGGAAAGGGACTTCAAGGACTGCTGCTGCTGTGTCTTCCGTTCAAGTCAATGGTGAATAAGACGCAGAAAAGCTTGTCTTGTTTTACACATCACCGGTAACTTTTCCAACCTCACTACTGTACTTCGAGATGCACACTGACACGTTACAATGACTCTGCTCACCGTACTACCACATCATTCGTTCGTGTGTACTGTACCTGTCTAGAAGGACCTGGGAAGAGAACTGAGTTCCATGCCCATAGCAGCCAACGGAGTCCTCAGAAACAGTGGAACTCAGGGGTTATACAGCTTCAAATTGTTCCTTTAACTAGCGGAACGCGTTCCCATTCCAAATGGAACGTGTTGGGGACGTGATGGTTAGTCCAAGCATCTTAGTTAACCATGCCTTGACTCTTTTTGCAAAAAAATTACGGTAAATGCAGTTTGGTCAGTATAATTGACGTCTCTGATTTCATAGAAAATCATTATAGGATATCCGTGTAGTATTTTGCAAGTATTTTGTCCTAGCATCTTAGTTAAGCCTTTCCAGTCAGTTAACTGTCAGCGCATGTGCCGTGTGAACACTTCTCCAAACAAAAGGTTCCTTTTGTGGTAGCTATATATATCATAGCTGGTCAGTACTAACTGATGTTTGTGTTATCTTAACCTAATGTTTGGATGGACCTGCAATTCGGCAGTTGTTGTTGTATGTGGACTTCTTATGTGAACGCTAGTTACATGTACCCAATTTTCTAGCACACAAAGTAAGAATTGGTATCATTTACTGTCTTCATGGCATCGTTGATGCAACGGTGATGTGAATATGTAAGAAAAAGGGGGACGCTGTCTGGTATGCCTGTCATTAGAAACGTTGTTGCTTCTAGTTTCGTATGTGCAAAAAAAAGAAAGGATGAATATTGCATCAATTCTGTTCTCTGAAAATATTTCGAGACCGTTGAATGTTTGCAGAAGTGGCTCTATCAGCGAAGGTGTCAAAGCACGTGCCCACGCAGAACAGTTTTGAAAGTATATACGTATCATCTAGATTTGTACTGTTGTTTGGGTTTCTTAGCGATGTCCATGCGTGCGTTGATATGTTGATAACTTAGTATTGTTTTGTACACATGTAGACTTTATCCGCAAATACTGGTTGCATGCATGGCCTCAATTTTTCTTGCTTACAAACCAAGAACTGCATTGACACGAGTTCAGTATTGTTTACGCATATACGTGGACTTTATCTGTCTTATCTGTAAATACTGGTTACGTACATGATACATGGCCTCATTCCCCCTTTCAGACAAGTTAAAGAATTGCTAAGAGTTCCTGGCTTTAGGACCTTGGGCGATGCAAATCCTTCTCCCGTAAGGTTATAAAGCCATACATTGAAAAATGAGTCAAAATACTGCATCACCATCACTTGCCTCAAAAGTCCTAAGATTCGTTTTTGTTTAATCTTTTGTGCCCAATCTGTTGACTGAAAGGTTAAACCAGACGTAATAGTAACCCCAAAGTCAAAAGATTTGGCATCCAAAGCCAGAGAATGTTTAGCAGCAAGGGGAAAAAAAAACCTGAAAAGTTCACATGGTTCTGGGTAAAGAACTGGTGGCACTGACAAATTGATGCAGCTGGGTCCAAATGGCAGATAGATCATGGATATTATGTCAAGCTTGACAATGACCTGCAGTAAGTATTCCCTCATTCCGAAAAAAAAAAGCAAATGAAATTATTTCTATTCTAAGACTCAACAAATATATATTAGATATAAATATTTATAGAAAAAAAAAACTAACATTTATCATGAGATTATCCTTTGAATATATTTTCACAGTAAATCAATCTAGAGATGTTATTTTTCTATCAACTTGGTCAAAAAGATTTTACAAATGTCTTTATTCAAATGACACTAATGCCGTATGATTAAAGAAGATTATCGCCCACTAGTAGGCCACTAATGTATACAAGTTGTTGCAATTGTTTGAAAGATTCAGAGGTTCGATCGTTAGGTGCAAGTGCACCCGGTGGAGTACCGAGTCTGATGGCACTGGGTAAAAGGCAACTGAAATCTGACAGAGTGATGCAGCATGGTCCAAACGGCAGATGGAAGCTTCAGCTTTAAAAAAATCAAATCAAGCTAAATTTATATTAAAATCCACTCCTCCGTTTAATGATACAGTTCACTTTGGCTTTTCTACAAGTATTGCTTTTGCTATGCATTTAGTTATACACTATGTCTAAATCGCCAGAAAAAAATATCAAGTTCAAAAATTAACTATAGTTAAAACGGAGGGGGAAGATTACATTATGATAGAGGATAAGTATCATTAGATTAACCTTGGAATATACTTGCTGTAGTAAATCTACTTGGAGATATAAATGATGATATTATTTTCTATAAACTTTTATGAGAAAAAAAACAACTCTGTTTAAACCTACAATTATTACATTTTGTAGGTGCCGTATCATCATTAGACAAAAAGTGTTTTGCACTTGTGCCGTATAATTAAAGAAGAAGATGGCCACCCACTAGTAGGCCACTAAATGGACAGTACAAAGTTGTTGGAGGTGTTTGAAAGATTCAAACGTTCGCTAGGTGCAAACCGGTGGCCAAATCAAAGGTTAGTCGCCTCCGGATCCTGGAAGCCTGGATCAGTCAGCAGCCAGCATCAATGGCAACGACGAAAAAAAAATGGCAACGACGACTGCTAGCACACGGTTTTCACATGCGATGGCTTCCGAATGACGATGATGCTTTGGATTGCATCGTACAGTATCGTATCATATTCGTGTTGAAAGTGTTGATGATGCAGAGGGACACAGGAGAGAGATGTGCCAAAAGACCCAAGAGACCAATGTGTTCTGCAGCCTGGCACTGAAAAAGAGGCGCTACCTGTGGGCAGGGCAGGGCAGCGGAAACGCCGGAAAGCCTTGTGCTGCTACAGAAACAGCGGCGGCGGCGGCTCTGCAGCTGAAGCCTCAAGGAACTGACTGAAAGAGACCAATCACCGACCTGATGGATCATCATTGGATCATTCAGCACTTTTTAAGCTTCAATTTCCAACAAGTTTTTTTTAAAATATAAATTATGATGAAAATATTCTTATACATCAAATAAAAAACATAAAAACTTTTGTGCTATTGACATATATGTACTTCAAAAAATAAAATTTAAAGTAGTCTGTAACTTAAATTTTTATTAATTAATTTAAACAAACTATTAAAAACGTTAGTCAAACGGAGAAAGTACTTATTAGAGGCACGTATAAGTCATCGAAGCGGGGTGCCCTAGGAAGAATCTTGGCGTGCCGGTCGCTGCTTTCACACTAGTGGCGTTGTGTGTCGACGTGCCGTGTCCGTGAGGGGAGATGACACCACAAAATCGTACAGTGACCGGACAGGACCAATATACTATAGTACCACACTTGACACTTGCACGATACTTGCATATATGTATACATGTATACTTAATTTTGCTTTGTCGTAGACAGGTAATTTGAGAGCCTTCGTTTGCTTTTGCCACGTACGGTTTATTACGGCTCTTCGCTAGGTTACCACTCTCAGAAGAATTGAAGGTGTTTTTTCTCTCTACGCTAGAATAAACTGGAACCGAGTGAAGCAGAAGATAGTGACATTTGTTTTTTTTTTTTTTTCTTCTTGCTAGGTCCTAGTAGGAGGTACTAAAAACCGGAAACGTTGGCAGCCGTGTCAAATTAGGTTTTGATGGGTGCCAATGCAAATATGTTGTGTAGTCTAGTCTACTTGCTTTGCCTCATAAAAGGTATCATTCTCCTTTTTTTTCTAATTAGTCAAACATTGTTAATTTTAGCCAAATATACATAAAATATTAATACTTACATTACACAACTAGTCGTCTCGATATATATTAAACTTATTTAAATATAGATATTGGTAATATTTAAGAAACATCTAGTCATATATGAAGAAAGCATGACCTGCACATATATTCACTCTCTTGGTACGTAGGATGGAGTAGGTATCTGTACTTATTTGCGTATGAGGACCTGGATTACGCACTTGCACAGTGCCTGTACGAAACTGATGAACAACAAACAGACGAAACACAGCGATGGGGGTGGGGTCATGACGCGTCTAGACTTATTATGCTTTGCTTGCATGTCGTTGCAACCTCCAGGTTTTTTCAATAGTAGTATTTAATTACTAGTATTTTTTTTGGATTTACTCAATCGAATTAAAAAGTGTAAAACAAAAAGAAAAGTATATTTATTTTGTTCTTGACGGAGCTAGGGTGTCAGAAAAGGTCAACAAAAGCTCGGTTCCGTTCCATTTGGCCCACCGCAAGAGAAACAACTCCAGAGTTGTGGCCGTCACACGTCAGAGGTAGGTGGCGGTGGTGGTGGCCGCCGAGTCATCAGTGTAAATCCACTCGCTCGATGGGAGCTGGCGATCGCCGGAGCGGCCGGAGAGTCTCTGGTCCGAGGCCTGGTTCCGTTCCATTTGGCCCCGCGCGAGGTGGAACTGGAAAGCGAAGAGAGAGAGCGGACACACAAGAGAAACAACTGCAGAGTTGTGGCCGTCACACGCCATGCGAGCGACGGCCTGGTCAAGTCACGAGTTGTCGTCGTCATCTGGAACCAAGCACGAGCTCGACCACGAGCTTCCGACTTTGCTCTGATGCTCAACGACAACAAGAACAAGACCAGTCTAGCTATGAATCTGACGAACAGAGTAGGACGATCATCTGACAATACAAAAGCTGAATCTAATATAACACTAGTACTATGGATCTTTACAATTTCTTCTACAACATACATCAAACAAAACCAGACATCTGTATCCAAAGAAGAAGAGAGATTGATCAGAGAGAGAGGAAATCCAATCAGAAAAACAGAGAAGAAATCTAGCTAGCTACAACTAGAAACCAAAGCTAAAGGAAGGGAGGCAAAAGACCGAGGTGAGTGATGCGACGAGCGGCACGCACGATTCATGCCTCGCTGCAAGCGCTACGGCTGGACGCGCTACGCATGGAGGCACGACCGATGGACTCATCGATACGGTCCAGTCGCGGCCTCCACGGCGCGGCCCGCCCGGCGGACAGATCCTTCTCCTTGGATTCCTTCTCCTTCTCCACCACCGCCGGCACAGTCTGCATCTGCTGATGCTGCTGCTGACGACTCCCAGCGGCGGCGGCGTCGAAGAGCGCGTCAAGCGGGCTAGGCTTAGGCGCGGCGGTGGCGCATCCCTTTCTCGCGAGCGCGGTGAGGCGGTTCATGAGACAGGCGAGGTCAACGGCGGATGACTCGGCCTGGAACACCGACTGTGGGAGCAGGAAGTAGACGGTGCCGGGTTGGAGCGTGTCGTCGGGACGGAACGGACCGCGACCGGGTTGGAGAAGGTGCGCCGACGAGCACAGCACGTAGCCTTTGCCGTCGGTGGCGGTGGCGGAGGAGAGGCAGCCTGTGACGGTTGATACGGTCACCACGCCTGGACCTTCGAAGTCCTCCACGTATCCGTTGGTGTGGATCACGCGGACCCCCGCGCATGGACGGAGTGTGGAGCTCGTGGAGGAGAAGGTGCACCCCATCTGGAGAGTGGAGACTGATGGAGGATGGAGCTGGAGGTGAGAGTGGAGGGAGCTGGAGACGACGACGAACGGAGGCGAGCACGGCGAGGCGAGGACGGGCCGAGGTGGGGGTGTGGGGTGCTTTTATTGATTTCCGCGGGGATTTGATGGACGGACGGAGCAGAGGCGGGTCGGAGACGGCTCGAACTAGGAGGGTCCGGCCGTCCAGGTCTCCGCCGGCGGTGGGGTCCAGCGGGTAGGCTTCGCTGACGCGTGGTGGGACGAGACGGCCGACGGCGGGTTAACCCCGGTAGCGTGGCGTGCCGTGTGGAGTGAGCGGGATGGCCATGTGGAAGATGGGAACAGCCCAACAGAATAGGATAGGATAATGATAATCTCAAAGAGGAGTCCACGTCCATCAGGCAAAGCGGTGGATTAGGCCGGCGTATGGCCACCCGCCTTCGGGCAATAATAAATGCTACAGTACGTAAATATAGTAAATAAAAGTATTGGAGGGGTTAATCTTTATCTTTTTCCGATGGTTGACCTGGAGGGATGGATTATGGCCTACTTGCTCTTCCCTAAAATAATCGTACATATTTACAATCTATCTTTGCATTTAGCTGTAGGCTGTATGTTTTTCATGCCTTAACTTATAGTTCCTCCATCTCAAATTGTAAGTCGTTTGACTTTTTTGCACCAACTTTTGACAGCTTGTCTTATTCAATTTTTTTTGCAAAATATCACATCTTTTATCGTAGCTTGCTTTATTAATAAAAATTCTTCAAGAATAACTTTAATTTGACCATTTTACACAATTTGTTTTCGAACAAAAACGAGGGTCAAACTTAGTGCTAAAAAGTCAAACAACTTACATTTTTGGGATGGAAGAAGTACTACACAAATAATCTAATAATAGTATAATATTTATTATACATCACATGTACTAGTACTTTTATATATATTTGGTTAAATTTAGAAAGATTTGACCGCTCGATAAATAAAACAAGATGTACATTCGTTATGGGACAAGGAGTATACTTTATATAAAAATTAAAACAGATGTACATTATTTGTTATGGGACAAATGGAGCACCTAATAAGAAATAAAAACAATGGGAAAGGGATCCGTGCCAAATGGTCCGAGATGGATAAGGAAGCTTGTCACTTGATGTCAAAAAAATAAAATAAAAGGAGTGATCGTCCCTAATTTAGAAAAAAAAATGCCATTCTAATATACTCCCCACTCAGCACAACCTACCCTAACCATGCTCCACTACATAAATATTGATCTTGATTCCAAATCGCAGAACAAAATAATGCAGTTGCTTTCTAATTGTGCCTACAGTGTCTACAAGCCAGCACAAGCGCAGGGAGTCACCGCATCAGGCCTCTCACTCTCAGTGGTGGATTTGGCAATGGGGCTGGGGGCTCAAGCCCCCTACCGTGGCCGCACCTGTGGAGCCCTTCCCCTCTAAAAATTTTGTGGCAATGGAGGTAGGAAAAAGATGGCTGAAGATGGTGTCAGAGTTTGAAATGTTTTGTAGGCTTGTTTTGGGGTGACTAAGGGCTTCTCGGTGGCCTTTCCAAAAGCGACTCATGCTCCTACGTGGCGTTTAACGAGTCGACTCAACGACCGGAGAAAACGACTCATCCGGAAAATTTTTGAGTCGACTCAAGATCTTGAGTCGGTTCAATAGAACTTCATACGAATAAAAATTGAATCGTACACACCATGGGCCCTCTACAGCCGCCACCACCAAGCCCATCGAGGGACGACCTTTTCAGCGGGGCGCCGCGCCGATCCCCTACGCTGGGCGACCCTCTTCGCGGCGCGGGCATCTTCGTGGCCGCGGTGCATGAGGAGGTCGCCCGCAAGGTTCATCTCCGCCATGGCGCCTTGGATCTGTCTTTGCGACGCCGCCGCCCGCTGATGTGATGCCCGTTGTCGGGCGCCGAGGATTTCGCGTCGCCGTCGCCGGGGATCTCACTTGGCCACGGAAAATTCCACGCCGCCGCCGCCCGAGAGGGCCATCCTCGGACGCAAATCCGGGCGCAAGATCTGCATGCACCCTTGCCGGCTGCGTCGCGATGCGGGTGGTGCCTTCGCCGCTTCGCGCGCCGGGCCGAAGAGAAGGAGAAAGTAGCAACCGCAGGTAAAAGAATGCGTATGAGTCGGTTGGTGGGTCCCCACCGCTGGAGAAGTGTTTTGAGGCGTGAGTCGACTTCTATTTTGAGCTGATGTGGTCTTCTCTTTTTCAACAAACTCTTTGTTTATTTGGTGAGTCGACTCAATGACTGGAGGTGCCCTAACCAAGGAGCCAACACACACTGGCGGAGACTATATATGCTGCCCATCATCAATGCTCCATCGGTTGGGGTGAGGGGAGTTGGGGACAGGGCGAGGGGTTGGGGATATACAAGACTATTCAGATTTCATCATGTATGCCTCATTGCTATAGTAAACTACTACTGATCCAACCCTTTACAGCAACCTACATCTACATGTCGGCATATAAGTCAAATTTTAGATTTTATAAATCAAATCCTGCAAAACAAAAAGACAGGATCTTATCAAATCATCTAATCGATCCTAGTCACCATACACAGTGTTTCAATGTATTTATTCAACTGTTATCTCGGGCGATGTCAACCATTGAATTTTTCCTCAATTATTATAGAAAATTTCTTTTTAAGGTGTCTTGTATCTATATGTATCAGTGTATTAAGGATAGATGTCTATATATGTAAATATCGTTTTAAACTTAGTTGGAACTTGGATGATTGATTCGTCTTAATCTGTAATTTAAATTATTTGTTCGGATGCTTGTATACCTTATATTTTAAACATCAAGGACATGACATTCAATAATGCAAAGTTAACAATATGCGCGCTTCTAAGTCATATTTGTCCAAAAAAAAAAAAAAAAAGAGTTGAAAGGATGATTTTCTAGCTACCGGAGTTGGTATATGTCCAAGAAAGAATTGACAATACAAGATGTATTCAACAGTGATATAAGGCGTTTTGTATGTACAATGCGGGTCCATTTATTTATTACTCAAGCTGGACACTAAACACAAGTTTTTTTTTTTTTTTGACACAAGATAAATAAGAAGGCGCTCACAACACGCACGCTCCACACTCACCCCTATGAACACACGTCGCAAAACCCTACCCCTATGAGCACCTCCGAAGGGCCGAGCACCCGACAGATCTAGAGATTCTCGAAGTCACCATTGGCGCCTCGTAAAATCGCCGACGGAACGTCGCCACCACTTTAATGCATAACGGAAATCCTAGGAAAATCCCAAGAAAAGTCGAAAGACAGGGATTTGAACCCCGGTGGGTAGCGTCCCCACCTGAACCGCCCTACCATTGGACTACAAGCCGAGGAAACACAACAGTATCATGGGTTGTAAAAATATTGCTCAAAATTTCAGCTGATGTATTCAAAGGTGACATAAGGTGCCTTGGACGTACAATACGGTTCAATTTATTGCTGAAGGTGGACACTGAACACTAGTTGAGGAAACAAAAAAACACTAGTTGAGGAAACAAAATGTGCCGACTCGTAGTTTGTGTACTATCCATGTGATCGTATATTTTTGGATTAATTGACTTCACCTCTCGCTGATTGAGGACAATTGTGGTAACATAATGTGGAGGACGACAGTACCATCTTACCAATACCAAACAAGGTTAAAAAAAAACTTTGCATGTGGCTCTGCTTCAAAAGACAGGCTCAGCAACCATATAGTCTGGACAACAACGATAGTCAACGATGCAACGTCGGTGCGACGACCGCCAGCCGACAATGTTTTACCGTATGATCAACGCTGTTAAAATACAGAGAGGACGGATTGACGAAAAAGCAAAATATATTCAAAAGAATTGCCATGACTAAGTCTTGGAAGTCTCTTTGAGATAGAAAAGCAGCAACCATGCTCCCAGTCCTAGCTGCAATTACACGCAACTCCGCCACGGGGGCCACGGCTGCCGGCGAGCCGGCCGGGGTCACATTTCCACTTAAATTTTTGGGCCTCCATGCGACGGGGAGACTACGGCAGCCGGCGGCCGGTGACCGGCGGGCCGGCCGGCGCACGCTTTCACTTCACTTTTTTCCGTCCAAAAGATCCAAAGCCGTGTGTTTACATCAAGATTAACAGACCTTGCCAACCATTCAGATTCAGCCAACACGGTTCGTACCTTGAGCACACACAGCGTGTCCTCGACGAAGTCCGCCACCGTCGCGTCAGTATTTCAGCAGCCGACACACTTCAGCTACCAACTAAGGGCCAGAAACAATCAAACAACACTAAAAACTAATTTCGCAATTCAGATCTGGTAAAATATGGCAAAATTTCGAAATTCAGATCGTGACTCACTCAACTTCAGTTAAAACTTTAACTTTACCTTGGACTTGCTCAAAGCAAAGCTCTTTGGGACCTCCGCAAAGCTCAAATTTAAAATCTTTCTTATGACCTGAGCAAAACTTTCTTTGGTTTGACACCTATACTCAATCATAAACTCGACGTTTGAACTATACACTTGTAATCGTGTATAGACTTTTATTTGTTTATATATCTCTGCACAATGCTTTCATCAGAGCTTAAGACGCCGGCGCTGCCGGCTTCTGCTTCTTTGGCATTCTGTAGCCACCGATGACGCAGGCGTGATCGCGCTCGAAGGGCTCGAGGGT
The DNA here is from genome assembly GCA_015847255.1 of Hyparrhenia diplandra. Taxonomy (NCBI): domain Eukaryota; kingdom Viridiplantae; phylum Streptophyta; class Magnoliopsida; order Poales; family Poaceae; genus Hyparrhenia; species Hyparrhenia diplandra. The sequence continues at coordinate 185,269 of JADLZK010000647.1, read as the reverse complement.
CACCTGCTCTGCCGGCTTGAACTGCTCCGCCTTCAGCTTCTCCACTTCGCTGGCAAACACCGCCTCCGCCCGCATCGTGCTGTCGATGCAGTTAGCCTGAGTGAACAAACACTAATTCGTCAGTGCCGGCTAGCGATGCACAGGCTTCAAACCAAAGCTTCATATATAAGAAATCTGGTGCTTTACTTCCATCTTTCTTTGGTTGAAAAAGCTTCATTGTGATGTGCTAACAAGTACTCTTCCATCCTAAATTATAAGTCGTTTGATTTTTTTTTGGCTTAAGTTTGACCATTCATCTTATTCAAAAAATTTACGCAAATATTGTCAAATTCAAGTCATTCTTTAAGAACTTATATTAATAAAGAAAGTCACGGCAAAAAAGCCTGATATTTTACACAAATTTTTGAATAAGACGAGTGGTCAAACTTGTTGTCAAAAAGTCAAACGACTTTTACAAATTTGAGATGGGGTATATAGTAATACCTTGATCGAGATGACAAAGTGGCCGCCGCTCTTCAGGAAATATGAGGCGTTGAGGGCTAAGATCCTAGCCTGCATGAAGGATTGAGCGTCCAATAGGAAAGTTTAACATGCTGCTTGTAAGTCACATTCAGAACTAACACAGGGCGTCATCGTACTGTATACTGCAACTATACAATACGGCCCCCATTTACTATGCAAGCTGGACGAATTAATTACCAACAGTTGAAAATTCAAACATTAATAGTGCAAAATTTGTGTGTTCGGTCAAATACTGTAGTACCACCAGTACAGCATTGGCAACACACAGATATTATGGTAAAAAAAAAACCTTTAGTCAAAGTTCTGATCTAAGCACTTGCAACTGTAGATAGTTTTATATGTACGACTGGTAAATCAATACATCAAAGTTCCAATTGTAGATATTTTTATATGTGCAAAAATTGCCAAACGAAGGAAAAAGCCTTGGTTAATCTTATTTCTAGCCTTATGCAATGCATCCCCTCACAAAGAAGTACGTAAATTACATATAAATTAGTTAGGTCCAAAACACTCTTGTAAATGTTGTTGCCACCCAGCATGTACCAAATGATGGGGTACATGAACACCCAGGCTAAAAAGCATTGGAGTCCTTTTTCAATACATGCCCGGGATCCGGTATCATGCATGCTCTTGTCGCTGGCTTTTCAATAAAAAAGAAGCATTGGAGTAAGAACTAAAAGGTTGTGAACCCTCAAATTTGATTATAAAATGCACAAGGCAAAATAAAAACTGCAAAACATTCATTAATCGGGCATAAGGCCATAAGCACATTCAAAACAGAACGCAGAGCGTCATCGTACTATATGACTGTACAATACGGACACATTTACTGTGCAAGCTGGACAAAGAAAAAACAAACATCATTATCATCCACAATTTGTGTGATTTTTGGACCATCTTTCCAACTACGGCTCAGGCTTGTAGTTAAAATAAGGTATGCAATAGTATAGTACAACGTTGAAATTTGAAAACACACATACAGTCAAACAAAACTCCAGTCAACGGTTATGATGTAAGCAATCAGAACTGTCTTTCAGTATCAGACACGCATCAAATTAATTAAACTGCAACTTGTAAATCATAGCATCAAAGGTCCAACCTGTAGATATTTTTTGTGTACAAAACTACAAATTGACAAATAAAGGAAGGCTTGGTCTATTTCTAGCCTTATACAATGCAACCCCTCACAAAGAAGTAAACGGCGTTATGAAAATGGATTGATGCAGACAGCAGACCAAATACAACTAGCACTGAAAATCTTGTAAATGTTGCCGCACCAATTAGTTCGATTTTTTTTTAAAAAGGTACATGACACCTAGGTTAAAGCATTGAGGTAAGAATTAACAGGTCTGATCCCCTCTAATATGATGATAAAATACACAGGGAAAATAGAAAACTTGAAAACATTTGCATTAATCGCGCATAAGGCCATAAGCACATCAGAAGCTCGGATTTCCATCATCCATTGTGATGTACTGAAGGGGGAATCCGAGTATGTTCATCATCTGCTTGGGCCCAATATTGCCAAAAAAAGACATCAAACATAGCACATAGCCCAGCACCAACATTGCATACTAGTGCAACAATCAGAGATTTCAGCTGCTAATCATTACTCATAAAGCAAGTAATAATAAATTAAGAAAAGCACTGTTAATTACAAAGAATTAGTGAGATGAGTATACCTGGTCTGGCTGAGCAACATCAGAGAAGATGACATCAACCATGCCAACTAACATCCGGTACCTTGCTGGGTGCCTGGCATCCTCAATAATGGGAATGACATTTGTCCTCTTCTTGGCCATGTTGACAAGGTCCCTTCCACTCCTGTTAGAGAACTCAACAGCATAGACCAGCCCTTCCTGCAAAGTACCAAAAATTCATTGATAGAAACAGTAAATGAAGTCACTGATCAGTATCGAAAACATAGGTGACAGCGTGATTCCTCACCGGTCCAACAATATCAGACACATGAGACACAGTTGTTCCTGAGGCAGCACCAAGGTAAAGCACACGTTGGCCAGGAGCCTAAATTATGAACACATTGTACAATAGGAGTTAGGACAGCAACATCAAAACAACAAAACTCAATGAAAGGGCAAAATAATAAATAAGTTTTTGCATGCTCAGACTGAGTAATTAAACAGTGCTTACAATCCAGATGTTGTCAACACCGCCAAGCACAGCAGCAGATAGCTTAGATCGGAAGGGGTTCCACACCCTGTACTCTACCTTTGTCCCGTCCTCTTTCTGTAATGCATGCCAAAACAACAAGATGACCGAGGACCATACATGACGAGGCAGGCAATGCTAGATTGTTAATTAGTGAAATAAACCTTCAATTTTAACATAATTATCATCTTGGTGAAAAGTCTAAATCACATTTGTTAATTTCAACCCACATTGCACAACAAAATTGCGCAAAGAGAGACGACACATAAAAGCAATGAAGCACGGCCAATCAGCCACATTTCAAGCCCTCAACCCAAAATCATTGCACAAAAACAAAAAATTATCAAAAATCTTCAGAAATCAACATCTCTATTGTTTCAACCAATTAAGTTTCGTCACTGCGGCCAATGTAAGCAAGAAGGACCTGGACGGAGACGCGCTTCTCGCCGTAGACGGACTCGCCGGGGCACATGTTCCTGGTGCAGAGTGCGTCCTCCTTGGCCCTAGCGAGGAAGACGCCCTTGTGCTTGTGCGGATCCACCACCACCTTGCTCCCGCCCCTCATGCCGCCGCGGCCGCTCCTACTACGGCTGCCGGCCCGCGCCCTGCCACCAGGCGGCCTACCCCTGATGCCTTTACCCCCTTCTGTCCGCTGGCCGTCAAACCTCCGACGTCCGCTGTCTCCGCCAAACCTCCAGCCTCTGCCGTCGCCTCTGCCGCCTGATCCTCTCCTCCCGCCGGACCGCCCTACGGGAAGCGAAGCATTAGGTCAGTCAGACAGACAGTTTGTTGCACCGATCGAGCAACTGAGCGGTGGTAACCATGAATGGCTTCGGCTTTGGCTTGCCTCGTAGCGGTGGCCTCATGATGGTGACGACGTGACTAGTCGACGACGATCACCTCGTACCCGCCGCCGCCGCCGCAAGACAGAGGTTCAAAGTATTTTTTTTTTCGGAAACCTCTTACCCTTCTCCTTTGACGAGGGTTTTGGGTTTTGGCTATATATAATTATGTAATACAGGAGTTTAATAAACAAGCACGTTGAACAAAAATCACGCCTGCGTAATTTTCATTCCTTCAAAAATGTCGCTCCGGCCTTCAAGCCCATACCTGCGCTGGTGGGCCCTTAAGGCCCTTAAACTTCAGCCCGGGCCAAATGATTTTCCGGCCATTTCCCTCGTCACGTTAAATTTCCGGCCAATTTCAATTTTCGGTAACATCAAGATTAAGTTACGTACATATATTATTAAATTAATCACAATTCATCAGCACCAGCATCAAGCCATCACAACAGAAGTTCACATATCACGTTCACACCAACCTAGCCTGCCATACTGAACCTAGCCCATGTTTACACCAGCGAAAACTTGCTGTTTCAAGAGCTGGCAAATAATCTAACCCAGCCACCATCAGCAATCTAGCCTACTCTGCAGCAGGTGGCGTCATCTGAATTCTGATCTGAGAGTTGCGTGCTCCGCGTAACTGTGTTCCTGCTTCCTTCAGCTACTGGATTCCATCACCAGGTAGATGGCCCCTACACTATTCACCTGTTACATTGGTGCAACAGCGCTCAAGAGGGAGAAAGAAAATGCATCTCATCCACTGCTTAGATGATGGTGAAGTTCGAGAATATGTTCATCAGGTTGTCAAGAGCCTCAGGGTAGAACTTGCGCGCAAACAGGTAGCAGGGCCGCTTCATGCCATTCCACATGCACGGCCTCCTCTGCGCTACATGCTGCACAATGACGACAATGATGGCACGTTAGATTTTCCAGGGAACAAGGAATACCTCATTCGTTTAGGCTGGCAGTGATTGGGAATAGACCAGGCAAAGCGAAGGACCGAATTACTCTTACCTTTGCGTTGCTGCTTATGTGGACACTCGTCAATGTGCTGCGGGCATTTGCAAAATCGTTAGATGAATGCCAAAGGTAATGAATTGTTTGCCCTTGAAGGCTCGAAGCTTACCGAGATGTTCTTGAGCAACTCAAAACTTGTATCCACAGCCCTATAGACTTTAGGATGCCATTTCCCTTCAGACCAATCTACATGGGTCACTGACCAATTTGCTATTCCAGTCGGATCAACCATCTGCAGACACAAATACAAAATGCAATATTGTTCAGTAGTTTTTTTTCTCAATAAAATGTTCTTGGCTGGTCAAAGCGAACCAAAGCCCGTCATCTACAAGCTTCTGAACACTTACATTAAAGAGAGTGGGCAAGTAGTGCTCATCTGAATAGCAGTTATGCCATTCATTTCCCGGCTGTAAAGTTGCAATCACACATCAGCAACGACATAAATATCAAGGAAAAGGCAGACAATGTATGTTTTGTACTACTATTGAGCACCCTGAATAGCAGTATGTGCTAAGGTTTGATATTATCTAGGCTGAAAGACACAGATTAACAAAGACAATTGTTTTCACTTTTTTCCCTAGAAATCCTCTACCTGTTGTCTGAGCATATTTTAAGGTAAGCTTGTTACACATGAAAAATAACTTGACAGTGCTTTTAACAAGACAAGGTATCTTAGAAAGTTTTTTTTTTTTTTTTTGTGGTGTGGGGAGCAGGGACCACCTTACAGTAACGCTTGAACTTCCCATAGTAAAGGGTGTCAGCGAGAATAAGAATTGCATGCTGCCGTTTCACTGTAAACCACTGTAAGAGAAGAACACACAAAAACAGTCAAGGTTAACTATGAGAAACCATAACAACTGTTATAAGTATTGAATTTGGACGATAATTATCACCTGTGCACCCTTTCTCCAATCTTTCTTCACAATTTCAGGTAGCATATGGTCAGAATATCTACCTGCTCCATGTGGACCAGGATCATCAAAACTGAGAAAAAAGATAAATTGGCATGTCAATAGCAAAATTCATATTAAAAAACATAATTTCAAGGAAATCATATCTTAAATAAAATCTCTTTTCAGCTCTGATTAGGGGAAAAGTTAACATTTTGCTTTATGTAAGTACGTTCACTTACCAGTCAACAAAACTGACATTTGTCTCCATGAGATAACTATATATATAATCAAAGTTATGAAGTGGCACACAACTGCAATTAGAATGAAGTGTTAGGATACAGACCTATCCCTCAAATTTAGATGGGAACAGAACAAATGAAAATGATTAACCTCTCAGAAAGCAAGACAAAATGCTGGTTTTCAGGATCTTGTAGGGCATGAGCCAAGAGCCTCTTTTCAGCATCAACCATAGAAATTGTGCCCCAGATCACCTGGCAAGAAAAATAAAAATTTGATCCTACAACAGCTATAACTAAAACTTTGGCTCAAATAATCTTGGACACAATTGTTGTAGGCAAGTACAAGTACTACTGGCCATGATAGGTGCAGGTGATGGTTCAACAGCATTAATAAATCCGGATCATACTCTACAAACTATATCCATCAAGAATGGAGTTCTACAATTATTAGAGATGGCACTATGAGAGAAAAAAAAAACATTTTTTTCAAAATCAATCTGTATTATATTGAAAGTTAGCAAACATTTTCTGCATAAATCAATGAGGACAGTACAGGTTTGAGCCAGTTCGTAGTTAGATACCTTTTCACTTCGAATATCCCTGCCAGCGAATATTGGACTTGAATGAGTCGGTCTATCTCTTGATGCATGCACATATATAGTGTATCTGTCTTCATGACCCTGAAAGTACACCCAAGTGGTTAGATTTGGTTACTCATACACACCCAGCTGCGCATGGACATATCCTTGTTCTTATATGAGATAGTACGAAAAATTGAGTTTGTTTACAAACTAAAACTGTAGCTAAACACTTTAATTTACAAATAGGAGAGAATATTAGTGCTGCACGCTGAGGCACAATCATTTCGTTAATTCTGCGAAGACTCGTTTACTACCTAGACATGTATTCACTGCAATTCGTAAGTACTGCAAAAAAATCATACCATGAAGAATTTTTCCCATAGCTTCTCAAATGGCAATGAACTGGGCGTCAAGAACATGAAAGCAATTTTTTTGGATTCTTTGACTGCACTGGCCGTGCCCGAATGATGTCTCTCATTATAGCACGAGCAGCAATCTCATCATCAGTGTATACCCTAGCAGGTTCTGGAGGAGGCCGAGAATTGCAGTCTTCTGATGATACCAGATAACAGGCTGTGTAATGCCGTGGAGTATAAAGATAGGCTCCAAGGGCTACTGCACAGACAAAAGCGACCAAGATGATGATCCAGAGAGGCCTTCTAGATGAAGCCCTACTGCGCGGTGCCATGATGTGTCTCCCCAAACAGGAAAAGCAGGGCCTAGCAAGCTACAGCCATGCAATCATCCATAAGCACTCCTGAACTGATCAGAATCCAAAAACCTGGACAACACAGGGGAAAGAAAAGTTTTAGTTTAATGCCTTCAGGCTTTCAGCTAACAGTACCATTTTTGTTATAAAACAGTTCATGTCTTGAACAACAATCCATATTGTATAACGAAAGGACATGTATAGAAGATTAAAACATTTCTATGACACAATAGTTCAGAAACTGCTTGATATTGCACTAGGTTTGAAACATAGGTTTAAAAACTATATGTGCAATACTAAATAACAGAGTATTAAAACTTATACTAAATAAAGTACATAATGATGGAAATGCCTATAGGTATTTTTTTTTTTTTTTTTGAAAAATATTTATATGTACTTGTTACCCCAAAAAAAAAAAAACAACTATAGAGTACATTTCAATCAAGCCAATGTTCTAGTTAACAAGTTGGAGATTCCACAAGCTGTTCTGGGTAACAAAACAAAGCAGGGCAGCTGATGTTTCCACCTGGAACTTGGCAGTTTCTATCCACAAATGAACTTTAAGTTATTAGGGATAATACAAAACACAAGCTCTCTAAGCATTTATACTGCCATAACCTCTTTTTTTTGTTCCTTTTTTGTTTGTTGGTTCATATGGCCTGCACCAATTTTAAGTTAAATTATCTTACATGTCCACCCATGAATTTGTCCACAGCACAGCACAGCAAAAAAACCCTCCTTAAACCTCGCCAGCCAATTGTAAGGGGAACGAAGAACCAACTCGAAAATGGCATGGCCGCAACTTGGCTTGGGGGCTGAAAACCCTAGGCAAGATTTTAGATGGATTCTCGTCTCGATAACTAGGACAGCACGCAGGCAGCACACGAGCCGAAAGGTAACCGGGCAAGAAAAAATTCGAACTTGACCGCTCGCAGACGGGACCCCAAGGACATGGCAGGCGAGACAGGACCCTAAGGACATGGCCAACCTCCAAGACTAAGAGAGAGGCAAAGCAAAGCTCGAGTCACTTACCCCACGAGAGGAGAGGTCGATCCGAGTCAGTTCGGATAGAGGGAGCTCCACTGACGACTCCAGTCCAGTCCAGTCCAGCACCAGGGGAAGGAAACGGCAGCTGGCAGTGAGCGGGGAGGCGAGGTCGACGGCGACGAAGCACCGGCAGCTCGCGGCGGACGACAGGAAGCAAGAGCACGCGCTCGATTCGTCCGGATTACGGTGGAGTTGGGAGAGATCTAGAGGGTGGAGGGAGGGGGGGGAGTACGGAAGAATCTTGGGAGCACGCAAGACTGCCTGGGGAAAGGCAACCACACACAGCGCACAGAGGTTCTGCATGCAAACGCTACTTCTGCTTGACTCCCTCCATCTCCATGCCATGCCAACAAGAGGTTTTTGCATCTTGAAATCACTTGAGCACTGTCTAATTACCCCATCTGATCTGATTTGTGTAATTGTGTTCTGTGCAGCATGGATGTTTTTTGTATCAAAAAGAGTTTTGTCCCTTTTTTTTTGTCAAAATGCTTTCTGGAAGGGAAAAAAGAGTTGTTGCGTTGAAATGTCGGGATTATGTGTGACGCCACGTATGGGCTTTGGAAAACGAGACATCCGCTTCTTTCTGTTTAGTGAATGATGTATGGTTAGGAGTTTACACGTACTCCGTCTAAGTGATAAGTCCATTAGTTGCAAGTCCTAGTAGACAAGGACATTTCAATATAGTACTGTGTACTTAGTTGCTTGTCATTAGCATCCAAGAAGACCTGACTTTCCACCCTGATGACACTTACGTTGGAAATGCAGAATTAGGAGTGGATTTTGTAGTGTTGCACAAAATCCCAGCTATAAGGGTCCTTTTAGAATCTCTTAAACTTTGAAGGGCCCTTTTAGTACGCAGTAATTTTTTTAGCCAGTACAATCACATCAAAAAACCAATTTATTTTAAAAGAGAAAAAACATAGGAAATAGAAAAAAAAAAACGCTCATTCTAAAAGGGGCCTAAATGGATAGTTTCTGAATATTAGTATTGGCCCTGGCCGGCACCAGTTACATTCTTTGTCTGTGACAGTCTCCATTGTATTACTCGAGTCGTCACAGAAGATGCAGACTGAGCATCAGTGCAGGAAAAACCAAGCAGAGCCCTCCCTTTCAGGCCCCTGCTTAGTCAAAATCCTACATCATTTTTTTCTTTACCAAACCTATATAGTAAGTATATAATATTTGTAACTATATTACTAGATCAAACACCCAGCACCGGCGATCTTAGTCTACCTTACGCCGGTGAGTCACCTTACAGTTGCTCATATGTGCACACCCTTCTTCCACGGTGGAATTCCCACCCTACTACTACTACTCTACCACGATCTCAGGCAGCTTCAGCATGCTGTGGCCGCCGCAGCAGCTGCTCCTCGCCGTCGCCGCCGCCGCCGCCGCCGCCGTCCTGGGGCACTTCACCATCACGTCGCTCCTGCAGCACGGGCTGGTCTCCTGGCACACGCAGCAGCCTGCGAGCTCGAACAGGTGTCTCCACCTTTGACGCTGCAGCAGTTCTTGCTCGCAGCGTAGTCGGTGGGAGCAGGGGCGCTGCCACAGTCTTTCGCCTTCCCGCAGTGCTCCCCCTTGTGTTCTTCGCTGTGGTGGTGGCCTTCATCTTTGGGCAGGGTAGCAATTGCAATCGTGACCTCTTCAACTGGCTTGGCTGCGATCTTGTCGTTGTCATGAGGCTCATGGCAGCAGTGGTGGCTGTGGTCATGGCAGTCCTTTTCTGGCTCCTCAATCTCCCCATGCTGTTCATGCTCATGGTCATGGTCATGGCAGTGGTGTGTTTCTGCAGCGTGCACAGTTTGCTGCTCAGCATGGCACTGATGCTCGCAAGCATGCTCAACAGTAGTGTGTGAATGGTTGTGCTCCTCACAGTGACTGTGCTCATGCTCACCTGTAGCGTGCGAGTGAATGTCCCCTTCGCAGTGCCTATGTTCATGTCCATGGTCATGGTCATGGCAAGCACCCTCACTGTCAGCACACGGAGTCTTGGGTTCTTTGCAGTGGCTGTGCTCATTGTCATGGCAATCCTGCTTGCCGGTGTGGTCATGACTATGGCCATGGTCATGGTCATGGCAACCATGGCTCTCCACCAGCAGCTGGTTGCCTGCCTCTTTGCAGTGCTTATGGGTGTTTCCATGGTCATGACAGACATGCTTTTCCATAACCACATGGCTGCTGGGCTCTTTGCAGTGCTTATGGCTGTGGCCGTGATCATGACAAGCATGCTTTTCTGTAGGGTGCTGGTTGCTCGGCTCTTTGCAGTGTGTGTGGCCATGGCCATGATCATGGCAACCATGCTTACCAGCAGACGACTCTTTGGAACAGCCTGTCGACTTGCACTGACCATCTGAGCAGTGGCGGGAGACACAGTGCTTCTTTGCATGTGACCCATGCTGTGAAGAGGCGCAACATTTTTTCGCCTTCCGACCGCCCTTTGATCTCAATAGCAACATGCTGTACATGATCACCACCATGCATGTGCCAACATCTGCGAGGACGGCTGCCCAGATAAGCGGATGTCCAGAGAGTGCAAGTCCAACGATTGCAAGCTTGGTGATCACCGAGAAGATGATGTTCATGATGATAGTCCGGTGCGTCCTCCGTGCCAGCTGGACAGCCTTTGGGATCCTGCGGATGTCATTCGACATCAGAGTTATGTGGCTCGTCTCCATTGCAACAGCTGAACCAGATACACCCATTGAGACTCCAACGTCAGCCTTGGCCAGCGCTGGGGCATCATTCATGCCATCACCGATCATCAGAGTAGGGCCATGTTTTGCCTTGAGTTCATCAACAAGCCTCACTTTGTCCTCTGGAAGAAGTTCAGAGTGAACCTCATCAAGTATGTTCCCAAGCTGCCAGAAGACAGAAGCAGCAACATTATAAGTTGTCATATTGTATAGAAATGATAAAAGTGCACAATACCAACACTACCATGTCTTTTTTTTTTTTAACAATACCAACACTACCATGTCTTTTTTTTTTACCTGGTTCTGTGCATATGAAGCTGCTGCTGCACTGTCTCCAGTAAGCATCACTGACTTGATGCCCAGTGACCTCAGCTCCCTGATGGCCTCAGCTGATCCAGTTCGGCAGGAATCCGAGAGAGTAAAAACTCCGATCAATTGCCCTTTGCAGGCAACATATCCGATGGTAACTCCTTTCATATCTTTCATTTCAGGAACTATAGAGCAAAGAAAGGGGGTACTCAAAGGTTAAATATGAAAGTGGCAGTATTTACTGCAAAAAAAGTCCAATAGAAACTGTGCTTTGTTTTATTACACAAAAAATCCTTCTTTTAATTAAATAACTAATCCAACCATGTTCCAGTCAGACAACAATATGGGTGAAGGACAAATACAGACATTTTTCGAGTTGATGATTGTTAATTAATATCCCTGAACCAAAACTTGCTATGTGCTGATGAACAGTGGAAATGGCTTCATGCATGGTAATTGGTATATTGGTATCAATACTTCACTAAGTCTATTAACTTATTTAACAGAAAGTCCATGCTACTAGGTAACTAGCAACAAAAATTTTGGAAATACAGAGTTCATATGTTTAACCAACCTGTTTCACATGAGGCCCTTGACAAAATTCTTTTGTTCCCAATATATACACCTTCCCCCATCGATTTCACCATAAATGCCCTCTCCGGGGTAGATTTGGAACTCAGTAACATTATCAGATTTTGGTTCGACTGACTTTGACTGGGCATAGTCAACTAGCACAGATGCCATTGGGTGGCTTGATCTGCTTTCAATACTTGAAACCCTGCAATAGCCATGGAATTGAATTTATACACCCAAAGGAACCTAGTGCAAGGCGCAAATTTCAGAGGACACAACACTCACCAGTAAAGAAGTTGTTGCATGGGGACACGTTCACCAACTACCTGGAATTCCTCAACACAGAATTCTCCTCTAGTGATTGTACCTGTTTTATCAAAAGCAGCAATTTTGATCCTTGCCAAGGTTTCAAGGACATCCCTCCTTTGATAAGGAGCCCTGTCCTCGCAGCGGTCAGAAGAGCACAGAAGGTAGCAACCGGCGTCGACAGCACTAGAGCACATGGGCAAGCACTCACTAGAAGGACCAGGGCCAATTGGAACCAGTGTTTGAGGTTGTGTGCTCTGATCACCACAGGAATCACTGCTACCCCAGCAGCCATGACAACAACAGCTGAAGGTACAATCCAAGATAACAGTAAGGGGAAAACCATCTTATTTTTTCCCTAATAAATAATAAGCATCTAGAAAGGTAAGACTATAGCAAGAGTAGTCTCTTATATCTGGCTTACCGGGTGTATAGTACTTGGCACATGTATCGATCAGCCTCTGAGTTTTTGACCTACTGTTCTGTGCTTCTTCAACTAGCCTTGCCATTTTAGCCACTGCCGAGTTGTCAGCCATGGCAGTGGTTCTGACAGCAATATAGCCTGCCACAGCACCAATACAGAATCAGTAGCTTATTCTAGCCACTCAATACATGTCAATTCAAGTTGCAATGCAATACTATGTATTACCATCTATGTTGAGCGTGCCAGCCCAGACCTGGGAGTCTGGCTGCTTCGCAACTGGGAAGGACTCCCCCGTTAGGGTACTTTCATCAACCTCGCTCCGTCCATCTACAACCACACCATCAATTGGGACGACTTCCCCAGCTTTGACAGCTATTACTGTATTCACCTTGACATCCTGAGCTGCAACCACTTCCCCAGTCTCTGCTAGAACAGCCTTCTGTGGTGTCATGCTCATCAGCGATGACATCCCAGCAGTCGCCTGCATGTCAAGCAATCATTTAATTAGATCTTTCTGAGAGAACAAAAAAAATGCAAATATTGCCTCTATAACACATATATTTTACAAATATATGAGCAATTATGCAACTACTATCTGCTTTTCTTACAACATATTGCTTTTGGTTGTTGGTTATAAGATTTCCTAATCTGCTTTACACATGTATGACTGTATGTGCATGTTTCAGTCCACTAGATATAAAGTTTATTTATCTTGACTTTGAGAGCTTTCAGGTGGGCATCAACACCATGCTCTCATCAGCATCTTAAAATGGTGGTACAATCAGCAATGTGGACCTGATCCAGGTCCAAGACAGACCCCAAATGGCAGACCGAGGTCTGTTCATCAGTCCATCAGTGGGGATAGTGCGCATCCAATCAGCGTATTGCATCAGTACGAACATGCGCTCACAAACGTGGCTGTCCAAGAAGAATTAGATTCTTCTCTGTGCTATGGGTTCATGTGTGGCCTCAGAGATCCTGATTCTATTATTATTATTTTTCTTATAATATGCAAAATAAAATGCTGAAAAAGATGGGAAGACCTTGTGGCTCGCCCTGGTCTCAAGCCATTCAGCTGTAGTGAACAGAAAAACAATGAACCCAGCCTCAGAGTAGTCCTTCAGAGCTATTGCCCCAGAAACTGCAAGTAGATCAAATAAGACATTAAACTCTACAATTTAAAATTCCATCCATCCATCTACCAAAAAACCAGGCATTCATGCCATGGCAGAACCTAAAAACAGGTGTCACAGCTACAATAACAAGGAACAGTTTCTATGTGATGGCAAGATAGCGTGGACCATCCTAGGTGAGAGGGTAGTGCCAACAACGAAATATGGTGGTGACAATACATACAGACCGCAAGCTGTTGCCATATGGTGGTGACTATATATTGGGATAGAGCGATATCGATACCACAAACAAATTAAAGCTGATCCAGAAAGTTCGATTCAAACGATATGTGGCTTCGTCCTAAAGGAATACAATTCCCTGTTAAGTTCACATCACATCGCCACTCTGTTGTTCATGTGGCATATACATTAGCACCACATCACAATAACCCTTTAGTGCAGTGGAAAGTGGAGGTCCCTCCAGAACCTTTATGAAGAGAAGAAAAAATAGGTTGGGCAAGTGAGACATAAACTTTTTTGGTGCCGGATCGGTTCCCACTATGGAGCCACCATATTGGTCCAGGAAAAACAACTTGCACTGGCCTCCTTTTTTGTGCTCAACCCCATCACTCACATGGAGAGAGATGTTAAGTGCAGAATTATTAGCCCCAAAGTGCGGGTATCTGTCTGTCTGGGTTTGCATACATACATGAGCAACGGATGATTATGACATGCACGATGAAAACGATCGAGTTATTTACTAACTAGGCTGAGCACACCGTTATGTGATGCAACTAAAGAATTCAAGCAGAGAGGACAATACATCCCTCCCTATCAATACTGTATGTGGTGAAGCAGAGGAAGGGAGGAGGTTGTTTACCTGCAATCAACATGAGTATGTTGACATCGAGGGTGAGCCTCCAGCAGCAGCAAAGCTCCTCAGAACGATCGGCGGCAGGCCGGCAGCCGCCGCCACCAGCGCGAACCATTTCAGGGGAGACCAGAAGTGCTCGAAGAGCGACACGATCAGGAAAACCCCGCAGAAAAGAACGTACGGACTGGGCCATTTGTTGGCTACCTTCTCCTCCGAGCCAGTGCCGTAAGCTCGAACAGATGCCTCCAGCCTCGCCTGGTTCAACGCCTTGACTGAAGAAAAAACAAAGAAAGCAAAAAGGTCAACCAATGTTCAGAGATGTTCATTGTATGAATGTTGTGATGACTGCGAGAAATGCAGGTGAAATTGGCAAGCACTGCTGTCATCACAAGAGAGAGAAAAAAAAACCGGCAACTCCATATTTATTATGTAGATAATAGAACAAACATGCAGTTGTTTGTTATTAGTTCATCTCAGAGATGGTGTTAAATTTTCTTTTATAATAAGCCTTATATAAATAAATGTTAGGGACGACTGGGTAAATTTCAGAGTGGAATTTCCACACGAGCAGAGCGTGGTGCAGAGACTAGTTTCTTGGCGGTTTCAACTCTGGTCTCGCTTGAGAGTTGAGACCAAAAGACTTGTCTTGACATCAGGTGGGGATCTGTTGTGTTGCCACTTGGGCTAGGCATCGCATCGCATCCCCGTGACAGCAACCACCTATCTGTATGATCTCTTGGGACTCAGTTCTCAGGAGGAGGTACAGTTAGTTACCTTTAAAAAAACACACACTCGTGATGATGAAGAACAGGAAAACAAATCAAAATCATGCAGCAGTAGCGGTCATGTTATAATTGCTGACCCCTACGGTGACGCCAAGCATTCCA
The DNA here is from genome assembly GCA_015847255.1 of Hyparrhenia diplandra. NCBI lineage: Eukaryota > Viridiplantae > Streptophyta > Magnoliopsida > Poales > Poaceae > Hyparrhenia > Hyparrhenia diplandra. Next base: position 170,069 of record JADLZK010000647.1, on the reverse strand, counting down.
TCCTCCTTCTAAAAACACACACACACACAAGGCCTGCTACTAAAGATTATTATTACAGAAGTCTAGTGGTCCCCAGGGTGGATGTATGAACCAAAAGCGAATACTTTTGCAAGCAAATAAGAGGAGGAGGAATCGCAGTGGATTTTCCACGGAAAAAGTGGAAAGGAATTAAGACGAGCTTTGCGTGTTGCTTTGCAAAGAAACGAACGAACGAGCTTTGCGTGATCCTTCCTTCCCTTCCCTTCCCTCTCCCTGCATTGCCAAACATATTCATTCCCTGGCGCCCCGGGTGCTTAAGCATGAACAACGAGTTTCTCCGATCCGCGCGTGTAATTTTATTCTAGGAGAGAGAGGGGAAAAAACAAGATTGCGTGTGGGGATTGCCGGCGGCGTCCATGATTGAGCTAGTGACGTCGTGGTGGGCGGCGGCGGTGGACTCCGGTCGGGAACAACCGGACGGACTAGTACCAACTACCAAGTAGTACTAGTCCAAGTCGGGTCGCGGTCCCGTCTGGTCTCCGGCCGGTCAGCCGGCGGCCATGTGGAGCAGGAAGGGCACGACGGATGGTCGGAAAATAAAGAAAGAAAGAACGGCAAATCAAACAAAAAAATAAAGGGAAGCAGGGGCAGGGGCACGCGTACCGATTTGCGCTTGCGACGTGGCGGCGGCGTCGTGGAGGACGATCACGGTGCGTGACGGGACGATTACAGTGACGGTGGAGACGCCGGGGAGTGGGCGCAGCAGCTTCTCGACGAGGGTACCTCGGAGGGGCAGCAGATCCCCAGCACGTCGAAGTAGCTCTTCTGCAGCGTCCCGGCCGCCGGCGCCGGCGCCGCGGTGGCGTCCGCCATGGGTGGCTACGTCTCCGGCCGCTCGCTTCCTCGCTGTCCCTCCCTCGGGTAGTCCGGCTTGCCTCTCTGTGTACAGTATGTGAAGAAGCCAACTGGTGTGAGCGGAGGCCAGGGAGCAATCTTGGCGTGTGCGGCCGGGGTTTGGTTTCTTTCTTTCTCGGTGCGCGTGCGTGCCTGCCGGATTGTGTATGTGTATAAAGAAACAAGAAAGCCTGCAAGGCGGCCGGCGGCTGCAGAGGCTTTACTTACCCCGCCTACCCCGCAGTGCGCGGTGGATCCACCAGCACCAGACGGCGGCGGCCGGCGGACTGGGCGGTGGTGTTGGTGTCGAGGCGGGCGGTTGCTTTGGCCGTTGGCGGAGTGAGGAGCACCAACCCACCCCTGGCCCTGCTCTGGCTGGCAGAGAGGGGGAAAGGAGGGAGGAGTGGGAAGGTGGAGGCTGCGCAGGGGCCTGTATTTATGGACGCGACGCGACGCGACGCTGGTCCGTTACTGGTGTGGACTGGTGGTGGGTGCCGACGCGCCAGGCACGGTGCAGAGGCGGCACGCACCTCCGCCTGGAAAAGCCGCAGGGTCGGGGGCAACCGCCACGAACGGCGGGCATGAGACGTGTGAGACCGACGCGACGGGACGCGGGAGGGAGACGGCACCGGCAACGGCGTGATTGGCCGGCGGCGCGGCCGGGGATGATGATCTATCTATCCGTTAACTTTTCTTCTGTATATCTATGTATAATAATCTTTATTATTATTAGAAACAAATTCTATTATTAGAAACTGACGACGCGCAGTTTCGTGCGAGGTTGCCAAGCGGCGAAAAAAAGGCTGCAGCAGATGGTTAGAGTCGTCCAGACGACGGAGATGACGTCCTCGTCCGTCCAGCCATGTCGTCGTTGTTCGCCGTGGTCATCGACATCCACGGTGTGCTTTTGTTGCGCGGTGTGCCGTGACGCTACCTACTTGTCTTCTCTCTCTTCATTCTCTATCGCCGCCGCGCATGCCCCGGCCGGGACACAAGACTTGCGGTGCATGCGCGCCAGCACACTGTACTATACGTGCATTATACTCTCTCGCATGCATGCATGCATGGTGATTGGTGATGCTGAGGGTACTGCATTGATATATAGATATATATACCAAGTACATTATTATTCTGTTGTGCATCGATCGTCTACCATATCGGTCGATCAATCATGCATATGGCGGCCATGCTCGATTGGTCATCTTCCGTTACGGGCCGGGGCTGCATTGGCCACCTTCGCGATATCCGGCCACGTCTACGGCAGTGCCTCAAGGCTACATTTGTGAGCCATGCACGCATGCACGTTGGCGTACGCTCCATCGGTCACTTGTCCCGTGCTCCACGGTCGGTCCCATCCTCGCCCACGGCCAGCGTTTTCGGTTACATTTTAACATGTCATATCTCCACTTATATAAAGAAATCTACATCTATATGTCTTTTATGTAAGCCCCACGATGGCGTACGCTCCATCGGTCCCTTGCCCCGTGCTCCACTGTTGGTCCCATCCTCACCCACGGCCAGCGTTTTCGGTTACATTTTAATACGTCGTATATCCACTTACACTACTACAGAATTCAACTTCCGTGGCGGGCAATTTCGATTTTCCGTGGCGGGCATTAGATCCGCCACGGAATTTAGGGTCACTGTTAATCGAACGATTAACCGGGCGGACTCCATGCCCGCCATGGAAAATCGATTAACCGTGGCGACGCTTAACAAAACCGCCACGGTTAATAGATTAACCATGGCGGGCATCGTTACGCGCCCGCCATGGTTAATATAGCAACCATGGCGGTTTTTGTTAAAAGCCCGCCACGGTTAATTAATTCAGGATTAATAAAAAAAATAATTCAAAAATATTATAAAATTATAAATTATGATTTAAACCACATATTAAATAATTAAATAAGAGAATATTCACATAAATCTTAAACATGCATCACAATTTAACATTCAACTAACATGGACATTCAATTAAAGCACTTAGAGTTTAAAAGTGACCACCACATATCGAATTTACAAAACTCGATCGAACGATCGATTGCTCAATCACGTTTAGCTAGGTTACAAATCAATGTCATCCCACATATAGTCCTTCATGTCTAGCTTATTTCTCCGGTCTCGTAGTTCCCATAAGTCGCCGTTTCGCAAGGTCGCTCTTAGGGTCGAAGAAATTGCCGGTAGGTAGCACAACGTCCTCAATGACGCCCCTACGGATGGCGCCAACCGGTTTCTTGAACGCCATGTCGCCCAAGCCTTTCGGCCCAAAATTGTGGCGTGGTTTTCTTCGTCAGCTCGCGCCACGTAGTACGGTACACGCCATCGCGGGATATGAACGTACATGCATAGAAACCACACGTGTTGCCGCCAAAGGTCGCTACCGCACCGCATGCACGATATATGTACCGTAAAAATGGTTAGAATATTATGAGACCATTCAATATGGACGAGCAAGCGAGAGTAATGCTTTGCATATACCTCGTAATCTCGCCTGATCTTCATTTGGTCCTTATGTTTTTTTTTGCGTATGCTCCGCCTCGATCGAGTGACTCGGGGTCTTTCAAGTAATCCTTGTAAGCCCCTCGCGAAATCCCACAAAGTGTCATGACTTACGTAAGTTTGTGGTATGAAATATTATACAAGTGTCGTGGACTTACATACCGGTGGTCTGCTTCAAAATGTCTATAGAGGCCTTTTGGCGTATCATACAACGAGTCCAAATTTAAGGGCCGCTCCATCCCGAGGGAAGATTAGCCAAGTAATCCAAAGGCCAATGTGTGTTGTTGTTTCTATACCGCCATGCTACACCATTTTATTTGATTAGAGATAGATTTCAAGTGTTCAAAAAATAAAAAGTATTGCTTTTGACTTACTTGATATGTTGGGCCGCAATGAGACAACCGGCCTCCGTTTTTTGATCTTCTTCATGCACTTACAGATGTAGTCCGCCATCTCTAACTTTTGCATTGGCCAATGTTTCATAGTGTTTATATTGTTCGGCCTTGCCCAAACTTCTTGAGCTCTGGGTTCCTCCGGTTCTCCATCCAAGAATGAGAAAAATCGACCACGCCTATATACGCCGGACATAGAAACACAATTGGTTCATTCTTCGTTCGGGCTATCAATGCTTGCATCCCGCAAGCACATGTGGTCACGCCATTATAGGATCGGAGAGCTAGAATTAGTGGTGTACGAGCGTAATGCATAAACAAACTCACGCAAAGATAGAGGGTGACAATGGATTGGTCGAGGTCCCGGGCGCCAGTAGCAACCGCCACATTTCGCCGAAGCCTATTGGCGTGAAATGTCCTCCTCCAAGTTAAAGAGCTCTTTAGGAACCCCGAAATGGAAGTCCGTCACCCCCGATCAATCGCATGCCGATATAATCGGTGGAACTTGCGAGTGTCCCACTCCTCTTCCTCGATTAGTTGGCCCTTGGGCACCATGAACTTGCCAAGCTCAAAGTAGTCCAGGCGGTCCGGCCGACCCATTGTCCCCGCCGATGGGGTATATAATTCCTATACTGTATGAGATGTACGTTAGCATCTTCTAGCTACGCACGCATACGTAATATGTCCGCTAAGTTTGGTTGAGATTATCACGCATATACGCACCTAGTACCTTTGCCGGTCTTCACGCCCCCGGGTTCTCGCTTTTAGCCAATCGGAGGTCCTTTTCCTTCTCCGCTAGCTCCTTCCCGGCCTCATCATCTAAGTATTTGTTGGTCGGGGCAAGAACTTCCTCATCTTCTTTTGATAGCTTCTTCTTCTTCGGGGCTTGGGGGGAACATTTGACCTCATCGCCCTTCGACGACTGCTTCCGAGGCGGTGTTGACAATCCTATGCATGTGGAATTGAACAACATTAGCCACCAATTAATGCATAGTACAAGTTAGCCATGTATTTTTGTTTCTATACCGCCACATTTTCTCAAACCTCCTCGACCATTGGGCGCTTGAACGGCGTGGGAGGGCGGGCGAGCCCCCTTGTCACGCTTTTAGGAGAAGGTGTCCTCGCCGCCGCCCGTAACGGGTGTCTTGCCGCCGTCTCCTCCTTCCGGTTCTTCCCGGAGGTGGGTTCGACGAGGACTTCCGCCACCTCGCCACCATCGCCGTTGTTGTCATCATCGTCATCGCCACCACCACCCTGGGAGAAGGAGGAGGGCTGCGGGCGCTACCTTCGGGGTGGTGGTGTCGTCGGTTTCCACATGACAATGTCTTCCTTGTTCCATAGGTACTCCCTCTCCACCCGAAGGTCCTTGAGTACTGTTTCTCCTTGTTCACCCGGGATATCGATCTCCTCATCACCAAGGCCGGGTTCTATGGATTCCGTGATAAACGAAGGCATAGTCGGGTGGGACCGCTCGTTATTGTACAACATCTCTCTCCTCCGTGGTGCGAGACACTATGGCGGTGGCCACCTCCTTCTTCTTCCCCTTCCTACCAACGGGTATATAGAGCTTGCCCACCGCTGGTTCGACGAGATCGTCGATTGGGTTGTTCGTAGCTCCAAAGACTCATACTCACACCTTTACTTCCTTGGATGTTGGAAAGACCTCTTGTCGTTAATACCTCTTCTATTTTCTTCTCGACTATGTCCTTTATGGCTTCCTCATAGCCTTGCATCCTAAGGTTTTCCTTGTACCTCTCGCCTCGTGGGTAGTTGGCGCGTCGGATGCCCAAGAATCCACGGTCTTCCAAATATACCTCGAGCCCTGGCCCCGAACTCGGCCACGGTGCTCGGGTCTTCCGATTGCCTCGGTCAGCTCGTCGTGCTCCCTCCTAGGTTGGAACTCCCCGCGCGCCTTGGCCTCTTTGACAAGCATCACCTTCTTCTCCACCTCGTCGACCTTTGGGTCATTGTACTTGGACGTCTTTGCCGGTCTTACGCTTCTTGGGCCGACGGACATAGAAGAAGTCACGTGTCCTCTCGTGAAGGTCTAGCAACGGATTCTCTATCCCTTTCTCGCGTCCTCCCTTTCTTTCCGCCGCCATCCACCCTTATGACCAAAATATCCTACCATGCCGAGGTTGTGCCTCGAAGTTCGTTCTTCTTTGCGAGTTCTTTACCCATTTTCGACTTGGCCTCATACTCTTCGTTAGTCGTAAGGTTGACGAACTCATCCCAGACGGGTTGCTTTAAGAAGTTGTAGGCTTGAAGTGGTGACTTGCCCTTCTGCACATAGTTTGTGTAGAGATTGTTCCGCAGGGTGCGAAGCGCTTTGCTTGCAAATCGGTTAGCACATACTTCTTGCATTTCTTTTTTTGTCAAAGCCTGCCTCGGCCCTAGATAATGGAACAGGACTTTTTACGCCTTTCCACACCTTCTTCTTCAAAGACCTTCGGACATTCCTCCAGTCTAGGTAAGTGATGGGCACGCGGTTTCCTTGGCTATAACGGAGATCTGGTTTGCTATAGGTGGCCCCTGATAGATTCCGCTCCACGGGATCTCCATTCGCCCCTATCCTCAATATATTGCGCACCACCTCGCCTTTCTGGTGCCTCCCGTGCGGCCTCTTTCAAGGCTGACTTCTTGGACTTCTTGGAGGTGGTGGTCGCCGTCTTTGGGTGGGACCAGATTCCCGCTCCTCCGACCGAGCTCTCTTCACCAAACTCTAGACGCAGAGGCACCAATGGTAACTGTCCACGACAACAACTAAAATTAGTCGTGTGCTTACATGAGGCACACGACGCTGTGTTTGTCGTATACCAACATTTTTGGTTCCAGTGCTGTCCACTCCCGAGAACCCCGTGTTGGGCTCCTCCTCGCTGCCGGTCCGGATCAATTTCGCCCCTCCCTAGGACGTTTCTTCCGTGGCCTCGGTGGTGTCAATTCTTCGCTCACATATCCACTGTCAGAGGAAGAATCGGACGTGGAGGCCACATCCTCCTCGCTCTGGCCACCGATTGCACGATCTTTATCGGTTGGTTCGGATGCCATTGGATTCTACAGAACACACGTAGCATTTTATTATAGTGAAAAGGTACAAGAGTAGTATGTAGTGTCACGTAGTCATCTCGTAACATAGATTTATTGAATTCCTCTCATGATTACATAATTTTCCATTTTACATATATACAGTAGTGGCAAAAAAAAAAAAAAAACTAAAAATACAAAAATGTCTAAAAATACAAAAAAATGTCTAAAAATACAAAAATTAAGAACAAATGTCTACAAATACAAAAAAATATGTGTAAAAATACAAATTTGGCTCGGTACCCAACTATCCTTATCACATCGCGTTTAAACCGGGTTGCTTGTATATGATATACAAGCCGTCCTCGCTTAGCCGCTCATAAGTATGGGGACATTTCATCATCGCCACGCCTCAAAGATTAATAGATTCACATCATCGCATATGCCACTGCCTCGGCATTAAGATTCAAATCATTACAAATGCCACAAGTAGATAGTTAAAGATAGTAAATGGCACGGAAAAACGAAAAAAACCGCCACGGAAGTTCAACACAAAGAGTAGAGAAAAATAGAGTCTAAGGTTGGGACTTAAAAAAAGAGGCGTATAGAGAGAGCCACCATATATATGTGTACCCGGCCGTGGAATCGCCTAAGTCCTCCCCTCGCTCACTTTCACCCCGAAGGGTCGCCAAATTTTCACGGCGCCGCCGTGAAATGTCACCACAAATCCAAAATATAGATAAAGTATGGCGGTGGCATTCGTGGGCAATGCTGGCATAATATAGAGATCAATATATGCTCGGTTAATAAATAATCTAAAAATATGAAGTTACATCATGGGCAAGGCAGAGTTCGCATATGCTCGCTAACCATCATCACAGAAAATCACAAGTTGCAAAAAAATGGCATCATTGGCATGAAAAATGGCATCACAGCATCACAGCATCACAGAAGCAAAATGGCATCACGTGCATCACAGAGCACGGACGGGGAGGAGTAAAGACGGGGGGCAAAATGGCATCACGGGAGGAGCACACCGAAAACGGCGAATAACGGGAGGAGCAGCGCCGGGCAGCGCACGGCACAACAGGACGGGAGGAGCACACCGGAGCGCGGACGACGACGGGGAGGAGCAGCGCGGGGGCGCACGGCACAAAGGGGGACGGGAGGAGCACACGGGCGCGCGACGTCGGGAGGAGCAGCTGGGCGGGCGGCGGACCTCGCCTGAGAGGAGCACGGGAGGAGCAAAGACCGGGCTAGGGTTTACCTAGCCCTGGCCAAGGGCGGATCTCGTTTGAGTCCCCGACGGCTAGGGTTTACCTAGCCCCCGGCGGCGGATCTCGAAAGCACAAAAGACCGAGAGAGGAGGACGCCGACGATGGAGAGGGAGAGAGGGCGAGGCGCCGGCGGAGAGGTAGTACGGGAGGCGAAGGCGCGGCGCGCCGTGAAAATTTGGCAGCCCTTCGGGTGAAAGTGAACCGGGGCGGCGGACTTAGCGTATTCCGTGATGGCGGCCCCTATATAAACGCCATGGCGATTTTGGGGCGGTCATTTTACAATGCCCGCCACGGTTAATCGATTTTCCGTGGTGGGCATTGTAAAATGACCGCCACGCAAAATAAATTCAAAACATGAATTTGAAAAATTCATATCAATTCAAATGTTGACTAAAAAAATTCTAATTTTTTTGTGTGGCCTTCCTATGAGTATGTGTACCCATGAAAAATGTGAAAATTGAATTTTGAATTGTTTTTGCATGATTTAAAAATACAATCTTTAATTGACAAGTTTGGAGCCATTTTAAGATGAAGATCGAGTGGGGAGTCGGTTTCGAGCAAGTGCACCGATCTCCAATACATATTTGGTTCCATTACATAAATGTCGTGACATACATATTCGGTTCCATTACATATTTGGTTCTATTACAAAAGGATCGACTTATTTTTTTGCCGGGGCCATCGTCTTCTTCTCGACCGTCCGCGGCGGCACTGTGGCTTTGTCTTGGTCTTGATGACATTCCCCCCACACGCGTCTCGACTTCCTTGATCTTGGTTGGATGATCGGGTAAAGAGCGTAAACTCTGCGTTGTTGTACTCTTCAAAGACTCTCGCACTCCATCGGCTCCCACGATCCTTTGCTTCCCTTCCACGATCGCATGTAGTTGCTTTTTGCCCCGCAATTTGGGCACCGGTAGTAGGCTACCCGGGCCACGCGACTTGCGAAGTACCCACTCATCATCTCCAATTACTTTCGAAATGAACTGTGGTTAACCCAACCGCCCACGCCAACCGCCGTTGGCTTGACCCACCGCACCTAAAAATGGGTATCTGTAACTCTCTCGCCATAATCAAGTTCCCAAATCTCTTGGATTTGCCCATAGTATGTCTTGAGTTTCTTGGTGGCCATGTCAATGCCCTCATACTGAACGCCGCTGTTACGGACGCCTCTTGTTGTCCTTTTCTTTCGTGGTGGAACCTTGATCCGTTGATGTCGTAACCTTGCCATGTGATGATTTGGCTAGATGGGCCGTATGCAAGCATCGATTCTTCGCCTCCGCGTTTAGGGGTATCCCCTCGTTCACGGATCCACGTTGTGAAATTCATCCGGTGTTGTCTCGGTACCCACCCCCTCCGTGGCGCCAGCCCCGCGCCGCGAATTTCCTCCGATGCTTCTCAACCCGCCTTCCATTGATACTAACTGGTTCGAGCGCCGGCCATGGGCTTCTTCAATTGTTTCTTGGTCTATATCGGTCCGCACTTTCCTCCCCTCGCATCCCATCCCCGGTCCCGCCTTCTCGTGTGGGTGGTCGGGTAGGCCGATTGCATTTCCATCCCTGATGTATCTAGTGCAGCAGCAACGGCCTCCTGTGTTGTGTATGCCTCGATCATAGAGCCCTCCGGGTATGCACGGTTAAGGACGGATCTGTTAAGAGAGGACATGAACCGCCGCTAGATCCCACATCTCGTGCGTGTAGAGAGGCCCCGTTCTTCTATCTGATCGACCATGTGTATCATGAGGTGTGGCATAATATCGAAGAAAGACGGTGGTAAGCACATCTCGAAATGGGCATATAGTCTCCGCGATGAACTCTTTTTCGCGGGGAGGTCATTTTCAGCGATGACCTTCTCTCGGATGCGATTAAAAAAGTAGCACAGCGTGTAACAACCATCTTCAAGAACTCGGGCGATGCACCTAATCACAATTGGAAGGAATACCGCGATGACATGGCGGTCATGGGCCTTGAAGTTTGACAAACATGTGAGGTCTTTCATCGATACAATGCTCTTCATGTTGGAACGTTGGAACCGCCGGCACTTTGACATCCCCGAGCCATTTGTAAAAATCCCTCTTTTCATCCCGTGTCGATTGTAGCTCGCGGGCCGAAGGTCGACTTTTTTCGCTATTCCTCGAGGGTATCGAGTGAAGTTCGGGCCTGATGCCCATGTCGGCAAGATCCTCGACGTGACTTGACACCGCCCTTCGCCTTAGTCTTGATATCTAGGAAAATCCCGACCAAGCTCTCAAGACATTCTTCCTCAGAGATGCATGTTATCGATGGCATGGGGTGTATGGAGCATCTTCCAAAGATGGCAGGTGCTTGAAGAAAATCGACCGCTTTTTGAATGGGACTTTGGCCTGCGGCCGGATTGGGTTCGCTCGCTTCTTCTTCTTCTTCTTCTTCTTCCACCGCCGCTTTGTTCCGCTTCCGCTTCTTTTTGCCTTTGGCCCACCGGCTTTCTTCTTCTTTCCGAACTCGTGGGTTTATGTTCTTCACCATTTCAAACACCTTTTGGCCCGTTTTTTACCCTTTCCGGCTCCTCGCTTTCAGCCTCTCGCTCGCCAAAAGTACTCATCCATCAAAGTATCCCGGTACTGTGTTCTTTGCGTAGGAATTTACGATGCTTCATGTACACCGCCTTTTTGGGATCCGCTAAGGTAAATGGAGCGGTATTCTCAATGCAAACCGTGGCAAGCTGCCTTCCCCTTAATCTGCCCCGACAATGAAAAAAGAGAGCAGGGGTAATCATCGATGGTGACCATTATCATGGCCTTTAGAGTGAACTTCTTCTTCTCTGACGCATCCATAATCTTTACCCCTTCCACACGCTTCCGCCAATTCCTCCATTATCGCTCAATGAGCACATCTATATCATTGTCCGGCCGCTTTGGTCCGAAATGAGCATGGCCAAAGGAAGATATTTGGCGCTTCGCACACACTCGTAGGGAGGCAGGTTGTATATGGTGAGGGTGACCGCCGTGTGTTGGCGCGTTACCGGGTCTCCGAACGGATTCATCCCGCCGCACTCAAAGCGAACCTTGCGTTCCTGGGCTCGCCCCTAAACTCCGAACATGTCATTGATGCGTTTCCACATTTTGGCATCCGAGGGGTGTCGCAGCTTGCCATCGCCCTTCGTGCGTTCCGCCCGATGCATGCCAGACATCGCCTTGGCATCCTCTAGGTTCCCAAAATTGCACGCAGCGATCGAGCACGGGTAGGTACCACAATCGATAGGGCGTGGATCTTCCTCCGGGTGTAACCCTCTTCTTCCTCGTCCTCGAGGTGGCATCCGCTTCTTCTTGCCCGTCTTCCCGCTTCTTGGGCCCTCTCGACGGTCCCTCCTCATCGGTGGCACGACAGCCTAGCATTCCTCTTGTAACGACTCACACGCCGCATCGCGACGGTTGTGTAAGTCCGCATAGTTACCCCGTATAGAATACAAAGTGGTTAGGGCACGCATGAAACTTCCTAAGCTTCATAGCCACAGATGAATCAACTTCTTCGCCCGATAGGTATTGACGGGCACCTTATTCCCCTGGTAAAACAAAAGGTCACCGAGGACCCGTAATGTCATTGAAGCTCGTGTCCGACCACCCGTGGCGAGCCTTCAACATCAACATCGTAAGGTTAAAACGTAGCACCGCAATGCTTCGGACATTTGCCGCCGCCTTTGTATAGAGGGTCAATTGCCGCCGCTTCATCTCGCCTCTAAAATTCTCGAGCCATCTTGGATTGCCAAACAACACGCCATCTTCATCTTTGAGGTTAGCAATATCCTCGAAAAGCTCAAAGATCCTCGGGCGACATGTCATCAACTACCGACCGCTCACCATCTTCTCCACCCGCATTGTCTTCGGCATGTCTTCCAAAGAGCTTCATCTACGGTGATGTAATCACGATTATCAACTTGTTCTCGCCCTTCCCACCACCGTTGTTTTCCGCTGTTGCAGCCGACCGGGTCCTCCAGATGAACCGGCCGCGACACTCGGTTCTTTTTCACCATGATACTTCCACACGGTGTACCTCGCCCCCCTCGATGAAACCATACCGCACCAAGTGCTCCACGATGACGCGCCATCCTTGTGTAAGAACATATGCTTGTAGCTATAGCACGGCACACCATTACTTCCAACCCTCGAGTGATTCGATGCTTCTCCTTACGGGCATAAACTTCTTTCGCACATCATCAACGAAATCCAAACTCATCCCTCGGCCTGCATATCCAATCCCTATTCGGTGCCATGACGGCCTGCTCAAATTAATTAAACCAAAGCAAAGAGAGCGATCGATGATTAGAGATCAAGTATCTATGATTAAAGTACAAAAAGAGGAATACGAGAGAGAGAGAGAGAGAGAGAGAGAGAGGGAGCTAGAGAGAGAGAGGGAAAGAGAGCACGTACACTCAAAATGAGAGGGAGAGAGAGGGAGGAGAAAGAGGGAGAGAGAGGGAGAGAGAGAGGGGGGGGAGGGAGAGAGAGGGGGGGAGGGAGAGAGAGAAGGAGAGGAGAGAGTGGAGAGGAGCTAGCTTGAGAGGGAGAGATCAAAACTAGATCTCAAAAGAAAGGGAGAGAGAGGGGAGGAGAGAGGGAGAGAGAGAGGGGGGGTAGAGAGATAAGGGGGGAGGGGGAGAGGGGGGAGAGAGAGCACAAAACCACATTCAATTAGATCTCAAAGAGAGGGAGGACCATGCATAGGGAGAGAGAGAGGGAGAGAAAGAGGGAGAGAAAAGAGGGAGAAAGAGGAGAAATACCTTAGCGTGCCAAACTTCAATCAAACCAAGGGCAAAACCTTCTCCCCTGTAAATGGTGTTTTCTAGAGTTTTGAAGCTCAAAACCCTAGAAAATGGCTTAAATCCCGTGGGAAGAAGAAGGTTGGGGCTGTATTTATAGCCTGCCTTTTTCCGTGGCGGGCATTGGCATTGAAACCGCCACGGTTAATGGGGATTAACCGCGGGCGGGGATTAACCGTGGGCGTTTTTATTACAATGCCCGCCACGGTTAATCGACAACCGTGGCGGTCTTTCCCGCCGGGGCTGCCAGGTTAACTATTTTCCGTGGCGGTTTTCTAAATGCCCGCCACGGAAAATAAAAACTAAACACCATGCAAGTTCAATTCAGTAGTAGTGTTATATATAGAAATCTATATCTATATAACTATAAACCCACGATATGGCATACACTCCATCGATCACTTGCCCCGTGCTCCACGTTAGATCCACCCCCCACAAACGGCCAGCGTTTTCGGTTGCACTACAACATGTCATATCTCCACTTATTTGTAGGATTCTATATCTAAATATCTTATACGATAATTATAAACCACACTCTCACAAAGGGCTCCACCGGTCGCTTGCCCCATATTCTTCTGGGCCAAATCCCACTCTCACCCACACCCAGCGTTTCCGATTGCATTTCAACTTTCTATATATCTTATATAACAATTATGAACCCCACTCAAGGCGTGACGCTCCATCGGGGTCGCTGCCCCGTGCTCCACGGGCCCGGTCCCATCCTCGCCCACGCCAACGCTTTTTACGGTTACATTTTAACATGTCATATCTCCACTTATATAAATGATTCTATATCTATATATCTTTTAGGATAACTATAAACCTCACGATACGCTCCATCGGTCGCTTGCCCCGTGCTCCACTGTTGGTCCCATCCACCCTCACAAACGACCAGAGTTTTCGGTTGCATTTTAATATGTCACATCTCCACTTATATAAAGGAATCTATATCTTATATCTTTTATGATAAACTATAAACCCCACTTTGGCGTACGCTCCATCGGTCTCTTGCCCCGTGCTTCATGGTCGGTCCCACCCCACCCACGGCCAGCGTTTTCAATTGCATTTTAACACGTCGTATATCCACTTGTATATAGAAATCTATATCTCGTAGCCTTTTATGATAACTATAATCCCCACGATATGGCGTACGCTCCTTCGATCGCTTGCCTCATGCTCCATGGTCGGTTAACCCCACAAATGGCCGCAGATTTTGGTTGCATTTTAACATGTCATATCTCCACTTATATAAAGAATTCTATATTTGTATATCTTTTATGATAACTATAAACCCCACTATGGCGTACGCTCCATCGGCCGCTTGCCCCGTGCTTCATGGTCGGTCCCACCCCCACCCACGGCTAGTGTTTTCGGTTACACACGTCGTATATCCACTTATATATATATAGAAATCTATATCTATAGTCTTTATGATAACTATAAACCCCACAATATGGCTGCACGCTTCCTTCGGTCGCTTGCCCCGTGCTTCATGGTCGGTCCCACCCCCACCCACGGCCAGCTGTTTCTCGTTGCATTTTAACATGTCGTATATCCACTTATATATAGAAATCTATATCTGCAGCCTTTTATGATAACTATAATCCCCACGATATGGCATACGCCTCCTTCGTCGCTTGCCCCATGCTTCATGGTCGGTCCCACCCCACCCACAGCCAGCGTTTTTAAGGCCAGCATTTTAACATGTCGATATCCACTTATATATAGAAATCTATATCTATAGTCTTTTATGATAGTTTTATGATAACTATAAACCCCACGATATGGCGTACGCTCCTTTGGTCGCTTGCCTCGTGTTCCATGGTCGGTTCCACCCCACAAACGGCCAGAGTTTTCGGTTGCATTACAACATGTCATATCTCCACTTATTTATAGGAATCTACATCTATATATTTTATACGATAATTATAAACCCCACTCTCACGAAGGGCTCCACCGGTCGCTTGCCCCATATTCTCCGGCCAGTTCCACTCTCGCCCACGCCCAACGTTTTCGATTGCATTTCAACTTTCTATATATCTTATATAATAATTATGAACCCCATTGATCTGATGTACACTCCATCGGTCGCTTGCCCCGTGCTCCACGATGGGTCCCACCCCCACCCACGGCCAGCAATTTCGGTTGCATTTTAACACGTCGTATATCCACTTATATATATAGGAATCTATATCTATATTATTTTATGATAACTTTACACCTCACAATATGGCGTACGCTCCTTCGGTCGCTTGCCTCGTGCTCCACGGTCGGTTCCACCCCCACAAACGGCTAGCGCTTTTCGGTTGCATTACACCATGTCATATCTCCACTTATTTAAACGAATCTATATCTATATATTTTATACGATAATTATAAACCCCACTCTCACGAAGGGCTCCACCGATCGCTTGCCCCATATTCTCTGGCCAGTCCCACTTTCACCCACGCCCAGCGTTTTCAATTGCATTTCAACTTTCTATATATCTTATATAATAATTATGAACCTCACTGATCTGGCGTACGCTCCATCGGTCGCTTGCCCCATACTCTCCGTCTAAGTGCCACACCCAGTCCCACCCACGGCCAGTGTTTCCGATTGCATTTTAGCCTGTCGTATCTCTATTTATATATATAGGAATCTATATCTATATGTCTTATAATAATCATAAATCCCGTTATTCTATCTCCTAACAACCACCTCAACAATCCATACCATTAATTTATAATATTGTTTATTTCTTTGTATAAGTAATTTAGTCCCTTTTCATTTTAATTCATTCACAATTCACACGACAACATGCGGGGTTACTACTACCACAAAAACTTAACCGAGGCATTTTGCAAAGTAACCAAATGTACATACAAGAGATCGATTACTACTCCCTCTTTATCAATTAGAGATATTTTAACTCTTCTAAAGATTTTAATTTTGTTATGTTTATCTAGATTAGTGTATATGTAAACTTGTAAATACATTGCAGCGGCGGGTCCGTTGGGGTTGCTTGTCCGATCTGCACCACGATGGTGAACAGCGGGTCTGGAAACGGACACTAGCTCGGAAGCGGGCTTTGGAACGCGCATACGCAAACATGCATGTGTACACACGACAATCACACTCACATGCATGCACCACGTTTCACACGCGCCCATGCATGTTAATTAGCCTTGCATTATTTGTATATTTCCGGATAACCACCGGTACGTGACTCCTTGGACACTCCATGTGTGCATGCAGGTCAGATGCATAGTCAAGAGATAATGTTTGCTCACACAAATACTCGTTACACGAGACAATGTTTGCTCAAACAAAACAATATGAAGATGCACATGCCACACCAGCCACCACAGGAGATGTCTGCATCCCCGTAAGAGAGAGAGAGAGAGAGAGAGAGAGAGAGAGAGAGATGCAAAATCAAAATGCTGCTACATAGTTGCCCTAGGCCATACCGATCGATCGTTTTATTTCATCCGTCAGAAGAATTGGCAGGGGTTACGCACGTTGTCAACAATATGCGTATATGAGTGATGCTATATATTATTAGTCATGAGTGATGCGGCCGCCGTTAGATACAAATATTTTTTACCGCTCAACATCTATCTTAGCTGACCCATTGTCATTTCTGCTAGTGCCAAAACAAGGCGTACAGGAACGTCGTGCCAATGGTACGCTTTTCGAAAAAAAAAAGCGTGCAAGGACGTGTGAAGAAGGTCCTTGAACGTGGGGGAGAAACCCAACCCCGTGCTCTCACTTCTCTCCTCCTTCATGCCCTCAACGCCGCCTCCTCTCGCCCCCCTCCCTCCCGGCTCCGCGAGCTCGCCTCGCCGTGGCGGGGAGGAGGGAGCCTCCGGCTCGTATTTAGTAGATCTAGATAGTAGTTTGCTGTTCCTATTAGTAGTTCGCCGTATGGCGTTCTCCCGAAAGCTCGTCATCACCGCCGCCGCCGTGGCGTGGTTTTCCTCGGCTTCCTCGATGTCGTCGCCGTTTCCTTCATGGTGAGTCTAAATAAAGTAGATTCCCTCTCCCCCGGCGGATCTCGTCCCCCGTGTCTCCAACCTCGCCCCACCACCTCCTCCAACGAGATCTGCCTCTCGCTCCTCCACTGTCCTCCACCCCTTCATCCGCCTCCGCCCTCGTATTTAGTAGATCTAGATAGTAGTTTGTTGCTCCTATTAGTAGTTGGCCGTATGGCGTTCTCCCCCCAGCTTCGTCGTCACCGCCGCCCGTCGTCGCCGTGGTTTTTCTCGGCTTCCTCAATGTCGTCGCCGGTTCCTTCGTGGTGAGTCTAAATAAAGTAGACTCCCCTCTCCCCCGGCGGATCTCGTCCCCGTGTCTCCCACCTCGCCCCACCACCTCCTCCATTGAGATCTGCCTCTCCCTCCTCCGATGTCCTCCACCCCTTCATCCGCCCTCGCCATCGCCCACCAAGCAGCGTCTCTTCAATCGGCATGTCACCGCAAGATCCTCCGACACCGCCTCGGCAGCGAGCTTCCCCCCCGGCTGGGGGACGGCGACTTCCTACTCACCGACGTCCGGATTCTCCTACATCCTTGGGTCGTCGGCGACGAGTCTTCTAGACGGCGTCTTCAACCACTTCAAGCCTTCGTGCGGCGAGGCCCTTCCGCACCACCGCAACCACGCATCGACGACGCCCCTGCTGCGCTCACCGACGAGTTGCTCTTCGGTGGTGCTCCGGGATCTAGATCTAGGGTCCTTTTTTGTATTTGGCTCCTTTTCCAAGGGCCTACTTATAAGATCGCTGCTTTAATCTAATATATTTGGTTATTGTTAAAAAAGGGCGTACATTAATAGTGATGATCCATGTGGACCCACAATACGCTAGTAAGAGAGACCACAAGAAAATCAGTTAATCACAATTCACACGATGATTAATTCTTCTCGAGGGTCCGCAATGGTTAGCTCTAAGCTAGCTAGATGTGACGTGGTAAGAAAAAACTAGGAGAGAGAGTATTCACTAGCTATAAGCAAATAACTAGACTATTTCACTTAACCTAAGGAGAGGAACATGTGAATCTAATAATATAAAATAGGCTTTATTTTTGTCTCTTAGCCTAAGAAGAGGAGCATGTGACGTCCTAATTAAGTGAGTGAACAGTAAACTAACTGCATCAGGCATGTAGCGTAGCGTGGCAGGCGGTTAACTAAGATGATGGCGAATTGGCGATGGTTAACTAAGACGTTGATGGCCACCAGCGAAGAAATTAAAGACGAAGACATGCAGTACAACGTAGGAGTGGTAGTGATGTTAGGTCAGGTGAGGCATCGTGTCGACCACGTCAGCTGGGACATCATCGACTCGTGCATCGATCGAGTAGACGATGACACGTCCGGGGTCCGGTGGCCGGCCATGCACCAGCCAGAGTGAATCCCGGCCGGCAGCTCCAGATTCCCAAATAATGGTGTGCACGTGGAGAGCAACAGCTTGTTATTACTGTATACTGTGGCTCTCTCACATCACGTCCTGTCCGAACTTTAGTTTCTTTGAGACGTGAGTGTATCGCTACACCATCGGAAGCGGGGCCTTTGCCGACTGTGCGATTTTTTTTTGCCGAGGGCAGGATATATATCGGGCACTCGGAAAAGAGGTGATAAGCCGAGTGTCCAGGCAGAGGATACTCGGCCAAAGAAAATACTTGGCATATAATGTCTTTGCCGAGTGTTGAGATTGGGCACTCGGTAAAGACTTCTCCTTTACCGAGTGCCAACGGGAAACACCAGGCAAAGAATAAGGTGACGTCAAACTTAACCGTCTCCGTCGAATCTTTGTTGAGTGTCGATAGAAAACACTAGGCACAACAAAGAACATATGTACACTCATATAAGAACTCTAAATTACATTCTCTGGAGGATTAAGGGACAGAAATGAGACAGTGCATTATATTATGTACTACGTAGAAAGTACTTCACACACATGAATTTAGTGGTTTGAGATCATAATACGATGATGATGAGTTTTTTTTAGACCAAAGACGATCACCTGGCTTTATTAGAAAGCTTAAGAACACCCCGGTCTGACACTGGGGATAACCAGTTTTACATGATAAAGCACTCTCTAGCGTAGCTCAAAGAACATCTTAACTTCTAACATAACTTCTAGACATCGACTCAATCCGCAAAACAAGTTTAGCATTATTACAAGTGCAGTACAGAAAAACAGACAGATATCACACAGAGATTGTCCCGTCCTCGCAGCCTATATATTCATTGCATCCAGCAGTTTCACAAGAAGAAGAACTCATCATCAGTGAGCGCCTGCCACCATTAACTGAATCATTTCATCAGCAGCAGGTTCCATCTTCACCTTCAGCAGCGGCCTCCACGCTTTCAGCAGTACTATAGTCTTGTGGATGATCCCTTTTGGCGACGCCAGTGTCTTCTTATTGATCGTCATGTCGTTTCTCACTTTCCAGATAGTCCACAGCACCCCTGCACAAATGAACAAAGTCACCTTCCGTCTAACGCCTTGTGGATGATCCCTTTTGAGATCATAATACGATGATGATGAGTTAGGGTTACCGGATCCCTGTTATTAGGGATGCGATGCGACGGTCCCAGTAGACGCGTGAAATGGAACAACCTTCACATGCGCTACAGAGAGAGAGGATTCCTTCATCCCTTGTATTTTAGGTTTAGAAGCGATTTCATCCATAATTTAAATCGCATACTTTTATGGATAAACAAAATTAAAGTTTCCATGCATAGCTAGTAAATGGATGGCCACTACTTGTCGTCGGCGTGCCGGCCATATGGATTTGGCCACCTCCCATGAAGGTCTCGAAATCTCGAATCCACCTTCGTCCGCCGCGTCGTCAAGCCGCCGCCAGACGGCTTCCATGCATGTCTACCTTATTAACATACTCCGTATCACGTTTAGTAACTACTCCGTGTAGTATAATACTCCCTCCATCCCAAATTATAAGTCGTTTGACTTTTTTGACAACAAGTTTGACCACTCGCCTTATTTAAAAATTTGTGCAAAATATCACTTCTTTTGTTGTGCCTTTCTTTATTAATAAAAGTTCTTAAAGAATGACTTAAATTTGACTTTATTTATGCAATTTTTTTGAATAAGACGAATGGTCAAACTGAGCCAAAAAAAATCAAACGACTTATAATTTAAGATGGAGGAGTATAATGATAAGCATGCACTCGCGCTTCTAATTTAGAATAGATCGACCTAGTTAGCTCATGCATCCATTTCGTTTACAAGTGTGCTAATAAGATATGCTCGGGCGATGTTTGTCAGTTACTTGCGTGTCGAATCTATCGACATATGCTCTCAGGGACAAAAAGAGTAGAGGAGCTATCCATTGGCCTTACGTTTAATTAGGATACTCCTTATTATCGATCATCCTTTTGCCACACTAACGACAATTTAATACTTGCTCCTGTCATTTTGTTCCAACCGAATCAATTCCATGCACTTCCCTAAAGCCAAAGCCAGAACGATAAATTAAACTAACCTTCAAATCAGTGACACATGGATAGAGGTAAACTATAGATTAAGCTCTTGCTACAATCTAATAATGTCAATGAATAAGAGTCATATTGGATATGCATCCTGTTCAAAAGAGTGATTGATTATGTGCTAGTATCAATGACGCATTTAGTTATTAATTAACACAAGTCACTGAACATACCTTGAAATCAATGGCGCGTTTACTCAACACATGTGTAGCTGATATCTCTATATCAGTGATCCATTTCCTCAATGCACGTCACTTGTATCTTCACATCAGTGACACTTTTTTTATGTGTCACTGAGCTTTTCACTCAAAAGACAATACAAATGTCGTGTTTATTTTGTGTCACTAATGACTCTCTAGACTTGTCACTAATCATCGATCTTTTCTAACATATATAGTGAATGATGTGGATTGTTTTTTTTTCTAATTATAAAGCTATTATTGAAAACATTACAAACTAGGGGGTTAGCATCTATATGTAATATGTATGTATGTATAGATAGAGAAAGTACATTGTATTTTTACATCGGTGTTACCCCTCTACAATGCGGCCAAGACGTATGCATATATGACAGATGAACATACACGTAAAAGCAGGTTTATATATTTCCACACACGGCGTTTACGTAAAAGCACGTACGTCGAAATTAAAGTAGATGGAGAATTGGAGATGGAGATGCCAATAAAGTTGTTGTTTTCTGACACCCATGCCACGCAACAGTGTAGTAGGAGTACTGCAGATCGCAACTGCAGGAGATCCACGTGCATAGTCTAGGACCGGACAACCACTCCGATCCTTGTCCTACCTATCTCGTTCAGTCGTCAAATTCATCGTCAAGAACACTCTCACTAGCTATATATATATATGCTGGTGTCTCTAAATAAATCAGCTTCTATATACCATATATATTTTTTCTCAAATACGTAAATTCTTTGCGTATATTTTGTATCAAGAAGAGAATAGTGATTGTTACAACGGTGTGCCACGAGTGACGTATTAGGGGGGGGCAAAGAGTTGCACAGTCAATTCAGCACTCCCTAGCAGAAGGAAAGCAAAACGTTCTTACTCGTTAATCGAACTACCTAGTCGTCACCCACGATCAGGAGCGTCGGCTAGCGTGGCGTCTCGGCCGCCTCGGCCTCTCTCTAGTGAAGAGTTGCCGCAGCGCCTCCTTATAAGAGGGGGTGGGGTCCTCACGCTAGTTGTCGTAAGTCCCCTTTTTCCGTCTATATACTATACTAATTAGTACGTATTATCCTCTATATATATTTCCCCGGTTTTCCTCGAGGCCCGTGCCGCGTGCCGCCCGTGCTCGCTGTCATGCATGCTTTGCAAGGGTCCAGTGTGCACTAAAACTACGCACATATGCCGGTGCACACGCCGCGCCGTACCAGGTAGCTAGGGACAAATTTGACCACAACGTCGTCTATATACTGCCTAGCTTGCCTTGTCACCAAACATTGAACATATATGTTTCGCAAAAAAAAAACATTGAACATATATATGTACTGTACTGTACTGTACATAATTAACTACGTTTTGAACCATGGTATAACATGCATATGTTACCCTTGATCCAGTAAACAAGTTATTACCGTACATGCTGGGTGCAAACAGCACTAATAAAATATTAAAAAGGGCAAGAATCTTGCTATTAATTATCACTTCTGCGGTTCAGCCTGAAAATAAATATAATGCAAATTCTAGGTTTGGCCTGAGGCTGCCCATCCTTTAACTTTGATCAAATTTGTTAAAGTAGCGTGGAAGACTTTTTGTTTTTTGAAACAATAGCGCGCGTGGACGAAGACATTGTTTCCATGTATTTATAACACTGCCCATACTAATGAGCAAGACGAATTTCAGTGGAACTTAACTAAACATGGTCATTTCTTAGATAAATCTCATTTTATCTCTCTATGATCCACTATAATGTCCCAAACATTAACAAACAAACTATGAAAACCAAGAGCACTTTAAAAATTAAAGTATTCTTTAAGTACTTATAGGTTGTAATACTAACAAAGGATAACTTTAGCTAAGCGCAATTGGCAATGTCGTAAGACATGTTGCTTTTTGCCATAAGGATAAGATGATTAATTAAACACGCTTGTTTTTCGAAATGTCGATTTGCAAAAACAGTTAATTTAGTCTATTACACCGGTGGCTTTACGACTTCCTCAACCCATAGTGTACCACATGTGGTTGGTAGTTGGTTACCGAGAATTAGAATAGACCTGCCAGGAGCGGACACAACTCGTTGATCAAAATGCATGATATGGTCAACATTTCTTTGCATGTTATCTACTTGATTATCCACTAGCTCCGTGTTTGGAATATTCAATTCTCCGGTAGCTACATTCACAGGATTTGGTCATAGCATCATGGCAGCAATTGGAGCATGTGCAGTGGTAAGGATGTTTTTACCCGGGCACGGGGTGATGTTCTAGTCTTCGGAAAATAACTTTTTATAGGCCATATGCTCTAAATACAGAGGTCAAAACGAATATCCAGGTAGTTGTATCAACTCAATGTAATTATATTGAGTTTATAAAATGCTTCTTCAATAAAAACACTCTTCCTCACACATCACCCTCATTCCATATAAAAAAACTCCTATGAGACACCACGTAGCAATATGTGTCAGCAGGCACGTACCTTTAATTCATTTGTTAAATTTATATCTTATCTAACCCTAACCGAGAGTAACTAACTCAATCACAATCCGGATCAGACTTTGTGTGGTCAATGCAAAAAATTACACCATGATTGCTTAGCCGGTTGCTGCTGATCCATGAATAATGAATATAATCGTTCTTAAGGAGAAGAGAGCAGATCGAATTCAACTACCCGGCCGATTTGAGCTGGAGCATAAAGGTTGGCCGGTGGTGGAAGTCTGACAAGCATGGACAGAGATGTACGCGCAGACAAAGCTAAGCCACAGTGAGTGGGGTGTGTGTTGGAATGACATGGAATAGCTTAGCATGCAGCAGCATTGTCGTCGTCTGTCATAGGCCAGAGGCAGCTCAATCAGCAACCGACAAATCCCACTGTTAAATTGCTGGAGAAAGGCCATATGCATGTATGGCCCATATGTGATCATGCATATTATATGTGTATACGTTTAGGAACTCCACCACCTATATATGATCAGAAATTAAAGCTTCCATGATTCTTAATTATATATAGGCTACTACAGATTAAGGTCATGTTTGGTTCCTAGGGACTAATAAAAAGTCCCTCCAAAAGAGCCTTTTAGGGACTACTAGAGGAAAAGTCTCAAAAAGTCCCTTCTGTTTGGTTGAGTAGAGACTAAAAGAGACTTTTTTTTAGTCCTAAGACTAAAAAGTCCCTAAACCAAAACAGGGCCTAAGTTACCAAATCACAATGTGGTAACCACACACTCTCTCCGTCCGTAAAAGAATGCAATAAATACGGGTTGCATATGCCAGCAAAAGTAGTTTATGTTTGACCAAATTTTTAATGAATATTATTCACATTTACGGCTCCAAAATAATTTATTATAAAAGTACACTTCAAAATTATTTCAATGATATTTATTTGATATCATAAATATTGATAATTTTGTATTTATAATTAATCAAACTTAATATACAAAACCACAATATTGTGCTAGAATTGCATTCTTTTAGGTAATATACTACTCTATTTTCTCAAGTTGATAGACACATCTGTTTGGTTCGAGGGACAAGGGTAGATAGGATATTACCATCTCTATGAATTTTGGAATATAGTATCTATATACTGCCCAGTTGGTTGGATGAATGGGACAAGCCATTTTTGTGTTTGGTTAGATGGATTGTATTAGAGTGGACGAGATGAGAATACCTGACCACAAACCGCTATCTCCAAATACAACTATATCCATTAAACCAAACGCATAGTGCATGTTTACATTCTCCTCATCTAGCTTGCAAATTCCAGCACTTAACTAGCGGCCCACTAAAAACGTGTTTGGAATATAATTAATTGAAGTGGACAGCGCAAGGTTGGATCCCTGACTTCGCCTACCTCGATTCTTGCGTCGGCAAGGTTTTCTCTGCAGGTGAGCCCGGCCAAATCAGCTTGCTCGAGCTATGGCTAGCAAGCTAGCTGCCTACTGCCTTTCCTAGCTTACGTACGTCGGCGAAAGTAATGATATGTCACTAGATCAGTAGTGACATATCTATAGACGGCCACTTCATTTGTAAAGCAAATTTGCAAGATCAAAAGCAGCTCGATAAGTTCTCCATTCAGACATTACATAGGAATACACACACGACAATTGATAAGTCGGTCGTTGTGGCTTTTGGTCTGGCTTTTTTCTTGGAACGAAAGAATGATCGATAGATAGTGCTGCAAGCAGGGTACGGTGATGTCGTTTGTGCTTTATTTCATGCGCGATTTCAGCACTTTTTGGACAAGAACAGATCAACTGATCATTGAACTTTGACATGCATGTCACTGAGAAAGGTGTCTCTATATATTTTATGTGGGGATAATAACATTGTTAAAAGAAGGAAGAAAAGGACTGGACGGTGATTCCCTAGTTGTATATATATAATATATATATATATCAATCAAACACTACCACCGCACGCTAGCTTGTACGTGTTTG
Organism: Hyparrhenia diplandra; assembly: GCA_015847255.1. NCBI lineage: Eukaryota > Viridiplantae > Streptophyta > Magnoliopsida > Poales > Poaceae > Hyparrhenia > Hyparrhenia diplandra. The sequence goes on along the minus strand of JADLZK010000647.1, from coordinate 145,109 downwards.
GTATGAACACGAGGACACGGATTTTCCACAAATTCTCTATGTGTTCCATTTCATATGGTTTCATATATACGTACGCAGGGGCCATATCATGGATGAACTAGCTAGTAGGATATTCTGTTATCATGCATATATAGTTTCATATGGTCTTTCTTTTTTCGCCTCACAAATTTTGTTATTTAGATTTATAGTCGTCAAGCTGTAAGCTTTATAGTCCACCTCTCTTCTGTCTCTCTCTTTTTTATATACTTCAGCATGAAGTTTATTACCCTGTAGCCTGTTTAATTATATACTTGCAGTCTGTTATTAGTATATATTATACTTGTTCTAATAATGTCATGATCACTGTCAGTTTGAACGTAGTAGAAGCAACTGCTGCCAATGCAAATGGAAAACAAATTAAACGCATATAGTATTCAGAGCCGTGTTATATTGCACCATCTTCGGTTCATACTTGTTCCAACGTCGTCATCACTGTCAGTTTCAACGTAGTGGAAGCAACTGAAAATACAGATGAGAATGCAAATGGAAAACAAATAAAGCGCATGCATATAGTATTCAGATTTTCAGAGCCGTTATTGCACCATCTTTGGTATTTACATATATATAAACACAAAAGATGCGAACGTGTACTGGTGGCGTACGTGATGAGAAGAGAGCACGCACGTCACAAGAGACGACATCTGAAACTAATGATACAGTAACACTAGTATACAGAGTGTTTTTCATGGTGCCATGCCCAAACCTTCTCGGGCGGTCGAGTAGGAGGAAGAGGCAGTGGAGAAAAAACGGTAGGCCCCACACAGTACCCGTTAGCGGAACAAGATGTTCAATGGCGTCTCTTAATTTGTCTGGCGGGCGAGCTAGAGATTCTCTGATCAACGAACTCTTTCAGTAGTTGAAATAATGCCCAATTCCTTGTACGTTGATGACTAGCTCGATCATGACAGGTTATCATCATATACTACGACTATAGACAGTTCAAATGGTTTCGTTTGTGTATAGACTAGAAGATGGTCTTTTTTTTTTGGACAGCAATAGATGATGAGGTTGAAGATAAGATATGCTCAACAGAAGACAAACTATAGGTGACGTACGCGAGTTAGGCAAAAATTTTTCTCAGCAGCTACAAGCACTACTACTCAACAAGAAGAGAAGTAGTGTACGTAGCTCGTTGCGCGAAAGATTGGTCGACAAAGATCGATCAGAAACGTCGTCTGAAATAAGTGACACCGACTCTACGTACGTTGCGGGCTCTCGATCGATCGATCGATCGATCTTACGTTGGACACGGCGGTGAACGAGAGAGATTCCGTTCAGCATCGTTTCAGCTTGCATGTGTTTGCTCGATCTCCTTTTTTTCTGTCAAAAAAAGAAGGTCGATCGATCTCCTTTTGAAAATGAAGGCTTGATCGGATCACATCGTTCGCATCATGGGCCATGGACAGATCGATTGATCGAGGCTAGAAATTAAGCACAGGTACGGTAGTAGTGAAGACAACGAGGAGGATCGGAGGAAAAGGAGGGGTCGATCAGGCCGGGTGTCAGGCGGCGGTGAATTTTGGGTAAAGGAAAGGCCAAAGAAACAACGAAATCATCGCGCGCGTGCACGGTAAAGCTCGATCTGATCGCGGCCGGAGATCCTGATCGATCGATCAAGCAGAAAGAAAAAGAAAACTTGCTTGCTGCTTCCAGTCCAGAATTATATATATATATCCTCAGCATCCAGTCACGCATGTTCAGTTCAGCCGCGTAGTACTCCTTTGTTGTTGGTGGTGTAGTTTAGCCGTGGTGGTGGACAGATAGACCGTACCGTGCCATACACCAATGCGATGCACTGCTACGGTCTACAGTACTCGCTAGTACGTAGAGGTCTCTCCCAGTCTAGTGTCGTCCCGTCCCTGTCTCTCCAGCTCCAGGGCAGCGATATGCTCATCTCTCTGCCTGTCCGTGCCAAGAATACACGTGTGATCACCGGTGGATCCGCGGCCCAGGTTTGTCACTCTCTTTGTTCCCTTTTTTTTTCTTTTCTTTTCTTTCTCCATGGCCCATAATCTTCTGCAGGAAGATCTTCATTAGCACTACTACAGAAATCTTATGGGAGACGGGCGTCTTTTGATTTCTGTGGCAGACAAAGGTGTTCGTTACGGTTAATCGTGGCTTAACTATGGCGATTGCATGTGTCTTACCTGTGCCCGCTACGGTTAATGGATTAACCGAGGTGGACACATTAGGATGCCCACCTTAGTAAGTCATTAAAAACGAAGCCCACCAGCGAGCCTGTTTCTAAGCTCACCGGTGAGCCCAATCTGCCTAACAACCGTGTCGCCACCGCCATCGAGAAAGAGGAGGGGGATGGATCCGCCGTTACCAAGTAAAGGGGGGGGGTGGGGGAGGGGGATCGGCCACGAGTGAGGAGGAGGGGGCTACATCCTCTATTGTTGCGCAGAGGAGGCCTCGATCCGCCGCGGGTGCGCATGATGAAGCCGGATCTGCAGCCAACAAGGAGGAGGGGCCTGGATCCGCCGCCGGTCGGGGAGGAGGCCCGATCCACCACCGGTGCATAGGGGGAAGCCGGATTCACCGCCGGTGCGAAGGAGGGGTGGTAGTGCTCTTATCAGGCCTGCCTCACTGAGGGTCAGTGTCAGAGTTTCCAAGGCTCTTGTATGCATGATAGAAATAGTGTGCATTAATTTAATCCCATAAAACTTATTTTACTTATATGAATGAAAATTTGATCATTCCTCTCTTCGTAATGTTGTGTTATGTCAACATATTTATTATGGTTAAGTTTTAGCTTAGTAGGCAATACACATGAAACTCTCATAAAACCTCTACTAAGACCGAATGTTAGGCAGTTAGAGACAAACATTATTATAATTAAACTTGATTAAAACTATACAAACTTTAACCACGTGATTGTAATATGCATTAACTTTTTGTGTGCCTAGATTCAATCTATAACTTAGTTGATTAGGGACTACTATATATATTATCTGACCTGATGTCATCCCTATATACGGCCACGTACAATGGTGACGATCCACCTAGACCCACGAGAAAGCTATGCACCACAAGAAGAAAATCGCACGATATGATATCCGTCCATGATTCTTCTCAACTGCCAAGTGAGTAAACAGTAAACTAACTACATCAGGTAGCAGCATAGGCCATGTTCGCTTGGCTTATCACCCAACCAGAAAGTATTTTCTCTCACAAAGATCACCCCAAATAAGCCATTCTTTTTTCTCGCAAAGATCGGTAAACCAGATAGCCAAAATTTAACAGGCTCATAGTGGGTTTAGCCATTTCTTTTTACTTGTTTTAGCTTATTCTCTATCAACAGGAATACCCGAACAGATAACCAGATATGCTGCATCCATACCCTGAGGTCCTTCGCCGGTCCAGTAAAAATGATGACAGGCAGTACAACTCCCTTCGTTCAAAAAAAAAAAATTGTAATTATGAGATTTATGCCGGTTAACTTGACTAAAGTTTGACAATTTTTATAGTAATAATAATTAGTATTAACATTTTATATCCTAAAGAAAAATTGATTATGAAAATATATTCCATCATTAATCTATTGATGTTTTATTTTATATAATATAAGTGTAGTCTTTTATGTAATGCAACCTTTTATGTGAATTTGGTTAAAGTTGGAATCCCTTGACTTTGAAAATTGCATGTTTTTTGTAGAGAGTACTCTAGGTGTGGTATTGTTAGGTCAGGTGAGGCATCGTGTCAACCACGTCAGCTGACATGGTCGACTCGTCGTGCAGTGTCAGCGACGACAAAGCCGACAAGGATAGTACGAGTAGTCACTGAGTTACTGTAGTAGACGACGTCCGGCGGCCGGCCATGCCGTGCGCAGCAGCCTGCAGAGTGAACCGGCCAGGCAGCTCTCGATTTCCAAATAATGGTGCGCACGTGGTGGAGAGCAAACGGAGTACTCGCTCTGTCCCTAAATTCCCTAAATATTTATCTCTAAAGAAACGTGTTAGCTTATTATTATTACTCGATCTACTGCCTCTCCCGTCACGCACTACACACTTTTCCCCTGTGGTACGCTTTTTCCCTGCTCACTTCACGTACGTCCTGTCTGAAAATTAGTGTGTGTGTGTGTGTTTTGCGAGTTGAAATAGTTTCTCTGTGAGAAATCGTTTGAAGGATGAAAGGTCTATCACGCCTGTGAAGCATCCTGGACGGTGAGTGGGTGAGATCTGAAAGGTGATCAGGCTACCCAGCCGTGAGATTTTTCCGACAGACACTTTCACCACTCAAGGGTATTGACATCTCCAAAATAAAATTTTTTCAAGATAGAATATTTTAATCATGCTGGATCAAGAAATCACCCAAACTTTTTGTCATTGTGGATGAGAATTCCCTTTATAACGTGCAATTTTATAACTCCAAGGTGTGACCTCTCTCATGTTAATTATTATTTACCTAGGAGGATTCTTCACCTCTAAGACCAAAAATGATTCTTTTTACATGATTCTTAATTCTTTCTAATCCTGGTCATGACCAAAAGAAAAAGTATAGGGTCAAAAAAACTTTTCTAGTATAATTTAGTTTTTTCCTACCTTGCTCATAAGTTCCCAATCTAACTCCTTATTATAAAATTATGATCACACTATATTTTTCTACAGACTTTCAACTAGTGCACATGAACGTATGACAATTGTGGTCAAGGCAATTTAGATATCTCGTATGCATATCAGTGTTTCATCATCTTCATCTCGTATGAACACCACACCATATGCATTTGGCTATAAAATTATTCAAGTTGTATGGAAATATTTTTCATAAAAGTGTGAAACGATTTTTCCAATCACTTCACAGTTATTTATATGAAATTTCTAAGGGCCCCCAATTTCTAAATATATATCTTTATTAGACTTCGGCCTTCGGGCAAGAATTTCAATAGCATTTGCAAATTGTTTGTCAAAAAAAAAATAGCATTTGCAAATTGCGAGAGCCCGAACAGCTTGCTGGCCTGGCCCAGGAAGGCAACTCTTCCTGAGGGTGATTGATGGAACCAAACGCGCCCCCACCTTCCGTCCCCGTCCTCTCTCGTCCCCTCTCGCTCTCCGACGACTGGTGGGCGGCCGCCTCCGCCGCCGCCGCCGCCGCCTCCGCCTCCGCCCTAAGCCAGGTGCTGGGACTCTAATTCATCTCTTCGCCGGCGACGAGTACCCACCGGTCACCAGGTACGCCCTTCTCTTCCCTTCCCTTCAAGCTGAGCACCGGAACCCTAACCTAAAGCTATAAGCTATTTGACAAGCCAAGTTTTTGCAAAAAATTTTGGGTGTACACATGTACAACGATGTCCCTGTACTGGATCCGCCCCTAAACTACAATGATCCATATCTGCTTCATTGACTAAGTTGGACATGATCAGTATCCTATTTCTTAATAATAAGGCGGAAGATAACTAGATTCGTGATTCTAGCTAGGAGAGGTGAGGCGAGCAGGCTAGGCTAAAGGATCCAAACACCTTTACATGCTAGCTGACATTCACCAACCTTTGAATAAGTACAGGGTACTGTTTTATATATATGTAAATAATTAGATAATTAGCAGTGAATTTGTTCTGTTAGTCAATGCTTCAAGAGGCATTTCTAGGGGTGTTTGGACGGGGATCACAGTTTCGCACGCTGTACCTGCTGCAAGCCACACCACCATAGCCTGCTATTTGTTTCATTCCCAAACATTTGGCTTGCCAAAGAATGTTAGCACCAGTATTCTTTTCTTTACCGAAGAATCTTTGCCAAATCAATGATGAGCAATTCGTCCGCCAAACCTCATGCGTGACACCGTGCACGAAAAGCATAGCAATGCCACACTTTCACTGCTCACCGTTCTAAGTAAAAATGATGTGTACTTGTGTGAAGGGCGGCGAATCATTGTAGACACAAGCACATCTGCAGGAACCAATGAATCTCCATCGTTGACTGCACACTTGGTCAGCGGTGGACTGCACTTCAACCTTCTAAATCCACAACCTCTTCATGTCGTTCGAGTGAGCCACCACCTGTCCTTGGCCTCTGCAGTGAGCCAGCGCCCCTAAATTTGCCGTCTCATTCCCTCACCCATGTAGGATACCATCTGGTAGAGATGGAAACAGTCTGGACCTCTAGGAACATGTTGGGAGCTCATGGGAGATAAGAATTGGAGTGGATACTTAAAAGGGGAGGCAGTGAGGCACTAGAAGTGACCAACAATGACTAGGCCCTGTTTGTCTGGGATTCCTGAGAGCTTTTGAACCTTCCAAAAGTTAGAAAGGTCCCGAAAGCCAAAAGCAGAAGCTCACTATAGCGAGCTTTTGGGATTTTGGCTTATGGGAGCTGTTTGCATTTTTGGAAAGTCTAAAAGCTAGTAGTTTAAAAGTGGCCAAAAGCTCAAACAAACAGAGCCTAAACTGCATAAACCAGCAAAGGTAAGGAATTGAAGCAAGATGAGAAAAAACGACGGTTGCAATTGGTAAAGGTAGGAAAGTGAATGTTAGGAAGGATGACAACCTTATTGAGGATAATAATGGGAATTAAAATAAACAATTAAAGGAGCAAAAACGACTCAAAATTTAATATAAATTGATTATGCAATTGTCTAACCATAATACCAATAATGCTTATTCAATGTATATGAAAAATACAAATTCCTGCTAATGTATATAAGATGGATATGGCATGCTCACCAATTGATAAAGGGAAGTGGTTGTATTCAAGCTTGGCTTTAAATCAAACATTTGCCACGTGTTTTTGCTGAACTTTTGGCAAGTTTTGCGGCTGCAATTCAAACAATAGCCTTAGTAAATTTGCCACAACTTAGTCTAGTCATGGCAACCAACCAAACACTTTTAACTTGCCACACGCCTAACTTTAGTTGCGAAACATCTGGGTTTCAGCCAAACAGGCACAGTTAGTCAATTAGCACAAAGTAAACTACATAATAGAGATGGAAATGTGCAATTGCTTTGCCCTCAGGAAATATTTTTTCTCACTTACTGAAATATATGGAAGTTCTGCATGCTGATCCGTGATATCTGGTTGTGACCCCCCCCCTCTCTGTGCAGAAAGATGATTAATCTTTTCAAAATAAAGGGTCAAAAGAAAGAAGAGGCGGCAAGTGCCGCTGGAAAGGCCCCTGTTAAGAAACAGTCTGCAGGGGAGCTCCGTCTTCATAAAGGTTTGTTGAATTATAGGCGAACTCTTTCTTGTATCACTCTGCGATTCTGCTCTTTGTTTTCCATACACAACATTTATTTATATATAACCCAGAATAACTGAAAAGTTGCCCTTATCTGTTTCATAAAATAGCAAACTGTTTGCCACTGCTTGTTCCAGTATGTAAGGTCCCACATATACCAATAAAGCAAGGTACTAGTGTTTAATGAGCTTTACTAGTTGGGGTAGACATTTACAACTTCCTTTCCTCCTGCCCTAATTTGGGCTGATGATATTACATACATGTTCAGATTATAAAATTATCGGTTTATCCTAGACCCTCTCCTATTAACTTCTTTGATCTTCCCACTTCTCACACTCTCTCCTTTGCCACACTTACCTTGGTCCAAATATCACTGCCCAGCTCTAATTGCCACGTTCTGTCCTCAATGAGTTACCATAAGTGGCTGGAGCAGCTACACCCCGAGATGGTTCATGAGTGGACACCCTCAGTGGGTGCATAAGGAGCCATTGCCCATTACCAATGGCAGAGACTTGTTTCATATCGTATCCGTTTTTCAGCATTTTCTTGTGCAAGTTTTGTTTTGTTTTTTCACATAATCCTTTTCTCATGTATTCCCGCCCCTGTTTTGAATCCCATTTTTATTTTGCCCCTGATTTTTCAAGCCAAAGGCAGAGTTTGCCGCTATTCCGCCAAGAGGACTTAATGACGTTGATTCATCTATAAACTGACTAGTTTGCCCATGCAATTTTTCCCGTGCTTTGAGTATTTTGTGTTTTTCCCCTGTTTTGGCCTCAAACATTTGGACAGCATTTTTATAGATTTGAAAAGAATTTTGACAGAAAAAGTGGAAGAATTACATTATTTTAAATCTATAACTCCGATAAATTTTGAAAACACTTTGGCAGCCTTAGTCAAGCAGAAATCATAGCCATCACACAGTACCACATTTAGAAATCATAACCTTCACAAAACAAAAATACCATACTTGTATCGCATGTTTGACACAAAAGCTTGTGTCTTTCCGTATTTATCTGCCTTGGTACCTCCAGATCAAGAATGAACAAATTTTGCATCAAATTATAAGGATTGGATCATGGATCACACATTTGGATTAATGTAGGGTTCTGGATTCAGAACTGACTGAATCAGGCAAGAATGGTTAAATAATCAGGCCCGTTCAGTCTCTAGGCCTTTTTGTCAGTTGTGGTCATTGTGTGAGTGGTGCTCTTGCAGCAGCAACCCGGCCTCCTTGTCGGCATGTTTCTGCTCGCCTTGAGCGCCTGCAGGTTGACGTGGTTGTAGTATTCCACCATGAGGAAGGTGATCCTGCGAAGAGGTTGATGGTTAGATGGGAAGTTGACAACGTGGAGGACGCGGATGTGTGTGAGTCTGTGACGACAAGGGAGGAGCAGAGGCCATGTGTACCTACAGCCTGCCATCTCTAGGGCTTGTCCCACATGGCCGCAAGGGTTCACAGAAGTGCGTTTGTATGTGTTGGGGCGCGCGCACCGCGTCTGCGGGGGAGACCGGGGTGTGTGTGGGGGTGGGGGGGGGTTAGGTTTTTTCAGCCTATTTTTCAATGCTTTTTCTTTTCTCTAACTCATTTATTAATCCTATTCCATCTAAAAGTTGCTTCAATCAAAAAAGTGGCTGCAAAATCAGTGTTGAAAAAAGAGAATCGAAAAAACACCATCTAACCCCTAAATAGGGGACAAATCACCTGACCTTTGTCCCATTATTTTTTTAATGTTCTGGTGCAAGTATCATGTTTGAAGGACTTACATCTAAAGCATGGCCTTTCAGTTGCATTATTTATTTGTCCATGTGATGTGTTTCCATATTTGAAGGCGTTGTTTCTTTTTACTTGGTTGCACTTGTGGTCACTGTCTGATTTGTATCTGTATTCTGTATACAAATGGTAACTGTTTCTGTATGTGCACCAGACCAGTTCCTTATATAATATTTCTGAATATGTCCTTATATAATATTTCTGAATTCTAATAGAACAAGCTGTGATCCTAATTTAAGCTATGTGGGCATAAGATGCAATAATCCATAAGTGAGATGCCAACTTCCAACTTATTGATGTACCTGACCTTTTATTTTGGTTCTCTGATGGTCTTGAATGTGATGAATTATTTATGTGGTTAATTCTTTCTGAACTTGCAGATATTAGTGAGCTCAACCTGCCGAAGACCACATCAATTTCTTTTCCCAATGGCAAGGATGATTTGATGAATTTTGAGATCATCATCCGACCTGATGAAGGTTATTACATGTAAGTGCCACTCTTGAGGGTTGTTGCTATGCTGCATAAAGCATAACTAAGGGAGCCTTTTCCAACTGCAATAGTATGTATGTTGTGGCTCTAGTGGAGAGGTTATCAATTTAGTATACCCAAAAATAGTTTAGAAGTCATTGTTATGATCAGATGCCAGCTTTGTGAATTTACTGAGCCTTCCCCAATTTGATATACTGCCTTTTCTAGGGGAGGCACTTTTGTTTTCACCTTTCAGGTGTCCCCATCTTATCCTCATGATCCTCCGAAGGTCAAATGCAAGACCAAGGTATAAGACAGTATCCTTTACTTCTATGGTCTTTCTCATTATCCACTAACATTTCATCTAAAGCGATTAAATACTTTGTTGTTATAAACATGCATTCAGGTGTACCATCCAAATATTGATTTGGAAGGCAATGTTTGTCTGAACATTTTCCTGTTCTCAACATTAACACTATTATTTAAGATTGGAAGCCTGTTCTCAACATTAACACTATTATTTATGGCCTGAATCTTCTTTTTACGGTATTTCAGCTATCTTGATTCCCCAATTATTGAAATAATACATTTAGAAACCGGAAGACAAAAGTTTAGTGTTTGCAATTGTGCATGCACTTTTGTCATCCTTTTACTACATTTTCTTGGACTATGCTGTTCAACAGTTGCTGTTTTAAAAGGTAACCACTATTGTGCTCACAATGATGTTATCTCCAAAACAGACATACCTATCTGAGGCTGAGCAAAACCTTAGTAGTTCATTGGTTCTGTTACTAGTAAAACTGAATTTAATCCTTAATATAATCTTGAAAGATGAGTTAAAGTGTGCTTCTAACTATGTTAATGAATATGTTTGCTGTTTAGGTCTTGATTGGATAACGCAGTATTAAGAAACCATGAAATTTATAAACAGTTTTAGAACCCATAGACGTGCAAAACCTTGGTTTAGGGAAAAAAAAAGTCTAGTAGAGGGGAGTTTTTAAACTCCAAATAGGCATTTAGCTATACTCTGGTTTTCAAAACTGGAAAATTTGTTGCATCCCATGTTTTATTATCATTGACCAGTCTACTGTTTTGTCCACGTGTGTAAGCAAAACTATTTGGAACTTGTATTATTCGCGACAGTTAGAATTGTAAGTTTGGTTCTGAACCCGTTTTCGAGGATAGTATGGTTTGGTTGGAAAAGCATCTCAATATAATCAACCTTATCTAATGTTTATCCTTGTTTGCGGGTTATCTAATGTTTGCATTGTTGCTTGCAGCAACCAAACGACGAGGATCCTTTGAACCACGAAGCTGCAGTTGTCCTTCGTGACAATCCAAAGATGTTTGAGGCGAATGTGAAAAGAGCCATGGCTGGAGGCTACGTAGGCCAACACTATTTCCAAAGATGCGCTTAACTTGATGCGATGGCTTCACCAAAACGATTTCACTGACGCCTCAAGCCATCGGGCCCCTTTGTATCAGCACTAGTGCGCCCAGCTTTGCTGGATTTGTGTGGTTTTAGTGCACGGAAAGTTCTTCTGGAAGCAAAATCCAAATCGCTCATGGTGTGATACTGTGTTGTATCAGTTTGCCCGTCTTTGTGATGTGTTTAAAACTCTGGTAAATTAAACTTGGTGATATGGTGGTCGCACATATATATGACAAGCAAATGCTTCTCATCTCAACTGTGTAACACTCGATAAATCCTAAATGAGGAATGGGAAGTGGATTATTTTTTAAAGAAGAAGATTGCATCTTTTACAGACGAACAAAGAAAAATGCATGCATCCCATATGGTCTTTAGTTTTTCCACACAAATTGTATACATGTATGCGTCCCATATGGTCTTTAATTTGCATGCATGTATGAAACCATTTGAAACTAAGAAAAGTGCAGAAGACAGGTTATTGGCTGCAATCAGAGATTTGACTAATTTAAGTAGAGTTTAATTAGCAGTTGCTTTTACAATTGTACTGTGTGTTGAAACGAACTGAGAGTGACGACGACGTTGGAAAACAAGCATGGATACATCGATCTATCCTGGCCCACCCGCTAATGCATCAAGAACTTTTTTTTTCTTCAAAAATAATGCATCAACAACTTAGCCAATCCAACCGCAGGCCGCTTTCTATCGTCGTCACTGACGACTGCTAGTATTAGCGATCACAAAGGAAGCTGATGATGAGCCTAGCTAGCTAATAACGAAACCATGATTAAACCATGCATCTTTTATTTTGGGTAAACAAAAGACGCAAATAGGATGGCGTGAGTGAGAGGAGACCACACAAGATGCAATGCAATTATGAAACTTGCGCTTAATTTTTTTTTGTCTTACGGACGGAATTTTCGTGGGCCAACGATATGCTGATGAGCACAAGACAAGGTGGCTTTAATTTTTGTTTTTTTCCAGCACCAACAAGCACTCAACAAACAACAAGGATCGTTGCTGGAAAAGATATATCGATCATACACAAGAAGAGAAGGAAGAAACGTCGTCCGAAACTGACACCGACTGTACGTACGTTGCGCAGAACCGGAGGTCCGGAGGCCTAGAAGGCTAGAACGAGCGCGTACGTTGGGCGGTGGACGTTAGCTAGCTAGAAAGATTCGTTCAGATAGCTTAATTATGTATTGCTCAAGTTTCTTCTCCTTTATATATATATTTTGAAAAACGACACGATCGAGCTGGCTATGAAAGTGAAGGCTCGATCGGATCATGGAGATGGAGGCTACAAAGTAGAGAGGTAGTAGTGACGAGTGACGGCGGAGGAAGAGGGGTCGATCAGGGCGGTGAATTGGGTAAAAGGTAAAGCCGTAAAGGAAACAAGGGCATGGTAGAGGATATGGATCGGATTGATGGATCATATCGAGCAGAAAGAAAACAAGATGACGATAGATCGATCGATGTGCGGGCGGGCATGCCAACACCTGCAGACCACCGTGCAGTCGCAGTGCATGCGAGTGTTGCCCAACAATGCCCCGAGCACGGCCCAACAATGCCTGCCTGTTACGTACAGACCACCAGTGGATCCGCGGCCCAGGTTTGTCGCTCTCTTTTTCCTTCTCAATTTCCATCGCTAATTACTACTCTATTTATACTTTCCAACACGTGTTCTATTTGATTGTAGGTGTCTGTTTTGTTTGATTGCTGTCAAATTAGGATTCGTTCACTTCAGCTTTTTCCTGGGTTATTTCTCTGCACGTCATTACCTAAGCTGAAATAAACAGTTGACCTATTGAACTTGCTTTTGAAAAGGTGCAAACCTGGCACCTAACAAATTATTTAAAGTGAAAACTAAAAAGAAAAACACGTTCCAGGAAACAAAACTAATAACAGATTTAAGCCAAAAAGAAGCTTTTCAACTAAATCATCTTAAAGACCAAAAGCTGCCGCTTAAACATTGCTCTCTATGTTGGAGATAATCACCTACATGACAACTTCAAAAACGAAACAACTATTTGAAACCAACTCCCCTCGTCATACATTAGACCATAATTGCAAATATAAACTACTATTTGCAATTCAATTTAAACTACTAAGCTCAGACGCCAGTCCCACACCTTGCGTAGTGGTACTTCAAATGCATTACCATTCACACCGTGCATCAACAGCTGAGAAGCTCGACAGAATGGACAGGGTTTACTCATCAGAACAACAAAGACCGAAACTGCACACGCATGGGACGATACATCTGGTTGCAGCAGAATAAGAGTCAAGGATGACACAAATAAATACCACCATTCGGTCATACATAGTTTTAAACAAAATACTAATAGAGAAAAAGAAGACTCCAGCGCCAGCAGCGTCTTCCTCTTCATACTAATGAACCCCACAGCAGCACATACCACAAGGCCTAGGCAGCTACAAAAATTCCCAAAACATGGCATAAAGAAAAATCGCAAATTGTCCATTACCAAGACTTTAACATAAAAACCCCACCGACCTTATCACTTCCTCCCCCCACGATATTTGGACAAAACCAAGCCTTATCAGGTCTCTCACCACCCTTTTTTTGTTTAGTTCTTTTCTTCAAAATGATCACAGAAGGTCAGCAACGTTGGCAGGCAGCTCCTCAATCACCACATTGTAGAACCTCTGGATGTCAAACAGCATCCGCTCGTCATCACGGGTCACAAAGTTGATGGCAACACCCTTCCTACCGAAACGACCACTACGACCAATGCGATGCAGGTAGTTCTCTGGCTGGGTGGGAAGATCATAGTTGATGACCAGGGACACCTGCTGAACATCAATACCACGAGCAAGCAGGTCGGTGGTGATGAGCACACGCGAGGAACCAGACCGGAACTCCCTCATGATGATGTCTCTGGTGTTCTGGTCCATGTCACCGTGAGTGGCAGAAACAGTGTGGTCCCTGCTCCTCATCTTGTCAGTGAGCCAGTCCACCTTGCGGCGGGTGTTGACAAAGATGACACTCTGGGTGATGGCCAGAGTCTCGTACAGGTCACACAGAGTGTCCAGCTTCCAGTCTTCCTTCTCAACATTCACATAGAACTGCTTGATACCCTCAAGGGTCAGCTCATCTCTCTTCACGAGGATTCTGACTGGCTTGTTCATGAACTTCCGGGTGATCTCAAGGGCCTCAGGAGGCATGGTAGCAGAGAAGACTCCAACCTGAATCTTGGCTGGGAGAAGCTGGAAGATGTCGTAAATCTGCATTTCAACAAAGAAAGTCAGCAGGCATCAATCAATCAGAGTATGATAAATAGAAAGAACATTATAGAATAGTTTTAGAATTATACAACTGGTTTGACACAAAATTTCCTGACTGAAGCATGTCTCAGTGGTTAAAGCTAAACACAAATAAACAAACAAATGAAATCAAATGTGGCTAAGTCAAATTAAACCTAATCTCTGCACTTTAATCTAGCAGAGAATACAGGTACCATGATCAAGTATAGAGAAAGTACTAGGAATAAAATAGAAGAGTTTACCTGATCCTTGAAACCACGAGAAAGCATTTCATCAGCCTCATCAAGAACAAACATCTTGACGTGATCAGGGCGGAGGGACTGCCTCCGCAGCATGTCAAAAAACACGACCAGGTGTACCAACAACAACATGCACACCACTGGCAAGAATCCTCTGGTCCTCACGAACAGATGTTCCTCCCACACATGCATGGACTTTAACACCCAGGTAGTCACCAAGGGCGCGCATGACCTTCTCAATTTGCTGTGCAAGCTCACGGGTGGGAGCAAGGACCAAGGCCTGGCACTCAACCAGACCATAGTCAAGCTGCTGCAAGATCCCAGAACAGAAAGTTGCTGTCTTTCCTGTACCAGATTGTGCTTGCTGAATGACATCAAGACCCTTGCAGAAGGGAACAATTCCTCTCTGCTGAATTGCAGAAGGCTTCTCAAAACCTACACATCAGACAATGGGTGGTAAGAGGAATATACCACGTAAAAGGCAAATAGGCTAAAACAAAACAGACTCCCAGCTTACCATAAGCATAAATGCCTCTCAGAAGATTCTCTTGGAGGCCCATGTCATCAAAACTCTCAAAAACTTCATCATATGAAGTGAAGAACTCCTCAGTCTGGCCAGTGCTCCTGTATTACATGAACATATAGAGGTAAAATTATTAGATACCACTTGGCTCTCAAGTTAAGCTGGTAAAACCAAAAAACAAGTAGATAAGTTTTTTTTTTTTTTTAAAAAAAAAAGAATGTTTCATATTACTTACAGCAGCTCCTGCATTTTAGAATCATAGTGCTTCTCATCGAACTGAGAACCCTCAGGTGCCATTCCTGCCATGACTGTAGCAAACAAACCAAAATGTTAACACATAAGTTAAAGTACATGTAAACAATATGACAAGCAAACAAAAAAGGGGTTTAATCATGAACCTAGATCAAAAGGATGCATACAAAATAATGAACAGAACAACTAGCTAATAACAGAACTTGCCTAAAGACTGCAGCAAGAAAGGTGTTGTGTACCAAAGAAATTTGTTCCAGTACAAGACAAACAACATGCTAGAAGACAAATGATAACCAAGTACCCAGTAATTCACAACAGAATAAACAGGGGACCAGATGTACTCTACAAATGATTATCCAAGTTCTACAATTTATATAAAATTCACAACAGAATAAACAGGGGATCAGATGTACTCTACAAATGAGTATCCAAGTTCTACAATTCATATAAAATGCATGCTCAAATCATGCTTAACCAGGTTATTATGAATCTAAACAGAACCATACGGAGACAATTGATAATTTACACTTTCTTAACAGCAAGTCTAATAAAACTGCAAGTAACTACTCAATAAATTGAACAACAATTCTTTACAATCCATACTATCACTCATGTCTGGTACATCGGAGACAGTCTTTTCCCCTATCCTAACAAATTCCTTTTAACACAATATCACTCATGTCTACTACATGTGACAGTCTTTTCCCCTATCCTATAACACAATCATTAACCATGCAGCATCCCATAGCTCAAACAGCTTGATTCCAATACTCTATCACAGCACACAACACTGCAGGACCAAATATAAAGCTACAAAACAAGCTACAAAGAGCTGCCTAGCACATTTTAATGACAAAAAATAGAAATTACGCATATCATCACCGGAAACCATTATATCTACACACAAAATCAATCAATCAATCAATCAAATCCTATATAAGAAACCATGTACAGAGCTGATAACCGCACGTCAGAATAAAGGGTTCCGCGCCCAAACCCGTGCCACAATCCAGAACCGTCAAAATCATAGTATCCTCAACGAATCGGCGCAGATCCACACGGATAGCGCCGCCAGATGGACCGAGAAGCGCCGCCGCGGCAGATCGGACACCGAAAGCAAAACAAAAAGTAACAAGCAAAACAGCAAGAGATCTGGAGGAGGGAGGCAACCACCTGAAGCGACGGAGAGGAGAGCGCGGATCGGGCCGGGGAGTCGGGCGCTGTGCGTGCTCTGTGCGCTGCGGTGAACCCGAGATCGGAGTCTCGGATTCGGCGGCGGAGGTGAGGTGCAGCGCAGGAGAGAGAAAACGAGGGTTTGCGGGCGGCGGCGAGAGGCGGCTTTTAAGGGGTCGGTGTGGACGAATCGGCTCCACACTCCACCCCGAAGGGGTAGGGTTTCTCTCCCCCATGGGCCGGGCCGTTCATGGGCTCTTCAGGGCCTGGACAGATAAATACGAAGACCAAAATCGACAATAAAATCCTGCAATGCTACTAGGGACTCTTGCCGAACCAGATCGAGGCGTTGCCGGGGAACAGGTCCGGACGACACCAGCACGGCTGCAGGCACGAGTGCGGCTGCCGCGCCGACCCGGCGTGCGGTCGAATCCTGCGGTCACCAGAGTTGCCGCGGCCGCAACTTTGACTTCAGTCAGGACTAGAGACAGCGGATCCCAGCACTGCCAGCAGTAGCCATCTTCTTTTTCCCTCCTCCGTCCCTTTATTTGTCTCTGCAAAACGTGTTTATGAGGGAACACGGTTACTGCAGAGATAAATATTTAGGGGACAGAGGGAGTACGCATCATGCCGTCTGCAACCATGCCTAGGGTTCCTTGCTGTTGGCATGGGGTGTAGGAAGGGGAACAGAGGAGTTGTCGCTCGGCGCTCGCACATGGTGGGGAAGTGGGGAACGGATGAACGAGTGGACGAGAGAAATCCAGAGTTCTTTCGGGTTTTTTTTTTTATATGGAAAGAGCAAATAAAATAATATAAACCTCTTCCAACGCTGCTCTGTTGGCTACGGCTGACTGCATACAGGTATGGTTAGGGCATCAGGCCTATTTGAGCGATTAAATGTGGAAAAAAAATAACTTTGAAAATTCATAACTTGAGATTCAGAGCTCCGTTTTGAGTGAACCAAATTTTATTGTGTCAAATTGGCAGAAATTTTCGTGTTTTATTATTATTAGGTATAGATATGACAATGCGGTGCTACAGTAAAATATGCTAATGATAAATACATTATGCTTATAAATCCGTTTGACGTATTCGAAAAAACTCAATGTCTATGTGACACCCCTAAATTATTGTAGGTGGGCATAATGATCTTTCTGTTTTTACTTTTATTAATTTGATAATTGTAATTTTGTTTAATATATACGTTTATTCACGATATATATATAGTGCATAGACGGTTCGCTCATCCATGCCGTATTTTTTTTTGGTACTATTTTTCTTCAATCTCTTCGTGTATAATAAAGGACAAATACTTTTGATGTATTGTATCGTGTATTTATTATTGAACGATGTCATATTAGACGCTCAAAACACAACATATGTAAATTCATCTTTTTTCATTAGAACAAATGGTAGAGGAAGATTTTTTTTCACCCATGTCCCGTAGCAAGCAACGCGGCATATTTCCTAGTCTATACTAATATTCCTAAAAAAGTGCTTTTTTATTTTTTTTATTCTATTTTCGGAAATCTTGTTGGGATCCTCTGAACAGGCTGTAGTCCAGATCTGATCTTGTCTCAGGAACAGGCTGTCGGAAGAGAAAAACGAATCTGTTTTCCTCCCGTTTGGATTTGATTTGATGTGAACTCAAATAATTCATGCCTTTACGTGCATGAGTACGCAACTCAAAAATGGAAATTGATTAAATTGACAGTGACATGTGTTCATGGCTACTTTTGTTACCATAAAATGTTTACACAAGAAATCATGATTTCCTCACGAGGCTCCGAAATACTTACTGCGTTTTGGTACGAAAAGAGGCCCAATCATATGTTTTGGAAGTTTAGAAACTTCGAATCTGAACTTTATTTTCACTGTTTAGCGGCGTCATGCTTTTGAAGTAGACAAAGCAACGTCATGAAAGCAGAAATTGGCGTAACTTCGGTGAGCTTTAGCTTCACTTCTTGATTCTTCCAATAAGTGATTCTGGTGGGGAGTAAGGTGCCGAATGGGTGAGAAACAATTCTAAAGCATATATGGGTGAGAAACAATTCTAAAGTGTTTTTTTTTTTGGTGCAATAGATGTTTTAATCTGGGTCGATGCATTTAATGCGAAGATTGTATTCGGCTCTTCACATTGTGAGCCTATTTTGATTGAGAAGCCGATCCCCCTTGAGCCGCCTTGGCCACCTCCTTGCTCTGTTGCTCCACCATTAGGTGCGTCTCTCCCGCCGCCAAAGTTGCCACCACCAACACCGGGTTAGGGTTCGAGCTTGGGCAAGGGAGAGGAAGAGTGAGTGAGGGTGAGGTTAGACAAGAGGATAAGACGACGGAGGTAACCGGGCTTTTTAGTTGACGACGAAATACATATGGAAATAG
This sequence comes from Hyparrhenia diplandra, assembly GCA_015847255.1. Taxonomy (NCBI): domain Eukaryota; kingdom Viridiplantae; phylum Streptophyta; class Magnoliopsida; order Poales; family Poaceae; genus Hyparrhenia; species Hyparrhenia diplandra. The sequence continues at coordinate 126,375 of JADLZK010000647.1, read as the reverse complement.
TCCTTCGTATGCCATGTAAGCCTGCAAGCGGGCCCAAGCATTAGGCGTCCGTAGATGTTGGCATATTTCAACGCATACGAAAAACAAAAATTGTAATGGTGTGCTTTGAGATAGACGAATAGTAATGGCAAATTTCAAAAGTTCAAGAAATGTAGTGGCATGGATCTTGCTACATACGCTTTTTTCTCGAATACACAAGAGAGTGCATATCCTTATTAGAAAGGAAACGTCCTATCGAACTCGTTTCGTTTTAAGTTCGGGACTAAACACACCCTAACTACACTGATCACTCGTGTGGTGTGAACGCTTGGCGTCCACGTGTTCGTTTTGACCGGCAGCGTGGGTTAGTTGGGCCTCCAGCTGCTTCGCCTTGCCTGGGCCGTTCTTGTGGCCTGCTCTGCTCGGCTGCTAGCGGCGGCCGCCTTCACCGAACGCCCAACGCTCGCTGCTGCCCAGACTGACGGCCGCAATTCCTTGACGAGTCGGCGTCGGGTGTTGGCGACGGCGAGAGCTCTCCACGTGGGGACCACGGCTCCAAAGCCCCAGCCGGCCGGCGGCTGCCCCTTGCCCCTTCTATCGGCTGCAGCTCCCGCCGGCGCCCCGCGCAACCGCGCCCGGCAGCGGGCCGGCCCTTCTGCAGCAGCCAGCCAACCAGTCCGCCCTAGGCTGGGCTGAGGCTGAGGCTGAGGCAGTGAGGCTCCCCGCCCCGGCTCCAGAAATCACGGTGAGAAAACAGACTGAACACCTGAAGAGCATTACAGTACCGCATTTTAATTTCGATTTCATTGTCTAGTCCGCTAGTTCTAACAGTAGCATTTTAATTAGCAATGTTTCATATTGGAGGCTAGAATGGAAAGGTATTTTAGTAAGAAAGACGTGTCCAAGATTAGTGCTGGAACGAAAAAGATCCGGGTTGAGCAAAAAACGCCATGGTTTGAGCATAATGTGGCTTGACTGCTTGAGCCAGGTCGAAGATCATCATTTTGAAGTGCCACCTCCGGCTCTCTTCCGCAAGCTCTGGCCTGTTGCTGGTCCATTGCTGGTTGATGCTCTGCTCTTAGTAGTTTATACATCATGAGTACCAGGGCATGTAGGCAGGATGACTATACTGCTGACTAGGCTCGATTGTGCGATTTGGAAACATTGTTTGATCTGTATCAATTCCACATCCACAACCACACTCCACTAATTAGGATTCTGCATGCAAATTGAATGGACCAAATTCAGTTATAGACGGTCAAATGTGTCTAGTTTTTGGGCTGTAATACACTTTTTGTTCTTACACAGATTGACTAGCATCTGCCTACAAATCACTTCCCTTGGTATTTATTGAGCACTGCAAGTGGTTGAGGTAAACATGCTGAGGAGCATCTTGAGCCAGTCATGGAAGAGAGGAGCACATATGCTACGTGAAGGAAATTCAGCACCAGCTCTATTAACTTGCTGGAGTCAATTTCACAGCGGGCAGGTAACACAGAGCATTGTCTGGCAGCAATAAGTTTAAACCCTCGGGGTTCTGTCGTTGTAATGATTAAATGAGCAGATTTTTTAACTCAGCAACTTACACACCATGAAAAGTAAGTTAAGATGCTTAATGGATGATGTGAAAATGCAAATGCTGATGGGATTGTTTCTCTTTTCTATTTTTACAAGTATTTAGGATGAAACATCCTGGTTGGATTAGTGCTAAGTTTTCTTTTTTTATCAGTTCTATCTGGTTTGTGAATTACTGCTTGCAATTGGATTTAGAACATGAATGATGAAAGTTTGACATATATTGTATGATTGTACCACTATCACTCTTGTCTCAAGTGAATGATGAAAGTTTGACATATATTGTATGATTGTACCACTATCACTCTTGTCTCAAGTGACAGATGTCTCTCCTAGGTCAAGTGATTGTACAATAGCTTGTCTTGTAATCCATTCTATTTCTGAAAAACTAAGCAAATCTATGATGTCTTGTTTGATGATAAGTAGACTCACATACATTAGCTTGGATTGTCTTCTTGTATTCAGTAAAGTTGGGATGGTCCATGTTACTCCCATAAAGTATAGCCAGAATTTGCTTAACCCCTAAAGCGTTTAATTAACCCTCTGTTTTCACCTTTTGCTGCTAACAGTTCACGGTGCACTAGATTAGGCGTTTTTGCCAAGTAGGAAGACCAGTGGTGGTTGACCTAGCCAATTAGTTTATTTTGTTCCAAGGAAAGATTAAAGAGCTCATGGTTGACTAAACATAATGATATGATGTCCACCTTTTTCTTCATGCCAAGAATTTGAGGCCATTTGACAGCTGCACTAATGTAGCTGGCATTTCCTAAAGGCCTTGTTAATGTGGCACCAACACAACAGAAGCAATGAAGCAACAGTAGGATGGGAATGATTGTTGCTGTGCCACCTGAAGATTTGCATGGACGTGTGCCTTACAGCGCAGCTTCACGTTAAGGAACAGTAGACGTTGACGAAGCACCACAAACTTCATTCGTGCTGGCATATCCTTGAGAATGTTGTCGATATTGTCCGCAACATTGAGGTTGAGGGACCGATCAACTTTGACATTTGCCTCAACGCCGAGTATGCAGATTGGCTGGCTCCTTTCTTGGCATGGTTAACTGTGACATGGCAAACACTCTGGAGGGTTTGCCTTTATTCTGGCACGGTGAACTCTTGTGGTTCTTCAAATTCATGGTGAGATGAGGCCGTTACAGTAACATAACACAGATAGCAAATCTTTTGCTATAAGTTATTCTGGTAGGCAAGACCAAGCAGACTTTACATCCATGGTTGCAAAGCCGAGAATGGCTAGAAGAAAAAGCTGAAAATGATATGGTTTAACAAAGAGAGAGGATTGCGTTAGGGGGGCTAAGCGGACATCGGACATACTTGGGAGTAAAATTAACTTATTCCTTAATAATAATGTCCTTGCAAAATCCAGATAAATATTTCCCTGTCTATGGTAGTGCCTAGAAGAAATCACATGCCTGAACTAGGTTTTAGTCTTGTGGGCATGGAGAGCTGTAAGATGTACTTAGATGAGCAAACGCGTTGAATGATTCATTAACCAAAGATGCAATGGCACTTAAGCTCAACATACTACTTAATGAGTCAGAATACCATGGCTCCTGCAATTTGCTTCTAGAATTTGTTTTAACTGAATGCAATGTAACCTGCTAGACTACATACATACATTTCAGATTTGTCAGTTGCTGACAGGTATTGGATTATGTGTTTCCTTCCCAGGTCTTAAGTTCTTCCAGGAGCTTCTTTGGCGTGGAGGATTTTGTGGATGAAGACAACAGTAGGCCATACACATACAAGAAGGAGAAGAGATCTAAGAACCCTCACAAGCACATTTCTTTCAAGCAGCGCACCATTGCCTACATGGAGCCCTTCACGCCGGCGTCTTCATTTCGGCGCTTTGTCTCGGCATCCCTTACACCCGATCGACTTGCAGGCAGGTGGCGGTTGCCGGGACCAACTCAAAGGACATCAAAGCGGTGCTCAAATCGAGGTCCGACATACCGGCCTGCTTGGCTGTGGGCCGTTTCCTGGCGGAGAGGGCGAAGGAGGCCGACGTGTTTACCTGCACGTACACACCAAGGGAACGGGACAAGTTTGAGGGAAAGATTAGGGCAGTTGTTCAGTCGCTGATCGATAACGGGATCAATGTGAAACTATATCTTGACTGAGTTAGTGTTGGTATGAATAGTTGTGTTGAAACTTGCAAAATGAGTTTTCTGTTGCTAGGTATGTAAGTTGGAATTGTTTTTGAGTTCTCTGTTGCTAGGTATGTAAGTTGGAATTGTTTTTGTGTCATTAAGTCGATCCAAAAACTTGCTCAAATGAAATGGAATGACATTTTAGGTCATTTGAGGGAGGTGAGAAATGAATTACAATGACATTTGACTGTAATTAGTTGTTACTTGTTAGCTGCATAAACACATTATTGGATATCTACTTGCATCCTTGTGACCTCGTCTGTTAGCGTGACCATAAATATACTTGGAGCTTTAGTGCCAAATAAGCCATCGTTTTTATTTTTCTTGCACTGTGTATTGTGATTGTGATCGCCTAGAAGCTGAGGCACTTGTGCATCTACGACTACCGAGACGTCATCAGAGTTTTTATTTTATTTTAAGTGGCACTTTTTTTACATCAGCCCCACCCCACCCCCAACACACACACCCCAAGCCTCAGAGTCCGTGATGATGTATTTTTACAACTGATGTAAAGTTTTGTACTCGCATATGGGCGTGGCGGCCGTTTTGGCTCTCTGTGGCTCTAAAGAAAATGTTATTTTCCAGAAACCTGCATTTCTGATTAGATTTCAGAGAAGAGAGAGATTTTTGTGTATTTGCTAACTTTGAGTCAGCCATACAAAGTTTCAAATAACTCTGCTCATAATGTACATACATTTGAAATTTATGCGTAAGGAAATTGGTATTTCGTGTAGGTGTACATGTGGTCCTATAGCTTGAGACAAAATGCTACGTTGTTGTTGTTCCTATAGCTACATGTGGTGTATTGTGGCATTTGGTACACTCTCCGTGCTGATTCAGAAGTTATTTGATCGCCGTGCTTGACCCAATGCTGGCCTTACCGCGGTAAAAGAGTTCTCTACATCCAAATATTTGCTTGGTATGCGCGTTTGTTTTTGTTGTTTAGATCTCACTGTTATTATTCACGCAGACCTGTAATTTTACTAGCTTGTGCTTTGACCTGTAATTTTACTAGCTTATGCTTTGTACTGGGTCACCTCATCTGTTCATTGATGTTTTGTTCTTGTGTGCTGATTTACTGGTTCTGTAATGTTGAAGATTTTGGATCTGAGCTATATCACTTTGCTGCCTTTCTATTCTGGTCTTGATAATTGCTGAAACAGCATCCAAGTCCAATGCATGCTATTTCTTCAAAGAACAGTAATTTTGTTGATAAAAAGGAGTACCAGATTGAAGGTTGGTCTTTAAAACATCTGGTTAAGAAAGTGTCTTTGTAATACTCTTCTTCTAGAATTGAAAAGGTCAAGATTTAGCTTTGATCCTTACCATATGCTGCACTTGACGTCGAGCGTCGTCATTAAAAAAAAAATGTAATATAAGACGACTGTCGTGGCTCATACGATCTGAAAGATTCAAACAGCAATGGTTCACTCATCACCACTCACCAAAATTCCTTTCCACGGCCATCGAAAACGGCAAAAGTGAATTTTTTTTTTCAAAAAAAAAAAAAGGTAATAGCTAAGAGGGTTGCAAAGACTCTTCTCGACACAGGCACATAGCCATTGGGTGCAGAAGGCTCACCAGTTGCTCTCCCTTTTTGTCATGAAATAGTAATCAAGATTTGCGAATGCTACAGCACTAGGACATTCCACAGTTTATGTGCCAAAGAAAATGGATGCAATGTGTAGTATAACACTAATTAAGTACTGCCACACTTACTTGATTCAGTGAAAAGTTCTCTAAAATTCAATATTGTAACATAAAAATCAGGCCCCGTATAATAATCAGTTTTGTTACACTGAAGAGGAGAGGATGTTCGGCTATGAAGGATAGTACTATACATGTACAGATATACATAAAGAATGATGAGTGATTGGTGAAGCACTTTGCTCCTTATTATGCTTGGGATGGAGAACAACAGTTTCAGCTACTCAAGATAATCAAGAATGATTTGTTTCATGCACTCAAGCTATGTTTTCCTGGCTCCGTGTAGTTCACCTCTAGCTGCTCAACCTTCTCAAACTTAAATCCACGGATCCTGATCTCTTCCTTCTCTGAGGTGTCCTTGTAGTCGACATGCTGGATAGTCCAGCCATTATTTTGTACATGACCAGTAAGTTTAACCTGCAAACAAACATGAATGCATGGTATGAACCGCTGGAGTATGAGCAAAATATTTCATTGCTATAAGAAACTACTGAGGTTTCTGTAATATATGCCAAGAGCCCAAGACTCTGGGTGAACAGTGTTCAATGTTATGTATTACCTCTGCGTGTTCAATGTTATGTATTACCTTTGCTTCATCGATAGCATTGACAATAAGAGTGCCGTCCAACGAGAGGCCTTCAAGGAAGATGTTCTGACCATTGATGACCAAAGCTGACCTCTGAGAAACTGAATTGTTGTCATGCACTTTCTCCTTGACACTCTTGAAGGTGAGACCCCACCGTGGGCTCCAGGTTATGCGTGGCCAAACCTCTACCTCTTGCCCGTTGAAGGTATCAACAACAGGGTCAGCTATCTGTGCACCAGCCTGGAAAGAGGAAGGGAAAGGAGTATGTTGAGCTGGAGCACAAACAATTTGAGAACTAGCCCATGGCCATTGGTCAGCGTGCCTCTCCCCGAAGGAATATGCTAGTGGAATCACCTTTCTCAAAATAAGGCTGTTTGCCCTGTAAATTGCCATCTCTCCCGAGGTCGCACTATGATAAGGATTGCCCTTTGGAACCTGCAAGAAGGCATATCAAATCTTATCTTAACAGGAGCGTGACCAAGGCTGATGCATAATCTCTGTAACATAACCTTTGCATGCGCAAACAAATTTAGACAGTATCATTAGAGGTGAATGGAGGAACTATAGTCAAATCGAACCATTACTGGAAAAGGCCCAACCTAAGTACCTACTCCTTCCATTCCAAATTATAAGACAAGTTTGGCTTTTTTAGATACATTATATCTCTTATGTATCTAGACATAATGTATATCTAAAATTCTAAATGCATAGCAAAAACTAAGTTTCTAGAAAAGCCAGAACATCTATTAACTAAGATTGTGTCCCCTTAGCAAAAGTGCTTCACAATCAATGGTAAAATCTAATGAAGTAAAATAAGAAAATCGTCTTGGAGGGAGTTGTAACTTGGAACCATACTTTAGCTGCGTCTTCAGGATTGTTCTTCACAGGAGCATAAGCAAGCCATGTATCCATCACCTAGCATTTAAGGAAATCAAGCTATCAAGGCATGGTAAGAATACAATAACTAGGGGATGAATCAAGAAAATAGATTTACAGCAAAAATTTAAATATAATAGTTAATAACTTGAATGTCTTATGAATAAGAAATAACACATAAATCAACATCATGTATGGTATTCTCGATCTAACACTGTTCTTCCTAAAGAAGCAAGAGCAACATTATAAAGGCAGAGCAGCACTTAGAATTCCTAACAGATTTGCCTCTTTAAGGAAGTATATCATGTGAGGATGAGTGGATAACTACTCTTTAATACAAGTTCTCATTTCCTGATAGTGCCCATTGTTATAAATTGGAGTGTAGACACTGCAAAGAAACTATAGAATTCCAAATGCTGTATTATACTACCTAATAAACAAGATAACACGTTGGTAAAACATTGGTAAAATAGCAAGATTGGGAGACCCACACGCTATATTGAAAAGAAGAAAACTGAAAGCGGGAAAACAGGGCACTCTTTCAGGGTACTGATCCAAATGGTACAACTGATGAAGTTGGTTAACTGATGCATGCTTAAACTAAATGGATGGTCAACTGCCTCCTACCGTGAATCCAACTTTTTTGCGGAGGGGGGGCAACGTCTTTGGATAGTCTTGCATCATGCACTCCCACGAAAGTGGAGGATTTAAATGCTGTCTTGGTTGAATCAAGATACCTAAATTGACAAAAATGATCGGGATTTTGAAAAGCCAAAAGTGGTGACTCAGCGTACCCCTCCGTCGCCTCCCGGGCGACGGGAGGGCGACACCGTCGCCACCGCCCACAGCCTCCACCGCGCCTCCCTCCCGGCCGCCGCCGCTACCCGGCTAGCGGTGGCGGCGGCCCGCGACGGCGCCCAACAAGGCCTCCGCCGCAGCTCCTCTCCATCTCCTCTCTCACCCGTTCTTCTCTCTCCCATCTCCGGCTCTGGTCCGGTCCTTCCATGGATGGCCGGCAAGGGCGAAGGGGAGCCGATCCGGCTGCCTATGCTTCGATCGGGTGGTCTTCGCGGATCCGATCGGCTCGGGGGCCCGACGCGCGGCAGCCGTCCGCTTGCGTCGGGGCCTTCCTCTTCTCCGGCGTCCGCCGGGCTGCGGCCCGGGGTTGCGGGTCCGCGGCGGCCGTCCGGATCCGGCCATCCGTGGCCCGTTCGGCGTGGGCGGGGCTCTGCGAGCATCTTGGGCCCGGCGGACCGTGGCGGCGCTTCGAGTGCCTCCCGACCCGAATCGGCGCCCGGTTGTCACCCATCGCCCGGACTTCGTTTAAAGTGGTCTTCTTTATGTTGGTTTGGTGTTCTTCGTGTGCACTTGCAAGGACCACGTGTGCATGGTTTGGCCACGGGCATGCCGGCCGGCGGGGCTGCGTGCATGTGGATGTCTTCTTCACCGGATCTCTCTTGGTTCGTCGTCCCCCGTGTGGCGGCGACCGGAAATCAGCGGCGAAGTCCGGCGGCTCCAGCGGCGTGGTGGCGGCGACGCGGCGGTCGGTCGGCGCCTCCCATCGTCGCGAGGCGAAGTCCGGCGGCGTTTCGACATGTGGCGGCGGCCGGCGCTGAGTCGGTCTTGGCGCGCCTCCGTCGCCGCGGGCGAAGTCCGGCGGCTCCGCGAGGTGTGGGGCGGGCGATCTTGTCGGTCTTGGCGCTGCCGTCGTCGGCGAAGTCCGCGCGCTCGCGGCGACGTGTGGTGGCGGCGGCGCGGTCGGTCTGCGCGCCTCCCATCGTCGCGGGCGAGTCGGCGGCCGTGGCCGCTGTGAGCGGTCACGGTGGAGCTGCTTTGTCGGTCCAACGGGGCCATGGCAGTGGTGCTCTCATGGCGGTGGTGCTTCTTCCTCTTCAAGCACGCGGTGGTCTGCGGTTGGCAGCATGGCGAGCCGGGCGAGGCGGGTCGTGTTCGTCGGCGAGCCCTCCCACATGCCTCTTCTCGGGAGGGCAAAGAGTCGGTTCAACATTGCGGCGTGGTGACATTGTCGGTGAGTCGGGGTGAAGGTTCTAGGCGGCTTCGGCTCGGCTCTTGGGTCACCAGCCGACGATAATTTCCTTCTTGAAGGCGTTGGCCGAAGAACCTCTCTTTGCCTCCTCGGCCGGTCGTCACTACAATTTTGGCACATGAGTCGGGCGAAAGCCTTGCTAAACTTCCGGCGGATGATGATTACGTCTCGGCGTCATTCACCTCCTTGGAGGCATCATCGGCGTGCTCTGTTCCATGACACCGTAGTGGTTTCCCCTTGGAGTTCTTCCTTTCTCTTTCTTTTGATGTATCCGTGGTTAGCCACCTCTCACTTCTATGCTAGAGAGTCCGTTGTGTTGCGTTGATTAGTGGATATGCCACAATCCCGCCCGCAGAGCGCAGGCCGTTGTATGGTTTTAGTCCGATTTTCCAAAATTAATCGGGCGATATCCGGCCATTTTGGGCCAATATATACAAAATTCAGGTGGGAACGCCTCCCCCCGGTGAAACTTCAAAAAAAAAAAAAAAAAAAAATGATCGAGGCTGGAATTAAACAAAGGACAAAAATTCATATAAGTTGTACACAAAACAAATCTTCTCCTTACGATTTGGGCACCAAAGCGGGCCGGCCAGGCGGGCCACGTCGCCGGATTTTCACGGCCATCCGATCGGGCGGATGGATCGCCCGGATCGGGCCGGCCCGGTATTTTGCAAAAAGCCCTTGAACTTTAGATAAATCGCTCTTCCGTCCTCTCCCCTCCTTTCTCCCTCCCTCTCTACCCGGCGATGCACCGGCGGCGGCGGCGCACGGGCGACCACCGGCGCGAAGGGAGATGGCGGCTAACGCGTGCAAGCGGTGGCCGCCACCCAAACACCCCAGTCATGGCGGCGCTCGGCGCGGACAAGGCGGCGGCCTAAGACCGGTGACACAGAGGCCCGCCCTCGGCGAGCCGCGGCGCACAATGGCTTTGTCGCCATCGCGCGGTCGCCACCCCGACCACGGCGCCCGCCTCTCGGCCCCATGGCGGCAAGAACCCAACCTAGGGTTTTTCGGTCCTCGCTCACCGGTAGTGGCTCCCCGGCGGCGCGAGGCTTGCGGCCCGGCGGCCCTCGAGCCCCGGGCGGTGACAAACGGTGAGAGGTGTCGCTCCTATCTCCACCAGGTGCGGAGGCCGCCCGGTCGGCCGTTCTTCTCGGTGAGCATAGCACTCAACGGATCGCATGGACCACCCCTTCCTTTCGTTTTCAGACCCGCTTCTCCACTCGCCCTCGGGGCTAAGGCCGCTCCGGCTGCAGGTTGGAGTTTCTGAATGGCCAACCCCGGGGATCCGAAGGGCGTCACCGCCTCCATGGGAGAGCTGAGCGTAGAAGCAGCACCTTCATCAGGTGAGAACGAAATCGCCCAGTATGGTGTGTATCCCTGACAAGGGGACAACTGTGTGCTTTCATAACCATGCGTTGTTTGCTTAATTAGTACTACTGCTTGCAATAGTTTTACTCGTGTTTGAACTTAGTTGATTTATTTATGCGCAAAAATTTGTCCCAGCTAATGGTGGTGATGTTGCCTCTGTCGACGAAGATGAGGCATCGCAAGTTGTTTCAGATTATCATGGGCATGCGTCTACCTTAGCCAGAGAATGGATCCACAGGCAGAACCAGTTTCAGAAGGTATTAATTACCCTAGAGTTTATCCTGAATGCAGTTTAATGCTTACTACTCTTCTGCAGTCTTACTGATAGCAGAAATGTTAAAATCTTGTGCTTTTGATTTCACTCTAGATGGGCTATCGGGATGGCATAGCAGAAGGACTCTGCCCAGGAAGGCTTCAATGTTGGGTTCAGGCAATCTGTAACTGTTGGCTACAAGTGGGGCCTTGTTCGCGGGGTTGTCAGGTGTATATCCTTCCAAGAATAGATTTCTTGTATTACCACTCAGTTCTCTCCAGCACCCACATGGCTGCAATTCCATGTAGCTAAGCTCTCTCATCACTCTATATATGTCAACTATCATAGCTGAGGAAGGCATGCAGGCAAGTTGCATGATGAAATGTCACTGCAGGTTGCAGCAGCGGATTGGTAACTAAGGGCGGCCTCAAGATTGCTGCTACAAGGAAGAAAATTAAATTGGAACAAAACTCCATGTCTTGAGCATTAATCTACTTGCTTTCTCTAAAGATTTGCACCCTTAATTCCTTATGTTCCTTCAAAAATCTTCACAAAGAAATGGCTTGATATACCTAAGTACTTATTTTCATAACAAAACCATTTCTTATTGCTTGTATGTTGCATTTCAGCTTCATAGATAGATTAAGTTCTATTATGCCATCTGCCCATCCCATAGCCTAAAAAGCTTTACCGATACTATATCTTTACTGTTGATACATGGCCTATTCTTCTAGGTCTTTTTCTCTCTCTATTAGTTAGCAGGATATTTATCCGTTTTCTGAATTAATTCTCAAATAAGCCTCTTGTAGCATAGCAGTATAGCACCATAAGATTGTCACTGCAAAAATTCAGGAAATAAGAAACTGAATAGGGAATGAAAAGTTGTCATTATTATCGGTATAGAATGAAACTGTGGGATAAGTGAGTTGCTAGATATGTGAAGGAACTTGTCAGGGAATATAGCTGACAATTTGTCAAGGAAATTATCATTAGTAATTGTAGCTGTCAGTTTCGTTCTTTTGACACTTTACTGATCCTTCTTGCTTATGCCATAGCCAGTGCTAACAATAGTATCACTTTCATATTATGATTTTTCTTAGCATAGCTCCATGCAATGTCTTATAATATCCCATACCATTACAGCTTTATCTTTTAATGACTATACAGCAAAGGACCAAGTCAACTTATATCAAATAGACAAATACTATTTTCACTCAAAATAGTTGCAGTAACCTGCTTTAAATTACAGCTCCAAAATGCACTTATATTTAAAATCTCTTGGCAAGTGGCTCTTCAGTGTTATTGAGGGGTCAATGGCTCAAGCTTTTACCTTTAGTTATCTTGGAAAATTGTGCTATTGTCTAGAGCATGGCACTGTGACCAACAACAAACATTTCTATACTTATCAATGATGGTAAAATGGTGTACATGTGTCCTTTTAAAGCCTAAGCTCAGGTGAACAGTCAAGATGCTGTATATTTCAATACCACTCATCTTCCATTTCCAGTTAATGATATTTACATTTTGCTGCACAGCTGACATATCAGCATGTATACAAAATGGATTTCACATGAGCACAAACATTGGGTCAATTAAGTGGTTGCAATGCCAAATCTTTATTTACTCTCTTAACATAGAGAAAAAACCTACTTCCATGTTGATCATGTGTTTTCCTGCAGGGCTATCAGATGATGCTTTATTAAATTGTACTTCCTCCGTTTCAAATTGTAGTTCACTTTAGCTTTTCTAGATACATTGATTTTGCTATGCATCTAGTTATACACTATGTCTAGATACATAGTAAAAAAAAATGAATCTAGAAAAGCCAAAGTGAACTACAATTTGAAACGGAGGGAGTACTCTAACATGTTTTTGACAAAATATTTGTATTTGAGAGTTACATTGATGTACCATTACAATCTTCGCTCCCAATTCGGTGTTAATGCTACTAATACATGTCACTGATTTTTTTTGCTCGCATGACAGTGTCCCATGTCAATAATCAATATGTTAAAGTTGACTGATGAAAAGAGAGGTATTCCTCTACAGCTGACACAACTGGATCTAATAAATGTGTGCTGTTCACAACATTTTTAGCCTTCCATTGGGTCCCTACTGCTTCAAGGTAATAACATTTGTTCTTCAATTAGTGCTATTAATCATTCTAGGTGCAGTTTAAAAGCACGTAAACATAGGTAACTTTTGTTTATATGTGATTGTTGATTCATCTTATTTCCATATCTCATTTTTTAACCAGTGAAATGAAGCCAATTTAATATGATAATATCACTATCACATGCATAGCCTAACGATTATAATTTCAAATTAATTTGCAGTAGCACCACCACAACTGAATTACCTCGCAGTTGGGTGTGTATGAGACTATGAGTACCAAATCTAACCACTTGGGTCTACTTTCACCTCTAAATTTGAGGGATAGGTCCGTATCCTAACACTTGTAATTGCAGCTGTGTGCCACTTCATAACTTTGATTATATACATAGTTATCTCATGGAGACAAACGTCAGTTTTGATGACTGGTAAGTGAACATATACTTACATAAAGCAACAACTTAATGTTTCCCCTAATCATCAGAGTTGAAAAGAGATTTGATTCAAGATATGCTTTCCTTGAAATTATGTTTCTAAAATAAGAATTTTGCTATTAACATGCCAAATTATCGTTTCCTCAGTTTTGATGATCCTGGTCGACATGGAGCAGATAGATATTCTGGCCATATGCTACCTGAAATTGTGAAGAAAGATTACACAAAGGGTGCACCGGCGATAATTTCATATGACCGATCACCCTACAAAGTGGAACTTTATCGTTGTTGCTTCATTTTTTTGTATAGCGACTTTTTTGGCTTCCGATAATCCTGTATCGTCCAAATTCAATTACTTATAACAGTTGTTATGGCTTCTCATAGTTAACCTTGAATGTTTTTGTGTGCTCTTCTCTTACAGTGGTTTCCAATGAAATGGCAGCATGCAATTCTTATTCTCGCTGACACCCTTTTCTATGGGAAGTTCAAGTGAGTCTCAGCGTGAAGCACTAATATTCTCTCCTATTAGTAAAATAACTGTTCAGCTACAATTTTATTTTGTAAACAAATCCAATTTTTTGTACTACCTCATATAAGAACAAGGATATGTCCATAGTCACCTCTGGGTGTGTATGAGTACCAAATCCATGAATACAGCTACACCATATATGTGCATGCGTCAAGAAATAGGCCGATTCATTCAAGTCCAATATTCGCTGGCAGGGATATTCGAACTAAAAAGGTATCTAACTAGAATTGGCTTAAACCTGCACTGTCCTCATTGATTTATGCAGAAAATGTTTCATCTCAGAGTACCATCTCTAATAATTTTACAACTCCATTCATTAAATGGATGGATATAGTTTGTAGAGTATGACCTGCGACCCCTGGCCATAAGCGGCAACGCCGCGATTATTTCTAGTATAAACACTAATAAAAGTACTTAATAGCAAGTGGTTAAAAAAATTACTTGGGATTTACAAATTCAGAAATGGCACCGTGTGTTTTCTTGAGCTCCTCAATGTATGGTCCAAGCTCCAGTATCAACTACAAAAGCTTAGTGCTTTTCTTAGTACAACAAAAAATGCAGCTTGAATGTAACATCATATAAGTTCCGCCTAGAAAAACCAATGGACAAAATGAACATGATTTATAACGCATATAATGTGACACTGAAGGTAACAACATCCACAAAACTCATATTGGTGTTAGCATTACACCTCCAGATCATATGAGCACAGCAATCATTAATAGATGGTTTACCCTCGTCCGAAGGGCAAAATCAATAATACATGTTAGCGAACCAAGAGTCCCGGGATATCTTGAAATGTAGTAAATTATTCCTTTGAAACATATAGTTTTTACCTGGTTTATATTTCCAGGATATGGCGAATAGCCTGTCTCACAATTTGCATCTCCATCAGGATGTCCAGTTGCACGAAGGAGTGGATCAAGCTGATTGTACTCTACATTGATGACCATTGTTCTACCTGTGCACAAAATGGAGTTATGACAAATTTGACAAAACAGCCTCACAATCAGTTGTTAAAAGAAGTAAAATGCATTATTTTGTTCAATTAGACGGACTAGCCTATTAGAATACAGTATGGAACAGTCGAGAAATGATTATCTGAAATCCTTTTGGATATAAGGATAGTTTTCTTGGTTTTCATAATACATACTAACAAAAGATTGAAGTCATGAAAAACTCATAGCAATTAGCAAATGGGATAAATGATAGTAAAACCTACCATCAACATGAGTAAGTTTGGTAATTCCTCCAATTGCTTCCTTAGCTTTCCTAGGAACCGCGAGAGAATTTACATTGTAACCCTTGATGGCACTGACACCTAATGCCGATGGTATTGCCTACAATCAAGAAAATCAAGTCGGTTCTCTGTAACCAAAGGTCCGGGTTTAAGGAAGCAGTTTGCTACAAATATATAAGGGTCCTTGAAAAGATACCATAAGGTAGCACAATTTACAACTAGGGAGGTACCCATTTTGGTACCCTAGATACCAGATTTCATGTTGCTACCTCCCGGTACATTTTCAAGGATAGTAAAAAACTCTTATCTTTTGATAGTAAAATTATAACACTGTAGAGAAGCCGGTGTACAGACATTGAAAAGCAATCCATTTGTATCCTGGAAAAAGAGAACCCAATTCCGCCCTTCACTCTTCCTGACAAAAGAATACACGGTATAGTTTCATTAAATTTATGGCAGCTAATTTTCTTCAAATGGAAGAAACCGCCCCAAGTGGTGAATTTTTAATCAATGAACATACCATTGCTCAAGCAAACCACTTGAATAAAGAAGAGAATGAACATCTCCATGCCCATGTGGCTTTGTCTGCAAAGTCACAAAACTGGTAGTAAGAAAGGTGGGCAGACTCAGTGTGTGTGGAAACGATATGGTGCTATATTCAAATCCAATGTTACTGATCCTCAAATGGAAATTTCCAACCTGAATTTTGTACTTGTCGCTTGGGTCTAATGCAAGCCTTGCATCATTGTCAGCTAGACATGCTACTTTTTCCTGAAAATGGAAGAAAATGTACAGTCAACACCAAAGGTAACTGCTATGTGCTTTGTATATATATATATAAACATTTTCATTTTTCTGTCCTAAATAGTAACTAGCACATGAAAAGAACAAAGAAACAGAAGGAACCTGCTTTAGTAATTTCACTTGAGATGGTTCCATTCCAAAGTAAGAGTTTGACTCCAAAAGCTTGACAGTTAGTGCATTTGTATCATCAGAAGTCATAATGACAAATGGAATCTTTGTTTGGCACCCATCTGCATGGTGGATGAATATCATCAATCGGAATAAAGCAACACCTGAACAATCTCAAAGGTTCAGCATGTATTATGTGTAAAGAATGAAACTAACAACTAAATCAAGCAATTATCAGATAGCAAAGGCACACAGGGTAAAATAAAATGAAATCAAGACCTGATTATAAAGATCGAAATTCATTTGTAAGAACAAAAACAATGATAGGTTCCACAGAGAAAGTATTTTTAAGTTACTAATCCACTACAGATACGTAGAGTACATACCATCAACCATTTTGCAGCTAGCCTCTTGTAAAGCCAGGATAGATTCTATATAATGTTGAAGGAAACATTTTCCAGTAGTTGTTTCCCGGGGAAGTGCTACCTGACCAAAGAAAGTAACAAAAACACCTGTGAGAAATTACATAAATATGGTTGGATTATCTCTAAACTTCCAATTTCAAGGTCACAAGCTAATGATGTTCAGATACTCTTAATCCTAGTTTAGAGTCGTACAGTTAGTGCTTTAAACTAGGGAATAATTTACTTTACCGCCTGTTAATCATTAAGCTTTCTTACAACAAAGTCCTAAATTTACTTTATTTTCTGTGCAGGATGATGTGCAATATCAGCATTCAGCAAGAGAAAAACTTTAACCTAAAAACGACAAAAAGACAACCAAATAATACTAGCAAAATCAGAGTTACGAGACACCATACCAGTACAGCACTACAGCAACTACAGCATCTAGTTCGAGTTCCAATTAAAGTGTGCCTAGCTACTGTGCTATCTCATGGCACAAGCTTAGATACTAGTTTGTTATTAACAGCTCAGCACATACCTTGATTCCTTTGTAACCAAGCCTTTCACCAAGCCCTCCAGCTACAAGAACAAATGCAGCATTGCGGGCTTCTTTTATCCCAGCTGCTTCCAGTGAAACAAAATTGTCATCACCAAAGTTCAAAACCTCCCCTGAAGGAACCTGTAAGTAAGGTACGTCAAAGTTTATAGCTGTGTCATCAGAAAAGTGGAAAAGTAAAGAAAGTAGAGAATTACCCAAACTAACACAAAGAACATCCATTTTAAAGCATCAATGTATCTCAAGAACTTTTTTTTCAGGTTGTGGTGTATCAAACTATCCATAGAACAATTCCCACGAAAATGATAGATATTTAGGCCAAACTAAACAATTGATAAAGAAGACTTACAGAAGGGGTGAAACCATCATATGGGTTTTTGCCTGCCTTTGAATCTGCAAGAAGTTTTTTGGCATTCTGGATGTAAGATACCAGACCTCCAGGATAGCTTGAATTAAGTCGGCGAACCTAAGATGATGATAAATTGATGAAATTAGAATATAACAGGATAAAAACTTTATACATTTGTGCTTATACGACTTGCAAGTCTTGCATAGATTATAATGCTACTCCAGTCACAAACAAGAAGATGTCTTGGACATCGGCAGTCTTCAAAACATAATTTTACTAATACTTTTTTTGTTACAAAATATTTGTAAAAAAAAAAAATATATACTTTTATGAAACTACATTGCACTATATGTTCTGAGTTTGAGTACACACCTGCTCAAAGAAGCCTTTTTTCTTGTCATCATCAACACCTGGTTCAGGCCAGTGTTGAAAAAAGTGAATCTGGCCCTCATTCAACAGCATTTTTGCTAGCTCAACCTAGAATCACCAGCAATAAGAGCATTGTAGCAGGAGAAAACAAAAAACAGGTGTTTTAATCCATCAACTGAATAAACTTAACATGGTACATCGCACCACAGCGACTAGTACATTTAGATACACTTTGTTCTGAAATAATGGTGAGCAATCATGCAGCCAAACCCAGGGCCAATAGGTACTTTCGTGATTCGTGATGGGGGGACAAGTTAGAAGCACATCAGTTGAGGACCACCGTGCTGAACATGTGAAAAGTGCAGTAGAACTTAAACTGTTCGCCCTAAGGACCACATTGTTTATTCTACTAACAAAAACACTGTTCACAACTGAGAACAGAGGAATGTACCAATGTATCTCCATACTCGTAATGACATTTTTACATAGGAAATGAATGCTCGAGCACAAGTATATGATCTACGGTATCCAAATGATTATCAGCACCCTACTCCCTAGTCCCACTGTGGGCCTGTGGAAGAAGCAGAGGGTGGTTAAACTTAAACACACTAGTACGGCACCAGCAATATTTTAGGATCCAACAGTCACCATCATTGAAATCATAGAATTAAACCCCATTTCTTCTAAATGTACCGGTGGATGCGGGTCCACATCGCCCCCACCGGCCGGGCACCGTCACCACGTGAGGGACTTGAAAGAAGGGAATGGCACCGAGTCGAGGTAGTTAGCCGTACTGTCCAGCAGTCAATCATCAGGCGCTACACCTAAACTCCTCCAATCTATCTAATCAGCAATTAACCACCTAGTACGCGGCATGCGAGCATAACTACCAAGTCAAGTCAAATCAAATCAAACGGCAGAGCCTCCTTACACCCGGCGGCGGAGCATCATCGCATCACGGTCACCAGGGGCCGACGAAGCGAGAGGATTTGGAATCCGCGCGCGGCGAGTGGAATGAGGCGTGAGATCGGCGAGGTTCGAGCGCCGCATCTACTAACTAGCATGGGCAAATCCACAGGCAACAACAGAACTGCCAGTACGACGGCCGGCGCTACCTCTTCTTCTTCATCAGTACATAAGTATAACAGACTCAGACTAGCAGGCGGCGGTCATCACTGACCTCGTCGGGCGCGAGCAGCTGCAGGTTCCGCTGCAGCGGCGGGCACGCCGCCGCCCACTCGCCGTCGCTGGCGCCGGAACCGGAGATCCCCGAAGCCATCGCGGGCGAGGAAGGAACTGGAGCGCGGAGGAGACGACCCGAGTCGCGTCCGTGAGTGTCAGTTGCGTGCGTGACTGCGTCGCCGTCCTTCCGCGGAGGAGATGGGCACGCCGCTTCACGGGCCGGACAGTGGCAAACCGTCTCTCTCTCTCCTCTGCGGGCCTGCGGCTTCCTTCCAAGGTTTCGTTTCGAAGGGTCGCGGCTGCCAACGAGAGACGCGGGTAGGATTGGTCATTGCTGTGGGGCCGTCCTGTGGGTCCGTCGGCAGTGGGGACACTGAAAAACAGTTTATATTAATTAAAAAATTAGTAGAGATTATTAAATTAATGATTTTTAGGGGATCCCGATTAACATTAACAAAGTCAACTTAGCACTAGTAGCGCTATTTTAGTGGGCGGGCAGGACAACATCAGCGCCTATGCCATCGAGGACAACCAGCTGTGGCTGCGTCACCTGCAGACTTTAGTTCTGCATTTGAGAGGCTACTATTTCCCTATATGTTCTCTCAGATCTATGTACCAAAAAGTTTTTTTTTTTTTGCAACAAGATGGATTTTGTTCATTGCATTTAAAACTCTTCGAAATATATTCTGAAAAATAGAAGCAAGCAATTGCATAATGTTCTGCTTTCTGCAGCATCTAGCGACCTTGCCTATATATGTTCTCTCAGATCTATGTTAACAGAAGAAAACAAGTTCACGAAATGTTCTGCTTTCTGCAGCATCTAGTGACCTTGCCCTATTTCTGTTCTCAAGAAATGCACTGCTTTCTTGCGGGCAAAGATGGCTGAACACTAAAAAGGTACCAATGTGACAATGTAGAAGTAAAACCAGGCAACAAGGAATTAATAATGTGAATGCCAATCTGGAGAGTGAAGACTAGCATAATGGATCCATAACCCAAAGTAAACAGCCATTCAAGCAAATCCAACAGTGCAGATCAAAGACACCCAACATATGCTGACAATAACATTGAATATTACTGCATTAAAGCAGACAAGTTTCTTGCTAGTAGACAGTCACATAGGTACTGATAGTTACCATACTTACACTCAACAGATTACTGACGATGACACTTAATACTACTACATATAAA
This sequence comes from Hyparrhenia diplandra, assembly GCA_015847255.1. NCBI lineage: Eukaryota > Viridiplantae > Streptophyta > Magnoliopsida > Poales > Poaceae > Hyparrhenia > Hyparrhenia diplandra. The sequence goes on along the minus strand of JADLZK010000647.1, from coordinate 106,535 downwards.
GCAGATATGTTTCTTGCCAACTAGACATAGCAGATACATATAACAAACCTGAAACATAAAGCCAAATTACTAGCACATAATGTCTTATCCTTCCTTCACAACACTTCTCAACAAAAGTCCATCTTATGGCAAGGGAGACACCAGGTTGATGATCACCTAGTAAAGAATCGGGAACAAGTTGTACCCAACATCGTCTTGCACATTTGCCAGCAGCTCACTCTTTCCATCCCTTCCATGCTATCGGATTCAGTACGAATTCTCAAGACACTGTCTCTTGCAACTGCTAGTCTTGACTCTGAAGTAACGAATTTCATCCCTTCCATGCTATTAGGTTCAGTACCTAAACTCAAGACACGCTCTCTTGCAGCTGCTAATCCTGACTCTAAAGTAGCGATTCTGTTTAGAAGAGAGTCCCTCTCATCATCAAGTAAGAAAGAATCTATCTCTGCGAAATTCGAGTTGCCATCATCAATCAAGTTTTCTTTGAATTGTCGTAATGCGGTGAAAAGGACCGGGGAAGCTTCTTCTGTGCCCATGGGACCATCAATTTCAGAGATGTTTCCTATAACTCTGGCTTCCGAATCCTCCTGTGACATAAACAGCACTTATATAAGTACTGTAAAATTTTGCATACAAAAATCGTGGCAACCGGCAGTGCAATAGATTCTAATGATACAAATCATTTTTATTTAGCTTTAATGTAAGAAATGAAACTGAAATTTGATACCCTCGAATACAGCTCTGCCATCTCATTTCGATTAGCATCAGAGTAGGAGGACAAAGAATTCCAGTCTCAAACATCTTCAATATAGAATTTCAAATCCTTTTGGGATCATATAAACTGCACAGACCCTCATGCTATTGCATACAGTCAGCAATTGAGCTCCCCTACTATGAATTAAAGTTTATTCATGCTACTTCATCTAAACCTGAAAGCTGATAGCAGCGTTCCACAACAATATGATAACCCAATACTCTCATGTGATGCAAACTGCCTACAATTGAGGGACGAAGCATATTTCATATTACTTTTGGTAAGTTATAATTTATTAATGTTACAAGTTCAAGTGGACTAAGAATTTCAGCCTCAAATATCGTCAATACAGCATTTCAAACTCTTTTGGTATCATATAACATACACAAACCCTCATGCTATTCTATACATCCAACAATTGAGCTCCCATGCTACAAAAGTTTATTCATGTTACTTCATCTAAACCTGAAAGCCGATAGCACAATTCCACAACAATTTATTAGCCCAACACTGTCATGTGATGCAAACTGCCGACAATTGAGGGAAGAAATATAATTTACCATGTATCAAAGTTCAAGCACATAGGCTTAGGCTCACCTTGCCATGTATCAAAGAAGAGGGCCAGCTAACCATGATGTAGGGATCAAATGGGCAGGGTATACACTTGCTTTCCCTATGGAGCAAATTCACCTCATCTGTTTCTAGGCAGAAGGACAGAAAGCACTGAGGAGAGGTAGGTTCCCCATAGTGGTCAATAATTAGAGATAGGTACACAAAGCCATTGATAACCGCCATAGGCCGCATCCTAACATCAGCCTCTTCTGAAAGCTCGGTGACCTTACTGACATTTGCACGCAATGAGAACGTCTTGTGCAGCATCAATCTCTCGACACCATCATTGTCGGCTGCCCAGAGCCAAACAGAAAGCATGCATTGCAGTACACTAACCACACAGAACTCCCCATCCTTGGTCTGACCAAGCTGAAACTTTGAGAATGACAGTTTCAAGGGCAGCGGCAGATCCATCAAAAAATACTGAAATGTCGTAGTGTTGAGCGCGAGGATGCATCCCCCTGCCATGTTTACCCAACAGACGAAGCCATTGACAACCGTGGCAGTGGTGTATCTGTAGCTGCCAACCAGCAGCGTCCCGGACTCCATCTCCGGCAAGACGACCTGCCACTCCATGGTGTGCGACGAGAAGACGGCCACGCGCGCCCACTCCCAGGCGCGGTTCCGGCGGACGCAAATCACTTGGGACGGCCGCTTGTCCTCGCCGTCGGGGGAGATCGTGTGGAACTCAAGCATGGCGTTATTGCCGTGGCGGAAGTTCTTGGGGAAGATGACCAGAGCCTGCGAGTGCGGGCTGTACGAGGCGGCTTGGCCGGTGGTCCGGTTGTAGAAGAGGGCGTACATGTCGTTGTAGGGGATGTCGCTGGGGTCGCTCCGCCATTCGGAGGTGTCGGAGTCTTGGAGTAGACCGTCGAAGGCGGTGGCGAAGTCGCGGCACCCGCCTGACGCTGAAGGTACGACGGCGCGCATGTAGGGCGTCAGGAAGACGGCGAGAAGCGGCGGTGCGTGGAGCTCGCGGAACCGACGCCGGAAGGCGGGGAGGAGCGGACAGCGCGGAGAAATGCGCGACAGGTGAAAGCCGCGCGGGCGAGGCTCGTGACGGAGGGGAGGCGCAGAAAGATTTCGAGGAGAAGATCATCGCTGAGCGCAGTTATGGTTGTGGGAGCTAGTGGCGGCGGCGGCGGCGGTGACGATGATGGCGGCGGCGGGGAGGCGGCCATGACTGCGAGCCTATCAGTGGGGAATGGAACGGAACATACTGTCTATACTTGTGCAAAGACAAAAAGAAAGCCCAAAGTGATGACAGGCCGAGGCATATAATATGGGCTTATGGCCCATTTAGTACAGAGGGTTGTACATCTTTCTTCTTTTCTCAGTTTTTTACATAATATAAGTAACTCTTTTTTTTTGTGTGTGTGTGTGTGATCATGAATACTTTACACCGAAATTGATTTTACTTATGCTAAAATATGTTTAATTATTTTCTTCTCAAGAACACATGATTGTTCAAATTTACAAATGGCCTGACCGTGATAAAAATGCTTTTGTTTAGGTAGTGTTTTGGGGCGACAGGATACAGCAGTCCTACTCGATCGGAGAACATTTATTTTATTTTATTAAGTACGCGCAGTTTTTTTTTTTCGGATGAACTTCCAAAGGATCTGGTCTACGATTTATGACTGCATGCGATCCTCTATGAGAGATCAGTGGTGTGTGGGTCTCATTTCACTGCCGACGTTAACGAAACATTATTACTCAAACAAACCACGCGGCCGGCAACGGCCTTCTTGTAAGATAAAAAACTACTCTCATCTTAATTCAATGATACACATGCTCTTGTGTATTCGACAGAAAAATAAACATTACTCAAGATAGGTTGATTGGAGGAATTGATCATATTTTTTCTAAAAAGTAGTCGGTCAAATATCACCGCAAGGCATTGTGAAAGTAAAAATCTCCTTAAATGGCATTACAGACAATTCTCCTGAACTGATAATATTTTTTTGGTGGAACCCTGAACTAATAATATTTAAGCACAAGAAATTTAGAACCAATATACACGGCATAATACATATATTCGGCTATTAAAGTTTACAATTACATTTATATTCTAGATATATAGCAGTAGTTGTACCATGTTATGAACATGCACAGATTGGTTTGTAATGCATCAAAGTCTGTCCAAAATCAGCAATTGCAGATAACAGGTATGCATCGGCAGTACATCCTTTAACTGCAAGGTTACAACAAAGCGATGCATTATGACCCATTCAAAAAAACAGGATGCATGGTGTTCAGATCACAAGATGCAGGAGCAGTAGCTTCTATAGTTCTGTCACTGCAAGGTTGCAACACTGAGACGCATTATGACCCTTCAGAAAACATCTTTGACACTTGCCTTGTCCACTTGGTTGTTTTCCTGACACCTGTAACACCTGGGGTCGGATCATTTTTCTGATCTATGTTAGTACAACATAACAACATGTTAATTTATCAAAAATTTCCTACACCTTACCAGGAGCACCAGATTCAATCTGAACCTTCTTACTCTGCATTTTGGACACCCTGCGTCCACCATTAGGTTCATTAGGTATACCTTCTGTATTAGTTACATCACAATCTTTGAAATTATCTGTTACAGAATCTCCTAATTTATTAAAAAATCATTCTCTTCAGAATGTCCTTACGAGAGATTTTGCATACCACTGGAGAAGGCTGAAAGAAAAGAATTTGCTGTAACATCTGATTGTGGTAATAATCATAATAAAGCAAGAGAATGCACCCGAATTCTGTTCTTTGTTCTAGTGGAAGATCCACTGGTGAAATATAAAGAGAACTTAATTGGAATCTTCATTGCAGAAACTGAAGGAAATTTTTATTAGCAAACGATTTTATAAGGAAAAATAAAACATAAAACAAGAACTGTACAATGCATGTTAATATTTCCAGAAGCAACTTGTTGTGCACAAAATCTGCCTAATCGATGATTGTTTCAATCTATGTACAGTCTATTGCATACTGATAAATTTAATTCTTGTACAGTTCCATCTGCAGGCACTGCTGAAACTGAATCAATTCCATTGCTAAGTGCTAACCACCAGACCATTACCTGACTCATAGTCTTATACTACAACTTAAAGGAAGACAAAAGCAGCACAGCAACTAGAAAACTGCAGATTAATGGATGATGGCAGCCGCAAGTAACTATCCTTACTTCTTTTAGGCCACATCGCGACGTGCTGCGAGCCCGGCCCGTCTCTCGCATCATGGGCCGCGTCGAAATTAAGCCCAAAAGACAAAACAAGTTCCACCCTTTTCTTTTTTAATTAATAAAAGTTACCAAACCAGACTGGTAATAAGTTGCTATATCTTGTTTTTTACACAAGTTACCAAACCAGATTGGTAATAAGTTGCATCGTCGTCGTCATCTCAGCTGCTCAGGCGGCGTCAGGTTGAGCACCATGCCAGGCCCCTTCTCCCTGGTGGCCGAGTACTCATCAGGCACAGGCAGGCCCAGCTCCTCGAGGACGAGCCGGATGACGCCGCGCGTGACGCTGGCTCGACGTTCGAGATCAGATATTAAGGAGCCCCCAGCCCTCTTGGCCGCCACTGTCTTCGCCGCAAGGGGGCTCACAGGGGTCATATGCCCCCCCTCCCCCCCACACACACACCAAATTTTATGAAACTACATTGCACTATATGGTCTAAGTTTGAATACACACCTGCTCAAAAAAGTTTTTTTTCTTGTCATCATCAACACCTGGTTCAAGCCAATGTTCAAACAGATGAATCTAGCCCTCATCTAACAACATTTTTTTGCTAGCTCGATCAACCTACAATCATAAGCAATAAGAGCACTGTAGCAGGAGGAAACAAAAACAGGTGTTTTAATCCATAAATTGAATAAACTTAACATGGTACATTGCACCACAGAGCCTAGTACATTGGATACACTTTGTTCTGAAATAATGGTAAGCAATCATTCAGCCAAACCCAACAGGACCATAGGTACTTTCGTGATTCGTGATGGGGGGCCAAGTTTGATGAACATCAGTTGAGACCATCGTGCTGAACATGTGAAAAGTGCAGTAGAACTTAAACTGAATGAATGATGGCAGCCGCAATATCCTTGACTTCTTTTAGGCCACATCGCGACGTGCTGCGAGCCCGGCCCGTCTCTCGCATCATGGGCCACGTCGAAATTAAGCCCAAAAGATAAAACAAGTTCCACCCTTTTATTTTTTAATAATAATGAAAAACACACACACAAAAATACCGACAACATGAAAATTTTAGTTTGGAGCCAAAAACAATCGTTACCCCATAATATAGTACAGCAAGGAGCTGAAGTGTGCATATGTATATATATTAAAATTTGCCGAAGCAAACAGTTTCTCAGAGTTTTACATGCCACGTCAAAATCAAAATGGCACGCGGTATATATATCGTATACTAAATACTTATATATAGCGTATATATATATACTGTGCCACGAAAATTTTTGTACCCCGCCTTCCTTCTATAATCACTATATCTTGTTTTTACACAAGTTACCAAACCAGACCGGTAATAAGTTGCGTCGTCATCGTCATCTTAGCTGCTCAGGCGGCGTTAGGTTGAGCACCATGTCAGGCCCCTTCTCCCCGGTGGCCGAGTACTCATCAGGCACAGGCAGGCCCAGCTCCTCGAGGACGAGCCTGATGACGCCGCGCGTGACGCTCCCGAGCGACATCTTGTTCACCATCACGGCAATGGCGAAGTTGTTCTCCACGTCGCAGAACCCGGTCGAGCCGCCCATCCCGGAGTGCCCGAAGCTCCTCAGCTTGCCATCGCTGGTGTAGTACCTCCTGAACCCGAGCCCGAACTTGCCGTCCTGGTGCGCCATGCCCTCGTACTCGCTGACGCCCATGAACGCGTCAAGGATCTTGTCGCTGCTGAACATCCTGCTGCTGCCACCGCTGCTTCCCAACGCTGCCACCTCACTGTCGGCATCGCTGGTGCGTATCTGGCTGTAGCCGTTCTTGTCGGTGCTGCTTACATCCTGGAGGTTTCCAGTGGAGCCGCAGCTGCCGCTCTTCTTCTTTCCGGTGCCGTTCTTCTTCTTCTTGAGCGGCGCGGTCGGAAGCTTGGGGTGTGCACATGGCTGCCGAGGGGCGGCTCGGAGCTGGAAGAGTGTGGCAGAGGAACAGAACCACCGGTCGCTAGCGCCGCGTAGTATCGAGCCAGAGCGCGAGCGGAGCAGTGGCCGTTGGCAGCAGGGATGATGGCACGCCGGACATTTAGCGTGTTGAAAAGAGCTGGTACACCAGACGCCATCTGCGCGATATTGTTCAGCAGAGCTGCTGGCACATCTGGTCCTGCCTTGATTCCTGATAGCTTCTGAAGCTCCTCGGTGTCAACTGTCAGCGCTGCCAGCCGAGATTCAACACCTGACAAAGCAACCAACGTCAGACAAAGGGTATTTAGAACAAGATAGTATTCATATCAGTGAGAGTAGATATTCCATACAGAAGCTTGAAACAAGATAAAGATTTACTACCTTTTATATAAACTGACAAAATAAGCACCAAACATACAGAAAGGGTTACTGGCTGAAATTTACTATTGCGACATGAAATGCTAAAACTGTGGTCTCTCCCACACTGATACCAAACTTCATTAATATTTTTTTTTTTTTTTTGAAATCATTAACCCAATGCAGTACTCTACAGATATGTAGTCTCTCCCACACTGATAGCTTGGCTAACAAATATTTGCCTCCATTAAACACAACCCATTCCTTCCTAGTTAGGAAAATCTTATATTCGAGATATAAAATTATATTTTTCCTTTTATCTGAAGACAACCAGAAATAGATCTCGAGAAAATAAGATACAGATTAAGTGTACAGTATTAAAAAAGAATCTAAACTTTGTAAGCAAGCTAAGCCCTGAATCATAAGAGATCTGCAACATACCTGGTGGAATGCCAACATATAGCTCCCCCTCAATGTTAAGAGGACGAACAATAGCCTCTTCTAGAACCTCTTGAAACTTCTTCCCAGATGCATGCTATTATTGCCAAATACCAGAGTTAGGATTCATGAAATTGAGTTACAGCATTACATTAACTTACAAACCCCCATATTTTTTTTTTGAATTTTGAAACCCCCATAATTAAGCTATGGGACCCAAAAAGATAACTTCATACACTTCAAAAAAAAAAGATAACTTCATGGGGTTTTACGTCTAAATTTAGATAACCATTAATCTTACAAATTAGTATGACTGCACTGGGGTTTTACGTCTAAATTTAGCTAACCATTAATCTTACAAATTAGTAATGACCTACACAACGATCTATTAACATAATTAACAAAATTCAACTCTCATTATTTCGTTTAAAAAAACTCTCATTACAAAAAAGCTCGATTTACATGATGGCAGGAAGAAACATACCTCTATGACTCCCCACACAGCCAACCAAAGGAGAGGTAATGGTAAATTTGTGCGGAACCAGGTTCGGTCTCAGGTGTACACTTCGTAATCTGGTTTAGTGTCTCCTCCCAGTCACATACCAACAAAGGATCATTCTTCACCACATCACCCAGTGCATTGTGCAAACCGGATGTGTGATTTAGAAGATGATGGACCTTTATTAGGATTTAGGAAGTAGCCAATGTGAAGTCTATTAGGCAAGAAATATCATGACGCATCAAATAACAGATGTGGCGAAGTTTTTTATGGTACCTTTATTAACTCCTTTCCATTAGTTCCAAAATTTGGCCATATGTTGGCAACTGTTTCCTCATACTTCAGCTTCCTGAAAGATTGGATCATGATGTCACACAATAGCTGTGTAACTTCAACTTGTTGAAAAACAAAGAAATGATAAAATCTTCAGAGGCAAACAAGCTTCCGTTCCAGTCTTGGAATGATGTTTTGTACATAATGTAAAGTTACACCTTCAACGATTTAAGCCAATTCCTTACTCAGCCTCTCTCTGGCTAATCAGCTTGCTGTAAAGTTTCCAGTTTTACCCTTGATGGGTTTGTTGTGCAGCCTTGTTGACTCTTTTATAACTTAATGATACATATTCTACCACAGTAGGGGTTTCCCTACTGTATTCCCCTCAAGAGAAGAAGAACTTCAACTTGTAAAAATATGTCAAAATTCACAGTTGATGCTCTTAACATCTATTTTGGCAACTCTACATTACACTCACAACAACAGACAAGTACAGGCTAGAAATGTTGTTTGACCATTTTTCTTAAACTAGTCCCAGACTCCCAGGTGGACCATTAAGTGAGCAATTTTCTATCTAAGCATATAAAGAAGGAATATCCTTGTTTCGTAGGCAAACCAGTTAGGATATTATAAAGGAGTGGAATACCACAATGTTGCAGCTCGCAACGCCCAAAAAAAAAATTCCATGATGATGCTATATGTAAAGATGAGAAACAATTTATATGCACACCTAATTCTGTAATATAGTCTAAACAAATATCATGCAAACAGATTTCAACTGGCAAGGTTAAAGAAACTAGGCACTGGATTAATGCTCACCCGTTGTCCACAAGCCAATGTACCATCCCAGCAGTGATACCCTTAGTCACTGAGAAAACAGGAAAGAGAGAATCAGGTTGAACAGGTCGCGGATCATACTTCCCCAGCATACCAGCAGCAGTATCTATTATGACCTTTCCATCTTTATATGCGCAGACCTAGGGAAGACACAAATGTAAGTGCTACACACACAGATACTAATTAAATTTTGTACAAAATTTCTGCTAGTGTAGTTGAATCATATATTCATAGGAGAGTCCTACTTGTATCCCTAAAATTTTGTCGCTTCCCAACTCAAGAAGATAATTTCTCAGTTTAGACTCCACACCAGAGTTAGCAGGTGAGTCAAAAATCCACTGACTGTTAGGTATTTGTCCACGTGTCAAACTCCTGACCAAAGTGATGAAGATATAAAAATCAGCAATGAAAGAAATGAGTGAGTTGATGTTTTTACTATAAAGATGGTCCAACCATTGGCATGACAATGTCAAGTAAATAGCATCTCACCCTAACAAAGTTGATTCAGCAAATGGCCTCATGATGTCCAGATAAACTATCCTAACATTTAGTGAAGCTGAAAGACCTGCAGTTTTTTTAAAACAAAAATGTCATTAAGATACTGGATACCTTATAGGAACGAGTAAGCCCAAACCAAACACAAACTGTACCTCTGAGGAGATTCAAGACCCTCGTAAATATTACGGCATCCCCAGGGAAAGCATCAATCTAAAGGCATGAAAATGTTCATGTGAGACCTCGTTTATTTATTGGCTCGGCTGTGGAAACTGGAAAGTAGCAAGTGGGCACTCACAGGATTAAAGCGTTGAACCTCCTTGTTGTTCAATTTCATCTTTTCTTGAAGAGCTTTTTATTTTTCTCTCTTTGGTCATTTAGTGCCTTTACGTTCTCCTAATAAGCATGAATAGCCACACAAAAATTGTTACTCCAAATATCCAAAATTACTAAAATGGAGGCAAGATGATGAACAATGGATCCAGTAGACTTCAGCTTACCTTAGCTTCACTTGCTGTGGTTGACTGGCGAAAGAATATTGTGGCAATATCCATAGCCTGCTGAGGCATGTCAACCCGCAGTTTAAGCCCCATCTCTGAAAATGCTGACAGCAGTGCCACATGATCTCCCTACAGATCAACATGTTACATCTCAGATGTGTAAATTACAGGCAATTAACGAAAGTATGATAAGCTGGAAACTACATGGCAAGCTATTTTGTAAATTTGGGTATGAAATGTCAAAATTTCCAAAAACAAGTCAAGTAACTCCAGGTCCAGGGAGACATCCCTTTGACTTAAGTCTTATGAGAGGGAGTCGAACTCTTCAGGGAGGTATATGACCTTCGAGCACTTAGGTTTAAGCCTGGGTGTCCTCCCTGTAAGCTGGAAGCTCTACCAGGCAAGCTATTGCTCAGTTCTCAACTTATCGCTTTTAGCTTAGGGATATGTTGCTATTGTAGCTTGGGGACATATCTCCCAAAGGCTGCTTGATTTCACTTATTGGGGATACGGGCATCTTAACTACCAGTCTTATCACATCATAAATGAGTAATACAAAAGACAGACAATAATGTTAAAAGAAAAGACAAGAAAGTAAACAAGGGAAATGTGCATTATTTAGAAAAGTAGGGAATAGTTCTATATTATATTATACTAGTAAGATACTATCTACAGTAAAGAAAGAAGGGAATGTGCATTATTTAGAAGATCACGGTTCACAAACCTCTGCGCATGACAAAAACATTTTTGCTAGTGCCTGCGTCATAGATTTAGATATGCGCTTAGTGAGCCCAAAGTCAAGGAGAATCGGTTTATGCGGAGGTTCCTTGCTCACAAGAAAATTTCCTACAGAAGAGAAAAATGCATGTGACTATGAATTAATGTGCAACCAATGCAGAGCGGAAAGGTGAAAGAAACCTTCCGAAAATGATTATAATCTAAATACCAGGGTGAGGGTCGCCGTTAAAGAAGCCATCAATGTATATTTGATGTGCGTATGCACGGGTTATCTCTTCAACCAGTTTTTGCTTGTCAACACCATATGCTTCCAATGAATCATTATCATTTAAGCGAATCCCATCCATATATTCCAAAATTAGAACCTTTTCAGTTGACTGACACACAAAAGAATAGTCTGTCAGATGACAGTAGCTTGATTTTTCGAAAACTAATATGATAAACAGTATAGAAACTGACAGATAGACCTGAATAACTTCTGGAATGAGTACATCAACGGCACTGGAAACAGTACCACTCCCAGAGTCAGTTTTGCGACTAAGATTCCTGGAGACGGCCCTAGTATTCTCTAAAATTGAAGAATTTATATCATACATTATCAAGATAACCTCTTCATGAGCCACTAGGCTTTGACTCTGATTTTAAAGAGAGGGACAGAACATGTCGTGCAGAGAAGCATATGGCTATATTAGTAAGAACCTGAGCAAGGAAAATACCTGCTTCATGGTTAAAGTCAAGTTCCTTTGGAGCCTCCTTGCACCATTCATCAATCATTGGACTAAAATCATACTGAGGCTCTGCCCACGCTATCCATTCAACCAATGATTTTGCATTCTTCAGATCCTGAACACCAATACAAAAATGTAACAGACTCTAACTGTACTAGACAGCATACTTGCAGGTTAGAGATAAACCTCTAATATGACCTCCTTGACACCATCATGCTGAATTTTGACAACTACTTCTCTGCCATCTGCCAGAGTTGCACGATGAACTTGTGCTATCTGTTACCAAATGTTCATGGGAAGGCTCAAATGAAATGAGCACACTATGATTTATATCAGATAACTAGAGTTCACTTTGATAATACAGTACGTACTGATGCAGTTGCGAGAGGGTCCATAACAAAATCAGCAAATAAATCACTCATTGGTTCTCCAAGTTCTTTCTCTATTGTTCCACGAACCTGCACAGCAGGAGACAAGAACTAGGATAAGTAATTGCTTAAGTAACCTGCACGACAATACTATATCAGGACCAGACAAGAACTATCGATCTTTGATTCTTCCATTCATTCAAGGACAAGCATGTGTACCTCTTCAAAAGGGCGTGGAGGAAGAGAATCCTGCAACTTCTTGAGGACGTTTATGTAGGGTTCAGGAAGTACATCTGCTCTTGTGGATAAATATTGGCCCATTTTAACCCATAAACCTTCTAACTCTATCATCAGGTTGAGGACACGGCGAGCATTTCTCTCATGTGTTTTCTTCCATAGAGCACTCTTTTTAACAGTGCTAACCCATTGAACTCTCTTCTGAACAGCCTGCTTGTCAATCAAGAGGATGTTAATCTGTTTGGAGAGAGTGGAAGAGGCTGTCTATGGACAAACATCAGTAAGAATAGGAATAGAACCACACCTTATAGTCGAAGTAGATAAACAGTGCCATAGAGAACACTTTGAGGCGCCTGGTAATGGTGTTTCCCCATCCCATTATAGATTGTTAAGTCAGGACAAGCAGTGGCAAAAAAATTCTGGCACACTCTAGGCTCCTAGTAAACCAGTTAGTCTTCTGCAGTGTCACAAGTTCAATAAAGAAGACCCAAATTAGTAACTTCTTAGGCCTTTCAGCTTCAATAAGGAAAACATAAGATTCATCAGAACTACTGATTCATTCTCAGGACAGTTGAGAGAACGATTTGAGATGAAAATCAAATTTATATGACAGGTTCCATTTCTGTTAAATCAACTAAAGACAGAGTAAATAAACAAACAGCAATAGCAAAGATTCCCTATAATTACTGCTGCTCACTGTCAGGGCAATTATTCGGAGATAATGACTTGACATGATAATAATCAGATTAACTTGACAGCTCCCATTTATGTGAGATATATACCAAGGATGGAGTACAGAAGAAAACTACAAAACCATAACTGAAATGGATTCGAGCATTCCAAGCCGCAAATTAAGTGACATGTCAATGAGATGAGCAAGTAGTTTCCACGACAATACACACCCAGAAAAGCAGCAGAAAAATGTGAGCATTACACATGGACACATGACAACTTGAAAACTTCAAGCTTTGTCCTCACTCCCCACAGTGTTTCTTTCACACGTGTTGCAACCAACTTTTCTCCTTGGCAAGTACGCCAAGACTTTTCCAACCCACCATACAATTCAGGAAACCGTCACAACAGCTATGGAAAATCCCTGGCCTGTCAAATTTGACGTGCGGGGACTGCTAAAACTCGCTCAAGGACAGGACAAGAGAAAGACAACGAGAACGGCGTCCGCATCATTAAGCACATTGCTTCCACAACCAACGCCACAACAAGAGAAGTAGAAGAAGCACGCCCCCCAAATTCCAAGCCGGGGAATAACATGTGAACAACATGATTCAAGCAGGAGCAATCCTACTTGTCGAGCTGAGCAAGACTACAAGCCCCGGAATCTTTAGCGTGATTCCAACATCATGGGGGACGCTATTTTAACTGCTTTACTTACTTGATCATCAAAGGACCCATGCAGGAACAATCAAATCAATCTCCACTAGCGATTTGCTTGATCATCAGAGAAAGACTCACTAGTGTGCGAGAAACAAAAGGAGATTCATGAATAAATACCATCCGTCAGCATAAAGACACATTTTTTTTTCTTCTCAGTCTGATCGCACGAGTCATTCATTATCCTCACCAAACCCAACCCCAAGCCCAAGCCCTTGGGCAGGCAGGCACCCGTAATCTCAACACAAAATCGAGGCAAGAATAAAGCAGATGTATGTAACGCCCAAAGCCCAAAGGGGAGGGAGATTCCATACACATACACCGGAACCGGCTGCGGATTGAAGCCGCACGTACAGAGCGAGCGGCAAACAAAACCCACTCAGGCAATCGCAAGCGCAACACACGGCCTGCCGGGGGGATTTCCGAGAACACCGCGACGAACCCCAAGAAACCGCGGAGAAGAGAACACAGGGAGGAAGGGAAGAGAGTATTACCTCCAATCGCTGAGCTCCGCGAGGAGGACGAGGCCCCGAGGAGGAGGAGGGGAATTTGGCGGGTTCGGACGGGCGCCTGTGCCGCGCGAGTCGAAACTGAACCGGCCACACGGATTCGCGAACCAGAAAGAAAAGAAAAGAAAAGAAAAGGAAATAGGGAGAGGATCGGTTGTGCTGTGAGGTTGTGGGAAGGGAGAGGACGGAAATTTCTGGTCCTGAACTCTCTCCTGTGAGGAGGAGGGAGCTGAGTATTTTATTCTGGAGCAGCCCGTGATGACGAAGCTGCTCTGCTGCTGCTTTGCACCGAGGCCCCGACGGTTCGTCGCTATTGTGGATGGATTCCCCTCGACCACGACAAGTCAGTTGTGGGTTGGAATCCCGTTCGTCTTCGTCTCCGCATCTGCATCTCCGGTTTCAATTCTTCCTTCCTCCTCACTCACCTTCCTCCTCGTGCGAACGTGCGGTGCAGGAGGAGCAGCTGCAGCAGCGACAATGACATGGAGCAAGCCTCGCAGCGTGCCTACTTTTCATTGATGAGAACGCGGACGCGTTGGTCAGTCAACGGGGAAAAAAATGTTGGCCGTGTGGTACGTTTTTGACCTTTTTTTTGGGGTTGGATGAGATGGGCACTGACGATTGCAACTTGTACTAGTCGTCTAGACAGAATCAGTGTGTGAATCATAGAGACGGCGACGTACGCCGCTAGCTGCTTCGGTTTTAACGAAACACGAAATGGGGTGGCCGGGATCTAGAGGTACTGTTTACATAATTCAACTTGTTTATGAAGTGTCTGTGTATTTTGTATTCATTTTGGGTCAGTTTGATTATGGACTCCAATCTCCCAACCCCCACTCACCCACTTCTCCATGCCTCCGATCGTTCGGCGTTGGCAAATGGCAATGGTCACGACCACCCACCATGACGATCTAACCATGGATGAAGATGGCTACAACAATTATGTCCTAGTGTACTCGTATATAATGTGGGAAATAAATGTAAGGCTCCGTTTGGATCCTTTGATTTTAGAGAAATTAGAATCTACTTATAAGAAATTAGGTTATATGACTTGGAATTTGAGATTCCACAACTTTCCAAAATTCATATATAATCCTGTCTCAAATTCGTAGTGTGAGAGATGGAAAACGGATTGTATGGATTCTTCTTCTCCAACTTTAGTGGATTCTATGGATCCTTCTTCCACAACTGTAGTGAAGTTGATCCATCCAACACTAAATTTCGACTCTCTTGTAGTTGATTCACCATCAATAGAATCATCCAATGTTTTCTTTCAACTTTTAGTTATGTTTATGATCACAACAACTATATAGTTTATGACTAAAAATTCGATATTTAGTATGATTAGAAATTGTTTATGATATTGTGGAACCGTTATGACTATCCTTATTTACGCAATATCATCATATCATTTCATATAAGATAGCTCTGTCACACAAATTAGTAATAAAAAAAAAAGGCTCACTATAGGTAGATATCCGGGAGACTCCCTTAATTTTTTTTAGATAAGGGAACAAAAAAATTTATAATATACGTACTTGCTTATGTTTATCATTTTTTCCAATATCCATAAGCTAGAAAAGTATATATATCCAAATAAAACACCTTAACCTACGAGTCAACTTGGTAGTTACTCTCTCTCTATCTCTCTCTTCAGACAAACAATATTAGTTGACTAGGAAAATACATTTAATGTCAATATAATCCTTTCATCCAAACACCTATTTGATTGGAGTTAGTTTAGGGCTAGATTTAGAGTTAGAACTAACTCTAACTAAGAGTATCAAACAGGGCCTATGTTTATCATTTTTTTTTTCCATATCCATAAGCTAGAAAAGTATATATCCAAATAAAACCTTAACCTACGAGTCAACTTGGTAGTTACTCTCTCTCTCTCTCTCTCTCTAGACATATAATATATTTAAGTGCATAATAAAAACATAACTACATATTAAAAAAAACTTCTAACATAACAACTTAGAATGAAAGATATACTAACTTATATGATGTAGTCTTTGTATTTCTACGTCGTGACTCCCAAGTTCTCTAGAACCTGACGTCTTCTTTGGACCATGCGTGCAGTCGATATCCACAGCGAATGCACCAAGGTTTGTCAAATGCAATTGGCTATGTGGTCCATCATTTCTTGTTGTCGAAAGTTCAAAGTCCATAACTTGGAGCTTGATCGGTTAATCTCTTTCTTGTTCGAAAAGATAGGAGGAGATTGAAGATGTGAGGAGGAGTGACAAAGGGTAACCGACGACACCGACAGATGTCATCTTGTTGGTTTGGCGCGTTCGATCATGTGGACTGGCCAGGGGTGTGTTGGGCCGTAAGTGATAGGCCGTTCACGGGCCATGGTGGCCCGTACACGATGCCAAACGTTTACTGGACTGGATGCCCCCTCCGCCCGCGCTACACACGAGTACACGACCAATTTCTTCTCTTCTCATTCTCATCTCCCTTTTTTTTTAAGAGTGTCGTCGTGGACATGGCGCGCCAGGAGGGCCCCACCGCGATCTCCCTATGAGGTGCCGCAGGCCATGGCAGCACAGTTCCAACTTCGAAGCATTGACTGACTGACTGAACCATGAGCGGATGAGCCTTTTCTGAACTTTCTGGTGAGATTGGGCTGTTCCTGTCGCTTGCTTATGCAGAGTGAGTATGAGCTGTTTCCTGTTTTAAAAGGAAGAGTTTGTGATGTTTCGTTTTCAGCGTGCATTATGCTTATTTGGTCCCCTTGCTAGATCTTGCAGCATGCATTTCTGAGGGATGGTTCAAGAATATACTGACTCCGTAGCATTTCTGTCGAGCTGATCTTCACCCGCTGACAGTTGGGACCTTGTTCTTCTATCGAACTGATCATCATCCCAGTAGCCCCACTAGCAGGGGTTGCCATGTCTTCTGTTATATATCAATATCAACCAATCATGGCTGCGTCATCTTTCTTTTCTGAAACCATCATGGCTGCATCATCACAACTGATTCATAACAGTTACCTTGTTTTTCTGACATTCTACGTTTGCTCTTAGCCTTATAGCCTTGTACTACCCATGGGCAAAATGAAGACATTTGGTTGATATGGAAGCTTTCATATTGTTTACATGGTAACCAATTGTGAAGGTTTTTACCACTGCAGGACTCAAGTCTGGATTCAAGTTACTGAGGATGCCACACAACCACGCAAGGTGCGACAATTATGGGAAATCACTCCTTAACCGGCTTTCTAAATAGTCTCAAGTGCGCAGTGAGCTAAGTGATTAACTATGAAACAGTTAGCTACTGCTCCTTTTGATGCTTTGTGCTCAGAGCTGCTGCCTGCAGGTTCATGTTATTCTTCAGTGGCCTCTGGTAGGCGCGACAATTGGGAGCACAGCTGATCTGCCCAGGAACCCCTTGTCCTGTGCAAGCCCAACGTTGAAGCCAAGCCATGGAGAGACCGCCAATGTCAACCACCCAAAGGCTGCATGTTTCAGAGTTCTGATAGCCGAACACAGTTAATCTGGAAAATGAATTTATTATTTCTGCTTGACCATGTTCTGGCGACATTATAAATGTTGGTATAGTTGTAAGAGCGACTCCAGCAGCCCCCTACTTGAGCCCGCAGTTAAAAGTTCTCTAGACGTTGGTAAAAAATCATGTTGCAGTACAACTACTTGTACATGGCATAGGTCAGAAGTGGCCGAGAACTCGAGATGGTACTTGCTGCTGCTGGTGTGAAATGAACGGAGCACACAAGCATCATCCATCTAGCATCATCTAGGAGGTGCTGCCAGAGATGCGGACAACAAGAGGACGTGCTCATCGGCTGGTCGCCATCTGAGACCTCACCATGTAAAAAATCCGGATTCCTTCCGTGCATCATCAGCCACTCTTTCCTGAGATGGATCTAGGAGCTTGCAACTACTTACAGACGAAGCCAAGGCCAGTGATCTCACGGTGGGATCTCGGCATTGGCCAGGCCAGCAATTTTTCGGACAACAATAGTGTTCTATTTTGTTTGGATTGAGTGCTCCTAGGCAGTGATCACAGCCTAGGCATCTAAAATCAGATGCCCGACAGGCGCGTAAAAAGCAAACATGTCCTTAATAGCTTAGGGCTGCTTGGCTAATGGTTTTTGTGGCTGATAAGCTAGCTGACATTGTTTCGTTTTGTGAGAGAAAAACTTACAATCCGTATATGCATACATTGTCAATTCTTTGATTACAAGTTACTACTACATAGTATGACAAAGAAAATGGAGTTGACTTGTACTTAAGCTTGCTTGCTTGCACCTAAGGTTTTTCCATGAAGCGTTTCATAGTTTTTCATGTATATACATACACAAGAAGACGGGGGATTCCTTTGGATGGTAACAAAAGGCAGATTAGTAGCATAACTAAAGTTCAATTCGGTGGTAGGGAAAAAAAAAGGTCCTTATGTTAAATCTGCAATGAAAACTAACAAATTTGACATTTCCTTGGACATCTTGACCATATAACCACATGAAGGGATTTTTATATACTAATGGATTAATTTAGGGTCACTAACAATTGTTGAAAGAGAATCATTATTTTGTGTGCCTGTTCAAACACATGGACCATTAACTAGTACTCTTAGAAAGATGTTACACCAATGAACCGTTAAGACACAGCCATCAAATGATAAGATGATAATGACTGCATCTGCTGAAATTTGGTGACCACTGATATACAACAGGTAATTATTAGCATAGAGGTAAAAGCTATCCCTTTCAGAATAAAGAAAATGCATGTTAGTTATGTAGGCCACTAATTTTGTGACCACTAATGTTAGTTTTGCATGGAACTATGGACGAAAACTTGATTGAAAAAAGCGAAAAAAGGCAGGGTAGGTAGATGTCAAATAATTAGAAATGGAAACCAGTACAGCACAACAACCAGGAGTTATGTAGGCCACCAAACTATAGTATAGTAGGGCCCTGATGATGTTTGAAACCATGATGAAGAAACCTGAAGTTGCAGTAATCAGTAGAACAGTGACAGGTAGATTGGTAAGAAAAACACAAGGAGAGGAATTGAGGACTTGGCATCCTACTCCATGTTCCTGATTTGAATTCATCTAATTTTGCAGAGCAAGAGTTGATCCAACTCAAGAACAACAGAGTATTTGCAGAGCAGAAAATGGGATATGACAAGAACAAGATCTTCAGATGAACCACCCAACCCACATGGGCAATTCAGTATCAATCATAGATGAAACACCAAGAACAGAAGAAGAATACACTTCTCCATTTTATTATTCATTCACATTGACAGATGATAAATTGATGGATGTTTTTTGAATCATGTAATAATCCATGACCACAATCAAATCAAATCAGTTTTAACAGTGACACCATATGCACATGGACGAACGGACGGACACAAGCAATTAACAGAGCAGCAGTAGAAGTATATACACATACACACCACCGACAGAGGATGGGCGCGATTCTTATTCGCAATTTCAATCCCCAAATCGACGAGAAGAGAATTCAATTCCCAAATCGAAGACATGGGATGGATGGGGAGAATGGATCAGATCTCCTCCACCACGATCCAGTCCTCCTCACCGTCGGAGAACTCCACCGCGATGGTGATGCCGACCATGCAGAACCCCATGTCTTCTTCCTCCTCCTCGTCATCCCCATCTTCCTTGCCATCCAGCAACAGCAGCCCCTGCTCTCCAATCGCTTGAATCTCTGCTCCTACACCATCTACGTCAGTACCACGCGCCGTCAGATCAGCAGCACCATCTTCTTCCCCACCACCTTCAGCGTCGGCCTCGACACGGCGGCCGACGAAGAGGTCGTAGAGATCAGAGAGCCCGGCATCAGGCGCTCCGATCCCGTAACCGGCGTCATCGTCATCCTCCTCGTGCCAGCTGTTCCCGCTTCCGCCGGCGAGGTAGGCGAGCAGGGAGGACGCGGACTTGCCCCTGTACTCAGGGACGCCGGATCCACCATCGTGATCGACGACGCGCCAGGACACGAGGCGGTGGTTGAGCGCGACGTCGCAGGCGCGGAGCTTGTGGGATCCCTTGGCCTTGGTGACGGGGTGCGTGTGGCACCCCGCGCAACGCGGGCGACGGCACTTGCCCGTGCTCCGAGACGCGTTCGTCGGCTTCCCACCCGCCTTCGTCTTCTCCGACGCAACCGTCAACGCTGCCACCGCGAACGGCTCCGCTGCCGTTGCCGCCTCGGCGGCGGATAAGGCGGCGGTGGTGGTCTTGAGGAGCTTGCTGTTGCGGGTGATCCGGATGGTGCCGTGCTGCCGGCCTTCCCTCTTCATCGTCCGGACGGCGGCGGTTTGGGTGGGTGGTTTCTTGGGGTGTGGTGTTTGGTTGGAGAAGAAGGAAGTGGGGGGTCGAGGAAGAGGAAGGAGGAGGTGGTTGGCAATGGCAACTATGCAAGCAATAAGGGGAAAGTGGAGAGGACGATGCGCATGTGTGGTTGGGCAAGTGTGTGGGAGTCGCCAAGAGGGAGGAGGACCATGGCCGGTGCGGTGGGGTGCCGGGGATCGGGTGGTTGGTTGGGGACTTCTTGGGATAGAAGCAAGATTCACCAGGCGCCATCGGCATCTGCATGCTATCTCTTTCTCCGTGTGGACCGGATCAGGAGGGATCGTGGTGGGGAAAGCCAAATTAGTGGGAGGTCAAGGGAAGCAAATTCTATTCTGAAATGCACTAATACAAAAAGGAAACTAGAAATTGTATTGTAGCGAGGGAAGGGAGGATATGGATGGATACCTACACGGGCGGGCGGTTGCTTGCTTGGGGAATGGATGATCCAACATGCAAAGGAATATTATCTCTCTCTCTTTAGCGACTGCAAAGGAATATTATCTCTGAGACGAATTACTATACGTTTTCTTTCTTTTCTTCTTTTTGGTTGAGGAAGGAAAGGAAATGATACGCTTTCTTTATTTCGTTTTGCACGGGGTCCTTGTGGAAGGAAAGGGCATTCAGAGATGGCAATTGTATTTTCTCCCTGATAATATAATTATAATCTGGTATTATTCTCCATCTTTCCAAGTATAAGATGTTTTGGCTTTTTTGTATATACGTGCTGCGTATTATACCTGTTTTGCCTCACACTTAGATATACACCATATCTAGATATATGTTAAAAATAATTAGGCCTTTGATATAAGATAAGATAAGAATGTCTTTGCTGTTATTTTATATATATAAAAAAAAGAAATGCACGGAGCCCAGGGACTATTTGCAGCGACCCAGTAAAAAGAGTTTTGTTAATGGAGATTGCAACGGGTGCACACTTGACACACCGACCGACACACGGATGGATATTCACGACGCAACTTTTGCAGAGATGCTGAGATGCCAATGTGCCTCGCAGTCGCCATCACGTGACTATAGAAAAGCCTAAACCAGTTGCGTAATCTTGGTATAAAAAAAAAACAAAAAAAAAAAAAAAAAAACACTGCAAAAGCAACCCCCGCCTCATAAGCACTGACGCTTTGAAGAATCCACACCACTGTATACAATACTACTACTACTTCCGGGGAGATGTTTTTTTAAGAAAAAATAGAAAAACAAAAGAGGTTCAGATTTTTCTAACAATTGAAACACGGTTACAATCTGGAACTCCCTGTAAGCATAGGTGGAAGACCAATCTCATTTGGACATCCATGGATTTTTGACAAATGACTTAGAAATTCAAATTTTGGTGGATGATCATCTCTTCCTGGGTTTCATTTTTTTTTTGAACTACTGAAGATCTATTGGACATCCATGGCATCCAACTTCCACCCGCACTTGTAAGCAAAGTCTTCTGGTAATATATAATACGGGGGTGCATGAGCAACCCTTGTTGTGATCCCTAGGGACAAGTACAAGGTCCTCGGTCCTGACACGATGTTTTGCTTGGAGGAATTCAGCCTCCTCGGCAGGCACGGCACCTGTCTGAATTGACAGAATTCCACCCTTCCTTCTTCTCTCATCTCTTGGTCCCGTGCCGCAAGGCAATTCCTATTGCACTGCTTCTAGAATTCCAGTCTGGTGTCACCGTCGGCATGTCTCCGGTGGTGCCTGAATTGAAGAATCTAAAACTGAAGAGGAGGCCGGTGTTGAAGCTGAAGTCGGTGTGGTTCAGAAGAAGAGCAGCTCAAGACGTGAACCAGGAAGCCGAAAATGAGTGTGTTTGGGCCAGAATGGG
The DNA here is from genome assembly GCA_015847255.1 of Hyparrhenia diplandra. Taxonomy (NCBI): domain Eukaryota; kingdom Viridiplantae; phylum Streptophyta; class Magnoliopsida; order Poales; family Poaceae; genus Hyparrhenia; species Hyparrhenia diplandra. The sequence continues at coordinate 84,506 of JADLZK010000647.1, read as the reverse complement.
GCAAGTGAAGCTATTGGGCTTTTATATATCTTTTTTTTTTTTTTTTAGACCACGCCGAAGCGCCTTGGTAAAATACGAAACCGGCCCTGCGAGGCCCACCTGGAAGGGAAGGCCTTCCTGTTCCTGTATCTCGAGAGAGGACATGGCAACGTGAATGCCCGGCCAAAAATCAAACAATCTTATGTCTGACTTAAATTTATGAAAGATTATAATAATACCAACATCTACAATACTAGTAAATATATATTGGCGACTGCCTCATCATGAACCCATGCGTCGTCATCCCAGAAGGACGCGTGCGCGTACATGCCATCTCCAATGGTGACTGTCGAGGGGCAGCAGGGTGCGCACCACTTCCCGGCCGGCCAGTGTGTGATCCACACAGATCGCCATCAAATTGGCGAGACATGTGTGTGCAGCCTAACCCTCAAAGCCCAGGCAAAGTCATCCGCGCAACATGCAAGCTTTAACAAAACAAGCAGATACATATATATGTTGTGAAAAAAAAAAAAACATACATTTACCTGGATTGGATCCTAGCTTGACGATTCCATGTCCACCTTGAATTGATCCTTCCCCGAAAGCGTGCTTATTAGCATATCTTCTCCTGGGTGACCAGACTTTGAGCGCCAGGCAAATTAAAGGAAAGACGTACCGTCGTACGTAGTTGATCCATCTGGAGATCTGGTCCTCCCGCGAGAGAGCACAAATTGCGTATATGAGCTGAGAAACCAAAACAGGTAGCGATGACCAGCTAGCACCACCGCACGACCCATTGCATTGAGATGCATCCAGCAAGGTAAAGGTAACGATCGATCGGTCTTGGGCGGCCAGAGTGGGAAAACAAGGTGGGCAGTCACCACTACCAGCAGTTTGTTTTGTTTACTGAAAGTGGGAGATATATCGACCCTGATGATATATCTGAGGGAATGGGAATGCTTCTTGGCTGCAGCCCAGCAGGGCATGCATGCATTGATATGATGGTCTTCAAGTTCAGAGCGTCTAGCTTGGCCGGAACTCGATCGCTTTGGATGACGACTGGAGTGTCAGCCCCGTACTAGAGAACAGGGCATATGGGGCATCATTAACAAGATTGTGCCTAGCCAAGTCGCGGCTACTGTTGAGCTGATCAACTGCTGTAACTTGAAGTTTGCCACAACGATCGAGCTAGCTAGGAACAGAATCGGCCGGTGACAGCGTGGGTCACCGTACGCACCCCCACGTACGCTTGCAAAAGAAGTTGGAGACGAAGGACTGAAGGAGAAAGAGTACGTCCGCTAGTCGCGTGGGAAGGAAGGTTTTTCCTTTGAATTTGAAATTTCTTGTAGTTCGCTTCAATTCCGATCCCTGCATGTAACTAGACATTCGCGCGCGGAGGACGAGAGGATCGCACCACCATGCACTTGCTGTCCGGCCGGGTCGCCCAACATTATATTCCATGACATGATGACAAGACGTTGATAACCATTATATGACACACATTATATCAAAACGAGCTAGAACAAATAAGGGCCAGGCACGGCCAACGTACGGGATCGAGACAGAGACGAGGCGCAGCCCGTCAGAGCGAGACACAACCACTGTAAATAAAACGATTTAAGAAGACACTGACGACTTAGGCCAACAGAAGAGAAGAGCAGCAGGGTACGGGAGGGACACACTCGTCGGTCGCGAACTCGCGATCAGTAGTGGTGGGGGTAGAGCGGAGGAGCCGACGCAGCGGCCGCCCCCTCGCCGGCGCCCGGCGGCGGGATGCCGATGACCACGTGGGGTGCCGCGCCGGCTCCCGGTGCCGGTGCCGCGCCGCCGGCCTGGTGCGCCCGCACGTAGAGACGCCGAATCCACATCGCCAGCACCGTGACGAGGACTCCGAGGAGAAATCCCAGGACGACGAACGCGAACCGTTCGGCAGCTGAATCCCGAATACGGACGACGACTGTGGTCACCGTGGGGATGAACGCCGGCGGGGAAGGAGGCTGGGCATGTTTGTGGTCGACATTGTAGCGGCTGGAGCTCGATCGGCAGTGGCACTGCAGTGTGTACCTGGCGCTGATCTGCACCCCGCCTACATATATGCGTCCCACCCTTCACTGCGTAGCTGCCAATTTGAGACACGCGAGGTTCTGTTGTGCATTGATCGATCTGGGAGTGGAACGTAACAGCCACGTACCAATACCGGCCGGCATAAACAGATGGCAGCATATGCATGGTCGACCCCGTTCACGTACGTACACCCTGTACACTGCAATGCAGCTACAAATACAATACGATACAAGATGGCTGTTACATGCATGCATGTGGCCACACATATGCATGCCCCCACTCTGCATTCCCATCAGGCGGACTTTTCGTTCTTGTGCATGTTTATTGGTTGTTGATATAAGGTTAGCCATGTACTAATCAAGAGTATGAACCAATAAGAGATATATTTACAGGCATTCATGCTCTCCATGACCGGTTGCGGCACTACATGCTTGCTTGCTCAGTTGCTCCACACAACAATGGTTGCTGACACCGATCAAAAAACAATGTTTGCTGACTTGATTCAACATGACAGCGGGACACGCACACTTGTCAGCAAGCAGCTGTGGATGCAGACAAGACCATGCGCACGTACCGTAGGCAAGGAAGTGGCTGATATCATGTTCGCCTTTCATCAATACAGCTATTAGTGTGGTTGACATGCACAGAACTACAGATCATACACACGTACATACGTGACACTCGGGGCTCGGTTCGACGTGCGGATGGGCGGCGATGTGGCGTCTGTGTCTGTTGGGCATCTCTCATCGGTCGGTCTCCCTTCCCGCGATGGGACAACGTGAAGATGGAATCCAGCGGCAGCGAAGATCCTAGCAACAACGTCGTCCGTTAGAGCTGATTTTGACCGAATCCCCAGCCCTGTTTGTCCTTGTGAAAATGAAGTAATTTCTGTCAAATTATCAAATTCCAAAGGGAGGCCTACGTACCTTTGTGCTCGCACATGTCAAATACTACTATTCAATTTCATTTTTGCACTACAAATTTCTTGTAGTGCACTACCAAAACTGGAGATTTCGTGAGAGTGAAAAAAGTCATGAAAAACGGTTTTACTCTCGGAAAATAATGCGTGAGAGTACACCGTCACACATATTTTCTCTTTTTTCAAGATCACGCCCTTCAGCGCGTTTTTCATTAAGCGAGAGGAAACATAAAACAAAGTCACAAGAGTCTTACATGGTAACCTAGGTTACTACCTGAAACCTACCAACTAATTTGGATCTAAAACAAAGTCACACATATTTTCTCACAGTATTAGACTCACTAAATACACTCTTTCATTAGAGTTCACCGCCACGATTATTTTCATGAGAGTTCATCGTGACGGTTACTCTCATAAAAATAACATTGCCGTCGATTTGCATCACTATTTTCATGGCGGTTTTCCTATGGTATTTTCGTGAGAGGCCACCGTCATGAAGTTATTTCGTGAGACTTATGCTATTTCGTGAGAGCCCACCGTCACAAAGTTATTTCATGAGACTTAAGCTATTTCGTGAGAGGCCACCGTCACAAAGTTATTTCGTGAGAGGCCACCGTCACCAAGTTGTTTCGTGAGACTTAAGCTATTTCGTGAGAGGCCACCATCATGAAATTATTTCACGAGACTTATGGTATTCCGTGAGAGTTCACCGTCATCTAGTTATTTCTTGAGAGTTAGTCACGAAAATTACGAATAGAGCTGAGGGTTAAATGTGGCACATATATAAATCCAAATCTCATTTCAACACATACATGAGTAATTTCCAACTGTTACATTAAAACGATATTGTCATGTGTACAAATATATGCGTACGTCCCACCCTCTGCAGTGCGTAGCTTTCTGTACGTTCAGTTTGAGACGCTATCGAGGTTTCTGTTGTGCATTGATAGATCATATCGGGGTAACAGCCACCAATACCGGCATAAACAGATGGCATCTCCATGGTCGATCTCGTTCACGTACACCCTGTACAATGCATCTACAAATACAATAAGATACAAGATGGCCGTTACATGCAAGCTTGTGGTGACAATTAGGCCACACATATACATGCCACCACATAACGGTAATGAACAATGTGTAGAATTTTTTTAGATAAAGAACAATGTGTAGCATGACGTACTTCATCTGCGAGGTTTAGGAAAAACACACTGCATTGCAATCAGCTATGTATTAAAAAAATCAAGAGTAGTATGAACCAATAAGAGAGATATTTAAAGCCATTCGTGCTCTCCATGACCGGTTGCACTACATGCTTACTTGCTCACTTGCTCCACACAACAATGGTTGCTGACTTGATTCAACATGACAGGGGAACATGCACGCTCCGCCACCGTCTTGGCTGACGTGGACGGGTCTTCGCCCCTGGCGTCGATGGATGGCGGGAGATCCTTGCTTGCCAGGAGACATGCTCTGTGGAGGCCTCGGTTGAGCATCGCCTGGGGCTGCTCCCACAGGCCGGAGGATCCCAGGCGCTTGGCAGGCGCTTCAACTTACTTTCCTACTCGCACGGTGTTGCGCCGTGTCGGCTGCCACGGCGTTACCTGCGCTACCATGACTTCTACCACCTTGCTAGGGAGTGCAAACAACGGGCCACGCCAGGCGAGAGGCACCGCGGGCAGTCCACGACCACGGTCGTCGTCGCGGCGATGCCCGGTCCGCCCGAGCCAAGGAGCTGCGGGCGGACAACCACTGGCGGCGGCCGGCTCCCACCGGTTTGCGACCCCTCATGTCGTGCCTTCAACGAGGGGCGGTAGTGGTGCGGCCCATGGTGGTTCGCCCGAGTTCGAAGGTGGCCCATCGTGGCGTGTGTGTGTGTGTGGGGGGGGCACGGTAAAGTTCGATGACGTCGTCATCGTCATCGGCGCAGGAATGCGCTGCGGTGGATACGCCCGTTCAAATCTCATCGACGACGTCACTGTTGCACACCTTCCCGCTGCGCCCGGATCCTCTCATGTCGGTGCTCTCTGTGGAGATGGAACCTCCAATATGGGTTGAACCCCATGTTGTAGGAGCTTGCCGCTTAAGCTTGTCCGGCAAGAGCACCAGCAGCTGAGTGCCCAACTCCTGCACCACAGTCGCCTCCCTGGAGGTAGATGTGTCACTCACAATTGCTCCTTCCCGGCTGCAGCCCACACAACTGGAGTGGAGAACGACAAGGATGATGGCCTCTTTGCAAGGTTGTTCAAGCCCATCCCCGCTCAAATCCTCCGGGGGATCGGCGTCACCCTCACCGACCAACGGGAAAACACAGGGATGGTGGCTGCTGCGCCCACCCCGCTCGAGTGCACGTCGGGCAGCTTGACCATCCACAGTTCCAATTGTCGTGCCCAATACAAGCTGATGCTTCATCGACGGCGAGCTAGTGGCTCCGGATGCAGCGGTCATAGCCTACATTGACATGTACGGGCTCGACCTCCTAGAGTAGGCAGTCAAGGTCATCCAAAAGACAACACATCACGGAGGACCGGGAGCTTTCAAGTTACTTGCAACCGTTGTAGTTGGGTCAGGAGTTGTAGATATGGAGCTCACTTAGAGCAGTAACAGCTCTTCGGCTTTTATGTCGCTATTTGTTATCATTAGTGTGTGAGTAACCATCTTTGTATCTAAACCCCCGAGTCAGCCTAGGCTGGGTTGGGGGTCGGCGCCTCTTACGTTGTCAATGTTGTATGCTACTCCTTATTATCAATCAAAGCCGGCTTGCCGGATTAAAAAAACAAGCAGTTGTGGATAGATGCAGACAAGACAATGCGCACGTACCGTAGGCAGGGTCGTACGTGGCTGATGTTCGCCTTTCAGCAATACTCCTACATCTATTAGTGTGGTTGACATGCACAGAACCACAGATCGATCACACACGTACGTGACACTCGGGGGCTCGCTTCGACGTGGAACCGATGGCTGTCTGTTGGGCGTCTCGGTCTCCCTTCCCGCGATGGGACAACGTGAAGATCCAATGCAGCGGCAGCGAAGATCCTAGCAACGATAGCTGATTTTGACCGAATCCCCAGCCCTGTTCGGTCTTGTGAAATTGAAGTGATTTTTTTGACCTGAAATTGAAGTGATTTCTGTCAAATTATCAAATTCCAAATTAAGGGAGGCCTACGTAGCACCTTTGTGGTCACATTTTTTCCCCGTTAGAGCTGATTCGGACCGACAATTGTTCTGTTAAATATCAATCGTGTGATACAAGATAATTATCAAACAATAACAACGGTTTACTAAAAAAACAATAACATCGGTTTTATATATCTAAACAAAGGATTTGTTATATCTCAGTCGTTTGTGAATATAGATTTTTCTCACGCAACAGACATAGAACATCACGTACAGAAAAATGTCGCAGAACATCGATTCTATACTACACGAACATTATAACACATCGGCACATAACACAAGTACAAATACCAATTAACAAGTTAAAAGTTTTTACTATGCAAGAAAAAAATGACAATTTCTATCTATATAAGCACAATTGTAGATGACAAATAGACAATTTTTACTATGGAAATATAATAAACAATGACAACCTATACAAGCACAAACACGAGAGAACAAGTCATAATGTTCGCGTAGTATAAAAAGAGATGTTCTGCGATGTTTTATGTAATGTTAAACTTAATATATACGTGGTGTTCTGTGACCGTTGACTGATTTTTACCTTTTTTCATAGGCGATATAGGAAAAGTGTATAGACAATTATTTTTTATAAAAAAATCAAATGCGTTTCAATTTATTTGTTACACCACCGTTGACCGTGCTTACATTTTGATTTCGGCCACTGCACGCACGCATTTCACGACCACGATCACACACGTGCCGTGGTGGTCTCCTTTGGCCGGTCCTCCGTAGAAGAAGCTGCCATTCTCCACGGGGCTGACGCCGTACGCCTCGGGCCTGCTCTCCAGCTTGGGCAGGTCCGACGTCACCGGCGCCGCACGCCCGTCCTGGCCAACGAGCTGGACGTCGCTGACGGACGCCGCACGCGGTCCTGGCAGGTACCCGCTCCCCATGGGCGCCAGCGCGGCCGCGGGCGCCGTCACCATGCCGCCGAACCGCACGGCCGCCGCCTTGTCCGCGAAGCCTCCGGTGAAGAGCGACCTGGGGAAGCGGCCGATGGGCGCCGGGTCACGGTTGTTCAGGCCCGCGTGCACCACCCAGTCACCCGACGCGCCGCCCTGCTTGACCATCTTAAGCCTTAGGTTTTGCTTGGCCTCGATGACGTCTCCGGGAGCTATGGCTGCGCCTTTCTCCGCCTGGAATCCGGCGCACTTGGTGTTGAGGCAGCCTGTCTTTGTAAACCCGTCATCCTGCATGCAACCAAAAAGTACACGTAGGTGCAGCATCAGTACGTAATTTGACAATATTAACTGGTATTTGAGGAATTGAATACCCTTGCACATCGATCGATATATACTTACATATATAATATCTTTCTAATAAGAGAAGGAGCTAGATCGAGTGAGGACTTACTGTCCACGAAGTAAAGAAATGTGTGCGCGAATCGCCGTACAGAGTTGGCAAAACATTCCAGCCGATGATAATGGCTTTAGCATTTGCCTGTGCGCCGTCCCCTTCGTCCACGACCCAGATGGAGCCCGCGGTGCCTTGTCCATGCTGGAGGTCTGGGAAGCCATACACGTCCAGCGTGGCGATGAACCCGTAGTAGCCATTCGGTGTGGCCTCAGCTCCATGAAACGCGAACTAAGTTATGCAAGGCACAAATGCAGAGCTATCTCAACGAACACGGACACACAGTACAAGCGGTAACAATAGTTTAGAATTATATATCCGATATGGATGCGGATGAACTCACGTAGGTCGGGTCGGCAGCAGCACTAGCAGCAGAAGAACCGAAACGAGGAGAGACATGGTCGATGAATCCTCGGATCAGGTTTGCCGTCGTCTCGTTGTTGATGGCCGAATGCAACTTCTGATGACGACCAAAATCCTCGGCCAGCTTCCTTGAAGATGCTGCTGCATCGGCCCCTGCAGGAAGTACAAGTAGAAAACCCAACAGAGCTGCTAGGGACAGGGTAAGCGAGGATCCTCCAACCCATCATCATCTCGATCGATTATCCTCACGTAACAATTCAATATACAGAACAGAATGCGTGCTGTGATTGTGGTATATGCCAATGCCATGCCAGACCAGGCCACCACCATATATGGCCACGGCATGCATTCATTACTACAGATTAATTACCAGGACAGCCGCCATGATACTCCTTTGATTCGATTTCTTTACGCTGCAATATACTGTATAAAATCAGGACATGCATGATCGGAGGATTCATCTCGCTTTCATTTTTGCAAGCCTAAGCAGTAATAAGCTCCGCCCACGTAATAAACAAAGGATCGTATATCTTCATTTTTCCTCCCAAGTACGTTGTCTATTCTTCTCCATTCTCCAATCAAGACTTTCTTTTTTTCGTCTGGCTCTACTTCAGTTCTTCCTTCTCTATCGTGGATGAAGTGTGTAAGAAAAAACGACATGTCTTGTTCAAAAAAAAAAAAAAAAAAAAAAAAAAAAACGATGAAGTGTCTAAACCAAAAACAAAAAAAGGCCCGTCACATAGTTTTGAAGACATGTTTGTGCACTTTTCATCACTTAGATAGTGATGTCAAGTGACAGTTAAAGTGATAATTTTCTAGCTTTGTCTCGCCGATTCAAAAACTACTACCCATTGTCTTGCAATGCGTTTCTTTTTGGCTTATTAGACGTAAAAACCATGGTTTAGCGCGTCAAGACCTCTTTGTCGCATCATTAGTTAATTAGTTAAACTTGTTTGATTGTGTCATCTCGGTCCCTAAATATACAAATTATTTGTTTATATCCTCAAACTTGTTTGCTTGTGTAGCATCCGGTTCCTAAACATGCAAATCATTCGTTTAAGTTCTGAATTTTGTTCGATTGTGTCATCCTAGTCCCTAAACTCGCAAATTACCAAGTTTAAGGACTAAGTTGACATAGTCAAACAAGCTTAAGATTCCTTCTAAATATACAAGTTGCAAATTTCACAATTTGTTATCTTGAGTATGCCTTCTTGGCTTGTTCCCACTTCCTAGCTTGGAAAAAGGGATGACGTGTAATTTGAGCCATACGGTTGATTTTTCTTATATGAAGTGCAATGCTGATAGCAGTACATTTACCCTCTCCCCTCCTTATCTCTCTTTCTCTCTCTAGATTTCTTCTTGAAATGATCTCATATTGCCCCAACCATGTTGATTTACCCTTGGTGTGGTCTTTGGGCACACTCTAATTTCTTGAGTTGTCCATGCTGCCAAATGTGAAGGTGATGTGTGTCAACGTGGATATGGTATCTAGAGGTGCTACACATCTATTTGTGTGCCCGAAGACCACACCAAGGGTATCTTTGTGCCTCACTGAAGGGCTTGATACCCTTGGTGTGTGTCGAGACGCGGAAGAGCGGCAAGAACAGGCTCAACTTCCACCTGCCTCTATCAAGCCGGGACCGTCGTGTGCCTCTCGCTCCACCACATCGGCATCTCCAACATGTACTTCAGAGGCACCCAGCCGTTCCGCTCTGGAGGCCATCCGACTCTACTCAGTCTCCATTAAGGTGGATTTCACAAAGATGATGTTGTTGTGCCCTAGCCTCATCACTCTCGACCTGCGCGGCTGCGACAACCACTGCGACAAGACGCGCATATTGTTCGTGCCGCAGACCCCCTCCGTCCAGGACTTCCTGGCGTCGCTCACCCTCCCGCTCGACGAGCCTATCCTCAACCCACCCTTCGCCGTCGTCGGGATCAGCGATGAGGAGTGGGCCGTCCGGCGTGCCCCTTGGGGAAGCATGAGAGGCATGATCCGTTCCCGGCGGAAGGCGCTGGTTGGTGCTTTCGGCAAGCTTGAGGATGCCCGGTAGACACGGGCGTCATGCACTCCAATCTCTGAGCTAAAGAGCAAGTTCCGGAAGCACTTCGGCGGCTGCTGTTCATCCGGCAAACCACAGCGGCTGCGCGAGATCTTTCCCTTGCTGGGGGCTGGTGCGTTGGCGGCACCGGTGGGAGAGCCGTAGCCGTGGACGCGCCCTTCACCCACCTACGTCGCACAATAGTTATATTTTTTAGTACATCCGTATCGTGCCACCGTTAAAGCCGGTGATTCTTGTCAGTGTGCTTTCGTGCGCTTCGGCCAATTCTTTTAGCTAAGGTGTGCAACATGTAAAACTCTAATTTTCCTTAATGCAATACGTGCCAATGGTACGCGCTTCGAAAAAAAATGAAGAGTATCACCATATCGCGGACTGCAACGGGTATTCCAAACTATGGCTGATGCATGCGCGTAACCTCCGCTCCTTCCGCTACAGTGGCGACGTCAGCCGTGAACTCTTCTACCTTCCATGGGAGGTCAGTGTGCTTGCTGATCTTTATATTCGGTCTGCCAACCGTCTAGTACCGAACAAACTCAATATCGATAGTTTGAGATTTTCTATCCCCAAGAATAATATACCAGGACTCAACGTTCTCACCATCTGTTGCAATGTCCTCCAGGTTTTTCCTCCGTACTGATTTGTTTTAAATTTGGTCTCTACTTACACATACTGCCTCCATTCCAAACGAGTAAAGTCTATTAGTGGCCGTCAAACTAGTTTAATTGTGTCATCTTGGTCCTTAAACGCACAAAATTTTGTTTAGGTCCTCAAAATTGTTCACTTGTGTACATCCCGGTTCCTAAACATGCAAATCTTTCGTTTAAGTTCTCAATTTTGTTCAGATGTGTCATCATAGTCCCTAAACTCACGAATTACCTATTTAGATCAAAGACATTGGGTACATAAACAGGCAATTACAAGTTTAAGGACTAAGATGACATAATCAAACAAGCTTAAGAATCTAAACATACAAGTTGCGAGTTTAGGGACCTGACACAGGCAAACAAGTTTGAGAACATAAATGAACGATTTACTAGTTTAAGACCGGGATGATATACAAAAAAAACGTGAGGACCGACAACAGGATTTACTCATTCCAAATTATAAGATATTTTGGGTTTTCTAGATATATAGTTTTTTTCTATGCATTTAGATATAAACTATGTCTAGATATATAAGCGAAAACAATATTTTTAGGAAAGCAAATATGACTTATAATTTATAACAGAGGAAGTATCACCTAACTTATAAGTTACTTGATTTCCCATATAACAAAAAGAGAAAAACATATGTGCTTACTTGACCATACCTTTTATTTTAGGTTGCTTCATATTCCTTACAAAGTAATGGTGCCTAGTCGCAACTTACACAGTTTGAGAGAGCTGCAGCTGCTTATGTTAGACATGGAAGGTGTCAACCTAGCTGACCTCTACATGTTCCTCAAAACCTATCGATGTCCTAATCTAAAAAGGCTCTTTGTGCAGGTTAACGACTTCAACGCCTTCCTAAATTCTTCGCATCATAACCATCCTGTTCTTATCAAATTGTGATTTTTCTGATTTATTATGGTACATCTTTGTAGCTCCCGGCCTTCAGTAATGAGCCCATTGAAGGTCCTACTGATGAGGTGAGGGAAGAGCCACCTCATGATAGCTTTGACAACCTTGTGATGGTAAAGGTCATGAACTTCAATTGGCGCCCTTCTGAGGTGCAACTAGTGAGTTTTTTGTTGAGGAAAGCTTGCTCACTGTTTAAACTATTCATAGTTTCTCCTAATGTCACCTCGCTGGATTTGCCTGGTGCACAAGGAGCAGACCTTTTTGCTTCTAAAAGAAGCTTTAGCCAATGGTAAGATAATACTGAGTCTGACGATGCCGCAATTCAGCCATACCATTCAAAGGACAATATCAAGTTCTAGTTTTCAATGACAAGGCGGGTCAGAGCCCTATGGCTAGCAATATCAAACTTTTAGGGAATATTCCTTTTTGTTGTAAACTCATGGATAGTATGCATTATGAAGAAACCTATAATGTTATCGTCTTAATTTCTTTCTGGATTATTAATGCCCGCAAAGTAAAAATCATGTATTCCAGTTCTAGTATGTGCTTGCATTGCTTTCAATCCTGATAGCACATTCATCAGGTGTTGATACATTATTCTTTGATTATGAATTAAAGGAGAGAGAGCAACTTCATATCATGGCACATAATGCAAGTTTTTCTACTTGATTGGTAATCCAAAATAGAGTTTGGACTCCCACAAACGTGATGTGGTTGGCTAAAAAACATCTTCTGTCCACCATGTCAACACACGCATGAAACAACTCACCACTTGCTAAGTGTCGTTATATGTAAGAGGATCTAGAACTCCTTGTTAGTGGACCATATGTGTCTTGTTGCATCATATAGTAGCCACCAGCTAGATCTAGCGAATCGATACATGATTGATGGACACCTTGAACACACTATAATGTGCAAACTTCTATTATTCTAGTGGTCAGGGATATTAATATGGAAAGAAAGAAATCAAAGAGTGCTCTAGCACAAAGAATTGTACGCCATTTTGTACATTGGAAAAAAGAACTACTTAGCAGAGTGCATTTTTATTTTTATTTATTTATACAATTTAAATGTTGGGCCAGGCCATAGACAGTTGCGCACACACACACACACAAAATGGAATAAATCAAAGTAAGGTGTTTGGTTGGATTTCTACCTATTGCTTTCACGGAACGGTAGATGTATTGTTTACTATACACACATGGAACGGTAGAAACATGGAACGACGTTAGGTGTTGCCTTTGCTTGGTGCCCTAATAGCTAATGACCTCATGTTGACCACGTCATCGTCTTCATCATCGGTGAACTCGTCTTCGTCCTCTGCGTGTCCGAAAAGGTCGTAATGCTTGACGAGGGTAGTCTTCCCACTTGCCATCGATGTACTCCCGCGCAAGATACTCTCGACGGTATGCCTCGGACCTCCTGGAAGATTTTGGGGACGGTACGGATTGAACGAATTTTCAGGGACTAGATGAAACTGGGCGCCAGCGATCTCTTGACAACCTTCTTTCGCTTGTTGGGACGCCGGGTCTCCTTGGTCTCCCTAGCCTTGAGCCAGAGATTTAGATCCATCGTCCCCTGAGGGAAATCAATCATCGCCCTCCAAAGCCCATCGGCAGCATATGTCTCTTTCTTGAGCTCCAGGATATGGCTTGCCTCCAACAGGGCCGTACCTAAGATTTGGATGCCCTGAACAAAAGACACGGTTGAGGCCCTAAAATTCAATAAAATCAAAGCATATTTTCATTTAATTGTTATAATGCTTCAAAATATATATGGTTCTTAGACTACTAAGATCAAATCTTAGTGTTGAAAGAGTAAAAAGTAGTACTCAAGTAACAATCCAGCATCCTAGCAGCAAACATTGTGGCACAAGAAAGCTAAATATCTATTTAAAATATCAGTATTTATTAGTAATTGTAAATTTGGAGGCCCTGAACAGTCGCCCCGTTTGCACCTATTAATCGACGGGCCTGCCTCCGACAACGTGATCGCCTCAGCTGTCTTCCTCTTGCGGGTCCCAGCAGCCTCCACCGACGTGATCTTCATTGGCGGCGGCGATATGGCAGAAGCCTGGTCGACGGAACCCTTCTCTTGATCTGCGCCTGTTGATCTCAAGGGAAGCTAGGGAAGAGGGGAACTGCCCGCACCGGCCTATACATTGCGCTGCCATGCTCATGCCCCGTCTTGCGTTCGGTATCCAGAATCGTGTACGTATCAGGATCGGATCTCCTGGCGGCGTTACGTGTGGCGTGGGATGCACGTGAAAAACATCAACGGAAAAGCCCCGACCCTTGTGAACCTGAAACGCCATTGCTCTGCCGTTGCTTTGCCAGCTCCAAACACCTGAGAGAGGTTGAAGAATGAGATTGTGACTGCTGAATTCTGATAGAGAATGTAGCATGCGTTGAGCTCTCTTGGCGACCTGGCTGAGCTACCGAGCTCGTCATGTCATGGCGCTTGGGTTCTTTTCTCGATCATGGCACCGAACAGCTCCAAACACCTGAGAGAGGTTGAAGAATGAGATTGTGACTGCTGAATTCTGATAGAGAATGTAGCATGCGTTGAGCTCTCTTGGCGACCTGGCTGAGCTACCGAGCTCATGTCATGGCGCTTGGGTTCTTTTCTCGATCATGGCGCAGAACAGAAGCAGCTCTAAGTGCTGGAGTCTTACGGACGCAAAACAGAGCACCTGAGGATCAAGCGTGTTGGTGCAACCGTGCAAGGCGAGCCAAGAGTGGGCGATGCCTGATATGATTTGTCATTTTTAACTGATCAAATGAACTTGGATGGCCAGATACAAAATTTAGCACAGGAGCAAATATATATCATTTGGCTTGTATTATTCTCTGAAACATACTTAAATATAAAATTAGAGGAGCAGATGACAAAAGCTGAAATCATCCTGTCACAGCGAAGCCGTATCAGTTAGTAGGGAGTAACTGGATTCCTGTCTGAAAACAATTTAAAGCTCTCAGTTCAGGGGTTGTACAGGTTTTAGTTTCAAAGCTCAAACATAAATCGCCAGAGATGCCATGACGGGTTACTGCTTCCAACAAAATCATAGCATGCATTTGCTCAGCAACAAACTTAAAACTAACATGATTAGAATAGACAGTTAAATGCACACAAATTGAAGCCCAGAACAAGAGACATTAGCTGCAAGCAGAACATTTGATTCCAAACAACATATCAAAAATATCACATTAACTGGAACAGGTCGCTTGTAACAATTACCAAGGGTTCTTGACGTTCACAGGACAGCAAAATTAACTACCGCGATAGGACCAAACCACCACTTATGGGAGACAAATGACACAAGAACTCTAATCGAACAGGGAGAATCCCATGTCGTCATCGCTCTCTTCCTTCTCCTCTTCCTTCTTCTCCTCCTTTGGAGCCTCAGCCACAGCACCACCTGATGCAGCAGGGGCACCGCCACCGGCGCTAACGAATGAACCACCACCGACAGCACCAACAATCACCTGCACAGGATAAGTATTGTGTTAACGATGAACAAAACTACATATGTGATTCAAACAAACATACAATTCGAAGATATCTAATCATCATCAACTTACTACCACGTTTCAATGGTTTCTTGATTGCAAAAACATCGCAGATAACAGTACAATTAAGTGTCCAGCAATTACATAAATAAAAAAACTATACTGCCAGCAACAGTACCAATGCTACTCATATACAAATACAGGTTCGGATGCACAATGTTGCTTACAATCAGATGCACACAGGTTTCAAGCACAACGGTTTGTTACATCAAAATTCAAGCTAATTTTGCTCAATTTTAGCAAAAAGTAGCAGCTAAAACATATCAACATCAAGTATATATGGATGGTGGGTCACACAAGTGTGTGTACATAACATAAATGATGTCCTGGACCTTTTCTTCAGATCAGCGACATCTCAGAATTCTAATGGCCAGAAGAAAATACTTTTAATCTATAGTTTTATACCAAAAAGGCAAATAGATCATCAACAGCGCAACACTAAGCTGATATAATACACAACATCCGTCCGGTTCCACAGGCGCCATCAGAAAGTGCGATCCATCCAAACAGTACCAAATCGCTACCGAATACAGACAAGTTCGCATCTACATCTATATCTAAACTGCATATAAACGTTAGATCCAGGGGGTAGGGAGGGGCAGAGTCGACGAGTAGACCTGGAAGACGGCGGAGTCGGGGGTGACCATGGAGAAGGACGACTGAACGCCGGCGGCGGAGTCAGCAGCGGATGCAGCAGCGACGAGGGCGCGCTGCAGCTTGTAGGGGTGTCGGCGGAGGCCTCGATCTCGCCGGAGTGCTGCTTGGCAGTCCACTCCCCGCCGGTGTTGCGGCACACGAAGGTGTAGACGCCCATGTCGCTGGTTCCTGCGTGCGTGCGCGGGCGGCGGCGAGGGAGGCGGAGGAGGATTTGGGGATTTGGGAGGCTGCTGGGTCGAAACCCTAGCAATGGGTGGGTTTATGTAGTGGTTTATATGGGCCCGTGCTGGCGCGGAAGAGCCCGTGAAAGCGCGTTGGATTTGGGTCAAAATTGGCCCAACAACAAAGGAGCACACAAAGACACAAACGTGTCAATAATTTTGTATAAGAAAAATCCTTTTGGTCTATCAACTTTCATGATCGTGCGATTTCCCCCTCATTTGTAAAACAATATTTTAGTTCTCTCTTAACTTTTAGAACTGTTACTTTTGCACCGAAGTGGTTTTGAAAATATTTTTATTCAAAGGGAGTGTCTAGTTATCTGTCGATATATTTTACCTTTTTTTTTTTTTTTTTGAGAATGACACGGTCATAACGCAGACGCTCATAACACGCACGCGCACACTCACCCCTATGAACACACGTCGCAAACCCTACCCCTATGAGCACCTCCGAAGGACTGAAAGCATCCGGCAGATCCGGAGATTCTCGAAGTCACCATTGGCGCCTCGTCGTCGGCGACGGAACGCCGCTACCACTTAATGCATAACGCCGGAAATCCCGGAAAATCCCAAGAAAAGGTGCGAACACCAAGATTTGAACCCCGATGGGTAGCGTCCCACTGGACCGTCCCTACCATTGGACTACAAGCCAATTATTTGTCGATATATTTTACCTGGTCAAATCCTTTAGATATAAATAAAAATGCAACATACTACTACAGTTGTACCACAAATCCTAAATCACAATCAAACTTATAGAAATATGACAGATTTAGTACTACAAAACTATCAACATATAAATAGCAAAAGTCTTATTAAAAAATGGCACCACATCAGCCATTGTACCAGGGAGTAAGTCGGACTTCGTTGAGATTTCTAGGTGAAAGTTGGAGCCCATATATTTTAAAAAATACTCAATTTTTCATAGAATTGTAACTAAATATCATAAAATCAAATTTTATTTTACAAAAGTATATAAAATTTGTTTATCCCATAAAATATGAAACCAATTTCATATTTTGCAAAAATCATGGCCCATCTTATGATGCTTATCTTGGAATCATTTGAATCGTCCGATTTACCCTTCTCGTGGCTACCATGGAATCACATAGGACCATTGACATGTGCCACATCAGGCAAATCCACCATTTAAACCAATCAGGGAGCAACAAGAAAAATCTTAATAATTTTTATTTTTTCATGATCGTAAAAATACATGAAAAAGAAAGGAAGTAGAAAATTTTGTTGATTTATGGTTATAAAGAAGAAAAACAGAGTTTTGTTAAATTTAAGTATTCGGTTTCACCAACATGATAAGGGAGACTTGTATTTATAGAATTACACAAAATAGAGTTAAGGATGAATGAAAAAACTCTAGTTTTATAGATAACGAGAAAATTGGACGGCCGGCGAAAGTCGAAGGGGTCAAAGAGACTTTTTCCTATTTTCAGCATTTATATATACTGTTGTCCTCAAAACAGAGAACAATAATGCTCAAAAAAAAAAAAAAACAGAGAACAATATAATCTCGGTTCAAGAAGTATTATACTGTATATATATCTATGACCTCTACAAAATCTTGCACCCTATTTTCTAAATTACATTTCTCTACGTGAATGTGTGTATCCTTCTCCCCATCGCATTTCATTCTGAATTTCCATTCTTTTTGTCCATGGAATCTCGAAGAATTTCAAGTTTGATCCCCGGACCAATCACGGCACTGAATCATCATATCGGTTGTTGAGTCATCACCAAATAAACTTCACCTCCTCCGTCTCTGTCCATGGAAGCCTTTGAGCCTCCCGTAGAGCATGAGGAGAACAAGGAGCAGCTTCCCCTGGTCGCTCCACCACCCGGAGAAGCTGTACGGCTTGTCATGGCAGGCGGCCGTCGCCTCCGCCGCCGCCGGCAGCAGCCTCGAGCAGCTGTAGCCAGTGGACAGCCCCACGTTCCCGTAAGCACTGCACTCATCATGCAGGGATCCAGATGTCAGTTTATGAAATGTGAATCTGTGATGATGTTCGTCGATCGTGTGCCGCTCACCTAATCACCTCGAAGATCATGTTGAACGTGGAGAAGTTGAGCGGGTCGCCGGAGATCGATCGCCTCTCGGTGATGCAGGCGAGCATTACCGCTACGGCGTTGCAGGCCAGCGGTGACAGCAGCATGCTGTTCAGCGACAGTCTCCTCCTCTTCTTCTCCGCTCCTCCATCCTTGCGTTGTTCCAGCTCTCCGGCGGCGGCACTCCGTTTCCTGTCGCCGCCGCCGTCGTGCACCGACACCAATGCCGCCGACGCCGGGATGCACCTGAAATTCGTCAGTTGCAAGCAAAATCTGTCAATGATCGGACAACATGGTGTCGCATAGTATGTATGCTTGAATAATTTCGCGCGGAGCGTGGTGAGTCACCACTGGTGACTGACATCATGGCGAGGAACAGCACCAGCACGGCCGGCGCGACGAGGGAGCAGTCGACGGAGTTCTCCCCGGCTTGCCGCACGTTGACGGCCATGAACACCGCGTTAGTGAGCTTCTCACCGGCCGTGAGCCCCGCGAACACCGCGGAGTTCCAGTTCAGGAAGCAGAAGAGCGCCGCGGCGGCGGCGGCCGCGACGCCGACCACCGTGGCGGCGAGGAACGCCGCCTGCGGACCGGCCGGCAGCAGGTGTCCCAAGCCCGCCGCCGCGGCGCCTCTTCTCCATGCTGGACTCGAGCTCTTCAGCGACTCCTCGCCCGGTGAACGCTCTCGCTATCCTTGTCATGGCGCTCACCGCGAGCCTGAGGAACACCGGGAGCAGCGTGCTGCCGGCGAGGATCTGTGCCGCCAGCAGCAGGAGCAGGCCACGGTTCGTGGAGAACACCGCCATGCTCTCGTTCGTCGGGAGCAGGCCGCCGTTGGTGAAGGACGAGACGGTGGTCGACACCGAGAAGAGCGCGGCGTTGATGCCCTTCCTCGCCAGCACGTCGCGCGCGGTCGGGACGGTGGCGACGTACGCGAACACCAGAACAGAGCCGGCGACGAGGATCGCCGCCATGTAGGTCGAGACCACGAGCGCTAAGCTTCTGACGCCGGTGCAGCGGCTGTCCTTACGGTCACCACCATCGCCGGACGAATCCGCAGACGATGGAGTTGGCGCCGGATCATTCGCCTCCTCGAGATCCGGCTCGTCGCGAACAGCGGCGGCCATGACCCTGCTGTCGTGATCTTGATGGTCGTGTAACTGCTGCTGTCGTCGCTTGCGCGCCGACGACTGGAAGATGAGACCGAGCAAGGAGACGAACATCTCGCTGCCGAGGAGCATGAGGAGGGTGAGGACGACGAGCTGGGCGGTGGAGAGGTCCTCCATCTCGACGGTGGCTAGTCCGGTGACGGTGACCGCGGACGTGGACATGAAGAAGAGGTCGACGTGGCGCGGACGGTACGACCCGCCGCTGCTGCTTGGCCTGAGCAGCACCAGGGCGAGGAAGCCGAGCAGGTCGACGGCGAGGAAGTAGGACAGGTGGAGCAGCAGCGGGGTGAGGTGGAAGGCGATGAGCCGGTAGACCAACACCGATGAGCTCACGGCGTGTCGCGCTGCGCTGAGCAAGACATGGAGCCGAATAGGCATTGGAGAGATAGAGGGCAATGAGTAGTGCCTGATCGATGATCTAGCTCTTGTTTCAATGGTGGAAAACTACCTACTGTTATTACTGGGTGGTACAATCGAAATATAGTACAAGTAACAATAATTCTCAATGGGTGTGTAATGTGTACCTATATATATATATATATATATATATATATATATATACAAGTTGTATTAGCTTTGACAGGGAAGTGATCATATGGAAATGGCAACTGTTTCAGCCAGCCCATTGCATTGGGTGTAGAAAGCTGGTTAGTGGTGAGGAGGGACGACATGTGTGCAACTGCAGCATGGCTCAAGCACCTTTCAGAAGTTAATGGCATGCCTGCAGATGGAGCACGCTGGCCGTACGTGAGGGAGATGAGATGCCTGAAAGCCTGAATACACGCGAAACTACTACGCGCAGCAAAGAGAAGACTGCTCTAGATCGAGCTACAGCGTACGTGGTGAGCTTTTGCCCAACCGTCTGCCATGGCGCCGAGGGCAACCACGGCCAGATCAGGCAAGGCACAGGATGGCAGTCGGCCGGCTGCTCCTAGAGGCTGGAGACAGGCAGGAGAAGCCCAACCAACCACTAGAAAGTAGAAACTGATCGAAAGGCTTCTGGCGAATGATCGGTGCGCCATCGATCCGGCGTCGATCGCCATTCGCCAGCGAATGAAGCAGTACATGGCCTATGGCTACTACGCTCCAGAGACCAGATCCTGTGACAGCGAGGGTGCCGGAGAGATACGGCTGCTGCAGGAGCAGGATCATCGTCTCCATGGACACGTTCGAAGAGCATGCTTTGGCTAGGGGCTGTACGGACGGGCAGCGATCAAGGAATAGCTTTCAGTGCCTCCACTTGGTGTCATTTGGCCGCACGCGAGGCAAATCCAAATCCTCTGCATTTGGCGTCAGATCGATCGCAAACGCCATTGCCTGCCTTTGAACACGTCTCGATCGATGGTGACCTGACGACAGCGATTGCTGGCTGCGGTGGGAGGGTGATAGCTCCGGAGACGACGAGCCGCATGCGATCAAATTCATGGCCAAGAACTCGGGAAGAGTTGCGTAGCTGTGGTGGATGCCATGCTCCCAAGGGACGTTACCCGTGGACAGCCTCGGTTCCTTGCCCGCAATGGTACACACGACACACCCGAGTAGTAATTGCGCGCGTGCAAGCTCCAACTTACAGGCCCTGTTTCGCAAGCTCTAGATCCAATCATTTCTTAGTGCCTATTTGGAGCACAGGAATCAAACAAGAATTTTACAGAAATTAGTTAAAATTTACAAAAAAATGTAGGAACAGAGAAACTTTCCCGCGTTCCAAATAGGCCTCCCTCCATTTCGTGTTAGGTTTGTCGCTTACTCACGTAGGACAAACATGATGTGACATTTTTTTAAAACCGAGGGAACCTCATTTCCATTACTAAGAACGGAGTACAATTGTACGACTATTACTAAACATGATGTGACATGTAATTAAAAACAACGGAGGGAGTTTATTTTATCGCAAAGAAAAGAATCGAGGGAGTATATTAATGATTAAGGTTATTGGATTATACTATTTTTGTTAGCATTCATATGTCAACATGTGCTCTTTTGTGGGCTAGAATCTTAAGAGACGTGAAAAGTTCATGTTAAATATCTGTGACTACTAAAAAAAGTAATTATCTTGCGTTCTCTTCCTTGGTCTATCGTATGAGACAATACGCATATAGATACTCCATAACCTTTATCCATTGTGACAAACTTATCAATTACTCTATATTTTCCATCCATATCGATTAGAGTTTTTATCACCCCAAGTGGCACATTTGATTTCTTAGTATCTTTATTAAACGCATTTACTTGAAATCTTAGTTTAAGTTTGAATTTTGTTGCAGATCTTGTCTTGTGAACTCAAGAAACTAGGTATTAACTTTCAAATTTTGATATTTTTACTCTTTATGAAGTTTTAATCTTAAGTAAAGTAAAAAACTTTTGTGCTTATTGGACCATTCATTTGCACATCTCATTTTATATTTGGTTACAAATATGGATTTTAGCTCAAGAGTATGCACTGTTTATTGATGTGATAGTATAAATGGTCAATTAAGTATGCACCATGATGCTTAAGTAGAGTTTGAAGTGAGATTGAGGAGGAGCAATTGTTCTAACAGGCCTCAAGAGGAGATTAATATTTAACCTAGTACTAACGGTTTACACCAAACGAGGTCATTTGCACCTTTGGTATGCACCAAGCTCCTTTATTACTCAAGAAGTCAAGATGTTAGATGATCTTACCCAAAAAAATCTATGTCTACTAGTATTTTTAGTAAAAAAATAATCGAGGGAGTATTATTTTTTATCGCAAATAAAAGAATCGAGGGAGTATATTAATGATTAGGGTTATTGGACTATTTTTTGTTAGCATTCATATGTCAACATGTGCTCTTTTGTGGGCTAGAATCTTAAGAGACGTTAAAAGTTCATGTTAAATATCCGTGACTACTAAAAAAGTAATTATCTTATGCCTCTTCCATGGCCTATCGTATGAGACAATACGCATATAGATACTCCATAACCTCTATCCATTGTGACAAACCGATCAATTACTCTATATTTTCAATCCATATCGATTAGAGTTTTTTTATCACCCCAAGTGGCACATTTGATTTCTTAGTATCTTTATTAAAACGCATTTAGTTGAAATCTTAGTTTAAGTTTGAATTTTGTTGCAGATCTTTTCTTGTGAACTCAAGAAACTAGGTATTAACTTTCAAATTTTGATATTTTTACTCTTTTTATGAAGTTTTAATCTTAAGTAAAGTAAAAAACTTTTGTGCTTATTGGACCATTCATTTGCACATCTCATTTTATATTTGGTTACAAATATGGATTTTAGCTCAAGAGTATGCACTCTTTATTGATGTGATGGCATAAATGGTCAATTAAGTATGCACCATGATGCTTAAGTAGAGTCTGGAGTGAGATTGAGGAGGAGCAATTGTTCTAACCGGCCTAAAGAGGAGATTAATATTTAACCTAGTACTAACGGTTTACACCAAACGAGGTCATTTGCACCTTTGGTATGCACCAAGCTCCTTTATTACTCAAGGTGTTAGATGATCTTACAAAAAAAAATTCTATGTCTACTAGTATTTTTTTTATTAAAAAAATAATCGAGGGAGAATTATTTTATCGCAAAGAAAAGAATCGAGGGAGTATATTAATGATGTGACATGTAAAGAAAACAATCAAGTGAGTATATTAATGATTAAGGTTATTGGATTATACTATTTTTGTTAGCATTCATATGTCAACATGTCCTCTTTTTGTGGGATAGAATCTTAAGAGACGTGAAAAGTTCATGTTAAATATCTATGACTACTAAAAAGTAATTATCTTTATGCGTTCTCTTCCTTGGTCTATCGTATGAGACAATACGCATATGGATACTCCATAACCTTTATCCATTGTGACAAACTTATCAATTACTCTATGTATTTTCCATCCATATCGATTCGAGTTTTTTTATCACTCCAAGTGGGACATTTGTTTTCTTAGTATCTTTATTTAATGCATTTAGTTGAATCTTAGTTTAAGTTTGAATTTTGTTGCAGATCATGTCTTGTGAACTCATGAAACTAGGTATTAACTTTCAAATTTTGATCTTTTACTCATTATGAAGTTTTAATCTCAAGTAAAGTAAAAAATTTATTTGACCTTGTATTTACACATCTCATTTTATATTTGGTGAAAAAAATATGGATTTTAGATCAATAGTGTGCACTCTTAATTGACGTGATAGCATAAATGGTCAATTAAGTATGCATGATGGTGCTTAAGTAGAGTTTGAAGTGAGATTGAGGAAGAGCAATTGTTCTAACCTAAAGAGAAGATTAACATTTAACCTTACTAACGGTTTACACCAAATGAGGTCATTTGCACCTTAGGTTTGCACCAACCTCCTTTATTACTCAAGATGTTAGATGTTCTTAAAAAAAAAAAAAAAAAAAAAGTCTAGTAGTATTTTTTTAATTAAAAAACAGAGTGCTTACAAATATACTATCAATATGAATATATAGATATGTATTGAGTTATCTTCACCTAAACAACTTACATAATTTAAAAAGAATTTGCTTAGAGTACATATAGACATATTTAAGCATTTTTCATATAGAAAATGGTGACAATTTAACAATGACAACATTACCAATTTAGATGTTGATTTAGAATTTACTTATATTATCTTCCTTAATAATATGATGTGCATTTTAGATGCAAATTAGGAGTTATTTATTTTAGACCGGTTTCTATATTGGCATATGTGGCTAACTTAGATATGTACTTAGGGCATTACTTTATGTTGTTTTCATAATGGGTAAGTTAGATGCAGATTTTGAGGCTTGCTATATATTTTTTTTTTTCACAATTGTAGATGGAGGTGATTTTTCTAGAAGTAGGGGCTCGTTTAGCACAACTCTAGTTCCAAAATGAATATCAGACCTGCAGCTTGTAGACTAAATTAAAGTAGTTTAATTTATATTTAATCTAACTATAAACGAGAGAAACTTACATAAATTCACTTGACATGCCTGCAGCTCCTAGAGCCAAGATTTTCTAGAGTAAAAGTAAAAAAAAAACCCAAAGATTCATAGAACTAGATCTCTGCCAAATAGAGCCTTACTAATAATGTTGATTATACTATACTTAATTAATGGCTATATATTTCTCATTTTTATCACAATATATGATTTATTCCTTTATTTTACATGTGTCAGGAGAATTAACATGAAGCCTACTTCCTAAGCCCAACTCTTTTTTGAGAGGTTGTATGCCTCTAATTAGCCAAGTTACTTCATGGACTCGATGGGAAGTAGCCCAATAGGTCTTTTCAACTAGGCCAATACTGGGATTCAGTATTTCGATAACTTTATTTATAAAAACATAATAGCTTCTACATGTAGAAAGTGAGACTAATAATTCTGTAACTCAACGAAGTGGTTGGGGCTGAGAGGTGAGTATATGGTGACTTGTACATTCCAACCACTCAGATTAAAAGTCATCCTAATTTTTAACGAAAATTCTAGTTTTTTTTTACCGAACCGGCCGGGAGTCACCGACCTTTTTTTTTTTTTTTTTTGCTTTTAATTAAATGAAAGAATGGTTACAAAATAAGGTTACAAGGCATCTAGACCCAAAGGGGAAAAAATTTGAAACCTATACATTGCTATCTCTGCAAGCTTTAAGTAAATTACTTCTAGAGGATTTGGCCTTGATACACACCAAACCCAAATCTTCCTTAAAAATTGTTTTCCACTCCCTTCAGATTCCAATCAATATTGATAGATGACCAACACATCCTGCTGAAAGTGCATCCAGTTTCTTCACAGTAAGGCTACAAAGCACGCAGCTGTAGCAGTCAAGAAACAAGTTTTTTTCATCCTATATCGATCTCGTTTTTGTACCACCTCTAAGTTAAACTAATACACAATTGAGACATATATTTGTTAAAACCAACTTGATCTCGTAGATTTTGATGTACTACATATAAATTTGATCAAAAGCTTGACTTAGTAAAAGGAAAATAATTTTGCATTGCTGTTGTGGAACGTTCAGGAAGAACTTTTTTTTTCTGTGAAACTTGTGTTGCAACGCCAAACAACTTTCACGGAGCACAGTAACGACGGATACAAATCTCCTATCCTTGCCTTTGCAGGCTAGCGATCTTGTTTGAGTTTGGTAGTATGCTCTGATTGCGAACCAAACACACCCTTAATCTCTATCCAAAACATGTAAAAAATTCACAGTAAAGCAATGACAATGCATGATAATTGAGCTTGGCAAAAACGACGAACGAGACGCATAGAAAGCACAGTAACCGGCCCGTCTCATCCAAAGATGAAATCGGCTTAGTACTAGTAAATTTGGCAGCATATACAGTCGCATAGTAGCTAGACTGAGAAAACAAGTCTCTATTTTGTCATTTGTTGTTCATGCTCATCAATATATAGCTACATATATACAAGAGTTCTTGGAGCCTGCCTATGTGAAGAAGAAGATTTCGATGATCCCTTGCCATATGTGAAGAACAAGATCTATATACCAAATATATTATATTTACCAACAACAGCAAACTGCTGCTAGAAATCTTGTGGCGGCAGGAATTGAATTCATCGATTCAGCATGAAGAAGAACAAGTCAGGGGCATCCAACTACCTGTGCATTGCACCGATCTTTAGCTCCTGCGTCTCCTCCGACAAGCAGCAGCAGTCGAACGCCGACGCCGCCAGGAGCCGCCTGAGCTTCTCCTTCCCGGAACGCCAGCAGCAGCAGAAGCAGAAGCCTGAGCCGGCGGTGGAGGAGCAGAGCAACTCGGAGAGCATCATCGATCCGGCGGCCTCGGTCATCGCGAGGAAGGGGAAGGAGAAGGGGACGGCGGCAAGCACTGCACCGTCATCGTGGGCACCATCTTCGGCCGCCGCACCGGCCGCGTCACCTTCTGCGTGCAGCGCGACGCCGCGGTGCCGCCGCCGTTCCTCTTCGAGCTGTCCGTGCCCATGCAGTCCCTCGCCACCGAGATGGGCTCGGGCCTCCTCCGCATCGCGCTCGAGTGCCACCGCGGCGCCGGCACCGGCAGCGGGGAGAGCCGGAACGTGTGGAAGGCGTCCTGCAACGGGCGCGACGTCGGGCACGCCGTGCGGCGGCGGCCGACCGAGTGGGACCGCCGCGTGCTG
The DNA here is from genome assembly GCA_015847255.1 of Hyparrhenia diplandra. Lineage (NCBI taxonomy): Eukaryota > Viridiplantae > Streptophyta > Magnoliopsida > Poales > Poaceae > Hyparrhenia > Hyparrhenia diplandra. The sequence goes on along the minus strand of JADLZK010000647.1, from coordinate 58,249 downwards.
GAGAGCATGCGGACCATGACGACCGGCGTCGGCGCGCTCCCGCCCGCGGTGGCGCTGGAAGGGCCGCCCAACGATGATGGAAACACACAGCAGCAGCAGCAGGACGGCGCCGGCGCTGGGGAGGTGCTTTACATGCGGGCGACGTACGAGAGGGTCGTGGGCTCCAAGGATGCCGTGTCCTACCACCTCATCAGCCCCGGCGGCGGCGGCGGCGGCAGCCCACCTCAGGAGCTCAGCGTCTTCCTGCTGCGGACCAGGGGGACTGAGATCACAACGCTTATTATGCATCATCAACGTTTATTACAGTCACACATGTAAAAATATTCATAATAATGTATAGTTGGTGCAGCTGTTGATACCTGCTCTTAATAATGAATTAATAAATCAAAATCATCATAACAGTCAGCTACAGATACTAAAAAGTCAGCTCATAACAGTTTGTCTTTTAACAGAGGTCTGTTCCTAACATTTGTACAGAGCTATCACAGCTTACTACTGATGATGGATATGGCCAGGTGCATATCTGATGCAAGCAGTCTGAAATTTTAACAGAGATTGCATTTGAATTTAATATTGCCAAAATGCAGATTGATGCACAAAACCCATCTATAATCTGAGTTCCTGAATTCAGTAAAATATTGCTTTGTGTGTACCACATTTGTTTTTTCCAAACGACAACCCATTTCCATTGCATGAACGGAAATACAGATAGTTCAAACAGGCAGCAACAGATAGGCCAGAAAACGCTCAGCAGCAAAGAACTACCTAACAGACTCCTCTCTAACCAACCAGACAAAAGCTTAACCTGCAAAAGCACGGCATCTATGCCCTACTGAAAACCAAAACGAGCAGCAAGTTCTAATCCAGCAACCTTACTTATTACATCAACAACCAGTCACATCTGGCTAACAGCAAAACCACTTAATCACAGTCAACACAGACCAAAAAACATCAGGAGATGCTAATCTTCAGGCACGCTCTTCCTCCCCAGTCTACTGCTCCTCCTAGTCTGATGCTTCCTTGTCTTGCAGCAATTAGGCGAATGTTTATTCATATGGTAGAGCCACTAGTAGTACCTAATTGACAGACAGCGGCCTAGCAAATCATCGGAAGAGAAATTTGTTGTAACTACAAGGCCAGAAAATCTGAAAAAGAAGAAACCAACAAATAAACTCTTCCGTGAAGAATTTCACAAATTGTGAAAATGTACCCCAAATGAGGGAGGAGATTCCACTGAAGGGGAAAATTGGATGAGGAATGCAGGAAGTCACATGCAACCAAAGCGGAACAATGAATAACATAACATGGACGAGAAACACAATCAAATCCTACAATATACCAGTCCCGCAAACAAACCCACATTAGCAAATATATAATGCATCGAAATTTAATCAAGCTACCTAAGTTAGCCGTCATGAGCATTGTACAAATACATAAAAAGGTAGCGAATGATCATTTGACGTTCACCCTAACCCACCCACTGTGATACCTAGCTAAGACATACTACGCCGAAGCATAAACAGATCTCAATGATGTCAAAAGTGACACATCAGGTTAGCTGCTGCCAGGCAGTGCAGCCAAGACACCGTGAAACTCCCGTTTTGCATCGTCACAGGCTTCCTTGAACTTGCTCTGCTTTGACTTTAATTTAGAGAGCTTTGCGCCTTTAGTTTCCATCTCCGCTGCAATCTTCTGTTTTTCCTGGCAAAGGGCCCCAAGTTTTGTCTCGAGCTCAGCTATAACACTATCTTTTTCATCATGCAGCGCACCCATTCTGGTTGATGAATTTGTCTCCACTTCTACCTCTACATCCAGCTTGTCCATTTCTTCAAGAGAAATAGTGTGTCGAGATTTGATTTTGACCACTTTGGTTAGGGCGCTATGCAAAGATTGGATGTTGCGTGCAAAACCATCTTTCCAAGTCCAGGTTGGCACGGGCACGGTCTTCCTTCTCCCCGAAGGTCCGCTCCCGTGGGGCGACTTCGGGGCCCCCTGCCCGCCCGAGCACCCCGCCCGCCAGCCCTCCCTCCGGCCGCCGTCGTCGCCTCGCCTCCCTGCTCTCCGCGGCGGCGGCGGCCAGCGGCGGTTTGCCCTCAACAAGGGGCACCGCGCGGCGCCCTCTCCCACCCCCAATCCCTCCACCTCCCCTCCCCGCAACATCGCCGGGCGCCGCCATGGCGACCATGGCGCTCGCCGGATCTGCGTGTCACCGGCATGGATCCGACGCCGCGCGGGTCCCGTCCCGGGCGGTCGGCCGACCTTCACTGGTGCTGCGCCCGCCCCCGATTTTGCCACGCCCGGCCTCCTCGTGGCCTCCGACGACCGGCCGGGTGGTGGCCGGGGCGGATCGATCCCCGTGGACACGGATCCGCCCTCGGTCGGCCTTCCCCCTTGCTCGGCGACGTTGGCGGCGGCCGGCCTTGGCGGGTGGCCCCACCGCGCCGGGACGACGACGGGCGGGGCGGATCCGGGCCCTTGGGCTCGGATCCGCCGTCTACCTTCCCCTCACCTCCCGCACGCGTCGGCGGACGGCCTTCCTCGAGCTCGCAAAGGTGCGGCGTTCAGCGCGCTCCTCGGGACCCGGTTGGTCGCGTCTGTCTAGGACCGTGCCCTCGCGGTCGGCTGCCCCGGGGTCCCGTCCTTCCTCTTTGGGAGGGCCGGCGCCCCCGGTGCGCGGCTCCGGCGATGTGCGGGGCTTGGCGGGGGTATGGGTGGCGGGCTTGAGGCGCCGCCGTCCCTCACCGTGGTGGTGTGGGCGGTTCCTCTAGCGGCTCATCATCGACGCCATGGTGGTGTGGATGTCGACATCTCGCTCCTCCTTGTCGCGTGACCTAGATGCATCGAGCCCCGGCGAAAGCTTAGTCCGGCGTGCTTGGGCGACGACGGCGGCGCCTTTGGCGCCGCACCCTTCTTGAAGCGTCGTCTTCGGTCTCATGTTTTGTCTTCGATGTCGAAGGTTTCTTCTACCTTGGTGGCCTTGGTCGTCTGCTGCCCTATTTGTGTTTCACTTTCGCCTCGCCTGGGTGTGTCTAGCTATCCTGCTCGTAGTCGTGTTACGGTAGTCGTGAGTCGTGGGTCGTTCCGGGCGGATGCTTTGCCGCCGCGGTGCTTGTTGTTGCTTAGGCGGATGCTTTGCCGCCGTGTATCTCTCCGGCGGATGCTTTGCCGCCGTGTATCTCTCCGGTGGATGCTTTGCCGCCGTGTTGGTCGCCTGGCGGATGCTTTGCCGCCGAATGCTCTTCTCTTAGCCGCTGTCGGTCGGGTTGTTCCGGCGGATGCTTTGCCGCCGAGGTCGTGGTTGTTCCGGCGGATGCTTTGCCGCCGAGGTGGTCGCCGCCTTCCGGCAGATGCTTTGCCGCCGAGGTTGGTCCGGACGGATGATGCCATGCGTCGCGCTCTAGCGGATGCTTTGCCGCTGCCGTTGTTTTATCGCTCTACGGCTCCGATCGATGCTATCTACCCGTGTGTTGTGTATTTTGGTTGTAATAGGATCACCGCCGGGTTGTTAGTTGGAGGGACCGCCCCACCCCTCCTCCCCTCGTTTCTTTCTTTACTAGTTCCTCTTTGTTCCGATGTCACCTCGCATCACATTTTTAGTTTGTAACTTGTTTGGATTTGGTTTTCCTCCTCTTAATGAAACACGGGTGAACGCCCGATCGCGAAAAAAAAAAAAAAAGATTGGATGTTAAATCCATTTCCCTCTAGATGTTGGAGTGTACTAAACTTGTCCTCAAACCATTCTATGTTGTTCTCTATGCTTGCTGTCTTTATAAAACTCACTAGCTGGGAAAATACAACCATCAGACCTAATGCCATTCCTTCATGCATTGATGGGGGATATTCTCTTAGTGAAAGGAAATGCGGACGTTGACGATACAGACTAAACACATCCATTGCTTCAAATTGACGCCACATAGGTGAGCTCTTGACAAACAGAGGCTTGCCTGTATCAGCCAGTGGTGAGGGCAACCAGCTCTCAGAAGCTGAAGAACTGTCTACGTTGGATTGTGAGCTCCCATCATTCTGAAGACAATGTAGAAAGACCAAGCTCTCGTCCACTTTCCCACCAGCCTGTTGGACTCGATAATCAATAGATGGGATGGTTCTTTCCATAACACAGTTGTTTTTACCTACTTGAGTAGTAGAATGATCATTTCTGTTCTGATCAGACAAATGAGTGCCCATCACCATTGGGCTATGTTCCAAACCTTTACCTAATGTGCCATCTTGTTGTTTTAGATCTTCCCTTGACTTTTTGGTAGCCGAAGATCCAAAAATCAAGACTGTATTTATCACCATTGGATGTCACATAGACATGCGAGCTCGGATTTTCACAAGACATGGACAGTGGCCTCAAGCTAACTAGTCTCTTAGCAACCACAAACCTCCTTCGGTTGCCACTGCAATTGTTTGGGGGCTTGAGCAGATGTTCATCAGCCGGACTCGATGGAGAAAGAGCCAGTGGTGAAGGCAACGTGCTCTCAAAAGCCAAGCGGCTCCTCAATGGAGAACTGCCCATGGTGGACTGTGAGTTCCCAACATTCCGAAGACGCAGTAAGACCGAGCTCTCATCCCCTTCCCCACCAGCCTGTTGATCCACTTTCCCACCAGCCTGTTGGACCTGATAATCAAGAGATGGAATGGCTATTTCCGACACACGGTTGCTTTTAGCTACATGGCCAGCAGAATGATGTGTGCACACCTGATCGTGACGGTTCTGACCAGACAAAGGAGTGTCCATCACCAATGAGCAATGTGGGCTACATTCTGAACCTTCAGCTAATACGCCATCCAGCCGCATCGGATCTTTCCTTGACCTTTTGGTGATCGGAGATTCAGGATCATGACCGTGTTGTTCATCACCATCGCATGCCACATCAACAGGTGACCTTGGACTTTCTTCAGTCCTCAAGTTAGTTGATGGCCTCTTAGCACCCACAATCCTTCTTTGATTGCCCTTGTTCAAATTGTTCCAATCGTTTACGGGCTTAAGCAATTCCACTTCCTTGATCACCATGATGTGTTCCTTGTTGTCACCGACATTGACCTTGTACTTCCACTTCGCCTCTGCCATGACGCTGTTCACCTTTCCCAGCGACCACGCCCCTCTACAGTAGGCCTCGACCTCATTGCCAGGCACCAGCTGCAACTCACTGTCACTGTCCCTGCAGAAATGTTCCAAAGCCGGCCTGATGAACTGCCAATGGGCATACTCCGCAGCCTTCCCCTCGCCGTAGTCCACGACGTAGCTGAGTTGGTCGACGACCCTCAACACAGTGGCGGGAAACCAGGAGTTGCCGAACAAGTCCCGGTACCTCCACACCTCCACCTTTTCCCCGACCTCATAGACTCGGAGCTTGTAGCTCGGGGCAGCCATCGCCGTCCGGGAGGGGACCCATTTCCCGTCGACGTAGTCACGTCTGGGCCCGACGAGGTGGTGCGGGAACTCGATGACCTCGCGGGTGATGGGGAAGCCGACGGTGACGGAGGCGCCGGGTTCAGAATCGGGAGAGTCGAGGGTGGACATGACGATGCCCGTCCACCAGCCGTCGCAGTGGAACGCCTCCACGATGTCGTAGAGGTGGAACCGCGGCGAGGGCAGCGGCGGCGGCCGGGGCGGACTTGGCTGGCCGGGAAACTCTCCGTGAGCGCGGTGCAGCCATCTTCGGCGACGAGGTGCGAGTAGGTGGCGGTGTACTCGCGGCCGCGGTGGCCATTCGCGGGCGTGGAGTCGACGACCGTGGCCTCGTACCAGGAGCCGTGGAATCCTTCGCAGTCGAGGCGGACCTCGACCTCGGCGCCGCTGGGCAGGGGCGCAGTCGACGAGGCCTTGCTCCTGCGTTTGCCGGACCGGCGACGACGGCGGACCATTGGGGCGTGAGTTGGGTAGTGTGTGGGTTGAGTTGAGCGAGAGCTGCTGGAAGTGAAGGTTATGGCCTCTCCGTGGACTTAAACAGGCCGAAAATGCATGGCATGGGAAAGGAAGCCCACGGCCCACTGAACCGTCCAGGAACTGTCCCATGACGCCGCAGCTGCTTTTCTCTTCACACAGATCAGAGCACGTCCAGCGGTCCAGGTCAAATAGACAATAATAATTTCTATCATTTTTCCTCAGTCAAACACACAATAGGTTTTGGTCGGAGCAAATCACTTCTCCATTTGCACTTAAAGATATGAATAACTGAATCACATCAGTCGATTCTCACCTGCTCTGTATCCTACTCTACCAGAATCACTTAATCAAGGAGCCCAAGCTAAGAACAATCTAATGTTAATTTCTACTTCTTCCTTGGCAGTGGCAGGCCTGGATATAGGAAAAAGAGTAGTCAATATGACATCAAATGGAAGCACAGGGGATCAGATTCGTATTTTGTTACTACTTAAAACAATGAAGTAATCCTACCCTATACTAAAATAATACCACTAGTGTTTAGTTTGGTGAGTTGTATCGCAAATGGAAATGAAAATCAAATTAGCACCAGCCAATCCAAGATAAAACAATTGACGGAAGGGGAGTAGCTAACTATTATTATTATTATAAAATCATTAAAACAACAAAATATTGAAGGAAGGGGAGTAGCTAACTATTATTATTAAATCATCAATAAAACAGCGAACTATGGACCCAAGGGGAGCAGCTAACTATCTCTTCTAAACGATTCACGCACCAAAACGAGGGCAACTAGAGTGGCCACGTCGCCTGCGATTCTCGGCCGTACGATCGGGCGGACGGACGGCTCAGATCGCGCGTTCATCGGCCATTTTGCAAAAACAATCTCGAACTTTATCGAAATACAGCCCGCCGTCCATAATCCTCTCACAAAAATATAAAAACCCCTCGAGCTTTTCAGAAATAAGACCCGCCGTCCAAGCACATGTATGGGCCGGCCTGCCACCAGCCTGGCCACTTTCGGCCCAAAAGGCCTTTTCTCTTTTATTAAATCCTATAATATGCTGATTTTGTTTATTTCATACAAAGAATAATCAAAGCTCCTAAAATCATGAAAAAAATTTAGAAGACTCTCCATGATGCACTCTATCTATACAAAATATGAAACTTGGAAAATAAAAAAATTTAAAAATTATTAAGAATAATCTCTTTCAATTAACAAATGAAACTTCCATGATTCCTACACATTAAAATATTAAGCCCAACATTACAAAATTTATTTTGTGAATACTTTGTGGTATTTACAACCTCTTTAAAAACGAAATATTTCAAAAAATTATTATTCCATGCTCAACTAATAAATAAATTTGAGAAGGAATTTACTTTACGTAAATTTCTATGGGACTCGAGAAAATATAGACAAAGAAAAATAAAAACAACGCGATTAACATGTATAATCATCCACAAATGATAATTTTCAAAAATACATGAAAAGAAACACTAATACATTGCATAAACAGTAATTTAGGGAGTTACCATTATTCATATTCATATACCTAACTACAAAGGAAAAAAAAAAAGCCAATGGCCATGCAAAGCCGCGCGCCTTTTCTAGTTCTTACTAAGTGCGGAGTACTAACCTAATCTACTACTACTAGTAGTATATATGTACTGCAACACCGTTTCAGGGACAATCACCTCAGCCAATAGTATCATCACGAGGTCAACCTGTTGCCTCTACAGCTTTCATTTCTTCTCTAGCACGACTGCACGCGAGCCTTTGACAAAGCCTCGGTAATATCGGAGTCGAGTTCACTCGGGCACAACAACTTTCAGCAGATCAATGAAAGCTTCGACATCCTTGACTTCCCTTTCATCTCCAAGATACTTCAGTATCTTCTCAATCATCGAAGGATCCAGGATCCAGTCAGATTTAGGAGGGCACATATAGAGGGCATTTTTGGCCATCTCATAAGCTCGCGGCATCACCTTTCTCTGTATAGCTAATTGCCAAAAATTCCCAGCTGGTTGCAGGAGGCATCTTTCCCTTCATCAAGAAGCCGTCGAGCAGCGCCCCCTCCCCGCCTTGTCCAGCAAGCCTTTTTGGCAGTATCCTTTGAGCAAGGTTTCTGGAACTCTGAAGTCAAATGGATTTTGGAGGACTCCCACTTCTTCAGCAAGCCTTCAGCTTCCGCTATCTCATCAAGCTTCACAAGCACTGCAAGCATGTTAATGTACTCCCTGTTGATAAACCTCTTATTACAGTTCAACATTTGCAGTGCCCACAGCCTCTTGACCTCTGATTTGTCCCCAAGGTGGCCATACAGGGAAATCAAGTGTCTATAGGCATCCGAATCCTTTTATCCATTTTGCCTCTGCTTTCTGTAAGGCAGAGTATGCATTCTCCCTTAAGTCACCCTTAATGTAGTGGCTTGCTACAACAGCATAGGCATTCCAATCAACAACTTGAGGCTCACATTCCATCTCCTCCAGGGTGTTCTTCAACCCCAAAAAGTCAGCTCTCGTGCCATAGGAATTTATGCATATTCTGTAGCTGGAATTATTGGGAGTGATCCCATTGCTCTTCATTTCTGCCATCACCAAAGGGACCCTCTCATGCTGCCCTATGTTGGTATACATGCTCATGAGGCTGTTGTAGGGGAACGCGGAGAACACCACGAAGCCCAGCTCTTTCATCTCCTGAAAATGGACCAACGCTTTGCCGACCAAGAGTTCTCGTGTGTAGCAGTTGAGAAGTGCAGCATAGGGTCTCTCTGTCTTATCTTTGTCAGATAGGTTACTGAAGTAGGTCTCTGCTGCTCCAACTCCATGAATATGACTGACTAAATCCAGGTGAATAGCATGATCGTTTGGTTGAAATTTGACTTTTGACATGACCCTTGAGATTCATCCACTCCGAGACCTGTGCATAGTGGAAAAAAAAGGATAATGATGGATGAAGGATGCCAAGCATACATACAAAACTGTGTATACAGCAAGCCTACAATGCTAAGTCCTAGAACATATATGCTTCTTGAGGACATGTATTCGCTATGAACATATATGTATTGAATCCTATATGTTGGCCAGCATTGCGTATACAGATTGGTCAGCGCATAAGTAGTACCTATGACTGAAGAGCAAGCCAAAATTACTCTAGACTCCTGAATACCCAGTGATAGTTCAAGTTGCCCTCTTTGTACAGTCCTATCCATATTGCTATACCAATGAGTTTCATATCGCATTTTAGAAATTTCTGCATTACATTGTGCTCGAGGGAAGTCTATCCTCTTTCTGTAGCAGCATTACATCATATACATACAACTCAATGCAAATACGAAGAGACAGATAGTATGGACATGTATAACCTCTATCCCCCTCCCCCCTGTATCATTTCATCGAACACCTTCCATGCACCAATGAAAACAAGCAACCTAGAATGGAAGGAGGGCACGGAGAAGAGCCTCACCACGAGGGCCTGGCGGTAGCGGCCGCGCGTGCGCAGCTCCTGACGATCTCCGGGAAAAGGAGTGAGCCCGGGTCCAGGTGGCCCAGCGGCCGCGCCGGCCGCGTTTGCTCCTCCACGTTGTTGCTGCAAGAGGAGGAGGCAACGCAGCGAGAGGGCGGGACGGAGATGTGCCCTCCGCGCCGTCCAAGGCTGTCCCTGAGCAGGCGGCGGCGCGCCGAGGCGAATGGAGGACGCGGCCATGGCGAACGCCATGGCGTGCGGGCGGCTTGGCACTGGCTTTGCCGTAGGCCGCGTGGGTTTCGGTCTCTCTCTTGGGCTTCGGGCTTCGGCCATTTCGGTTTCTGGCCCAGTTATCTCAGCTCCTTTGTACCGCCGTGAAGTAACCATTTTTTTTCTCCTCGAACTCTATATAAAACTCATTTTTTTACCCTCTCTCACAAAAAACCTATTCATGCGGAGAAGCTAACTATTATTAATTAATATACTCCCTCCGGGATGGTATTAGAAGTCGTTTAGGGACAGCGATACGGTCTTCAAAACACAACTTTGATCTCTTATTATTATAAAAATATTTATGGAGATGTGATATATGTATACTTTTATCAAAGTATTTTTTAAGACAAATCTACTCATATAATTTTTACATTTACAAACTCAACAACCTAAAAGTTATTAATGATTTATATTCTCAATGTTTGACCCAAACCTTGTCCAAAACGACTTCTAATATCAGCCCGGAGGGAGTAAGAACCAATCAATAAAACAGCGAACAATTGAAGGAAGGGGGAATAGCTAACTATTATTAACTTGATCTACTACTATTATATGTACTGAAACACCGCTTCACGGACAATCAGCTCAGCCAATAGTATTCTCACGAGGAGCTCCCGTTGCCTCTTCAGCTTTCTTCTCTTCTCTTGCACGAGCCATTGACAAAGCTTTGGTCATATCAGAGTTCATTGGCACAGCAACTTGCAGCAGATCAATGAAAGCTTCGACATCCTTGGCATCCCTTTCATCTCCAAGATACTTAAGTATCATCTCAATCATCGAAGGACTAGGGACCCAACCAGAATTAGGGGTGCACATATTGAGGGCATTTTTTGGTCAGCTCATAAGCTCTCACGACATTACCTTTCTCCGTATAGCCAGTTACCACAATTGCCCAGCTCGTCGAAGGAGGCATCTTACCCTTTACCACGAAGCTGTCAAGCAACGCCTCGGCCTTGTCCAGCAAGCCCTTTTGGCAGTACCCTGTGAGCATGACATTTGGGACTCGGAAGTCGAATGCATTGTTGCTGGACTCCCACTCTTTTAGCAAGTCTTCAGCTTCGGTGATCTCGTCAAGCTTCACAAGCACTGCAAGCATATTGATGTAGTGCATGTTAAAATACCTCTTACCGTTTGACATTTGCAATGCCCATAGCCTCTTGACCTCTGATTTGTCCCCAAGGAGGCCATACAGGGAAATCAAGTCTCTATAGGCTTCTGAATCCTGTTTATCCATTATTTCCTCTGCTTTCTGCAAGGCAGAGTACGCCTTGTCCCTTAGGTTAGCTTTGATGTAGTAGCTTGCCACGACAGCATAGGTAGTCCTGTCAGCGACAAATTGAGGCTCACATTCCATCTCCTTCAGGGTGTTCTCCAACCCAAAAAAGTCAGCAATCGTGCCATAAGAATTTATGCATATTGTGTAGCTGGAATTATTGGGAACAATCCCATTGCTCTTCATTTCTGCCATCACCGAAGGGACCCTCTCATGCTGCCCTATGTTGATATAGAGGCTCATGAGGCTGTTGTAGGGGCTTACGGAGAATGCAAAACCCAGCTTTTTCATTTTCTGGAAATGGGCCAATGCTTTGTCGACCAAGGGTTCCCGTACATAGCAGTTGAGAAGTGCACCATAGGGCTTCTGTGTCTTATCTTTGTCAGGTAGATTACTGAAGTAGGTCTCTGCTGCTCCAACGCCATGAATATGACAGATTAAACCCAGGTGAATAGCATGATCCTTTGGCTTAAATTTGACATGACCCTTGAGATTCATCCACTCAGAGACCTGTGCAAAGTGGAAAGATAATGATCAATGAGGAATGCCAAGAATTAGTACAAAACCACGCATACAGCAAATCTGCAACCCTAATTCCTAGTAATATGCTTCTTGTGGACATGTATTCACTAATCATGTGATATGACTATGAAGCAAGGATGGAAAAGCTTATACTAAATCCTATATATGTTGACCAGCACTGTGGATACAGATAGGGGTCAGCACATAAGTAGTGCCTATGTGACTCAAAAGCAGGCCGAAATCTGTCTGTGAATTCTAGCGATAATTCAAGTTGTGCTCTTTGTATCAGTCCTCACCATGTCGCTCAGAGAAGGAAAAAAAAATTCACAAAAAATATTTCACGTGATTAGCATGGTACCAATGAGTTGCATAAGCTTTTAGAAATTTCTGCATTACATTGTTCTCGAAAAAATCTATCCTCTTTCTGTAGCACCATAAAATCATCATACAGCTAATGCAAACAAGAAGAGACAGATAATATGGCAAGAAAAACAACAGCATCGCGCCATGTCATTTCATCTAACACCTTACACGCGCCAATGACAACAAGCAACAACCAAGAATGAAAGGTGCAGGGCATCAAGGAGAGCCGTATCTACCTCAAGGGCCTGCCAGTGGCGGCAGCGCGTTCGCAGCTCCTCGACGATGAATCGGAGATCCACGGCTCGGAGGCGGTTTCGGGCCTCGCCGCCCACCGTTCGATCTCCGGCACAAGGAGTGTGCCCGGTTCGCCCAGCGGCCACAGCGTGGACCCCAGGGTCGGTGAGTTGCTGCGAGACGAGGAGGCTACGGAGCGGAAGGGCGGGACGGGGAGGAGCCATCTGCGGCGGCGGCCAAGGCAGAGCAGGCGGCGCGCCGCGGCGAAGAGAGAGGACGAGGCCATGGCAAATGGCGTGGCGCGTGGCAGCGGCTCGGCGGGCACTGACTTGCACTTGCCGTAGCCCGTAGGTTAGCTCGTGTGGGGTTGGGCCCTCTCTTTTGGGATTTGGGCTTTGTCCATTTCACTTTTGGGCCCAATTCTCGTCGGCCCACTCTTCTTTAAACCATGCGCGAACGGGTAAAAAAAAAAACTATATCCACAAATTATTGGCGAATGGCGATAGTCTGATTTGGAGGGGGTAATTTGAGCGGTTTTCACAGTTCGTACAGACATCCTCTGTGCAACATGGACGGAGACGGAGAAGACAACCACTACAAAAGTTGTGGCGCCTCTACTCCTATCCGCTATTGCTGCAACGCCGCCGTGCATCAGGCCACAGACAGTGCTGACTATGCGGTGACGGCACTGACCTATCCAAGATGAACCTAACTTAAACGAGACAATCCGCTTTCATCAAGATACTTAAATTACCTATGTACCTCTGGCTAGAGTTACTTTTAAAATGCCCTCCTATGGAAATTAGCATCCGTGCATCAGGCCACAAACAGTGCTGACTATGCGGCGACGGCACTGGCTATCCAAGATGAACCTGACTTAAACGAGACAATCCGCTTTCATCAAGATACTTAAATTACCTATGTACCTCTGGCTAGAGTTACTTTTAAAATGCCCTCCTATTGAAATTAGCATCATTTGGTGTAAGAAAAAGGTTTACCATGTAAATCCAGAATGACACCAATTCACAAAACAAAACAAAGTTCCTGAAAGCCAATTATTTTTGGCTGTAAGCCGTGATAATGTTCACACATCTAAGCACTTGTTTGTTAGTTGCTACCCTGACAAAGTGATAAACCTTTAGAACAGAAACACATGCTTGTAAACATGCACATTCAAGGAAAGAAAACTATGTTACACCTGACCAGCAGTGCTGGACAATACAATTGCATCAGACATCTTTCAGCATTTTCATAGTACTCTCTCTTTTTTTTTTTGAAAGGCCCCAAGTTAAATTTGGCTGCATCAGACATCTCTCAACCCATTTTCATAGTATTTACCTATCTCAGCTCTTGCTGACATGTATGCAATTTTTTTAAAAATCAAGATCAGATTGCCTTTTAGTCAAGAAAACAAATTACCTATCCAACACATAGATGGGCCATTACCACGTGGATATTAAAATAGGTTGACACTAACACACCTCTAAACATCTACATATGAGTTCGATATTTCAATACTCAAATTCAGGCTGGAGTTTTCTTGAGCTCGTAATTCATAGGAATCTTAGAGAAACCCGAAAACAGAAGCACAAAAGTATGTTAGAATAATTACTTCATCCGTTAGTGTTTAATTTCCACGTCCTTTAAAAGTTAGTACCAACTCTCTTCAAACCACTTTTTAGCTCCTACAACTTGATCTGCCCACGATTGTCAGTGTCCACCATTTTGAACATTTCTGTCAATCCTGCAGTTTTATCTTCAGACAAATTTTCAGCAATGGCCTACAGAGACCCAGGGATAACAAGATCTCAATATTGAATATAATACATATGCTCTCTATAAAAACAACTGATAACACATTCCAGTACTCACCCTAAGGACCACCTTCTTCAGTTTATTCATTGGAGAAAATTGTTTCAATCTGGTTAAGGCAACAGAATCCATAGGTTTGTCAGGAGCAACTCCATGTACACAAATGCAGGGATCTCCTACCAAAGTGAAGATGCGTAGTTTTAGAAGACTTAGCAATGAAGCTAGATGAACAACACAGGATGCTCTTGCCAGCCTGCCTAGTAGAAGGATGCCTGTGTACCATACTACTGGTTTGATGCTAGCTGATGAGGTGCAGTGGCCAGCCCCCATCCCTTACAATGCTATAACCTAAAAAAAAATAAAAATCAATAGAATAGCACAATCTAATATGTATGGAGGCAAACTATATCAGCCACTCCTTCCCCAGTGCCAAGGACACGACACACTGCATCAGCCCATTCCCAGCAGGCACACATGTGCAGCCGTTAAACAGAAAAAAAAAATGTAGGCCAACTAATAGGAAAGGAACGTACCAAAACACCTCTAAAGTTCGTGCAAGGTGAATCAAAGTCCAGGAAAGAACCCCTTCCTTTGGGTGAGCACCCTTTATCACAGAATCCAGAGAAAAGAAACATCATAAGAAAGAAAACAAAACAGCAGAACCCCACAATCCCCACGATCACAGAAATGCAAAGGAGCCACAAAAATCCACAGGTAAAGCATTTTTGGAGAGACTTGACTATAGATTCACACACTCGCACAATAGCAGGACAACACTGGAAGAAAGCAGAGAAAAGACCCAGAGGAGAGACCTCACTATAGATACACCCAGCGAAAAGACGGCAGCATAGAGAGCAGTTTTGGAGTCCATTTAACGGATTTGGAGTGTAGAAGACTAATGAGCTTGGCAGTGAATTGATCATATGGGGTCATCGGTGATACTTGTCCGTTGTATGGATGAGGACTGTCTGAACATATGTGTATCCATGTCCCCGGTTGCAAGCAGCGCATCAGGAAAACTGGCAGCATGCAAGAAACAACACGATATATGATCTCATCTCAGCCATAAGAGCAACTCCAAGGGACTCTATATTCTTCCTAATTGTTAGAAATAGAGATTTTGGTGAAAAAAGTTGTAAGCGTTCATGAACTTGGTCATTTTTTTTTCTAAGCAACTTGATCCCAAAAAGTGGTATGGTTGAATGCCGATGAAGGCAAGCTAACTGTACAATTCCCTGATGCTATCCATTGAACTAGAGAAAAAAAAATTCAACCTCACTGAGTCAATGAATGTGCAAAACAACACTGGGAGCACAGAAAGGAAACAAATGTTAAACCAAACCCTATCATGTGTTCACGTCAATGCCCTTAATTTTGCCAGCAGAGCTAGAAGGTGCGATGATCTATGAAGTACTCCCTCCATTCCATCCAAATTATAAGTCCCTTTTGGTACATCCATTTTTGCTATACATCTAGATATTAATATGATACATAACAAAATGAATGAGCCAAAAAAGTCAAAACGACTTATAATTTGGAACGGACGGTACATGCTGTATGAAAACAGGACCCAGGGAATGAACCACAGAATGACTTAATAATTAATGTATTTCTAGGTACGATATGTATCTATATTATCTAGAAAAGAAAAAATGACTTAAATTTTGGAATGGTGGGGATACAAAACAAATGGCAAACCAAACGCCACCTTATAAAACCCAGATAGTATACTGCAATTAATAAAAACAACCAACTATCCAACAAAGGGGGTAGCTAACTATTAATGTAATCTACTATTAGGAGTAGTATCCCTGTCCCAAAAAAAGTATCATTCTCATTTCCCACGAAATCAAACTTTTTAAACTTCGACCAAATAAATATTAAATATTAATATTTATAGTGCATAAGTAGTATCATTAGATGAACCGTTGAACATAATTTCATAATAAACTTATTTGGAGATACAGATGTTGCTAATACTTTCTACAAACTAGTCAAACACAGCACGAGCCTCATAGCGAGATTCTTTTTCGATGGAGGGAGTATAGAGGATCAAACAGCAGTACTAAAACACTTCTGATAATCAAGGTCAGGCAATAATATCCTCATGAGGAGCTTTCGTAGCATCTTCAGCTTTCTTTTCTTCTCTCGCACGAGCCCTTGACAAAGCCTCGGTCATATCAGAGTTCACAGGCACATTAACTTTCAGCAGATCAATGAAAGCTTCGACATCTTTGACCTCCCCTTCTTCTCCAAGATACTTAAATATCATCTCAATAATCGAAGGACTAGGGACCCAACCAGAATTAGGTGTGCACATATAGAGGGCATTTTTGGTCAGCTCATAAGCTCTCGCGACATCACCTTTCTCCATATAGCCACTTGCCACAATTTCCCAGCTGGTTGAAGCAGGCATCTTTCCCTTTACCAAGAAGCCGTCGAGCAGCGCCTCGGCCTTGTCCAGCAAGCCCTTTTGGCAGTACCATGTCAGCAGCACATTTGGAACTTTGAAGTCCAATGCATTTTTGCTGGACTCCCACTCTCTCAGTAAGTCTTCAGCTTCCACGATCTCATCAAGCTTCACAAGCACTGCAAGCATGTTGGTGTAGTCCGTGTTAAGATGCCTCTTACAATTCGACATTTGCAGCGCCCATAGCCTCTTGACCTCTGATTTATCACCAAGGTGGCCATACAGGGAAATCAAGTGTCTAAAGGCATTCAAATCCTTTTTACCCATTCTTGCCTCTGCTTTCTTTAAGGCAGAGTATGCCTTCTCCCTTAGGCCACCTTTAATGTATTGGCTTGCAACGACAGCATAGGTATTCCAGTCCACAACAATTTGAGGATTACATTCCATCTCCTCCAGGGCGCTCTCCATCCCCAAAAGGTCAGCTCTCGTGCCATAAGAATTTATGCATATCCTGTAGCTAAAATTATCAGGAACAATCCCATTGCTCTTCATTTCTGCCATCACCAAAGGGACCCTCTCATGCTGCCCTATGTTGGTATAGAGCCTCATGAGGTCGTTGTATGGGAGAGCGGAGAACACGAAACCCAGCTCTTTCATCTTCTGAAAATGGGCCAACGCTTTGTCGACCAAGAGTTCTCGTACATAGCAGTTGAGAAGTGCACCATGTGGCTTCTCTGTTTTATCTTTGTCAGATAGGCTATTGAAATAGGACTCTGCTGCTCCAACTCCATGAATATGACCAATTAAATCCAGGTGAACAGCATGATCCTTTGGCAAAAATGTGACATGGCCCTTGAGATTCATCCACTCAGAGACCTGCGCAAAAGTGAAAAGATAATGATCAATGAGGGATGACAAGAAAAAACTGTGCATACAGCAAGTCTGCAATGCTAAGTCCTAGCAATATATGCTTCCCGACGACATGTATTCAGTAATTATGTGCTATGACTATGGACCAACAATGGTGATGGCCAAGCTTGTACCGAATCCTATATGTTGGCCAGCATTGTGGATACTGATAGGGGTAAGCAGATAAGTAGTACCTATGGCTGAAAAGCAGGCCAAAATCTCTCTGGACTCCTGAATTCCTAGCAAGAATTAAAGTTGCCCTCCCCTCTTTGTATCAATCCTATCCATGTTTCTCACAGAAGGAAAAAATATTCACAAAAAGTATTTCACGTGATTAGCAATTTAGCATCGTACAAAATGAGCCACATTGCATTTTATAAATTTCGTGATTAGCAATTTAGCATCGTACAAATGAGCCGCATTGCATTTTATAAATTTTTGCATTACATCGTGATCGAGAGAAATATATCTTTGTCTGTAGCAGCATTACATCATACACATACACCTCAAATGAAAATACACAGATAAAGATAATATGGCAAGAAAAACAACACCATCCCCTCATATCATTTCATCGAACACCTTGCAAGCGCTCCAGAATGGAAGGAGGGGAAGCATGGAGGAGAGCGGTATCTACCTCGAGGGCCTGACGGTGGCGGCGGCGCGTGCGCAGCTCCCTGATGATGCGTCGGAGATCAACGTCTTGGAGGCGGTTTTCGGGCTGCGCCGCCCACCGTTCGATCTCCGGTACGAGGAGTGTGCCCGGGCTGCCCAGCGGCCACAGCGTGGACCCCAGGGTCGGTGGCCGCGCCGGCGGCGTTCCGTCCTCCGCGCTGTTGCTGGGAGATGCGGAGGCAACGGAGCGTGAGGACGGGACGGGGAGGAGCCTTCTGCGGCGGCCAAGGCTGAGCAGGCGGCGCGCCGCGGCGAAGAGAGAGGACGAGGCCATGGTGAACGGCGTGGCGGCCGGGTGGTGGCTTCCCGTGCACTTTACTTGCCGTAGCCTTGTAGCCGGTGCGGGCTTTGGGCCTCTCGATTGTGGGCTTTAGTCAATTTCCATTTGGTTTTCTGCCCAATTCTCGTTGGCCCCTCTCCTTGAAACCCTATACTCCCTCCGTCCCATCAGGTTTGTCACCCCTGATTCCGTAAGTATAAATCTTATTCGATCTTCGTCTTATTCAAATTTTTTTGCACAAAATATAATTTATTTTGTTACGACTTATTTTATCAATGAAGATACTTGAATATTGATTAATTTATTTTATGATTTGTATAAATATTTTGAATAAGACAGATGGTCAAACATGAAGTTCAAAAAGTCAAAAACGACGAACTCCATGGGACAAAGGGAGTATGCCTGAACGGAACCAAAACAAAACGGAATTTTTATATACTCCCTGCCTCTAAGAAAACATGCAATTATAGGTTATAATATAAAGTTTCCACGTTTAACTAAATTTTTAGTGAATAATGTTCATGTTAATGGTTACAAATTAATTCATTATTATGGAAATATATTCCATAACTAATCTAATGATATTTATTTGATATTATAAATATTAATATTTTTTTATCTATAATTGGTCAAACAAAGCATACTAAAACATGGTAATGTGCTAGAATTGCATGTTATCTTGGAAGAGAAAAAATCTACATCCCTGACCCTATATTATTGGTGTAGTCGATTACCTTCTTGAGCTCTACTGATATCTTATCCGAACTTTGAAAACCGCACTCAAATGACCCATATCTTTTGATTTGGAGACCAAAGTCGGACATCGGCACTCACAGGTAAATGTCTACCAAGCAACTGATCTTGGCCCCTGGACATCCAAAATCCTACGCTTGAGATGCATGTCTAGTCTAGGCGCAAAGCAAACAGCCCTGTCTACGTTTGTTAGAAATAAGTGATCGAGCGAACAGACTACACATAGCATTATATCTAAGATATAAAAGTTTTTGGAAAAGACAATTTTGCATTGAATAATAATACAAATTTAGGTGGGGAACGCCTCCCCTTGGTGACCTTCAAATAGAAAAAATACTAGTACAAACTTGGCAAGTATTATATCATAAATTTCAATTTATCGGTCAATCTCCACTAACAAGCTGATAATGTAGTCTAATTAAAAATAGAGTGAGGATACGTGCCCTTTCCACTCTATCTTAATTAAAAAATATAGCGCACTATTTTCTCAAAAAAAAAAAAATATAGTGCACTGTGACTTCCAAAATTTGTATACTGAAAATATTAACCATTAGGGTCATGAAACTTCTCACTGAGAGTGGCCTAACGGATCACGTGGTAATGCCTTATGCTACTGCTTCCCTCCGTTCTAAATTTTAAATCATTATGATTTTTCTAGATACATAACTTTTATTTATGTATGTATAATTGTGTCATGTGGAGTCGGAAATTATATATACATGTATGTATGCAAATAAACTATTTCCCTATTGTCAAGAAGAAATAAAATGACTTAAAATTAAGAACAGAGATAATACAAAATAAACGGCGAACCAAACACCACCTTATAAAACTCAGCTAGTATACTGGAATTAATAAAAACAATCAACTATGCAAGAAAGGGGCAGGAAACTATTGATTTAATCTACAATTAGGAGTAGTAGTTCCTCCGTTCTACAAAGATTCTCACTTTCCGAGAAGCCAAACGATTTTAACTTTGACTAAATATATACAAAAAACTAATATTTATAGTGTATAATTAGTATCATTAGCTGAATCATTGGTTATATTTTTAGAGATCTTTTACAATGGTTGGAAAAGCACCATGGTACCTCCAGGTACTTTCATCTTTTTTATTTTCTAAGTAATTAAATGAGAAATATATTATGATGGGTATTTTAGTGTCTTATAGTTTTTTTTTTTTTTTTGGGAAACAGAAGATTTTATTGCATCCTAGAAGCAGTACATCGAGTTGATACACGGCTTTGGGATGAAACTTGCAACCTCTGCCTAAAGGATAGGCACACAACTAAATAGAAAATAAAAGCCGAGCAAACTCTAGTGACATTCAATCCTAAGACTAGATCGTCACCCATATGCCGGGTAAAGATATCCTCCACCACTTGCTCCAAAAGTCGCGATGCCGCCTCAACTATATCTTGGAGCTCCGACTTCTGAAGATAGCCATGAAAAGAGCATGTGGGAGATTGCATAGATAACCTGCTAGAGTTAAGTATTTTAGTGGCTTATTGGCTAACAGTTAGTTATATGTTGATGTTTTGACAGCAGAAGATAGATACATATGCCATTTCTTGATAAATACGTACTCAGACTAAGAGATAATATGGCTACAAATGGTAATATATATAAATGGTGTCTTATGTCACTACAAAATTACACAGCGTTGCTGCATACTCAGGTATGTATGCAGAGGTGCCCGTGAAAAAAAAGAGTGAAGATTAGTCCAACCTGAATTGTTTAGCATCATGCATAATGTCTTGTACTTTTCATCTTATGCTATCTCGTTAGCAATCTAATTTTTTATAATGATATAATGTGCTACCTGGTCAGGCGATTCAGAATATGGTTTTACTTTTAGTTATTGCCTTTTACCTATTCTGTTGTACCACTGTTGGATCATGAAAGAAAGTATTGTCTGGTCGTTAATTATTGTTCCATGTAATTAATCATTTGGTCTCCATCTGTCATAAATCATGTATATGCATACATTTTTTTTCCAACGACTGTCATGTTACAATCAGGTCTATTCATTTCATTTCAGATTCCATTACTACCTTCCTGTCCACTATGGCAGGTAATATTAGGCCCTGGTATTTGGCACGGCCTCGAGGTCTTTCCCTGTTGGCTGCCTTCACTTCGGGTGGTTAGCACCCTGCTTCTTTTTTGTTGTGTTTAGTTACTGTCACAGGCACTTTGTTCCCCTGAGCAGCAGTGTAGTGTGCATGTATGGGTTTAGAGTTGTGTGTGTGGTTTTGTATGGGTTCTTGTCCCATTTTTATATTCTTAATATAATCATGCACAGCCCTCCTGTGTTTTTAAGGAAAAAAAATCACCTGTTCTTATATAATGTATGTCATTTCACCATTTATAATGCCAATTCTTAACTGCATCCCACAAGAACCGGCGCAGTGTAGCTTCCGTTGCCTGTTCAGCTTTATTTTCTTCTCTCGCACGAGCCCTTGACAAAGCCTCGGTCATATCAGAATCCATTGGCATACTAACATTTAGCAGATCAATGAAAGCTTTGACATCCTTAACCTCCCCTTCATCCCCAAGATACTTAAGTATCATCTTAATCATCGAAGGATTATTAGGGATCCAGTCAGAATTAGGGGGGCGCCTATAGAGGGCATTTTTTGTCAGCTCATAAGCTCTCGCAACATCACCTTTCTCCGTATAGCCACTTGCCAAAATTGCCCAGCTGGTTGAAGTAGGAATCTTACCCTTTTTCAAGAAGCCATTGAGCAGCGCCTCAGCCTTTTCCAGCAAACCCCTTTGGCAGTATCCTTTGAGCAGGATATTTGGAACTTTGAAGTTGAATGCACTTTTGCTGGACTCCCACTCTTTCAGCAAGTCTTCAGCTTCCGTAATCTCATCAAGCTTCACAAGCACTGCAAGCATGTGGGTGAAGTTCGCATTAAGAAGCCTCTTACAGTTCAACATTTGCAGTGCCCGTAGCCTCTTGACCTCTGATTTGTCCCCAAGTTGGCCATACAGGGAAATCAAGAAGCTATAGGCAAATGAATCCTGTTTATCGATTTTTGCCTCTGCTTTCTGCAAGGCAGAGTATGCCTTCACCCTCAGGTCACCCTTAATGTAGTGGCTTGCAACAGCAGCATAGGTATTCCAGTTGACAACAACTTGAGGCGCACATTCCATATCCTCCAGGGTGTTCTCCAACCCAAAAAAGTCAGCTCTTGTGCCATAAGCATTTATGCATATGGTGTAGCTAAATCTATCGGGAACAATCCCATTGCTCTTCATTTCTGCCATCACCAAAGGGACCCTCTCGTGCTGCCCTATGTTGGTATAGAGGCTCATGAGGTTGTTGTATGGGAATGCGGAGACCACGAAACCCAGCTCTTTCATCTTCTGAAAATGGGCCAATGATTTGTCAACCAAGGGTTCTCGTGTGTAGCAGTTGAGAAGTGCACCATATGGTTTCTTTTTCTTATATTTGTCAGAAAGGTTATTGAAGTAGGTCTCTGCTGCTCCAATTCCATGAATATGACCGATTAAATCCAGGTGAACAGCATGATCCTTTGGCCGAAATTTGACGTGGCCCTTGAGATTCATCCACTCAGAGACCTGGGGAAAGTGAAAAGATAATGATCATTATATTACACCCTCGAGCTGCTCGATGAAATGAGTTGCATATCGCATTTAGAAATTTCTGCACTACATTGTGCGAGAAATCAACCCTCTTTCTGTAGCAGCATCACATCATGTCATCATACACATCCACCTCAAATGTGAATACCAAGATAAAGATAATATGGCAAATGAAAAAAGAAACAACACACCCATATCATTTCATCGAACACCTTCCACACGCCAACGGCAAAAAGGAACCTAGAATGATTGAATGAAATGAAAGCAGGGCATGAAGGAGAGCGATATCTACCTCGAGGGCCTGGCGACGGCGGCGGCGCGTGCGCAGCTCCTTGACGATGCGTCGGAGATCAACGTCTTGGAGACGGTTTCCGGGCCGCGCTGCCCATAGTTCAATCTCCGGAACGAGGAGTGTGCCCGGGTGGCCCAGGGTCGGCGGCCGCGCTGACGGCGTTCCCTCATCCGCGCTGTTGCTGAGATACGAGTTGGCAACGGCGCAAGAGGGCGGGACGGGGAGGAGCCCTCCGCGGCGGCCGAGGATGACCAGGCGGCGCGCCGCGGCCAATAGAGAGGACGAGGCCATGGCGAACGGCTTGGCGGGTGGCGGGTCTGGCGGCAGCTTCGGCGCTTCGTGGGCACTCTCTTTTCGAATTTGGGCTTTAGCTATTTCAGTCATCGGCCCCTCCTCTCCTCGAAACCCTTGTCCAAAAAAAAAAAAAACACACAACAACAACTGACAACACACATCTACAAGATGTTATTGGCGCAGTCTGATTTTGTTTTTAAAATAATATTTTTAAATGACTAATCGCAAATCTACAAGATGTTATATAAAAATTTAAGATATAACCCCTGGCCGATAACAGATCACGCGGTAACGCATTACACCAACCACAAGTACCGGCATCGCTTCCCTTCGGGTGGTCTGATTATTATGCTAATAATAATAATTCCTCTATTCCAAATTTTAAATCTCTCTGATCTTGTTAGATACATATCTTTTTTTATGTATCTATGCATAATGTACATCTAGGTAAATGATAGAACATGTGTACTCCCTCCGGGATGGTATTAGAAGTCGTTTTTAGACAAGGTTTGGGTCAAACATCGGAAATATAAATCATCAATAACTTTTAAATTGTTGAGTTTGTAAATGTAAAAATTATATGAGTAGATTTGTCTTAAAAAATACTTTGATAAAAGTATACATATATCACATCTTCATAAATATTTTTATAATAATAAGAGGTCAAAGTTGTGTTTGGAGATCGTGTCATTGTCCCTAAACAACTTCTAATACCATCCCGGAGGGAGTATCTACAAACTTAATATTTAAAATGGAGGGGATACAAAGCAAATGAAGAACCAAACACCACCTTATCCAACTAATTTAATCTACAATTAGAAGTTATGAGAAGTCAAACTTTTCTTTTAACTTTGACCAAATATATATAAAAAAATAATATTAGAGTGCATAATTAGTATCATTAGACGAACAGCTGAACATAATTTCATAATAAATTTAATTGGGGATACAAGTGTTGCTAATACTTTTTTACAAACTAACCAAACTCAGCACGAACATCAAAGCGAGGTGCTTTTTGGATGGAGGGAGTATATAGGAACAAACAGCAGTGCTGAAACACCATTTCACTGACAATCAAGGTCAGGCAGTAATATCCTCACGAGGAGCTTCTGTTGGCTCTTCAGCTTTCTTTTTCTTCTCTCGCACGAGCCCTTGACAAAGCCTCGGTCATATCAGAATCCATTGGCATACTAACTTTTAGCAGATCAATGAAAGCTTCAACATCCTTAACCTCCCCTTCACCCCCAAGATACTTAAGTATCATCTTAATCATCGAAGGATTCTTAGGGATCCAGTCAGAATTAGGGCGCCTATAGAGGGCATTTTTGGTGAGCTCATAAGCTCTCGCGACATCACCTTTCTCCGCATAGGCACTTGCCAAAATTGCCCAGCTGGTTGAAGTAGGAATCTTACCCTTTTTCAAGAAGCCATCGAGCAGCGCCTCAGCCTTTTCCAGCAAGCCCCTTTGGCAGTATCCTTTGAGCAGGATATTTGGAACTTCGAAGGTGAAAGCATTTTTGCTGGACTCCCATTCTTTCAGCAAGTCTTCAGCTTCCATGATCTCATCAAGCTTGACAAGCACTGCAAGCATGTGGGTGAAGTTCGCGTTAAGAAGCCTCTTACAGTTCAACATTTGCAGTGCCCATAGCCTCTTGACCTCTGATTTGTCCCCAAGTTGGCCATACATGGAAATCAAGAATCTATAGGCATCGAAATCCTTTTTACCCATTTTTGCCTCTGCTTTCAATAAGGCAGAGTAGGCCTTCTCCCTTAGGTCACCCTTAATGTAGTAGCTTGCAACAGCAACATATGTATCCCAGTCAACAACAACTTGAGGTGCACAATCCATCTCCTTCAGGGTGTTCTCCAACCCCAAAAAGTCAGCTCTTGTGCCAAAAGCATTTATGCATAAGTTGTAGCTAAATTTATCGAGAACAATTCCATTGCTCTTCATTTCTGCCATCACCAAAGGGACCCTCTCATGCTGCCCTGTGTTGATGTACAGGCACATGAGGTTGTTGTATGGGAGCGCAGTTAACACGAAACCCAGCTCTTTCATCTTCTGAAAATGGGCCAATGCTTTGTCGACCAAGAGTTCTCGTGTGTAGCAGTTGAGAAGTGCACCATATGGTTTCTTTTTCTTATCTTTGTCAGAAAGGTTATTGAAGTAGGTCTCTGCTGCTCCCACTCCATGAATATGACCGATTAAATCCAGGTGAACAGCATGATCCATTGGCTCAAATTTGACATGACCCTTGAGATTCATCCACTCAGAGACCTGTGCAAAGTAAAAAGATAATGATCAATGAGGAATGCCAAGAAATTCGTACTAAAGGGATCCAGTAGTTGGTCACTTTGTTTTATGCTTCCTCTGTGCCTGTAATCCACTGTGCATTGTCACTTTGTTTTATGTTTCCTCTGCTTAATGAAAAACGCGCTGAAGGGCGTGATCTCGAAAAAAAAAATGCCAAGAAATTCGTACTAAACTGTGCATCCAGCAAGTCTGACACGCTAAGTACTAGAACATATATGCTTCTTGAGGACATGTATTCACTAAAGATGTCCTATGAAGCAATGATGGCCAAGCTTGTGCTAAATCCTATAAGTTGACCAGCATTGTGGATACAGATAGGGGTTAGCACACAAGTATATCGCTATGACTGAAAAGCAGGCCAAAATCTCTCTGGACTCCTGAATTCCTAGCGATAATTCAAGTTGCCCTCTTTGCATTAGTTCTATCCATGTTGCTCACAGAAGGAGAAAGTATCAACAAAACCTATTTCACGTGATTACAATCGTAGCAGTGAGTCACATATCGCTATGATCGAGAGAAATATACCATCTTTCTATAGCAGCATTACATGATACACATACTCCTCAAATGCAAATACGAAGATAAACAACATCATCCTCCATATCATTTCATCGAGCACCTTGCACGCGTGACAGCAAGCGCCCTAGAATGGAAGGAAGGGAAGTATGAAGGAGACAGTTATCTACCTCGAGGGCCTGACGGTGGCGGTGGCGCGTGCGCAGCTCCCTGACGATGCCTCGGAGATCAACGCCTTGGAGGCTGTTTCCGGGCTGCGCCGCCCACTGTTCCATCTCCTGCAGGGTGTTCTCCAACCCCAAAAGGTCAGCTCTTGTGCCATAAGAATTTATACATATCCTGTAGCTAAAATTATCGGGAACAATCCCATTGCTCTTCATTTCTGCCATCACCAAAGGGACCCTCTCATGCTGCCCTATGTTGGTATAGAGGCTCATGAGGTTGTTGTATGGGAGCGCGGTGAACACGAAACCCAACTCTTTCATCTTCTGAAAATGGGCCAATGCTTTGTCGACCAAGAGTTCTCGTGTGTAGCAGTTGAGAAGTGCACCATATGGTTTCTTTTTCTTATCTTTGTCAGATAGGTTATTGAAGTAGGTCTCTGCTGCTCCCACTCCATGAATATGACCGATTAAATCCAGGTGAACAGCATGATCCATTGGCTCAAATTTGACGTGACCCTTGAGATTCATCCACTCAGAGACCTGTGCAAAGTGAAAAGATAATGATCAATGAGGGATGCCAAGAAAAAAAACTGTGCATACAGCAAGTCCGCAACGCTAAGTCCTAGCAATATATGCTTCTTGAGGACATGTATTCAGTAATTATGTGCTATGACTATGGACCAACGATGGTGATGGCCAAGCTTGTACTGAATCCTATGTGTTGACCAGCATTGTGGATAGTGGTAGGGGTAAGAACATAAGTAGTACCTATGACTGAAAAGCAGGCCAAAATCTCTCTGGACTCCTGATTTCCTAGTAATAATTAAAGTTTCCCTCTTTGTATCAGTCCTATCCATGTTTCTCACACAAGGAAAAAAAGTATTCGCAAAAAACTATTTCAAAGTGATTAGCATCGTAGAAATGAGTTGCATCACATTTTAGAAATCTTTGCATTACATCATTATATAGAACTGGGGTGTGGGGTGGGGGTGGGAGCTTCCCCACCTTTCCATTCAAAAAAAATAGAGTTGAAGGGCAGCGAAGTGGCACGCACCTGAAATACGAATACCAAGAGAGAGGCAACAAAAATCCCCCCATATCATTTCATCAAACACCTTGCACGCGCCTAGAATGGAAGGAGGAGGGCATGGAGCGATGGTGATCCGTATCTACCTCGAGGGCCTGACGGTGGCGGCGGCGCGTGCGCAGTTCCCTGACGATGCGTCGGAGATAAACGTCTTGGAGGCGGTTTTCGGGCTGCGCCGCCCACCGTTCGATCTCCGGCACGAGGAGTGTGCCCGCTGCCCAGCGGCCACAGCGTGGACCCCAGGGTCGGCGGCCGCGCCGGCGGCGTTCCCTCCTCCGCGCTGTTGCTGAGGAGATGAGGAGGCAATGGAGCGTGAGGACGGGACGGGGAGGAGCCTTCTGCGGCGGCCAAGGCCGAGCAGGCGGCGCGCCGCAGCGAGAAGAGAGGACGAGGCCATGGCGAGGAGCCGCGTGGCGGGTGGCGGCTTCGACCGGCCTTTCGACCGGCCCGGCTTCGACGGGCACTGAGTTTGCCGTAGGCAGTGCAGTAGTAGCCAGGGGGCTTCATTTTGGAACTTGGGCTCTAGCCATTTCGGTTTTGGGCCCAGTTCTCGTCGGCCCCTGCTATTGAAACCCATGCCCGAACGGGAAAAAAAAAGAGAAAGTATTCTACATCCATTAATTAATTCTACATCCATTAATTAATTAATTATTTTTGTCTCCCTAAATGTTTTTGACATAAAATATATATAAATAGTATACTGTGTGTAATTTACAAAAAAAACGACCAACCAACTATCCAAGGATGGGGTCGCTAACTATTAATTTATAATAATCTATACAATTAGTAGTAGTACTTCTGTCACAAAAAGTATGATTCCCATTTCCCAATAAGTCAAACTATTTTAACTTTGACTAAAAAAATATATATATATACATTAATATTTATAGTGCATAATTAGTGTCATTAGATGAATCGCTGAATATAATTTCCTAATAAACTTATTTGGGGATACAAATATTGTTAATACTTTCTACAGAGTACAGACTAATGAAACTAATCTTTTTGGATGGAGGGAGTATATAGGATCAGACAGCAGTACTGAAATACCATTTCACTGACAATCATGGTCAGGCAATAATATCCTCACGAGGAGCTTCTGTTGTCTCTACAACTTTCTTTTCTTCTCTCGCACGAGCCCTTGACAAAGCCTCGGTTATATCAGAGACCGTTGTCTCTACAGCTTTGTCTCTACAGCTTTCTTTTCTTCTCTCGCACGAGCCCTTGACAAAGCTTCGGTCATATCAGAATCAACTGACACAGCAACTTTTAGCAGATCAATGAAAGCTTCGACATCCTTAACCTCCCCTTCATCCCCAAGATACTTAAGTATCATCTGGATCATCGAAGTACTAGGGATCCAGCCAGAATTAGGGGCACGCCGATAGAGGGCATTTTTTATCAGCTCATAAGCTCTCGCGACATCACATTTCTCTGTGTAGCCACTTGCCACAAGTGCCCAGCTGGTTGAAGTAGGCATCCTACCCTTTTTCAACAAGCCTTCGAGCAGCGCCTCAGCCTTTTCCAGCAAGCCCCTTTGGCAGTATCCTTTGAGCAGGATATTTGGAACTTCGAAGTTGAATGCATTTTTGCTGGATTCCCACTCTTTCAGCAAGTCTTCAGCTTCCACGATCTCATCGAGCTTCACAAGCACTGCAAGCATGCTAGCGTAGTCCTTGTTAATATGCATCATACAGTTCGACATTTGCAGAGCCCATAGCCTCTTGACCTCTGATTTGTCCCCAAGTTGGCCATACAGTGAAATCAAGTGTCTATAGGCTTCGAAATCCTTTATACGCATTTTTGCCTCTGCTTTCTGCAAGGCAGAGTATGCCTTCTCCCTTTGGTCACCCTTAATGTAGTGGCTTGCAACAACAGCATAGGTATTCCAGTCAACAACAACTTGAGGCGCACATTCCATCTCCTTCAGGGTCTTCTCCAACCCAAAAAAGTCAGCTCTTGTGCCATAAGCATTTATGCATATGTTGTAGCTAAATTTGTCGGGAACAATCCCGTTGCTCTCCATTTCTGACATCACCAAAAGGACCCTCTCATGCTTCCCAATGTTGGTATAGAGGCTCATGAGGTTGTTGCAGGGAAGCGCGGCGACCACAAAACCCAGCTCTTTCATCTTCTGAAAATGGGCCAATGCTTTGTCAACCAAGCGTTGTCGTGTGTAGCAGTTTAGAAGCGCAGCATAGGGCTTCTCTGTCTTATCTTTGTCAGATAGGTTATTGAAGTAGGTCTCTGCTGCTCCAACTCCATGAACATGACCGATTAAATCCAGGTGAATAGCATGATCCCTTGGCAGAAATTTGATGTGACCCTTGAGATTCATCCACTGAGAGACCTGCGTAATGTGAAAAGATAATGATAACTGAAGGATGCAAAGAATTCGACTGTGCATACAGCAAGTCTGCAACGCTAAGTCCTAGAACATATATGCTTCGAGGACATGCATTCACTAATCATGTGCTATAAAGTAATGAGGGCCAAGCTTGTACTAAACCCTATATGTTGACCGGCATTGTGGATACAGATAGGGATAAGCATGTACTAAGTAGTACCTATGACTGAAAAGCAGGCCAAAATCTCTGGACTCGTGAATTCGTAGCAATAATTAAAGTCAATTCCTAACGATAATTAAATTTGCCGTCTTTGTATCAATCCATCAATGTTTCCGACAGAAGGACAAAAGTATTCACAAAAACTATTTCACGTTATTAGCAATAGCATTGTAGCAATGAGTCAGGATATCACATTTTATAAATTTCTGGATTACATCATTAATCGTGATTGAGAGAAATATATGCCCATTCTGTAGCAGCATGACATCATACACATACATCTAAAATGCAAATACGAAGAGACAGATAATACGGCAAGAAAAACAACATCATCTCCTCCCATTATCATTTCATCGAACACCATGCACGCGCCAATGACAGCAAGCGGACTAGAACAGAAGGAGGATGGCTACCTCGAGGGCCTGACGGTGCCGGCGTCGCGTGCGCAGCACCTTGACGATGCGGTGGAGCTCAGCGGCTCGGAGGTGGTTTCCGGGCCGGGCCGCCCACCGTTCGATCTCCGGCACAAGGAGTGTGCCCGGGTTGCCCAGCGGCCACAGCGTGGATCCCAGGGACGGCGGCCGCTCCGGTGGCGTTCCCTCCTCCGCGCTGTTGCTACGAGACGAAGAGGCTGCGGCACGAGAGGGCGGGACGGGGTGGAGGCCTCTGCGGAGCAGGCGGCGCGCCGCGGCGAAGAGAGTCGTCGCCATGGCGAACGGCGTGGCGGGTGCCCGTGCGGGATTTGGCAAATTCGGCCTCGATGCTTCATTTATATAACTGAACTGGGCCTCTCTTCTGGGATTTGGGATTTAGCCATTTCGGTTTTGGGCCCAATGCACGTCGGCCCCTTTCCTTGAAACCCTTGTAGAAAGGGGGAAATGCTATTCTTTCTCATAAAAAAAAATCTCTTGTTGTAGTCTGATTTTTTCTCTTCTCAAACTCTAAAACCAAATATCTCACCTTTGCGAACTCTTAAAACCATTCGTATTACCTCCATGTTCTGGTTTGATGTAGTTTCGAAGACATTTTTCATATATTTAAAAAAAAAAAATCCTCGACCCACCTGGGACTAAGACTAGCCCCGGGCATTTTTTGCTTAAGAAGAAGACCTTCTCACGCAGGTCGAGAAAACCCACCGAACCCCTGCCCCATCCTGATACAAGGGCACCGTTACCCAGGTGAGAACCGGGCCGGGAGGCAACCGTGCTTTGGCCATGGGACGGCGGAGAGGTTTTTAACCACAAATGAAAAATGCGAAAATTCGCTCCCCCGAGTCGAACCCAGACTTGTGGAGTGCTTCAGAGTGGCTCTAACCATTGGGCTAGAGGCTCTTTGACTTTTTCATATATTTAAGAAAAACAAAAAATAACTGTTAAGGTTTTTAAAGCACACAATTCCTCAAAGCTACTTCAAAGTTTTGAAAACAATTCTAGACTAAATTGAGATATGAAAAATCAAAATAAATCATTTAGGGCTCGTGAAAACATCTTTATTAGAAACTTTAAAAATATAGGTTTATTAGATCTACAAAATAAGGAAAATATCCAGAAAAAGCTAAATTTTTCCAAAGTCAAACGAACTATATTTTACAGTACGACTTGTGTGCTGCAATCTGCATGCGTATGTGCATGAAGCATTTGCACGTGCAGCCGTGATTGGTGGCCACAGGCAAAGCTCAGCTCTGTGTACGTACATATATACGCACGCAGCCAGATCTCGGCATGGCCGACGACGATGGATTTGCATTGTTTACGCGCCATTGCATGTACGTCCGATCCATTCTTGCATTGGCAGCAGCACCAAGTCAATTATAGTCGGACGACGCATGCAATTTGCCATGCTTTTCCAGCTACCAGTACAATATATATAGTACAATGAGATAGGTAGTTGTATATATTCTTTTATCCAACTAGCTAGTAGCTCAATGTAATGCATGAGATGGTACAAATGATTTCGATGTGTGTGTCTAACTGCCTATATATAGCTTATTATTGGCTCTCCATGCACTCGTTATATAGTGGCCATGTGCAACGGCATATTTATTTATTTATTTTGAGGGAATGTGCAACGGCATATATACATATTGCATGGAACCATTATATATATATTGCATCTCAATACATGCATATGGCAGCATCCATTAAGAACAACGAACTTAACGAACGGTTATGACAGTTATGCAATGAACACTTCCACTCCGGCATATTTGGAGTTGGACACACAAGCAAAAAACACACACACACACCATTATTGGCTAACAACACAAATAAGCTGCATGCTGACTCTAGCTAGATAGAGACAGCTAGCCACTACTACAAAAGCCAACTAAGGGAGCGCTTGGTATTTACATTAGGGCGCTCATATTTTGAGCCGCCCCTAACGTATCTAAAAATCTGTTGACGAAACCGCCCTAATGACGCGACATATTAGGGGCGCTCCTGTAACAGCCCCCTCTGTTATCGGGGCGGTTCAATCACCAAAATGCCCATAATGTGGTCCACAATAGGCGGCTATATTGAGCCCCTTTCTGATGGGTTGCGAATTTTAAAATGAGGCACTAAAAATTAAAATTTCTCAGAAACGACCTCGGACGAAAACTTCCTAAATATGAAATGTAGACCTCGAAAAAGTTATGAAATTTTGTAGTTGACCACTTTTAGTTAAATCATCTAGTCATGCAAAAGCTGTGTTCAAATGTCTCAAATTTGAAATTCAAATTTCGTAAGCGACCTCGAACGGAAAAACTTCCTAAATATGAAATTTAGATCTCGAAAAGTTATGAAACTTTGTAGTTGACCACTTTTTAGTTCGAAATCATCTAGTCATGCAAAAGTCGTGTTCAAATGTCTCAAATTTGAAATTCAAATTTAAATAAATCGACCTCGGATGGAAAAACTTCCTAAATATGAAATGTAGATCTCAAAAAGTTATGAAACTTTTTGTAGTTGACCACTTTTAGTTCGAATCCGTTTAGGGCCTCAAATAATCAATTTACACTTTCAGTTTGTATAATATATGAGGACGCGGATGGAATATGGACACATCATAAGCGCAATGGAGGTGAGGGAACTTGGCGAGCTTGAGGTTAATGGGTTCGAATCTTAGCGGCCGCAATATTTGTTGCAAAAAGCCTAAAAAAATCACCATGTGTAGGGATGTGGGTGGCTGGCCGGTGGGTCCTACCCTGATTAAAAAAAATCTTTTGTTATTTTTTTTAAAATTTTGAAAATGCGAAATCTGGGATTCACATTAGGGACGGCTCGAAGCCGCCCCTGATGTGTTCACATTAGGGTGGACAAACATTAGGGACGCTTGTTTAGGGGCGGTTGGAAAAACCGCCCCTAAAGTCCATCACGAGCCGCCCCTATTGGCTTCTGTAGTAGTGAGCTGATCTGATGAGCAAACAACAGCGCATGCATGCAAAGCATATCCTATAGCTATCTCTCTCTATAGACTAGAATGGATTCGTTCTCCGTGCCAATGTCATCAATTTTGCTAGTGTGTGTGGTGAAGTGGTAAAACACTGTCAACCTATCTCTATAATAAGCTTATATTTTGTCTTGTCGATCGTCGATGCAATTTACTATCACTTCTCGAATCACACCCTTTGCCGAGTACCGGATGCTTTGCGGAGTGCTTTTATGGGCACTCGGTAAAGACATTCTTTACTGAGTGCAAAACACTGACACATGGCAAAGGATCCAAAGCACACTTGGCGAAGACCAGGCGGAGTGGCAGAAAATCCAGCACTCCGCCGTCAGTCTTTGGTCAAGCGTGAGTCTTTGCCGAGTGACGCTGTCTCGACGATCAGTAAAGAGGGGGGCTTTGCCGAGTGCGTTGCCGTTGCGACACTTGGTAAAGGTGATGTCACCATCAAGTTTTCCATCTATGAACATTTCTTTACCGAGTGTTTTTTTGGCACTGAGTAAAAAACCTTTGTCGTGTGGTCTTTATCGAGTGTGTTCGGGTCATTGCCGAATTAAGGGGTGTTTGGTTTACAAACCTACCCTGCCACGCCGAACGTTTGTCCGCCACAACGTCCGAGGCGTGCGTTTGGTTGCCGTGCGAGTATTGGCCGCCATCACTTTTCTTTCTGCCGTTTTTACGCATCTTTTTCTGTACGGTTTCTCGCCACCGCGTGGCGGCGATTTGTTAAGCCACCGCCACACCATGCGCGTGGCTCGCCACACCACGCGGTGGCGAACATAATCACGAACCAAACAGCCCCTAAGTTGGCGAATCCGGTATCCAGCGTAGTATGCTACTATGTCATCGGGGAAAAAAAATGTGGAACGACCACACTGTACGGGCCTACATACTCATGCACAGCAGTGGCAAAAGCAGGTTAAATACTCATGCACACTGTACGAGGCTATGCACAGTATAGTAGTGGCAAACCACGACGTGTCCAAGGTTCGTTGGAGCTTTACTTACTACGTGTCGTAATTACAGTACATGATATGGTCGTCCCCCTGCTGAAACTGCAGATCGAAGACATGCATCGTCATACCTCGTTTTCTGAAACTGCAGATCGATCAGAGACTGCGTCCAAAATCTTCAGTTTGCACGGTTCCTGCTTGTCGATCGGCCGGCTGGCTCTCTCTGGGCCTGCGAATTCAAGCTGGTCCCCTGTGCAACGTGTTAGGCACATCGGATTCAGCACACGCTGATGCAACTGCTGCTGTTGCAGTTGCAGCGCCGTGTAGGATCGTGGGATTCCAACGATATGGTTTTACTATGAATTTATGATTTATAATACGATACTGGATGTCTGCTGGATCGGTTGTAGTATGTAGTAGCTGCTACTAGTAGCAGTACGTATATCGTAGCAGATAACTTATCTGCAAGTGCAATCCCGTGAAGGCACGCAGGGCAAGAAGGTGGCGGCGCGGCGAAGATGCTAGACTCTCATGGATCATGGATGCTTTTTTTTTTTTTCTTTTGAGGAAAAAAGATCATGGATGCTGGCTTACATCATCTCAAAGATGAGCGAAGATGAATGAACGAAGATAGGGAACACATATTCGGTACAAACCTCTCATATATATCTCTAGTACAATTATGAAAACCTAGCTACCTTATTGAAAGTTTGAAACCAAATCCAATGATCTAGCTTAGGGGTAGGTGATGAATCAATTTTTTAATCACTGAATGATGTAAAAAGGTGTAAGAGATTAGTGTCGACTCAACAGACGATCTCGCATATATCGATCACGGTGCATCCTTTTCTCATAACACCATGTTCAAACTGCTTGTTGCAATCTCTTTTCTTCATATTGATCCATACTATATTCATTTCAAATTGTATTTAAGTTTGACTTTTTGAACCCAAAGTTTAACCACTCGTCTTATTCAAAAAATTATAAAAATACAACTTCATTTGTTGTGGCACACTTTTATTAACAAAAGGTCCTTAAGAATGACTAAAATTTGACTATATTTGCACAAATTTTTTTAATAAGATGAGTGGTTAAACTTTGGGTTGAAAAAAGTCAAACAATTACAATTTGAAACGGAGAGGGAGTATTTGTCACCTTAGAGCATATAGCTCTAGTTTTAGCTCATTATGTACCGTTGAAGACGCTTTGAGGCAACGACGAACACACGGCTATCTGTAGTGAATTTGGCTGTAGGATTGTTAGCAGTATGTATGTATATATACATTTACTGATTTAGATATCACTATGTCTATGCATGCATCGATCAGTGTAGTGGTCCTGCTTACGGCACTGCAAGTCACGGGGGTGTTTAGTTGGTGAAATATTTTTGGGTTCGAATCTTGACTTCATTTTGTATTTAGTAATTATTTTTCCCACTATAGACTAACTTAGGCTCAAAAGATTAGTCTCATACTTTTTCACTTAATGCAGCCTTTTCTCATAACATAACACCGTTTCAAACTTCTTGTTGCATCCTTTTCTCATAACACCATGTTCAAATTGCTTGTTGCAATCTCTTTTCTTCATATTGATCCATACTAAATTGCTCCAAATTCTGGTTCGTTTGACTTTTTCACCCCAAAGAAAGTTTAACCACTTTCGTCTTATTCAAAAATTGTAAAAAATACAACTTCTTTTGTTGTGAGACACACTTTATTAACAAAAAGGTAAATTTGACTATATTTGCATAATTTTTTTTAATAAGACGAGTGGTTAAACTTTGGGTTCAAACAATTACAATTTGAAACGGGTGAAATTTATCACCTTAGAGCATAAGCTCTAGTGCTAGCTCATTATGCACCGTTGAAGACGCTTTGAGGCAACGACAAACACACGGCTATCTGTAGTGAATTAGGCTGTAGGATTGTTAGCAGTATGTATATATACATTTACTGATTTAGGTATCACTATGCATGCATCGATCAGTGTAGTGGTCCTGCTTACGGCACTGCAAGTGCGCTTCAGAGTTGTTTAAGATTATTATCACTCTATCAGAGGATCCAAGCAAGACCGGACAAATTAAAGGCGATGAGATGTCCTGTGCCGTACCTCATACGTACCGAAACAAACACAAAGCAAGACAACCCATCACGGAGCAAAATCTATATTCACATGAGCAAGCATATGGAGATTGATGAGCTCCATATATATATCGATCGCTAAACTCCATGATTTTTCTCTCTTTTTCTTCGTGATGATGAATAGCTTCAAAAATCTAGGCGCCATCAAGGTCTCGACGAGATCCCAAGCAAAAACCACGGATCAGTACGTACGGCTCGTGTGATCTGCCTCGGTATCTGTGCGCGCGGCGAAGAAAAAGGATTTGTATTTTTTTTTATATTCTTTTCCTATTGATCGTACGACAACAATCCCCGGCCCCGTACGCCGATCTAGTGTAAAATCGCGATGCATTTGACCTGGCGAGCAGATCGAGCTTAGCTGTTGCTTGGAATTGGAATCTCTCGATCAATCCAGCTTTCTTGCTTACTCTTTTTTTTTTTTTTTTCTCTGAAATTTGGCTCTAAGATTAGTAATGACAGGCCTCATTGTTGAATGTTGACCAATTCAGATTTGACTGAGGAGCAGTTGTTCAGTTAGATGCAACTGTTTCTGCGCATGCATTAACATATTCTTCTGACAACATGCAGGAGTTAGATATGTGTGCCATATATTCCTGCATTAAGAGAAAATCTGTGCATTTTATTATTCAGATATATAATACATGCAAATTGTTTGAATTGGGTACCATGATCATCATGCATATCACTATCACATATAAGTTAGTTACTACTTCTTAGGCTTACCCCCAGGTTTTGTCAAGAGCAGCCTTTGTTCTGTTCTTTTTTACATGCTTAGTACTCTGTTTTCTCTCTAGGCCTAAACACTCTAAAAAAAAACTCTTGGATTGTGTTCTCATAAAAAAAAAAAAAAAACTCTTGTATTTCCGTTGCTTTAATGGAAATGGGGGCTTCCCTCGGTTAAAAAAAAAGGTGGTTACTACTCATAACTCTTATCAATTCAGGAGTCCAAGTGCCAACCTGAACTTTATTAGAAATATAATGTCCACACTGACAATTGTACTCTCATCTATCCAAACCTCTCCCCTAGCTAGCTGCTCTAAAATGTGAACGGAGCATAAGAAAAGGAGGATCACAAGCACAAAACATGAGAATTGGTCGTTAGAATGTCAACACGGCTAATTGAGCTACTAATGAAGCCAGTCCTGGATCCAATAATCCATACATGATCCTCCCCATCTGCATTTCACCAATGATTCGATCTATGAAAATCATTCATGTGGTGGTTCAGGATAATCTAACTGCCTAATTGGGCTTTGGGTGCTGCCAATTGCCTATTTGGGTCCATTTGCTCATGATTAGCATGCATGCACATGATGGAAGGGAAGGAATCTTTCATCGTCTAGACGTCTACCAATCTACTTGCTTGGACTGTGCTTGCAATCTTCAGGTGAGCGTTCACATGAACTCAAGTCTAGTACCATTCTGCGAATATGATTAAGGAATAATCTTGCATTTTCCTCCATTATTCAACGCACTTCAGTTTTTATTTTCTTATGTATTATTAAAGAAAAAGAATGAAGTCTCTAGCTCTAGAACCATATATACCAGGATCCGAATAAATGTAATCATGTGCACTAGAGGCATCTTAGTAATAATAATTCTTTTTGCATCATTGCTTAGGAGTAAAGCTTGATGCCGATCGATATCATCACCTTGCACATGCACTCCCCGGGTCCCCTAGCTAGTTCTTCAGTCCTGCCATGTTCAGAGAGAGAGAGAGAGAGAGAGAGAGATTCTTGAACTAGTAGACGAGGAAGATAAAAAAAAAGAAAGCAGTCAGAGAGCAAAAAGTACATGAATTTTTACATGTATATATATTATCCATCTGCGTGCGGATGCATCCTGATTCCTGATGCCAAGCTGTAGCTGGGGGCGCTCAAAATTTTGTTTGCGTTTGTGCAGTTGCAGTGTGCAGATACCACACCGCCTGGCCTGTTTGTTTTGCATTGGCTTGGCTCCGTTGTTTTCATCCTGTCCTGCGGCGGCAGTTTGTTTTTTTCTCCGTTGCTTCACTGAACTTTAGTTGGATACACGTAAGGCAAAATGATTCTCTGAATCAAGTCATAATTTTCTCCCTTCCGTTTTCGTACTAATAGATCGACCTCAAAGACCGATCGAGGTGTTTCAGAAGTGAGATTTAACTGTGCACAATTCAAATTGAGAGAAGCAGCTCTGAAAATATTTGACTGGTCGAAGGGCAAGAATCGATACGCAGCCATTTTGGAATACCTAGCTACCTACTCCAGTACACTAGTACAGTACACTGGACTGTGACTTGTGATACGACACATCCTGTGATTGCAGAAACTGCATGCTCGCCCACTGAATCAAGCACGCAGAAACAGGTTCAAGAAGACCCTTTCACCAAAACAGCCAAACAGGGGGTGGGCATTCAGCAATCAGCATGAGCTGGAAGAAGCCGGTGCAGAATTCAGTGTGACAAGGACTCGAGTGGACTAGGAGTAGTAGGAGTACATTCTAGTACGCTGCAAACTCCAGCGGTGACCCATCATAGCATTACTGAAATCAAGGGAGGAAAACTGAACATCTACTCACATTTTCCACATCAGTGACATCACAACCAGCAGAGCTACAGTTTACATAGGAGAGGAGACCACAGTTGGTAGTTCATGCATGCATGGGATCATCAATCTCTCTATACCCATAACTTGGACATGATATATTGAGTTATTGACCATGCTGTCTCTGGCTTTCGTTGTTCAGAAATTCAGATGTAAAATTGTTTCAGTTGCCATTGCCAATAGATGCGATAAAGGGTGAAGAAAAATCAGGAACATGGTTTTTACATTGCATCAGACTAATTTTGATGTCAAAATGCACATCTCAACTCTAAAACCTCACTTATTTTAAGATTAGAGATAAAAACAGCTTTTTACTTCAGTACTACTAGTGGTAAAAAAGTTTTGAAAATGCTACTGATGCACGATTTCCATGACGAGTGGTGGTGAAGAGTGTGTGATAAAAGATAAAAGGAACATCATTTTCAAAAAAAAAAACATTGCGCGCGGATCAATAATTCGTCAATAAAAAAAGCAGGGCTCCGTTACCGAAAACTAATCATTAAAAGACGTTAAAAACCAGAACCTCCATCGATTTGAACACATAAACAATGGCGAAGAGGCTCAGAAGTCACGAGCAGGCTGCGGCGCACCGGCAATCTCTCCTCCTATATATTCTGGCCCCCTCCGGCCTTCCGGGTCCTCCACTACTCGCCTACCAGACCAGAGCAAGAACGCATCGGTGACTAGCTAAGCTCGGCGGCGGCGGCAATGGAGGAGTACCAGCAGGTGCAGCAGCAGCAGGGTGGCCGGGGGAGCAACAAGATCCGGGACATCGTGCGGCTGCAGCGGCTGCTCAAGAAGTGGAAGAAGCTGGCGACGGTGACGCCGTCGGCGGCGTCAGGCAGCAAGGGCGGCGGCGGCGGCGGAGGGAGGAGCAGCGTGCCGAGGGGCTCCTTCGCGGTGTACGTGGGCGAGGAGATGCGTCGGTTCGTGATCCCCACCGAGTACCTTGGCCACTGGGCGTTCGCGGAGCTGCTCCGGGAGGCCGAGGAGGAGTTCGGGTTCCGGCACGAGGGCGCGCTCCGGATCCCCTGCGACGTCGAGTCCTTCCAGGGCATCCTCCGCCTCGTGCAGCAGGACGGCGGCGGCGGCAGGAAGAAGGAGCCCGACGCCATGTGCGACTGCTCCTGCTCCTGCTCCTCCGAGACCGAGATCCTCTGCAGATGACGAGATCGACGACGACCGCCATGAATCAAGGCCTCGCTCTCGTCTCAATGTTCTGCTCTGAATCTTGTTTTTCCTCTCCCTTTCTTGGATTGCTTCTTTCTTTCTTCTTGGTTTTTTCTGAAGAAAGGAGGAGGTTTGCATCGCACTGCACCGATGAGATCTCTAGTTGGTCTGTACAACGATAGGGAGGAGATGAAGGATTTTTATTTTGTTTTTACTTTCCTTATGAGAACAAGGAAGGATCTAATGTAAGACAAACCAAACACAGCTTTGATCCTGCAACTTCTGATGGCTTATGCTACTGTCACAGCTGATGCAATTCTTGTATCTGCAAAAAAAAATTCCTGACAAGCTGAAACCAAAATGATGAGCATTGCAGAAGCTGAATCTAGTCAACTTCTTCAACATGTGCCATCGTTCAGCTTTCCTTAGCACTAAGTCTGAATCTGCACTACAGAGTACAGGTGCAAGATTAGCTGCTTAAAGCTTACTAGGTTAACAGTAATGATTCACAAAATTGTGGTACAAATATCTACTGCTACTGCCCCTTTGTTTCAACTGTTTGGGAATGCAGGGCATCTACTGTTTCGATCCAGACGCAGGGAGAGTTGGGGAAAAATAATCTTTTGTTTAGTTTGGTTCATGAGATACGCATTGTACTCTTCCTACTACACTGCATTCTAATATGTGATTCTTTTGGCATATTCTTAACCACCATGGCTCGCATAGTCACATAATGTTAGGCTCTACAACAAAACAAAGGATTTTTCGTACATATTCACATGGCAAATTGGCAAGTGCACCTGGCTTCTCACATCGACGCCACATGAGGGGATCCTCTGTATCTGCACCTGAATCTTTGGTTCCTGAAAGAAAAAAAACAGGTTATCCTCGTGTGCATCAGTCTCGACTTTTGTTGAATCTCTCAAGTAAATAAACGATGAATCAGTGTGCACTTTCTATGTGCTACTACCACTGAACTTTTTATCTTTGGATTCAGTAGTGTGTTCTGCCAGGGCAAGAAAGTAGGGCCGGCAAGGAAACTGAAACATGTTTCTGCATAAGACACCGAGGAACTGAAAATCAGGCTGAAGCTCTCTCAAGTCTGAGGAAGAAGTGCAATGATTGGTCTACTTCTGCTCTGAGGTAGATCATTGGTCTCTTCTGAAATGGACGCGCCTGCTCTGAGGTAGATCATTGGTCTGTTCTGAAATGGACGTGCCTAGTACCTTGCAGTAGACTCCCTGAAATCCTGCATCCAGCATTTCCCACTGAGGTTGAGTGTTGGCAGGTAGTACAATCAATCTACAGGTACAGAGAGCCAGATAAAGAGACAGTATTGCTGTTCTTGTAAGCGAGTGGCTGTATTTTCAAAATGTGCAGCCAAGTCTTGCATGCTCATCGCATTTCAGAATGAAGTTACGGGCATTCAGACCAGATCTGTTTGATTTATATCGATCGATCAGTATAACAGTATTCATTTCTGTAAGCAACAATTTGCATTAACTAGTGATGTCCCAAATGCAGGGTCCATGTTCAGTTTTAGCGCAAGTATGGAACAGAGGTAAGAGTCCATCACTGAGAATTGATGAATGTGAATATGGAGAGACACACTACCCCCATCATCACATATCTCCAACCAACCAAATAAATCAAAGCTTGTAAGATGTAAAAACAGTACAAATCCAAAAAAAAAAAAAAGGAATCTTTTTCTCTGTTTCTGTAAGAATAAGAACAGCATGACAAGACAAATTAAGATTCATCATCTGAAGAGGACTGCTCCTCTAATCAGAAAAAAATACACAGCATGAACTGAAGAAATAAAGGTCTATTGTCTTACTGCATAATTCTCTTCTAATCATCATTCTAAAAGCAGACAAAACGCAAATCTAGTACTGACTGTTCGGAACGTCGAAATTTGAGTCGAATCTCATAAAGTTTCAGACGTAAAATCAATAAATAGCTCAATTCCCCCAGGAGTTCTCTGTATATTACTCTTTCTTTCTCCACGGTTGAAGGAAGCAACAGTGGATCAACACGCCATGCATTCAGAGCTACATACGCTACATGCATTCATGCATGTGGCTGCTTGTTTGCTTGCATTCTGTACAAGAGCTGCATCCTCAACTGATGAGCTGATCTGATCTACGCGTACTATACGCCAACAAGCAGATTGTTACAAACAAGAAGGAACCTAGCTAGCTAGGTGTTGTTGCTGATCATCGATCTACCGGCCGACGACGACGGCGGCTTTCTTCCCCCCTTCCGGCGGCAGCGCCGCTGTGGCCGTTCTTGCGGTGGAGGCGGCGCAGGAGGTCCTCGAAGTCCTCCTCGGCACAGGGCACGCGGAGGCCGCCGGCCTGCGCGAAGCCGAACTCGTCGGCAGCGCGCTCCATGAGGTCCCGGAACGCCGGCTCCCGGAGGTACCCCGTGGGCACGACGAACCGGCGGGACTCCTCGCCGGCGTACACCGCGAAGTATCCGCCCAGGAACGCCGCCGTCCTCCGCCGCGGCCGCCGGCTGGTCAACAGCGATTCCCGTAGGCCCGCTGCCTCGTCGTGCGTACAGCTGTTTTTCTTCGCCTTCTTCTTCTTGTTGTTCTTGCCGGCCGCGGCCGCCGCCGAAGACGGCATCACGGACTTGGTCGACGACCGGAAGTAGCCCATCACCATCATCGCCGATCGTACGTACGTCGCCGGCCGGGCGAGTGCAGGCGGAACAACGCTGGTGCACCTTTGTATATATAGGTGCTGTTGTTCTTGATCGCCGGCAGGCACAGGCCGCGCGGAGGGCTTAGCTAGTAGGTAGCTGTGGCGCCTGGACATGGCTTGGTGCATGGCCGCCATGGCTGCTGGCCTGCTGCTGCCCGGAGATCGAAGCGGAGGACGACGTGGTCTCCTCTCCTCTTGTGTTCGTATGATTAGGCGAGGCTCGGCAGACAAAGGGAAGAGCGACGGTCTTTTATACTAGGGGTGAATGGCCATTGGCCATATGGTGAAATAATAATTAAATTAATTAATAATTTAAATTAATTAATATTAATTTTCTTAAAGAGTAGTCCATGTCATCCTCCTGTAGTAGAGAACTTTCTTTTTTTTCCATGCACTGTGAACAAAATCTGCTTGTTGGAAAATTCCATGGTCATCATCAAATCCTGTTTTTTGTTCAGTTAGAGAAGTTTCCTGGCTCTGTTTCCATGCATTGTGAACAAAAATCTGCTTGTTGGAAAATTACCAGCAGGTGTGTTGCTGTGGTTTTGTCTTGTCATCAAATGGAATGGAATGGTTGTCCTTGTACGCCGTGGAAATCTTTTCGGCAACGTTTGTTCATGGCAGTTTGTATTCATTCTTTATTTATTTTTGTGTATAGTAGCGTTGTTCACACTAATGAAGTACGTACGTAGAAAAGGGATACTTGCATTGTGTTCTAACTAACTATAGAACACACTGCAACACATAAGAGTAATCAGCTTACCAAGCGCGTAGCTCATTCTAGTACTGTACTACTGTAGCTTCCTCCGGTTTGCGAGTGGTACTCAATATTATTTTTTGACACGATTTAAGTCAAGTTCAAGGACACGCGTGTTTTTCAGTCGCTGGTCTTGGTACTCAGTGGATTACCGTGACCAGCTTTTAGAGTATAACAAAGTCTATTTCTTCTGAATAAAAAAACATGTATCAACACGATCGAAAAAAGGTATTTATAAGAAGATTAAGGATCATATACATCATTCTTCATATTAGAGACGGAGTGGTTTCATAAAAGCACAAAGGGAAGCACAAATCCGTTACGATCTTTTCATCTTATCTTATATAACAGAAACAGCGGTTAAAGTTATGTTTCCAAGGCCACCCTAGAGTAAGCAAGTACTACACCATAGTTAATTACTGTAACTCAGCATCAAACGCACCCGCACGCAGCCCCTCGCTCAAAAATTTAAAATTTCCAGAAATGAAAATGAAAAGCACTGTACGTAATTGCAGGGGGAAAGCAAAGGTACGGTATACATATTTAAAAGTACACACATACAGAACATTTTTCAAATTTCCTTAATCAAACTTTTGCATCCACACATCACACATAGAGCACAGTCTATACATATATACAATATTACATATGGAATAGATAGCCTTTTAGTGGCATATAAATAATTAGTACTTCTTCTTCTAGAGGAGGTGCCCGGATCGGAGCTAGAAAAAAAAAAAAATTGCTCAACTAAAGAAGTTGGAGGCAGAAAATTTTTAACCGGAATAAAGTCATTTTCATGACCTCATCATCATAAGGGTTGACCGTTGACCGACCAAGCAGAGATTGGCGAGATGAAGGGAGACCGATCGACACCCGTGTGTGATAAGCAGCCAAATGGAGCCGAGCGAGGGACCCTCCCGTTCAACTGCAGCAGCAGCTGGTAGCCATGGTGTTTTCTATAAGTACGGTCGTAGTGGCAATCGTCATCTTTGCTTTGATACTATTATTATTCTCATCACATTGGAGTATATATAAAAAGATATGGGTGGATTAGCTTTGATCACTTGGTTTACTCCTGCACGCAACGCAACGCAAGCTGACTATCGTCGATCGTGCCAAGCACAAAGGAAATTGCAGGCGTACGGTACCGTGCGCGTAGATTAGTTAGTTTAGGTTCTTTTTTACATAGAAAAACTTGTCATGATCGTCACAACCTAGCATTGTTGGTGCATAGTAGTACCATGTAAGAATTTCAGCGAATATTCCTGCAGACCACGCTCAAACAAAACATGGAATTTTTTTTAAAAAAATACTCCATCCATTCCAAATTATAAGTGGTTTTGACTTTTTGTATATCTAGATAAAAGTACGTAACTAAATGGATAAACAAAAAAAAAAAAGCGACTAATAATTTAAAATGGAGAGAGTAAAACACAACATGAACAGACTTTTTTTTTTAAACATAACATGAACAGACTATCATTGTGGGTACTTATCGTGCATATATGACACGTGTCCATCTCATCTCACGT
Organism: Hyparrhenia diplandra; assembly: GCA_015847255.1. Lineage (NCBI taxonomy): Eukaryota > Viridiplantae > Streptophyta > Magnoliopsida > Poales > Poaceae > Hyparrhenia > Hyparrhenia diplandra. The sequence goes on along the minus strand of JADLZK010000647.1, from coordinate 13,271 downwards.
AGAAAATTGTTGCTTAAATTTACAAAAAAGAATGGTTAAAAAAATAATTACATTCAATGCCTACGTGTAGAGTGTAGAGCGTATGGTCCTGGCGAACGGGATGGCGTATGTAGTGAAGTCACCGACCGTGCTTTTGACGTGCAGCAGCAATAAGCAGCCAAAGCGGCGGTTTGTTTGGCAAATGGAGATTAGGACGTTGGAGTAGGAGAGGGAGTACTTGGCAGTACACTTTGGCGTGGTCGTCCCATCCGATCCGATATATGGGTGCACTGCCATGGATTCCAACGACGAGACAAGCCGCCTAGACCACAATGCCGGCCGGGGAAAAACGGCCTGGCCGGTACAGCGTGCAAATGGATATCCAGGATAGGTGCGAAAATAGGCAGCGGCCGGGCCGGCTATGACGTTGTCCTGCTGACATAGTACGTAATTCTCTCCTAGTTAAATTCAGCGGGTGCTCGTCGTCTAGCTAATGTGTTGTGACTCTAATTTTAAGGTTTGGTGGTACAAAGCATCTCAAATTTGGAGTTCTGCCAAAGTACAATTCAGTGGGGGTGCTCCATCGTTCTCCACTAAATTTGCTTGAATGAGTAGTATAGTTCTTTTAAAAGTACAAATTCTACAATACCTTTTTTAAAATGAATACTACATTGAGCCAAATAAATATAGGGTAATTTTCTATAAATTTGTTTAAATATTGAAAATTTGATATAGGACAAATTCAAACAAACTATATCTTGGAATGGTCGAAGTATATTGATTAACACCGTTTATATATGTTAGCTGTATAGAGCTCACTTTTTTAATTTAGTATGCTCTCTCCGTTCTAAATCATATAAGTCGTTTTGACTTTTAAATTTAGTATTGTTATATATCTAGACATATTGTTATATATCTAGAATCTAGATGCATAATAATGAATGTAAAAAAAAAAAAAAAAAAATCAAAGCAACTTATTGTTTAGAATGGGCCAGGAGTAGTATATAACTACTGCATTCGATTTTGTAGCACAAATAGGCACTCAAAAAAAAGAGAAGAAAAAAGAATATATAGCACCAACCAAGTGTACCTAGATATGGTAAATCAGCTAACAAGAGGGTCTTGGGTGCAAGATGAACATTTTTATTACACACCAATCAACAATAAAAGACTTGAAAGAATAATACAATAAATATTACTAGTATCTTAATCTAACAAAAGGACTAGTATATAGGAGTATGACTAGCTACAGTGGATGTAGTAGGTTCCACTTCCACGGGCGAAGGACGCGCAGGACAAGAAAGGTACGAAAGCCGGAGAGGATCAGAGTACGGCTCACGATTCGGTGGCCGGCCGCTTTCATTCGTTGTCGTCGCCGTCGTCACGTCGTCCCCGGCGGACCGGGACCGGGGCGGCCACGTCCGTCCGGCGTGGCGTGGAACGCACGTCAGTTCGCCGGTCAACCGGCAAAAATATGTTAAGCGCAACACAACGTCATCTGAACGTACGCGTTTTCATTCGTTTCTACTACTGATTTCAGAAATCCTTTCGATACACATACTACGTATTTTCAAATTCTTGCGCTGCGAGGACAGAATTTCATTATTATACATACATACGTTTTCAAACTATGTATAGTTCACACTAGTATTATATTTTAGGTTATCTTTTCTAACTTTGATCAGAAAAATCTAATTTATGATAAGATTAAAGTGAGATTACAACACTTGTGTGGACGCGAGAATGGTGTGTAGAAGCATCTAACCGATGAGAGCGATACATACGAGTGTCTCACACACACGCTGACAGCAGCATAGGTACTGTGTGGGAAACGAATTGAAGGGCCATGTACGTACGTACGTCTGAGAAGTCGTCGTTGATGGTGGTGTACCTGTACGGCCGTGTGAACTGGAATTGAGGTGTCGGATGAATTCCAAAGTAACAATCGTTGACTTGGAGGAACACCGTGACGGATGACCCTTTGTCGCCACCGCGAATTCAGCATCAGTTTCGTTTTTTGCAAGTACGGTACGGTGTTGTCTTACCATTTATCTTTTCTTGTCTTATCAGTTTGGCATTATATACTAACAATAATAATACGGGCGAAAAAACAGAGCAGGAAAGCTCAGTACAATTATATACTGTATCTCGTAAAAACTGCTCCCAAAACAGGGTAAGAAGATTTACAAGGGGTCTGGTTAAGTACAGTGATAATCATGTTCAGATGTGTGATAATCAAATGCAATTATATATCTCGCAAGTTTCAGAATGGATGGATGGGTGGAGGAGCTAGCTGCAACTAGTGCACATCTTTGTTGCATCACTCACGTACGGATCAAGATGAAGTAGACAAGACCCGTGAATGTATTTGGTCCAGGGAAATGACAGGATATTCTATCAAGCCAAGCCAAGTACACCCGGTCAGCAATTAGGTGAGCTGGCGTGCACACAAATACACAATGATTGGCCTTTTTTTGCTCCTCTATTTTTCACTTCCTTGTGTACTCGTATACCCCGAAGAAAACAGCCACTTTTAACTGCCTGCTTGCTTATCATATCCTGTATTCCTAATTTCCTATGGGCCTCTTTGGTTGGGTGGCTAAGTCCCAACCAGGCTCCGATAAGCAATATAGTACTCACTCTAATACAACAATATAGTACTGCTACTGTCCTATGATACATACAATGTTCGTCATTTGATTTGCTGCTCAACTCATATGACAACGCAAGATACAATACTAACTGGTGCAGTTCTGTTCCAGTCATGACATTGTTTTCGATTGAATATATATGAGATCCCATGAACATGGAATGTTTCTCAACATTGTTGTCAGTCTCAAGAAGCCGGCCACGAACTGTGTATGGAAACTGTGTACGTCAGGCAGGCATGGACGGCCGGCCGCCGGCACGTTTTCTACGGAGAAGTGGCATATTCCTGCACAAGCCTCCTATGCAAAACAGAGTATGAAAGACGACAAAGTTGGAATAATAGTTGTCGCAAAATGTAGCATATCACACTCCTTTTTCCACAGTCAAAATTCAACTCACCAAAAGCTGCACCTTTCTGGATATCAAAATCATTCAATTCATGTATGTAGCACATGGGTTTTTGCCTCAATATGCGGCGAGTCTAGACCATCTTCGTCAAAGAAATCACCCTGCCTTTTTTCACAAATAAAGAAGCATATCCTTTTCCCTGCTCCAAGAACAAGTTAAGCACTCGAATTGGCGAGAAACAGAGAAAGCAAGAGTTCTTGTAGAGTGAAAGGAGCCGAGTGGAAGCTCACATTTGAGTATTTTATGCAGTAAATCTCAGTGCATGTGAGGCTTGACGAGCCATCTGTCTGCATGTGAGTTCTTGACGAGTCCACCTTCACACAACAAAAATCAAAGGGTGATAGTCTATTAGTAGCAGTAGTGGAAAAGTAAAAGTGGTGGCAAGTCATGGTTCCTTGTCCGTACGTACGATTTAGTGGAGACCAACCAGCCTAAACTGGTCAAACAAGATTAGGTGCCTGAAGAAACTGAGACACAGTCCATTGCTTCTTGTAAGCTGATTACATTATGAAAAGATTATACTGGATTGGCTTCATGAAGTCACCAAGGGTACCGTACCAGGCAGATCAGACGCATGTACCTAGTCAAAGGCCGCTGCATATAATGAAGAGAATATGTAGAATACTCTAGATTCATCGAACCAACCGTCAACTGACAATTGGTGATGAATTGATGATGACGATGAGAGAAAATCAACTGTCCTGCAAGTTTGCAGCAGACTTGTTGCTGTCAAGTCCCCTAAGCTTCATGGTTTCAACTGATAATGTGAACAAGATGTGAGATGAAACAGGTTGGCCTCGGCTGCAAAGTTTGCAGCAAGCTTTGTGATCACATCTTCATGGTGCCCCATGACAGCAAGTAGCCTCTGCATATCAATTTCAGGACAATAAAAAAAAATACTTGGGACAAAAAAAGAAAGTCACGCTTCAGCTACAAGACATCAAGAACGTAATGAAATGAGCAATAGGCTGTAGGTTCACATTCAGAATACTGTAATTGTCGATGTGATTTGAAGAACGGCTGCGATGTCGTCAGCTTGATGACAGGGAGATATAGATGCCACCCAGGCACGAGCTCGACGGCACTCCTGCATGCTTACAGTACAGAATAATTGCAAATTCATGATGGAAATTTTCTTCAAACGTCATTTTTCTTCATATATTTCTGCAAAATGTTACATGTACAGTCTGTGATAGAAGGTACTGCTCCCCAGTCCCTCTACACGTTGCATTGGCAGAAACAACAACAGCAGCAAAGAGCCAACCTATACGTACATACATACATACAGCTATACATGAAGAATGGGTGTCGAATCCGGCTGAGTCTCTAGCTAAGACCTCATTACACGGACATACCTCTTTCTTTTTCCTGCAAAATGGAAAATTCGCAGAATCTTCCTTCGCAACTATCTTGAAATCGTCATCGTCCATGTAACTGATAGTTTGACTGGTGCAAGCTGGACCTCTAACAGCCAGCAGCCCTGAGGAAATTATCATACGGGCTGCGCTGCGGTAGCTTCAGAGAGTGTTGTTGGAAGTCCTGACCTGGCTGCACATTGTCGCCATTGGGCCCCGTTCATGTACTGCGGATATCCCTGAAGGCTGTCATCAGCGAATGGATTCGTGCTATGTGCCCCGGTCTGCTCAGAATTGGACGTTCATGTCAATATATTGTTTTTTGTGCAATGTTCGATTTCAAATGAAATTGAGGGTAAATAAATGCCTTGCGAATGGGAGGTACTCTACCTGAGGCAACTGCGGGTCTTGGAAAAGGTCCAACTCCATTTGGTTGGACTGGCTGCTTGGCAGCCTGCCGTTTGCACGCTTTGCTGGAAGCTCATGAAGGCGGACATTTTCTGCTGTTTCCCAATCGTCAGGGCTTCACAGTGGCTAGTCATATCCTTGAATCCAATGTCTGCTGACACTACTCCCAGCCTGAGGTGCTGGTTCTGCACCAACCTGAAATAAATGACACGGATATAATATAACAAATTATCATGCCAGGTGAACATAATAACTTGTAATGCAAGGCCATCTCAATATGCAGTACCCCAAGGAAAGATAAAAGCGAGGAAGACTGGATTTCACATACCGTTTCAAGAAGCTGATCAATACTCATAAGATCTGATGCAGGCACAGAAGATGCCGAAGCTTCTGTGCTTTCTGAAGCTTCCCCAAAAGCATCATGGTCATTCCCAGGTCAATCAGCAAACCCTGATAAAAAAGAACACATGTTTTTAGCATGGGAAGTAGGAGATGGATATAATGTGTCGCTGTGCAGATGTATATACCTCTTGATGGTGACCAGTCTCATGAGACCCTGATGAAGGATTATCAACATGCACTTCAAAGAACTGAGTGCTTGTAGGACACATGTCATCGGGAGTGAAATCACTTAGCAATTGGCTTCTCACATTATGCAATTCCGCCTGCAGAAATAGGAAAGCCGTCAGCAGCTGCATGGAACTCGGTCAAAACAATGAAAACAAGATGCGATCGGGGAAAGTCAACTTTACATCCAGCATATTTGCAATGTTGTTCATGATTGGCTGGAGACTATGCACTCTCGAGATTGACTTTCTGATAGTTCTATTTCTGAAAGGGACTTCAGTGCATTAGTGTTGTCCTCTGGTGATCCATATATTTTGAAGGATCATTTGAAGAATCCTTGACAGCTGTAAGTCTGCTCTCATCCACCAAATGAAGGAACAGGCTTAGGCCTAAGAAAAATAGCAAAAGAAATGTAAAACATAAGGCACATGGCATACATGAGGGGTCCTTAGGAGTCAAGATGAAACAGAAGTACTTTGAAAATCAATACGACAAAACCTTAGTTTGTTCATCTCCACAGTAACAGGAAGATGCAGTCAAACTCTAATTTGGTATATCAGCAAAAATAAAAAAAGGCTGCCAAGCCTATGCATCGTTATTGTGATTAATATGTATAGAACACATTTTCCTTTCTCAGCTTATGCTCCCTGGGTGAGCATAAAGTTTCTTCCGTCATAGTAGCGCAGCTATCCTTTTTATACTGTTCTATCTGTAATTTCGTTGCTCTGGTAATGAAATTCAGTTTACCATTGTGGAAAAAAAAAATATAGAACACATTTGTCAATTTAAACTCTATAAACCATAGGGCACAGAAGGATAGCAAGGGGGCTATAAGATGGAAAAACAAGCTTTCCATGAACAGCTAAACATAAAAAGCTCATGATTTACAAACAAGTAGTAGGGTACATACAAGAGATACTTAGAACACCAAGATTAAGAAACAAGTTTGATTATAAGCTTAATTCTAATTCTGACCCTCAAATTGGTACCATAATGTGTTCTTATCATTTCCCAACTAATATTCTATGCCATCACTCTATACAGTCTAGTTTAGGGAGCTACCCTACCATAATCAAAAGAAAATACAGATAAATAAAATGAGGCTTCAAATTTTGATCTTACATACCGCACGATCATTGATCATTTGTTTACAGATCGGGATGAGTGGCAACACATTGTAAGCTCTTGATGAGAAAATAATCATGGCTGTGGACAGAGTAAACAATGACCGGCGCCGACATGGTTGCAATGCATCTGCAATGTTAACAAGAACAAAAAAAAAAGACAGTTAGAAAGGAAAATCATTTAAGTATGTACACTGAATTCTTATTGACTTGTGAAATTTGACTGTATCACCTGCTTCAGTGAGTGCATAGCCCCTCAAAGAAAATGCAACCTGAAAACTCTGAGTAAGAGCCTCAAAAAGTTGATGCCTGGAAGAGGAAAGGGAGAAAACATCAGCAAGTAGGAGCTAACAGTTGTTCTCTCCCTCCTTCCCTGAGGTCCTTCCTTATGTTTTTGAGGAAAAAGCAAAGGCATAAGGTGCTAGTAGTTCACTAGAAGAAACAGGAGGAATTCACATAATAGTTGCTTAAGAATGGGCTTAGAGGACATACCGACGATTATAGTACATCTTGAAAATAAGAGAAGTAACAGAACACTAAATTCAGACCTCATGATGAAACGAATAGACTATAGAGTAACAGAAACTTGTGAAAATATATGATTCCTGGGATATGAGGTTAGTTTCACCGAATTCTAATGAGTTTTAAAGAAAATTGCAACCCTTTTTGTGTAATACTTCTTAGTTTATAGAAGATCATGATTTGTTCCGCACAGTGTTGAAAACTAGTTCGTATGTTCAGGATAGCTGAGCAGGTAGCACTAGCCAACAAGCCCAAATTTGCAGAGACATATTCTTACTTTTAAAATGTAGTGCATATTCAAAAATTGCTCTTTATCAGCATGTCTAAACAAGACAAACTTCTGGTGTATCATTGATTTTAGGAGTACCGTAAAGAAAAGGTACTATATAGTTTGTAAAGATTTGGAGAATAAAACTCAGGATTTACAAGATCCCCATGTGTTCCCTTCCCCAAAACATTTCCAGGTCCAAACAGAACTTGCAATCCTGCATAATAACCCAGCCACCTCATGTATCTCCACAAGTAAGTGTTGGACCGTGGCAATTGAATAATTACCAGGTTCCTCCCTTACAAGAAGGTATTGGTATAAAAAAAAAAAAGAACACCACATAGAAAGTAGGATTACCTTGGATCCAGAGAACAACAGAAGCAAACTGTAAGTATGAGCAATGGCTTCATAGTTCGCAGGAGTATTTTCAGGGGATGTTGCTTGAGCCCAAATGGATGACAGCAAAAGAAAGTGTGATCTGACGTGTACTCAGTTTCACCAACACTGATTCCCTGAATGCATTAAGCATAGTGCACAAACAATTATTCATGATAAGAAATCTTTTGCTCAAATGTAGATAATTATCACTTCATACATTCTGGGTAGAATTGATTATACCGTTCCTCATCTGACTTGTTTGAGGAACTTTGGTTTTCCTTTACAGACATAGAAGGTGTTCTCAAAGACATGGAAGGACCTCTGTAGAGATATTGAGGGAGCTCTGATCGCTACTGAAGGAGCTCTCATGGCCATTGAAGGACCTCTTTTCATCGAAAAATTAGGAACCTTCATACTACGGCGCTTGCTTTGAGACACGTGAAGGTTTTGACTCTTCGATTGTCCGGTCCCTTCACCAGCACTATGCAAACTATTGTCCTTGCTTTCTCCTTTTGGACTTTCTGAGTACTTGTCCTTTTTCATTTTGTCAAAGATAGCAGCCGAAGAAGAAAATACAGAGACAGCCCTAGAGAGTGTCCTCTGCATGTCATGTTTCTTTTGCCTGGCCAGAGGGACTGGCTTGAATCGAAGGGGAAACAGAAGATGGGACTAAAACAATTGCAAATATGCGGTGTGCAGCAACACGAGCTTCATGATCGGGTGGATCATTGTTAGCAGCAACTGATGAAATAAAGCTTCAGGAAACACCTGGCATCAAGTATAGAAGAAGAAAGTAATGTTGTCTGGGACTAACTTTACCACTCCAATTCATTTGTTCTAACAGCATACCTTATTCTGATATTGCAAATTTGGCACAGAAGCAATTATTTGAGCTGTGCGATAAACAGCAGCTGCAGTTGATCTAGCTACAACAGGGGTGCTCGCAATGTTTTCTAGCATAACTGCCATCATATCAAGAACTGGCCCAGCATCAGTCACCTGATCAATAGAACAAAAAAGTTGATAAGTCTTATATACATTGTGCGTAGATCATATGAAACTAATCAACAAATTATACAGACCAAACTGCAAGGAGGGATCAGTTAAAAATCACATTTACTTAAGTAGCACCATTATATTGTGGCATGAAGGTAACATAAATTTCAGATGGAGAAAATGGCGAATGCACCTTCTTTGACAGCTGAACTAGGCATTCATCTATGCCCTTCGAATTTCTCGTTCCATTTTACTAATTCCATATCTTTGCTGCCAAGAGTAATATGGAATGTCCTTTCAAATGCCTTACAAGATCACTTATGGCACCTATAGTTGCTGGTGAAGCGATAGCACTGGATTGTTCTGCAAGGGTAGCTGCCACCTCCACGATGCTAAGCTGCATGTCTGGTTGCTTCAACATTGTCTTGTGCTCAATATGTTTTATCAGCAGTGACAGCATTAAGTGCATATTTTTTGTCCTACAGAAATCGTTTAAACAACATAAGCAACCACATTACCGGTATACAATATACTTAGACTCAGCAACTACAGTGCAAAAGTAGCACCTGAGCTTTCTACTAAAAGCTGCATGTCCAACAAGACACACAAAAAGCAAGTCCATTTTCTGATAACCATGAACTATTGTTACCGAAGTACCGAAACAAACATTCAAGATGCGTGGAATGTGGTTGCCTCCTTAGAAAGCTTGGCCATATTGTGCACACAGATTCTGGACCAAAACTTAGGATCCCTAGCATCTTCCCTGCACACAGGAGTATGTTTAGGAACCACTTGTTTACTGTATATAAAGAAAAAAAAAGACAAAGTCAATTAAAGATTAAAGTAAGATTATATTACACTGGCAGGTTGACTCCTCCCTTGACATTAACTATGTTCTCCCAAGAAGGGGCCTGAGTGATAACGGTAAAGGGGACGGGGGATGCTCAGCATTCTGGCCTTCCTGCACCGACTGGCTGTCAGCATCATTGGTACTTTGATCATCATTTTGCATCTTCTGAGGTTTGTAGTTTTCCAATATAGCTTGAACAACCCAAAAGATACAATAGAAAAACAGAGCTGATGAAACATGTGTGGCTGCAATCAGCTTGCAAAAGTGATAGTTTGAAAGTAACCAAATGAACATAAACAAGGAACCTTCCTTGCAGTGCCAAATAATGTTTCTTCTTTAGATGTAATCTCAAAATTGACAAGCACATATTAAACAGGAAGTAACACAAGAAAAAATCTCGCTTTCATAGTACTTACATTGTCAAACTCTGACGAGATATGAGAAAGCTCCCCATAAACCATACCTGCTCGACAAGAAAACTACATGATATTATGACTGTCAAAGATATTTTGGTTTGACAATTTTAATGCTCAGTGGTTATGGCACAATAGAACAACAAGAAAAGCAGTAATCTTCAAGAAGATCTCCTGCATACACTGAAATATTTTTGAAAAGAGATTTAAGTTCTAGACTAGATAGCTATTCTCTCAGTCAAAAACAAAACATGCCATCACCAGGTCAATGTCCAAAACTATATGCATGTGCGACTGGAGGGAGTATGGAAAGTTACAACAATACAGAACCCATGTCCGCCGAACTACATGTTATCATGTTTAGTTAATAAAAGCAGAAATAGGAGCGAAAAATTGCATCAAATAGGGTTTGAACTTGGGTGATAGAGGCATATATCCACACTCACACAACTGAGGTAGGATTAGTTCATAAGTTATGCATAAAGAAGTTAGCTTTGTATTAGAGTTATGTTGGAAGAATGTTTTAACTTCCTCTTGAAATAGGAGTATAACAGTTCTCTTACAGTTTGAGTTTTGAACTTCCTATTAATTTATCCAGAACTTTTAGAAAGCCATGCTAACATATGACATCAGTTTAATATGGCGCGATCATAGAACCTACCATAGCTGAAAGATTGCAGGGTTGCTGCTCGTAGGGCAGTTGCCCTCTCATCTTCTCCTACTTCTTGGGCTATTTCACAGAGTCTTGGGACCAGCCCTTCCAAATTGAACTGATATATGTACCATCCACCTGGAATAGACAGACTCAGGATCACCAATAATGGGACATACCTAGATATAAACTAAATCATGCTAAATCTAACAGTGGCATCTACTCCAATAGGAATACCTGATTGACAGCAAAATCAAACAAGGTCTCACACCCAACGATATGGAATCGCCCTGCCTCTTTTGGTCTAAAAAAGTGTGTACAATGCTTAATAGGCTACTTGCAAACAGAGGCCTGAATTAAGAAAATACATTTTTAACCAAAAAAAAAAATAAAATAATGTGTAAGATCCATTATCCATTGCAGTCCCAACAACAGAGATGAAACAACAACAACATAGCCTTTAGATCAAAGTCTGGTTAGGACTGGGCTAGAATGAAACCCATATGAAGCGATTACAAAAAGCCTCACAAGACAAAAAGGATAAAGATTAAGGGTAGATATCCAAACAAAGTCATGGTTGAAATCCTAGCCTCCAAAATATTATCCAAAGCTAAATCGCGGAGATATTCCCCCTAAAGGTCACCGGCTTAACACGCCTCGTCCCCAAAGTCGGTCTAAGAAAGTTATCCATTGCAAACCAAATAAAAATATCAACTTCCTCGAGGATCCGGGGCCATATGAGTAAGAGAAACTTGAAAAGAAGACTCACATCTGTTCTTTACAGGAAACCCACAGCCTGCGATATATCAACATCACCACTTTTGCAAAGCCATACTGCTCACTTCTTAAGTCCCGGTAAATATGTTGCTCCAAGAAAACTGTGATCTGCTCAAATACCAACATGCATAAGGCGACAGGCTTACTGGGGAGACTAATTTGCGAGTAGGTTAAGAGAAACCATGTCTGCCAATATACTTAACAAGGACTACAACTCACAAAGAAATGAGAAACACCAAGGAACAAAGGAACTATACTTACAGTACAACATTTGTGCAAGTTAGAGGCCTAGAACAATGTCCCATGTGAGCATCTCCAGTTTTGAGATAAATTACTAGTGAATCACCGATTTTTGCATTTATAATCTGTACTACAGTAGCTACAGAACTAGCAAACCATGTTCTAGCAGAAAAGTAATTTGTTCAAAATAAATAGAACCTCTACACCTGGCATGGAAACAACAAAATTCCAATGAAGCAAGGGGGGTGAACCTTTGGCACTCGAAGAGAGGTTTTTCGACTTTCTCGCACAGCTTCCCAATCCTTCTCGTTAGGCTCTTCATCCTGCAACAGAACAAACATGCTCATTAAATAATTAATAACTCCGCAACACATTTCAAGCGTCAACATGCTCATGTTTGACAAAGGAAAACTGATGAAAGCATGTCTGACCGGTGTTTTGAAAGGGAAGATTTCAGCAGGATCTTCTTGTACCGCTTCCACGGGCATCCGGGACCGCGTTGTGAGCCCCGGGCAGAAATAGCAGAGTGATACCATCCTATACTTCTATGTTAACAATTGGAGAACGTGTCTGTCAGTGCAAATAGCATCGATGAGAAACACCTCGTGATTCAGATTCCAATAATGAAAACAATAGTGGGTTGATCAAATCAAAGGGGAAAAGGACTTCAAACGGATTGCAGGGGTCATATCAAAATTCAGACAGACGGTGATTTCAACTGAAAAGGAAACCGCACACAAATGAGACCAAAACTGAAACCATCCAGAAAACTTGCAAAACTGATAACCAGCATTTCACATTGTCAATTGACGTCGACGCCAAGAGAAAACTAAAAACTGAAGGTCACGATCGATCACCCGCAAACCATCCAGCGATCCCCATCATCAGCACACACACCAGGATCGACACAACGACGAATTGAAGGTTGGGGATAGGCATACGCAGTATTACATTTCTACGTGGCGCCTGCCGGCTGGCGGGAAGAGTTGGTCGGTCGAGGATCGAAGCTGCCCTGTGGCAACGGAGTCGGGCAGGGCGTATCCGGGCACGGGACGCCTGCGTCCGCGCCGGTGGTCGTCCTCCGCTCCGCCTCCGACCGGGAGACGCGAAGCTTCGAGTGGGGGTGGAGGTGGGGAGCGGGAGGAGGGCAGCGAGAACGCTCGCGCGTCCCCACGGTTATTCGCGACGCGGCTTTGCCCCTCGGTGGCGCGGTGACAGCGGGGTTGGGTGGGTGGTCGTGAGGGAGGGGAGGGGAGGGAGGGAGGCGAGGGAGGGGGTGGTGGCGTCCCGCCGTCCGCTCGTGCGTGCGGCCCAGCCGGGCTCCAGGATCGCCGGGCGCGACTTCCGCCATCCTCGGCGGCGGAGGCAGCAGGCATCACGCCCACGCCCACCCTCCAGATTTAGGCAGAAAACCCCGTGCGTATTTGCTGTGCGTATTTGCGCGCTCCAGCGAGACCGGCTTCTCAGTTGCCTGAGCTGCGTTAACTAATGGAGAGTGTTTTTGGTTGTAGTGAATCATCTCTTTTTTTATTTTCATGTTCAATTAAATATGAATATGTAAATAGAAACAACTAGAAATGGTCGCGGCGTTGCCGCTTATGGCCATTAGGACCCATGATATTTTGCACCGCGAATAATTATTTGTAAAGTGAATTGAATTTAAGAATTATTAATATTATATTCAA